>JAEOAD010002567.1:2422500-3022500 GCA_036365145.1 Orientallactaga sibirica
TAGTCAAGATGATCTAGAACTCACTCTGTAGCCTAGGCTTGGCTCAAAATCATGGCAAGCCCACCTCAGCCTCTTGAATGTTGTGATTAAAACACATGCACCACCACATGCAGGTAGTGTTTTGATTTTCCTAGAGACTTTTTTGGGGGAAAATATGTCAAATTAATCTTTTTTTTTGTTTTTGGTTTTTTCAAGGCAGGGTCTCACTCTAGCTCAGGCTGACTCACAGCGATCCTCCTACCTCTGCCTCCGGAGTGCTGAGATTAAAGGTATGCATGACCACACCCAGCTTTTTTGATCCATTTTTTTTTTTTTGTGGCACCTGGGTTTCTTTTTTTATTTTTAAAAGCTCTCCCTGGGGACTGGAGAGATGGCTTAGCGATTAAGGCATTTGCCTGTAAAGCCAAAGGATCCTGGTTCGATTCTCCAGAACCCAAAAAGCCAAACACACAAGAGGCTTTCCCTGTAAAGGTCACTGACTGGCATTTTTTAATGTTTTATTTATTTGAGAGTGAGAGATACAGAAATAGGCAGGTACGGCTGGAGAGATGGCTTAGCAGTAAAGGTGCCTGCCTGCGAAGCCTAAGAATGCCCACTGGAATCTCCAGGTCCCATGTTTAGCCAGATGCAAAAGTGACACAAGTGCACAATGTCGCACATGCACACATGGGGGCGCTCGCGTCTGGAGCTCATTCATAGCAGCTGAGAATACCTGGCTCGCCCACCCTCTCTGCCTCTGTCTCTCAAATTAAAAAAAAAAAAAAAAAAGAAGGCAGGTAGAGAGAATGGGCACATCAGGGCCTCCAGCCACTGCAAACAAACTCCAGATGCATGTGCCTCCTTGCTAAGCCATCTCTCCAGCCCCACTTAAGAGCTCTTCCAATCCCTACACTGGTGATTCCTCCTCCTCCCCCTCCTCCTGGGGAGGGGGGCAGGGTAATACCATGATCCCATGAATCCCAAAGCCCACAAGTCCTACCTCCTGATACTGTTCTGGCACCCCATTTTTCAGTGTGAGCCAAGACTAAGCAAACATGATACTATTAAGAAAGGGGGGGGGCTGAGGAAATGGCTTAGCAGTTAAGGCATTTGCCTGCAAAGCCTAAGGACCCACATAAGCCATATGCTTATGTTCGTTTGCAGAGGCTGGAAGCCCTAGCACGCCCATTCTTTCTCTGCCTCTTCTCCTCTCCCCCCACCCTCAAAATTTTTTTTTTTTTTTTTTTTTGGTTTTTTGAGGTAGGGTCTCACTCTGGCCCCAGGCTGACCTGGAATAAACTGTGTAGTCTCAGGGTGGCCTCGAACTCAAGGTGATCCTCCTACCTCTACCTCCCGAGTGCTGGGATTAAAGGCTTGCGCCACCATGCCCAGCTCACCCTCAAATATTTTTTTTTTTTTTTTGGTTTTTGCAAGGTAGGGTCTCACTCTGGTCCAGGCTGACCTGGAATTCACTATGTAGTCTCAGGGTGGCCCGAACTCATGCCCGTCTACCTCTGCCTCAAATATTTTACGCCACCAAAAAATTTTTAAAAAATTTTTAAAAGGTGTGCAAAACCGGGCGTGGTGGCGCATGCCTTTAATCCCAGCACTCAGGAAGCACACGTAGGGTGACTGCTGTGAGTTTGAGGCCATCCTGAGACTACAGAGTAAATTCCAGTTCAGCCTCCCTCAAAAAACCACGATAAGGGCTGGGGAAAGGGCTTAGCGGTTAAGGCGTTTGCCTGCAAAGCCTAAGGACCCAGGTTAGATTCCCCAGGACCCACATAAGCCAGATGCATAAGGGGGCGCATGTGTCTGGAGTTCATTTTCTGTGGCTAGAGGCCCTGGTGTGCCCATTCGCTCTTTCTCTCTGCCTCATCCTCTCTCTCTCTCAAATAACCACAAAAAGGCATTAGAGAGATGGTTTAGCAGTTAAGCGCTTGCCTGTGAAGCCTAAAGATCCTGGTTCAAGGCTCCATTCCTCAGGACCCACATAAGCCAGATGCACAAGGTGGCACATGCATCTGGAGTTCATTTGCAGTGGCTGGAGGCCCTGGTGTGCCCATTTTCTCTTTCTCTGCCTCTTTTCTCCATCTGTCACTCTCAAATAAATAAAAATAAATAAAGTTTTTTTAAAAAAAACAATAAAAACCTACAATAATATATATATATATTATTTGTAAGCAGAGAGAGGGGAGAGGGGGGAGAGAATGGGCACTCCAGGGCCTCCAGCCACTGTAAATGAACTCCAGCTGCATACACCACTGTGCATCTGGCTTTATGTGGGTACTGGGAAATCAAACCTGGGTCCTTTGGCTTTTCAGGCAAGCGCCTTAACTGCTAAGCCATCTCTCCAGCCCCTAAACCACAATTTTTATTTTATTTATTTATTTATTTATTTATTTATTTATTTATTTATTTATTTTATTTTATTTTGGTTTTTCGAGGTAGGGTCTCACTCTGGTCCAGGCTGACCTGGAATTAACTATGTAGTCTCAGGGTGGCCTCGAACTCTCGGCGATCCTCCTACCTCTGCCATGGGCCACTTGGCTTTGTGTAAGTATTAGGGAATCAAACCTCAAACAGCAGGCTTGGCAAGCAAACACCTTTAATCACTGAACCATCTCTCCAGCCCTCTAAAAATATTTTCAGTTGACTATGTGAAGAAAAAGACATAACTAAAGATTAATGCAAGCTGAGTGTGGTGGTGTACAGCTTTAATCCCAGCACTTGGGAGCCAGAGGTAGGAGATCACCAACAGTTCAAGGCCAGCCTGAGACTCCATAGTGAATTCGAGGTTAGCCTGGCTAGAAGAAACCATACCTCAAAAAAAAAAAAAATTAATGCACAAAGCAGTGCTTGACGAAGAGGCTGCTGACTCGTGCCCCAGCACCTCACGGACATATTCTGCCTCAGTCATGTACTGACAGTGCCGCTTTTGTTCACACTTGGTGTTCAAACATTGAGGCAGCAAGTCTCTCTACCTTAGCAAATGACTTCATCCGGTGAGGGAAAACGTCCTTTACCAAGATCGCAAATTCCTGAATACTGTACCAAAGTGCTTCTGAAAACGATTCCTTAAATTGAGATTTATTAATAAGATATACAAGCTCAGCCAGGCAAGGTGGCGCACGCCTTTAATCCCAGCACTCGGGAGGCAGAGGTAGGAGGATCACCATGATTTCAAGGCCACTCTGAGACTACATAGTGAACTCCAGGTCATCCTGAGCTAGTGTGAGACTTACCTCGGAAAACCAAAATAAATAAAGATATACAAGCTTAAAAATAAAGAATGAGGAAATGTGGAGCCAGACAGATGACTCAGTGGTTAAGGCAGCTGCCTGCAAAGCCTAAGGACCCAAGTTCAACTACCCAGAACCCACCTAAGCTGCACATGGTGGCACATGTGTCTAGAGCTTGTTTTCAGTGGCTAGAGGCCCTGAGGCACCTTCTTTCTCTTCCCCCATAAATAAATAGTAAATAAATGGAGTATGGAGAAATTTTAAGAAAATAATGAGGAAATGTAATGTCTCAAATGAACACAAACTGGCAGTGGCTATTGCACTGCCTGAAACATCTACACAGTCACAGATTCTACAGTTATCAGAATGAGAAAAAACTACAGCACATACTTACTAAATGCTATATGCCAGGCACTGTTAAGTGTTAAGATATGTCCTTAGTAGAGTTTCACAATTGCCCCATAAGACTGACCTGCCGTTGGTCTTTAAAAACAGAGACAGAATAAAAATATATATACGTAAATTTGGGCTGGAGAGATGGCTTCGCAGTAAAGCACTTGCCTGCAAAGCCTAACAACCCATGTTCAATCTCTCTACAGATCCCATGTAAGCCAAACACACAAGGTGAGGCAAGCACAAGGTCGCACATGCCCACTAGGTGGCACAAACATCTGAGTTTGACTGCAGTGGCTGAGGCCTTGGCACACCAATCTCTCTCTCCCCCTCTCTCTAAAATAAAACAAAAAAAATTTTTTAAGCATACAGAGTATGCTCTTTGTAATTTTAGGAAGAAAAAAAAAGAGATGGAAGAGCAGGAAAAACAAGACAAATGAAAAAGGGGGAAAGGAGAGAAAGACCTCAGAGGTAATAGCTCACCCAAGAGCAGTTATGGGTTGCAGAGTCAAGACTCAAACACAGCACTGCCTGAACACAAAGCCAGAATATGTATTTATAGGAACATAACAGACACCAAAAGATAACTGAAAGAAACATATACAATACTGCAAGAAAATAAAAGCTTCAGAGACAATATGCAACTTGGCCCATAAAAAATAGATCAATCTTTTAATAAATGTGATCCTAGAAGTCTTGTTTTAAAATAATGCTACCAGGGCTGGAGAGATGGCTTAGCGGTTAAGGTGTTCACCTGTGAAGCCTAAAGATCCAGGTTCCACTCAGGAGGCAGAGGTAGGAGGATTGCCGTGAGTTCAAGGCCACCCTGACAATACAGAGTGAACTCCAGGTCAGCCTGAACTAGAGTGAGACCCTACCTCGAAAAACCAAAAAAAAAAAGAATTAAGATCCAGGTTCGATTCTCCAGGTCCCAGGTAAGCCAGATGCCCAAGAAGGCACATGCATCTGGAGTTCGTTTGCAGTAGCGAGAGGCCCTTGCACGCCCATTCTCACTCTCCCTCTCTTTCTCTTCCTTCCCTCTGCCTCTAATAAATAAAATAAAGATCAAATCTGAAAATAATGCTATGAACCTATGCATAAACAGTCATTCTAGTTATCAGTGACAGAGGCTAAAAACAAGTTACCTTCCCTCTCAACCAAATGTTTAATCAACTAGAACAACTGGAGGTGCAGGTAAGTTGTTTATTGAGGCACAACAAGGCATGTAAGTTGTCTGAACTTGAGGCAGTACGTTCAGTAGGCTGACCATTACTACAGTTATGGGTTAAGTGACTGGCGAGGCTACATCACAACTTATAAAGTGCCAGATTAATGCTAATTGCCATTTTGCTTGAAAATTTTCACCTGGGAGGAAAACAAAAAAGTAAAGGAGCTCCTTCTTCCTCTAGGAGTGAAGCAATTTCCCAACACAATCACCAGGCAATGGCTACTTTCTCTTCAATCTCACTAAATATGAACATCCTTGATGCTCAATCCTGATAAAGAAGATAGCCTGAAAACGTAGAATATTTCCAGCTACTTCCATAAATTGCTCCCCTATGTAAGCGCAACCAAATCTGGTCTCCCTGGAGCAGCTGAAGAATGGCATGGTTGCTGGCGGTCTCGTGGTCTGGAGCACCATCGTTGGCATAAGCGGACACCAAGACCTCCTCGTTCTTCATAAGGTTGACATACAGTGGCACATTGACTGCCAGCTTTAGCATGTGGAAAATAAACACGTATGTGCCATTCACTGGACAACTGAATCTACCAAGCTGAAGATCAAAGGTCTCTCCCAAGTTGTTCAGAAGAAGGTCAAACACGATAGGTTGATCTAAAGTTCCAGGGGCCAGATTGGACGTTCTGGCTGCTGAGAAGGCAACTCGCATCTGCTGAGGCAGGGGATAGATGTGCACTGGCAGGAGAGCGGCTGCTGGATTTGTCACTGACACATCCACAGGGGTCATGCTCCGGGAATCTCCTTGTCCAGAATCCCCGCTGTTGAAGGCTTCGCTCTCTCTTTCTGGGCTGCTCACCTGAGAGGAATCTCTCCACCCTGCTATGGTATTAGCAACAGAGAGGGTCTCTTAATTAAGAAGCTTTCACTATTTAACATCAGTGGGCTACTGAAACACAAACTCTAAAACAAAACTAATGAAATGTAACTAGATTATACTTAAGCTAATATAGAAGAGGGCTGGAGATGGCTTAGTGGATAAGGCATTTGCCTTGAAGCCAAAGGACCCAGGTTGAATTCCCCAGGACCCACATAAACCAGATTGCCAAGGTGGCACATGCATCTGGAGTTGTTTGCAGCGGATGAAGGCCCTGACGTGCAGCACCCCCCCCACCCCACCCCCCGCTCTCTCTCTCTGCCTCTGTAGCTCAAATGAGAAAAATAAATTTTCAAAAATTAAAAAGAAAAGATGAAATCTAGTTGGGCATGGTGGCACATGCCTTTAACTAAAAAAAAAAAGAGAGAGAGAGAGAGAACTGGGCATGGTGGCACACACCTTTAATCCCAGCACTTGGGAGGCAGAGGTAGGAGGATAGCTGTGAGTTCGAGGCCACCCAGGGAATACAGAGTGAATTCCAGGTCAGCCTGGGCTAGAGTGAGACCCTACCTCAAAAAACCCAAAAAAGAAAGAAAGAAGGAAGGGGGGAGGAAGGGAGGGAGGGAGGGAGGAAGAAAATGAATAAATAAATAAATTAATTAAATAAATAAATAAATGCCGGGCCTGGTGGCGCACACCTTTAATCCTAGCACTCAGAAGGAAGAGGTAGGAGGACTACCGTGAGTTCAAGGCCAGCCTGAGACTACATGGTGAATTCCAGGTCAGCCTGGACTAGAATGAAACTCTACCTCAAAAAAGAGAGAAGAGAAGAGAAGAGAAGAGAAGAGAAGAGAAGAGAAGAGAAGAGAAGAGAAGAGAAGAGAAGAGAAGAGAAGAAGAAAAGAGAAGAAAAGAGAAGAAAAGAGACGAGACGAGACTATTTGAGATTAGGTGGTGCATGCCTTTAATCTCAGCACTTTAGAGTAGGTAGGAGAATCACAGTGAATTTGTGGCCCGCCAGAGACTACATAGTGAATTCCAGGCCAGCTTGGGCTAGAGTGAGACCCCACCTCAAGAGAAAAAAAGAAAGAAAACCTAAGATTCTGTAAGACACCCACTTTTAGTGCTATCAACTAGCCATGCAGAGATGTCCTGACAGAACTCAGCCCCAGGATAAAAAGTTGGTCCTTGTTTTCAATTAACTTTCAATTTAAGTGTTATGTAGAAGCACTGCTCAGATATAAGCAAAGGCATTATGAATACTAGCTACCTTCTCAAAATGAAAAGACTGTTTTCCTTTGATAAAGTTGTCTTAAACTTTTTTTGTTGTTTGTTTGTTTTTTCAAGGTAGGGTTTCACTGCAGCTCAGGCTGACCTGGAATTCACTATGTAGTCTCTGGGTGGCCTCAAACTCATGGCGATCCTCCTACCTCTGCCTCCTGAGTGCTGGGATTAAAGGCGTGCACCACCAGGCCCGGCTTTAGTCTTAAACTTAAAAAAAAAAAAAAAAAAACTTTAAATAAAAAGAGGTAGGAGGATCACCTTGAGTTTGAGGCCACCCTGAGGCTACATAGTGAATTCCATGGTAAGCCTGGATCAGAGTGAGACCCTACCTCAAAAAACGAAAAAAAATTAAAATAAATAAATGAATTATATAAATGCTTGAAAGCGAGAAAGAAGCAGATAGTGTGCAAATGAACTCCAGACACATGTGCCACCTTGTGCATCTGGCTTATGTGGGTCCTGGAGAATGGAACCTGGGTCCGTTGGCTTCAACCACTATGCCATCTCTCCAGCCCTAAACTTCTTTCTTGGTTACTCTGAATTTTGGTTTTACAAAGTAGGGTCTCACTCTATCCCAGGATTATCAGGAATTCACTATGTATTCCCAGGGTGGCCTCAATCTTATAGCAATCCCACCACCACACCTGACTACTTTGAATCTCTTAATGGTCCTTCCATATTTTAACGAGTGTCCTGTGTTTTCAATGCTGCATATCCAGATCTGCCAATGTACTGATGGCAGAGGAACTACCAGGACTCTTTGTGAAAACACTGTCATCGCATGAGAAACTGTCTAGTGTAAGTGTGCTCTGGTGTCCAGCACACTTTGTTTTATCGAGGTAGGGGCTCACTCTAGGCCAGGCTGACCTGGAATTCACTGTGTAGTCTCAAACTCAGGATAATCCTCCTACCTCTGCCTGCCAAGTACTGAGATTAAAGGCAGCACTTAAAAAAAAAAAAAAAAAAAAAAAAAAACCTAGGGCTAGGGAGAGATGGTTCAGGTGTTAAAGGTCCTTGCTTGTAAAGCCAACCAGATGAAGTTCAATTCCCCAGCTACAAACATAAAACCAGATGGCATTCATTTACAGCAGCAAGAGACCCTGGTATGCACATGCACACACATGCAAATAAATTTCAAAATATTTGAGAGAGAGGTGGGGGAAGAGAGAATGAGTATGCCAGGGCCTCTAGCCACTGCAAACAAACTCCATATGCATGCACCACCTTGTGCATCTGGCTTATGTGGGCACTGGGGAATCAAACCCAAGTTCTTACATTTCCAAGGCAAATACCATCTCTCTAGCACCCCCTTCAATTTTTTCTGGATGGGGGTTGTATGAGGTAGGGTCTCACTCTAGCTCAAGCTGACCTGGAATTCACTAGGTACTGTCAGTATGGCCTCAAAGTCAGAGATCCTCCTATCTCTGTCTCCCAAGTGCTGGGATTAAAGGCATGCACCATCATGCCCAGCTCCCAAAATTTTTTTAAAAAAACTAAACAGAGCCGGGCGTGGTGGCGCACGCCTTTAATCCCAGCACTCGGGAGGCAGAGGTAGGAGGATCACTGAGAGTTCGAGGCCACCCTGAGACTACATAGTGAATTCCAGGTCAGCCTGGACCAGAGTGAGACCCTACCTTGCAAAACCAAAAAAAAAAAAAAACTAAACAGGCCTGAGAAATGGCTTAGCAGTTAAGACATTTGGCTGCGAAGCCTAAGGATCCAGGTTCTATTCCCAAGTACCCACATGAGCAGATGCACAAGGTATCACATGTGTCTGGAGTATATATGCAGTGGCTAGAGGCCCTGGCATGCCTATTCATTCTCTCTCTCTCTCTCTCAAATAAATAAAATATATACTTATTTATTTATTTATTATTTTTTTAATTTTTATTGACAACTTCCTTAATTGTAGACAATATCCCATGGTACTTCTCTTCTTTCCCCCCTCACTTTCCCCTTTGAAACTCCACTCTCCATCATATCCCCTCCCTCTCTCAATCAGTCTCTCTTTTCAGTTTGATGTCATGATCTTTTCCTCCTATTAGGATGGTCTTATGTAGGTAGTGTCAGGCACTGTGAGGTCATGGATATCCAGGCCATTTTGTGTCTGGAGGAGCATGTTGTAAGGAGTCCTACTCTTCCTTTGGCTCTTACATTCTTTCCACCACCTCTTCCGCAATGGACCCCGAGTAAAATATACTTTTAAAAAGAAAAATAAACCGGTTACGGTGGCACACATCTTTAATCCCAGCACTTGGGAGGCAGAGGTTGGAGGATTACCATGAGTTCAAGGCCACCTGAGAGTGCAGGTCAGCCTGAGCTAGAGTGAGACCCTACCTTGAAAAAAACAAAAAAACAAACAAACAACAACAACAAAAAAACCCAAACAATAAAAAAAGAAGCATAAGTAATTGTCACTTAGAGGCAGCCATGAGGCCACATGCCTTCACCTCTGGCACTCGGAAAACAGAAGTAGGAGGATCACTGTGAGTCCACAGCCAGTCTGAGATAGGATGGTACTGTATATATGTAATTAAAAGAACAGATTAATGGGGGTGAAAGGCCAAAGTGAGGTCAGGGAAAGAGACTGAGTAAAGGAAAGGTGGAGGGAGGGCTAATCAAAATCTAAGAAGGTATGAGTAAGTCATATGGAAACCTACTTTTTGGACCATGGAACACGCAGAAGCCATAGATTGTTACTAAAAAATTTTCAGTGCCAGGGATGGGATACCTTCCAGTGAGGTCCTGATGCCCGCAAAACATTACAGGCCATTGCTGAGGCTCTTGGTTGCCCACCAGGAAAGATGGTAAGACCCCATTGCTGAAGGCTCCACATACTTGGGCAGCAAGGTCACTGAGAAATCCTGCTGGAGCTGAACTAAAAACCTCCTCCGTGTAGACCAGCTGACAGAAAGCTGGAAAAAGCTACGCTGCATGCAGTTCAATGGGAGAGAGAAATCACCAGTGAAGATACTCAACAGTGGACACTGCAAGCCTAAAATTTGGCCAGCCAGGCCAAATGAGCCAATGGGTGCAACAGTGGCATGTCTGTTATGGGAGAAACCAACTGCTCTCTAATTTGAATGGAGGCCTGCTCCATGGGAGGGAATACATCCTGGTACTGAAAACCTATGACAAGGGTAGTCATGAGCCAAAGTGATATAATGTCTGCTGGTGTCTAGCTGAGTGTATATACTCTGCTCACCAAACTACCCAGTAAACGCTTCTCGTAATGTCCACACCCATATATTAATGCTACTCTCACTTTTGTTTAGAGAAACTTCTCTTTTCAGATGGTGGCAACCTTGGGATGACTCAGAAGTCACCATGGTACTGAGAAGAAGGGACAAAGGAGTGCTCAGCACTGAAACATCTCAAACACACCTTCCAAGGCTCAGGGTCCATTGTGGACGAGGTGGCAGAAAGAATGTAAGAGCCAAAGGAAGGGTAGGACTCCTTACAACATGCTCCTCCAGACACAAAATGGCCTGGATATCCATGACCTCACAGTGCCTGACACTACCTACACAAGACCATCCTAATAGGAGGAAAATATGATGACATCAAAATAAAAGACTGATTGAGAGGGGTAAGGGGTAGGATGGAGAATGGAGTTGCAAAGGGGAAAGTGGGGGGAGGCAGGGGAAATTACCGTGGGTTATTGTGTATAATTATGGAAGTTGTTAAGAAAAAAGTAAATTAGGGCTGGAGAGATGGCTTGGCAGTTAAGGCACCTGCCGGCCAAGCCTAAGAATGCCAGTTCCAATCTCCAGGTCCCATGTTTAGCCAGATGCAAAAAGTGACACAAGGGCACAATGCCACACTTGCCCACAAGGGGGTGGATGCGCGTGGAGTTCATTCACAGTGGCTGAGAGGCCAATGGTGCACCCATTTTCTCTCTCTCTCTCTCTCTCTCTCTCTAGCTGTCTCAAATTTTTAAAAAAGTAAATTAAAAAAATTTTTAATTAACAGGGCTGGAGAGATGGCTTAGTGGTTAAGGTGCTTGCCTGCAAAGCCAAAGGACCTCGGTTTGATTCCCCAGTACCCATGTAAGCCAGATGCACAAGGTGACTCATGCATCTGTAGTTCATTTGCAGTGGCTGGAAGCCCTAGCGCGCCCATTCTCTCTCTCCCTCTCTCTCTCTGCTTCTTTCCCTCTATCAAATGAATAATAATAAAATAATTTTTTTAATTAACACTTGGTTTCCATAGGCTTGCAAGTAGTCTGCTATCACCCACAGTACTTCAGTCATGCATTTAAGCAAACTGAAAACCTCAATCAATGCTGAAAGCAGTGGGTTTTGGGGAGAAAATGGCAGAAAGCGCAGAGTGATGTACACAGAGCGATATGCTCAGGCTAAGTAAACTACTCAGGTAATCCCCCTTACCTCTTGAATTTGCTGAAGGACCACCAGCTGTCCCTCCTTTCTTATAACACTGCTGGAAATTATCCTGAAATGAATGCATTAATATTTATCATGTCACCACAAATACAACAGTTAGAATTTAGGGAGCACTATGTAAATGGTACAGGGCTGAGTAATGATAGAAACTCAGATGTGAAATGTGGGCTTCTGTCCCTCATCTCGGCAAGAAAAGACATAAAGTAATAACACACATTTCTTGGCCCAATGTGTAAGTCAAAACAAAGACTAATATAAACCATGCCAGGATGAGTTCTTTGCTTATTTTTGTTTTATATATGTGAACTGAAAAGAATTACATTGTGCAAATATATCTATTTCCTGGAGTGTGATTGCAACTATTAACAATACTCAAGAGTGACACTTCCAACTGATTCCCAAGTATGGAGGACACCAGTCCCTACACAGTTCTTAAAAGTAACTGGTGGGGCAGAGTTAATACATGCAATAAAAATCTTAAAACAGGGAGCCAGGCGTGGTGGCACACGCCTTTAATCCCAGCACTCAGGAGGCAGAGGTAGGAGGATCACCATGAGTTCAATGACACCCTGAGACTACATAGTGAATTCCAGGTCAGCCTGGGCTAGAGTGAGACCCCCAAAAAAAAAAAAAATCTTAAACAGGACAAGAAGACATTCAATGAAAATAAGTCTCTTACTCAGGCTCCTAGCCCCTACCCAATAGCAGCTACTGTTATCAATTTTTAAGTTTCCTCAGAAAAATTTAAAGCAGCACATAAAAAATGGAATGCTGGTGTAAATAACAGATAGTCCTATTACTTAGAACTATATTAATCACCAAATGGGGCTGGAAAGATGGCTTAACGGTTAAGGTACATGCCTACAAAGTCTAAGGATCCTAGTTCAATTTCCTAGGACCCATGTAAATGTGCAAAGTGGCACATGCATCTGCAGCAGCTGGAGGCCCTGGCACACCCATCCCCCCAATACACACTCTGTCTGTCTTTGGCTCTCTGCTTGTAAATGAATAAATAAAAAATTTAAAAATGCCAGGTGTGGTGGCACATGCCTTTAATCCCAGCACTCGGGAGGCAGAGGTAGGAGGATTGCAGAGGAAGGAAGACTGTCATGAATTCCAGGTCAGCCTGGGTTAGAGTGAGACCCTACCTCAAAAAACAAAAATAAGGGCTGGAGAGATGGCTTAGGGGTTAAGGTGCCTGCCTCCTAAGCCTAAGAACACTGGTTCCAATCTCCAGCGGTTCCAATCTCCAGGTCCCACGTTTAGCCAGATGCAAAGTGAGGCAAGGGCGCAATGCCGCACTTGACCACAAGGGGGCGCACGCATCTGGATTTCGTTCTCAGCAGCTGAGACACTGCTGGCGTGCCCATCTCTGTCTTCCTCTCCCTCTCTCTATCTCTGTGTGTCTCTCCAAAAAAAAAAAAAATCTAAAATTTAAAAAAAAAAAAAAAATCCGGGCATGGTGACACATGCCTTTAATCCCAGCACTTGGGAGACAGAGGTAGGAGGATCGCCATAAGCACCCTGAGACTACATAGTGAATTCCAGGTCAGCCTGGGCTAGAGCAAGACCCTACCTCGAAAAACCACAAGTAAATAAATAAATAAATATCACCAGCCTCCTTTAAGTCTTGAAGGATCTTGCAATAACAGCTCGTGTCTGCTGTTATCCACTAACTAGGCCCATAGCACTAATCATGTGTGCACATTGGTCTGGAATTTGTTTGCAGTAGCTAGAGGCCCTGGAGCGCCCATTTTCACTCACTCTCCCTCTCTCTGTCTCAAATAAATAAAATGAAATGAAAATTAGAGTAACATGCAAAGATCACAAAGCAGGAGAGCTGGTGAAATCAGGGTTCAAGTCACTCAGAGTCCATGCGGGTTCTCCATTCTTACTGTTTCTTGCTCATGTCCCTGCAAGCTCTTTAAACACAGCTATTTTATGCATGTTAGTGACAGAGCGCAGTAAGTTACCATACACAGGCATGCTTTGACAACAGTGGGGCTGTGTCCTGATACGTCACAAATTGAAAACACATGAGGGAAAAGAAGAAAAACCCCAGGGTGAAGCTGGGGATGTGGTGCCACACACCTTTAGTATCAGCAATCAGGAGGCAGAGGTAGGAGGATCACCGTGAGTTCAAGGCCACCCTGAGACTACATAGTGAGTTCCAAGTCAGCCTGAGCTAGAGCAAGACACTACCTCGAAAAACCAAAAATAAAAATAAAAAATAAGCCCAGGGTGTGGTGGTGCATGCCTTTAATCCCAGCACTCAGAAGCAGAGGTAATAGGGTTGCTGTGAGTTTGAGGCCAGCCTGAGACTACATAGTGACTTCCAGGTAAGCCTGGGCTAGACAGAGCAAGACCTTACCTTAAAGAAAAAGAAAAAAAAGCCTGGTGTGGCGGTGTACACATTTAATCTCAGCACTCGGGAGGCCAAGGCAGGAGGATTGCCATGAATTCAAGGCCAGCCTGAGACTGCATAGTGAATTTCAGGCCCACCCGGGGCTAAAGACCCTACCTCAAAAAAACAAAACAAAAAGGACATGTATCTAATACACATAACCTACAAGCAGCATAGCTGATCAACACACCACACCAGAGTGCGGGTTGATCAGCTTTATGGCTGTGCCAATGACTGGGAGCTGTGTTCCCGGCCACGGCCCAAATGACAACCAATCATTCATCACTAGCACAGAAAAAGACCAACGTCACATCCTGAAGCAGGGTTATGTTTACCACTTTTGTGTCAATTAGAAAACTCCCTACCCCCTCAAAAAAACCCTAGATATCTTAAGTCATTATTCATACTCAAAAACTTGTAAAATTCCACAAGTTGAAAATGCTAATAAAGGGCTATAGCTTGGTCAGTAGAGTGTTTTCTTTGCAGTCATGGAGCCCTGGGTTCAAACTTGTAAAATTCCACAAGTTGAAAATGCTAATAAAGGGCTATAGCTTGGTCAGTAGAGTGTTTTCTTTGCATTCATGGAGCCCTGGGTTCAATCCTCAACACCACACCACATACACACACACACAGAAAGGAAAAGAAAGAAGGAGAGGAGAGGAGGGGGGGAGGGGAGGGGAGGGGAGGGGAGGGGAGGGGAGGGGAGGGGAGGGGAGGGGAGGGGAGAAGAAGAGAAGAGGAGGAGAGGAGAGAAGAAGAGAAGAGGAAGAGAAGAGGAGAAAGAAAAAAAGAAAAGAAAAGAAAAGAAAAGAAAAGAAAAGAAAAGAAAAGAAAAGAAAAGAAAAGAAAAGAAAAGAAAAGAAAAGAAAGGAAGCCAGGCGTGGTGGTGCACGCCTTTAATCCCAGCCCTCAGGAGGCAGAGGTAGGAGGATTGTCATAAATTTGAGGCCACCTTGAGACTACAGAGTGACTTCCAGGTCAGCCTGGGCTACAGCAAAACCCTACATTGAAAAACCAAAAAAAAAAAAAAAAAAAAAAGAGAGAGAGGAGAGGAGAGGAGAGGAAAGGAAAGGAAAAAGGGAAAAGGGAAAAAAAGGGAAAAAAAGGGAAAAAAAGGGAAAAAAAGGGAAAAAAAGGGAAAGGGGAAGAAAAGGAAAAGAAAGGAAAGGAATGGAAAGAAAAAGAAATTAAAAAAAACAAAATAGGGAGCCGGGCGTGGTGGCGCACGCCTTTAATCCCAGCACTCGGGAGGCAGAGGTAGAGGATTGGAAAGGCCACCCTGAGAACAGTTAATTCCAGGTCAGCCTGGACCAGAAATTGCAAAACCAAAAAAAAAAAAAAAAAAAAAACAAAATAGGGCTAAAGAGATGGCTCAGCAGTTAAGGCACATGCCTGCAAAGCCTAACAACCCAGGTTTGATTCCCTAGGACCCAGGTAAAGCCAGACACGCAAAGTGGCACATACATCTGGAGTTCATTTGCAGCAGCTAGAGGCCCTGGTGTGTCCATATTCATTCTTCTTCCCTCTCTCTGTCTCTGTCTGTCTCTCTCTGCTCATTAATATAATAAAAGTATTTTTTAAAAAAGAAAGAAAAAGAGCCAGGAGTGGTGGCACACGCCTTTAATCTCAGCACTCAGGAAGCAGAGGTAGGAGGATCACTGTGAGTTCAAGGCCACCCTGAGACTACATAGTGAATTCCAGATCAGCCTGGGCTAGAGTGAGACCCTACCTCAAAAAAACAAACAAACAAACAAACAAAAAACAATTTTAACTCTTCCATTTACTTGCTGAGTGACCTTAGGATATTTAACCTATTAACCCCAGTTTTTCTTATAAATTAGTATGAACATGATTAACAAAGTCCACTACATGTTTAAATCTCACCTTCCCTGGCTAACAGGAAGAATGTTGACCTCAAAGCTCCCCAGCACTTACAAGCAGCTCTGACATGAGGAGGACATTCTACAAATGCTGTATCACAGCTTCGCATCTACAGCTGGGCCATGATTCAAGGTGACAGCCACCCCTACTTACCCTTTGGGCACAAGGTGTTCCAAGATGCTCTCTAGTCTGGAGCTGCAGCTGGCTATAATTCCCATTGGAAATCGAAGGAGGTCCTCTGTAACCATCAAAACCTAACAAATAAACAAAGAACCTGCATAAAATGATGGGGATCAAAGCAGATCCCTGAGGCTTGCTGGCCAGCCAGTTTAGCCTGCTAGATGAGCTCTAGGCCAATGTGAGACACTGTCTCACAGAAAAATGGATAGTATTCCTAAAGATGACACCTGAGGTTGTCCCACATGCATGTGTGCACATGTATACCTACACACACACACACACAATACACATGCAAAAAAATGGAAAAAGGGCTGGAGAGATGGCTTAGCAGTTAAGGCGTTTGCCTGCAAAGCTAAAGGATCCCGGTTCGATTCTCCAAGACCCACATAAGCCAGATGTACAAGGGGGCGCATGCATCTGGAGTTTGTTTGCAGTGCCTGGAGGCCCTGGTGCACCCACTCTCTCCCCCCTCTCTCTGCCTCTTTCTCTCAAATAAATATTTTAAAAAAGGAAAAAGCTCACTAACCTCTTTGTAAAAATTAAACTAAAAGAAAAAAAAAAAAAAAACAATGCTGAACTCATCTTAAAATGCCACCATTAGGTTTTTGCTCTTTAATCAAAACATACTAAAGTGCTTACATGAGCTGGGGAGATGGCCCATTGGTTAGAGGTGCGAGTTTGCAAAACATGCTGAACTGGGTTCAATTCCCCAGGACCTATGTAAAGCCAGATGCACAAAGTGGCCCATGCATCTGGAGTTCATTTGCAACAGCAGGAGGCCCTGGCACATCCATATTATCTTTCCCTCCTCACAAATTAGTATTTTAGAAGTGCTTCCAGGGCTGGAGAGATTGCCTATGAAGCCTAAGGTCCCAGGTTCAATTCCCTAGTACCCATGTAAGCCAGATGCACAAGGTGGCACATGTGTCTGAAGTCTGTAGTGGCTAGAGGCCCTGGCGTTCCATTCTCCCTCTCATAGCAAAACACAATTATGAAGCATCACTAAGTTCTACTACCTACTAAAACAAGGTTTGGAAGGAGTAGTTTTGAGTTGAGGAGGTATGGTAATTATGTTCTTATGCCCTCTGTTTCAGATACTTTTGCTATTATCAAACAGTAGCTACAATATTTGGAATGATAGCAAAAAATTAAAAAGAATATCACCATTGGGCCGGAGAGATGCCTTAGCGGTTAAGGCACCTGCCTGCCAAGCCTAAGAATACCCGTTCAATTCTCCAGATCCCACATTTAGCCAGACACAAGTAACACAAGTGTGCAATGCTGTGCTTGCCCACAAGGGGGCGCATGCATCTAGAATTTGTTCACAGCAGCTGAAATGGCCCTGGCGTGCCCATTCTCTCGCTCTCTCTCTGCCTCTTCCTCTGTCTCTTTCTCTCTCTCTCTCTTACCAAAAAACAAGAATATCACCATTATAGTCTCAGCTTTTATGTCTTTACCTACAGCATGGTCTCAAAGACAAATAACTAGAAAATGAGAATTGTCTGATTATGATGCTTTTTTTTTCACAGAGTTACATCAATTAACAAAAGCAAAAAAGAAATTATTCAGGGGTTGGAGAGATGGCTTAGTGGTTAAGTACTTGCCTGTGAAGCCTAAGGACCCCAGATCGAGGCTCAATTCCCAGGTACCCATGTAAGTTGATGGACAAGGTGGCCCATGCATCTGGAGTTTGTTTGCAGTGGCTGGAAGCCCTGGTGTACCCATGCTTGCTCGCTCTCTCTCTCTCTCTCTCTCTCTCTCTCTCTCTTGCTCTCTCTCTCTCTCTGCCTCTTTCTCTGCGTATTGCTAATAAATAAAATAAATAAATAAAATTTTAAAAAAAGAAATTACTCAAATATGCAAACAAATGTCCATCCGTTAAAAGAAAGCTGATTGGGCTAGAGAGATTGCTCAGTGCTACAGAATTGGGTTCAATTCCCCAGTACCCACATAAAGCCATACACACAAAATGGGGCATGTGTCTGGAGTTCTTGTACCGGCTAGAGGCCCTTGTGCAACTAATACCCTTCAATCAAGTAAATAAAAACATTTTTAAAAGACAATAAATAGCCAGATGTGGTGGCACACGCCTTTAATACCAGCACTCGAGAGGCAGAGGTGGGAAGATTGTCATAAGTTCAAGGCCACTCTCAGACTACAGAGTGAATTCCAGGTCAGCCTGGGCTACAGCAAGACCCTACCAAAAAAAAAAGACCCAAACCAAAAAAAAAAAAAAGAAAAAAGACAAAAAAATGAGCCAGGCATGGTAGTGCACACCTTTAATACCAGCATTTGGGTGGCAGAGGTAGGAGGATCACCAAGAGTTCGAGGCCACCCTGAGACTACATAGTGAATTCCAGGTCAGCCTGGTTTAGAGTGAAACCTACCTCAAAAAAAAAAAATTTATATATATATACACACACACACACACACACACGCACACATGCCAGAGAGGTGGCTTAGCAGTTAAGGAATTTGCCTACCTAAGGACTCTCCAAATCCTATGTAAGCCAGACCCACAAGGTCACACATGCACACAAGATGGCACTTGTGTCTGGAGTTAAATTGCTGTGACTGGAGGCCCTGGCATGTCAATTCTTTCTCTCTTGTTCTCATAAAAAAAAATTACAAAAAAAAAACAAAAAAAAACACATGGGGGCTGGAGAGATGGCTTAGCAGTTAAGGCACTTGCCTGCTAAGCCTAAGAATACCCGCTCGATTCTCCAGGTCCCACATTTAGCCAGACACAGTGATGCAAGGGTGCAATGCCGCACTTACCCACAAGGGGGTGAACGCATCTGGAGTTCATTCACAGCAGCTGAGAGGCTGCTGGCGTGCCCATTCTCTGTCTCTATCTCTCTCTCTCACTCTTGCTTTCTATCTGACTCTCTCTCAAAAACACACACACAAAATAAAGGCAAGATGATCAACTTTTCTTCTTCTGTATAAGGCTTTGCACACAGGAATTTAGTTCTGCTATAGAGAACAGGTATATTAAAACTATTATCTACTAGTAGAGAAATGTACCACACTATAAAGGGTGTGAGTCTCATAAACAGATAAGACAATTTAGTGTAATAAAGTAGATTCAGAGCATACCTTTGTAGCCACCAGGGGATCTATAGGGATTGGTCAGTAACTTCCCTCCATGCGTACATCCTCTTACAGACCCCTGGCTACTGACAAACGGCTGAACATGTCTGGGAAACACACTTGTGTGTGCTGGGTAAAAGGCAAGGCTGCCATTGTTTACTTGAACAGTCCCATCGGGATGGTAATCTGCAGGTTAAGGAAATGATTCAAAGTTCAAGTTAAAGCCAGAAGTGTTGACGCAAGCCTTTAATCCCAGCACTTGGGAGGCAATGATAGGAGGATTACAATGAGTTCGAGGCCATCCTGAGACTACACAGTGAACTCCTGGTCAGCCTGGGCTACAGCAAGACTCTACCTCAAAAAAAAAAAAAAAAAAAAAAAAAAAAAGATTCAAGTTAAATTGTAACAAAGGTCTAGTATTCTTTGTACTTGAAATCAACATAAAAAACTTTTACTATGCTTTCTCCCTTTAAAAAAGAATATACTTCGTGTTCATATGTGAGAAATAAAGTACAGTACTAACCTTATAGGAGGAAATTTCTGGCACATGCTAAAGTGTGGATAAGACTTGAAAACATAATGTTAAATAAAGTAAGAACATGTGTGATGCCACTCATATGAAGTGCCAGGGTAGTCAAACACAGAGTCATAAAGTTGAATGGGGGATAGAGAGATGGCTTAGCAGTTAAAGCACTTGCCTGAAAAGCCAAAGGACCCAGGTTCTATTCCCTAGTTCAAACATAAAGCCAGATGCACAAATTGGTGCAAACATCTGGAACTCATTTGCAGCAGCAAGAGGCCCTGGCACGCCCATTCTCTCTCTACATCTATATAAATAAAAACTTAAAAATTAATTCAATTAAAGGTACATGCCTTTAATCTGAGGCAGAGATAGGATTGCTTTGAGTCTGAGGCAAGCCTGGGACAACAGAGTGAGTTCCAAGTCATCCTGGGCTACAGTGAGACCCTACCACAAAAAATAAATAAATAAGTAAGTAAGTAAATAAATAGATAAATAAATAAAGCCAAGTATGGTGGGACACACCTTTAATTACAGCACTCAGGAGGCTGAGATGAGAGGATCACCATGTGTTCAAGGCCAGCCTGAGACACTACCTCGAAGAAAAAAAAAGAGTCGGGCATGATAGCACACGCCTTTAATCCCAGCATTTGGGAGGCTGAGGTAGGAGGAGCACTAGTTCCAGGCCAGCCTGAGACTACATAATGAATTCCAGGTCAGCTAGGGCTAGAACAAGACCCTACCTTGGGGGGGGGGGGGCAGCTAAATATTCCAGATCCGGGAATAAAAGAAAATGACTTTTTTTTTTTTTTTTTTTTTTTTTTTGAGACAGGGTCTCATTAGCCTCTGCTCCCAACTCAAACTCGTGAACCTGAGGATGACTTTGAACTTCTGACCCTCCTGCTTCCAACTCTTGAGTGTTAGAATTATAGGTGTGCATCACCATACCTGGGTTTATGCCGTGCACAGGATCAATCCAAAGGTTTTGTGCATGCGAGACAAGCAATCTACATGAGCTACAGCCTCAGCCAATGAATCCTAATCTTTTTTAAAAATGTTTTAATTTATTTACAAGCAGAGAGAGACAATCAGTCAGAATGGTTGCACTGAGGCTTCCAGCCGCTACAAACTGACTTCAGATGCATGCACCACTTTGTGCATCTGGCTTTACATGGGTACTGGGGAATGGAACTCGGGTTGCTAGGCTTTGCAGGCAAGCACCTTAACCACTGTGCCATCTCTCCAGCCCGTGAATCCCTAACCTTAACAGAATTCAAAACTGAGAAGGCATATAACTAAAGTACCTTTTATATAAAGTGCCCTATATTTCAGCAGTATGGTGAGAACACTGAGAAATCTAGGGTTCATATTACTACTTTTCATCACTGAGTGGAAAGCATCCAGACTCTAAGTCCATTTGCTCAGCTGTAATACCAGTATCAAAACCTACCAAGAGCCGGGCGTGGTGGCGCACGCCTTTAATCCCAGCACTCAGGAGGCAAAGGTAGGAGGATTGCCGTGAGTTCAAGGCCACCCTGAGACTACATAGTTAATTCCAGGTCAGCCTGGGCCAGAGTGAGACCCTACCTCGAAAAACCAAAAACAAAAACAAAAAAAAAAAAAAAAAAAAAAACCTACCAAGGTTTCTGTACTAAAACTTAAGCACAAGGCTGCCTATGCTTTCCTAATTCAGAGCAGCGTGCGTGCTTAGCAAACAGTCTCTAATCAGTAACACATCATTACACTACATCTTCTCTTCACACCAGCTGAAAGTTTCTGTAAAAAGGAAATGGCCATGCTGGGCGTGGTAGCGCACGCCTTTAATCCCAGCACTTGGGAGGCAGAGGTAGGAGGATCGCTGAGAGTTTGAGGCCACCCTGAGACTACATAGTGAATTCCAGGTCAGCCTGGACCAGAGTGAGACCCTACCTCGAAAAACCAAAAAACAAAAAACAAACAAACAAAAAAAAAAAAAAACCTACCAAGGTTTCTGTACTAAAACTTAAGCACAAGGCTGCCTATGCTTTCCTAATTCAGAGCAGCGTGCGTGCTTAGCAAACAGTCTCTAATCAGTAACACATCATTACACTACATCTTCTCTTCACACCAGCCGGGCGTGGTAGCGCACGCCTTTAATCCCAGCACTTGGGAGGCAGAGGTAGGAGGATCGCTGAGAGTTTGAGGCCACCCTGAGACTACATAGTGAATTCCAGGTCAGCCTGGACCAGAGTGAGACCCTACCTCGGAAAACCAAAAAAAAAAAAAAGGAAACGGCCAAATCACCAAATTAAAAGCTAACAACAACACGGGACGGGGATGGAGATGGGGAGGGGATGGGGAAGGGGGGAAGGGAAGGGAAGGGAAGGGAAGGGAAGGGAAGGGAAGGGAAGGGAAGGGAAGGGAAGGGAAGGGAAGGGAAGGGAAGGGTAACACAGTGGCTTCAAAATCTTCACAAGAACAGCCAGTGTGCCCATCCACCTTGGCCACTGTTGGGTAACCAAAGCAACTAGACTTCAAACTACACCCAACAAGGTTAAATCAGCCAGCAAAGTCCTACCTCTTCCAAAGTTCAATTAGCCAGGTGTGGTGGTGCACACCTTTAATCCCTGCACTAGGAAAGCCAAGGTAGGAGAATCGCTATGAGTGTGAGGCCAGCCTGAGACTACACGGTGAATTCCAGGTCAGCCTGGACTAGGGTGAGACCCTACCTCGAAAAAAAAAAAAAAAAAAACTTAAAAATTAATAGATAAACGACCAAACTGATGTGGGATACTTTTGAACACCCAAGAAACAAAGATATAACGCCCCCTCGTCAGGAAGATATTCATACGGTCCCTACAGATTCACTATCCATATAATCAGTGGTTGTTTAAGTCTTCCAAATGTATGTTGAGAACTCACCAGTCTCCTGAGACAGGACCTTTTGTTCTACGTGGACAGCTAGATGCTGGCACTGGGGAGGGGTCTGTGTACTTGCTGAAGTGAAGCTTTGACTGTAGCCAGATGAGTAAGGGGATGCTTGAGCATCTTGCTCTTTCCGTGGAGGCAGAGGTGCATTAACATTAAACACCTTAAAAGAGAAGGTTCAGAGGAAATGTCTGCAGAACATTACCAGATTCTGAGTCTTCTGTAAAATGGGAAAAGCACTTGAACAGACATTTTCCCAAGTACCACAATCATATAATAAGCACATGAAACCCTGGCCAACATCATTAGTCACTAGGAAAATGGAAATCAAAACTACAGTGAGATACCACTTCAAACCCAATAGAACTGCATTATCAAAAGACAGAAAGTAAGTCCAAGTAAGGGTATGAATAAACTAGAATACTCATACATTGCTGCCTGGAATGTAAGATGATATAGGCATTAAGGAAAAATAGTATGGCAGTGCCTCAAAACGTATAAACTGGGGCTGGAGAGATGGTTTGGCGACTAAGGCATTTGCCTGCAAAGCCAAAGTATCCCAGTTCGATTCTCCAAGACCCATGTACGCCAGATGCACAAGGGGACACATGTATCTGGAGTTTGTTTGCAGGAGCTAGAGGCCCTGGTGTGCCCATTCTCTCTCTCTCTGCCTCTTTCTCTCTCTCAAATAAATAAAATATGGTTTTTCTTTAAAAAAAAAAAAAAAAAGTATAAATCCAGGCTGGAGAAATGGTTTAGTGGTTAAGGCACTTGCCTGCACAGCCAAAGGACCTACCTGCTGGGCATGGTGGCACATGCCTTTAAACCCAGCACCTGGAAGGCAGAAGTAGGAGGATCACCGTGAGTTCAAGGCCACCCTGAGACTACATAGTGAATCCCAGGTCAGCCGGGGCTACAGTGAAATCCTACCTTGAAAAAGCAAAAAAAAAAAAAAAAAAAAAAAAAGTAAAAATCCAACAATTTCCTTTCTGGATATAACCTAAAAAGTGAAAGTCAAGTCTTGACTAGAACTTTGCTATGGTTCCCATTGCAACATTATTCATAAGAGCCAAATGGTCAAAATCATCCAAGTGAAATTATGGACATACATAAATTTAAATACTATTCAGCCAAAAAAGAAATGAAACTAAATTACATGCTCCATATCAAAACCTTTATGCTAGCCAGGTGTAGTGGCACACATCTTTAATCCAGCACTTGGGAAGCAGAGGTAGGAGGGTTGCTATGAGTTCAAGGGCACCCTGAGACTACATAGTGAATTCCAGGTCAGTCTGGTCCTACCTTGGGGGCAGAAAAATCTTTATGCTTAGAGAAACAAGTTGGGCAAAAGATGATTTCACTTTTTTTTTTTTTTTTGGAAAGAGAGGGAGAAGATGACAGAGAATGGGTGCACCAGCAGCCTCTCAGCCTCTGTGAACGAACTCCAGACACGTGCACCCCCTTACATCACTTTGTGTCTGGCTAAATGTGGGACCTGGAGATTGGAACCTGCGTTCTTAGGCTTAGCAGGCAGGCGCCTTAACCACTAAGCCATCTCTCCAGCCCTGATTTCACTTTCATGAGGTACCTACAATAGGTAAATTCATGGAGACAGAAAGTAGAAAAAGAGGTTACTACCATGACTTGTGGAGTAAAGTTACATTTAATGAGTACTAGCATCTAGAAACAGTAGTAATGAGTGTATACGTTGTGAATATACTTAATGCCACTGAATTATACTTTTAAAATGGTTGTAATGAGGCTGGGAAGATGGCTGAACACTTAACGGTATTTGATTTCAAAGCCTGCTGGCTCAGGTCTGATAATCCAGTGCCCACATAAAGCCAGATGCACAATGTGGCACACGTATTTGGACTTTGGAGTGGCAAGAGGACCTCGTGCACCTGTACTTTGTTTCTCTCTGTCCCTCTCTCAAATAAATAAATGTTTTTTTAAAAAGCCGGGCGTGGTGGCATGCACCTTTAATCCCAGCACTCAGGCGGCAGAGGTAGGAGGATCGCTGTGAGTTCAAGGCCACCCTAAGAATACAGAATGAATTCCAGGTCACCCTGAGCTCGAGTGAGACCCTAGCTCAAAAAAAAAAAAAAAAAAAAAGGTTGTGGCCAGGCATTGTGGCGCACGCCTTTGATCCCAGCACTTGGGAGGCAGAGGTAGGAGGATCACTGTGAGTTCGAGGCCATCCTGAGACTACATAGTGAGTAGTGAGTTCCAGGTCAGCCTGGGCTAGAGTGAGACCCCACCTCAAAAAACCAAAAAAAAAAAAAGGTTGTGGGTTACAGAGATGGCTTAGCAGTTGAGGCACTTGCCTACAAAGCCTAATAACCCAGGTTCAATTCCCTGCTACCCACATAAAGCCAAAGTGGCGCATGCATACGGAGTTCTTTGCAGTAGCTAGTGGTCCTGGGGTGCCCATTTTTTCTCTTTTCTAACTCTCTCTACTTACAAAAAATATATATTTTAACACTTCTTTTAAAAAAATTTTAATATATATTTTTAGAGAGAAAGAAACAGAGAATTGGAGTGCCAGGGCTTCAGCCACTGAAATCAATCATCAGATGCTTGAACCACCTAGTGGGCATGTGCGACCTTGTACTTTCCTCACCTTTTGTGTGTCTGGCTTGCATGGGACCTGGACAGCCAAACATACATCCTTAGGCTTCACAGGGGAGCGCCTTAACTGCTAAGCCATCTCTAACCCTATTTTTTTAGGGCTGGAGAGATGGCTCAGCAGTTAAGACACTTGCCTACTAAGCTAAAGGACCCGGGTTCAATTCCCCAGGACCCACGTAAGCCAGATGCACAAGAGGCACATGTGTCTGGAGTTCGTTTGCAGTGGCTAGAGGCCCTGGCATGCCCATTCTCTGTCTCTCTTTTCTTTTCTTTTCTTTTTTTTTTTTTTTGGTTTTTCGAGGTAGGGTCTCACTCTGGTCCAGGCGGACCTGGAATTAACTATGTAGTCTCAGGGTGGCCTCGAACTCTCGGCTATCCTCCTACCTCTGCCTCCCGAGTGCTGGGATTAAAGGCGTGCACCACCATGCCCGGCTTCTGTCTCTCTTTTCTCTCTCTCTCTCTCTGCTTGCAAATAAATTTTTTTTTAAATTTTTAATACTTTTTTTTTGTTAAATGGTTGTGGGCTGGAGAAATAGCTTAGAGGCACTTGCCTGAAAAGCCTAAGGACCTAGATCTGATTCCTCAGAACATACACAAGCCAGATGCTCATGGTGTGTGCTTAAAAGTGTGTGCCACCACATCCAGCTAAAACATTATTTATAAAAATGATTCTAAGCACACCTTTGATCCCAGCACTTGGGAGACAGAGGTAAAAGATATTCACCGCATGAGTTCAAGGCCAGCCTAGGACTACAGAGCGAGTTCCAGGCATGGTGGCCTACACCTATAATCCCAGCACTCAGGAGGAAGGAGGAAGGAGGACCTGTGAATCTGAGGCCAGCCTAGAATAACAGAGTGAGTTCCAGGCAGCCTGGGCTAAAATGAGACCTTACCTTGGGGAAAAAAAATGGTTGTAATGGTGAATTTTCTTGTATATTTTTCAACAGCGGTGGGGGAAGATCTTGATTCCTGACAGAACTAGCACTAGAGTAAAAGTTAATTCTCTAGCAGGGGAGGGGGTGGCACATGCTTTTAATCCCAGCACTCGGGAGGCATAGGTAGATAGATTGCTGCGAGTTCAAGGCCACCCTGAGACTACATAGTGAATTCCAGGTCAGCCTGGACTAGAAAGCCAAACCTTACCTCGAAAAACCAAAAAAAGTTAATTCTCCTACTCTGCTTCCTAATAATGCTCACAAATAAAGCTGCATAGAAAAAGGTTCTTTTCTGTAGCACTGGAGGTATAAAACCAGAGTCCTTGCACTATATATGCAAGGCTCTGGTATCAACCTCTTGCAGAAGAAAAGTGAAAAAAGAAAAAAGATTGAGCCGGGCGTGGTGGTACACGCCGTTTTAATCCCAGCACTGGGGAGGCAGAGGTAGGAGGATCACCATGAGTTCAAGGCCACCCTGAGACTACATAGTGAATTCCAGGTCAGCTTGGGTTAGAGTGAGACCCTACCTTGAAAAACCAAAAAAAAAAAAAAAGAATGTATCAATTACTAAATTCCCATCACATGGCAAGCTAAACTAGCCCTCGAGACCTTGTTTCATTCCTTGTACAACACAAGGGTCTCATAGGCACATTTGTTTCTCATCTCCCTATACTTCTCACCTTTCTAGTAAAATGCAAGTTTTTTGAGCAGAAAGGTTTTTCTTTCACTGCTATAACCCTGGAGATTAAGGGGACTGGACTGGCAGGTTAGACAGGACATCAAAAGATAGACTGAAGTGTCTATAATAGACCACTATCTGCTTTTTGGGTTTTTGTTTGTTTGTTTGTTTGGTTTTTAGAGGTAGGGTCTCACTGTAGCCCAGGCTGACCTGGAATTCACTATGTATTCTCAGAGTGGCCTTGAACTCACAGTGACCCTCCTTCCTCTGCCTCCTGAATGCTGGGATTAAAAGGCATGTACCACCACGCCCAGCTGCTTTTATTTTTATTTATTTTTTGGACTTTTTTTTTTCTATTTTTCTTGTTTGTTTTTTGGTTTTTCAAGGTAGGGTCTCACTCTAGCCCAGACTGACCTGGAATTTCACTATGTAGTCTCAGGGTGGCCTTGAACCAATGGTAATCCTCCAACTTCTGCTTCCCAAATGCCACTTTTATTTATTTTTTATTTTATTTTTATTTTTTTTTATTTATTTATTTATTTATTTATTTATTTATTTATTTATTTTTGGTTTTTGGAGGTAGGGTTTCACCCTAGCCCAGGCTAACCTGGAATTCACTATGTAGTCTCAAGGTGGCCTCAAACTCATGGTGACCCTTTTACCTCTGCCCTCCAGTGCTGGGATTAAAGGTGTGCGCCACCACGCCATGCCCGGCTGGAATGCTGCTTTTGATTAGGCAAAATAAACAATACTGAGGATGGGTTTCCTGGAAAGAAGGAAAGCACAGGAACTATGGCTTTCCAAGCAGCTATGCAGAGTGGAGGGCTCATGAATTCTTCCGTGTCTGAGTTCTGCAGCCCTGCACTGCATTATGCTAAGCCCCCCACTACTCCATAGGGTCCACCCCACCATTGCTAAGTACCATCACGAAGGCACTGCATCCCTCAGAGGTTTCTTCTCCCTGAAGAACAAGCTAGTCTGTGTTTAGAAACTAAATACGGACTGAGCTGTAGTATTATTTTATACTACAAGTTGTAGAATACATATTCAAAACACTCACAATTCTGAACAAACCTCAAACAACTAGCGTAAGATCAGAATAAAATCAAAGGTTCACCAGAGACAGAGCCATGGTGTACATACCACTGTCCCGTGTTACTGAAGCTGAGAACCTTGTTAGTGCACTATCAAATGGTATTATTAAACTGTTACAGAAAGTTATGTTTCTTACCCACATATTTCTTTTGGGAGGGGTGCTGAAGATTGAATTACTCACACATTTTGTTTAACTTGAGTCCTCAGCTTTGCCTGTTAATTTTCAAAACGGGAACAATGCTCTGACAAAATACTCATTGAGTCACAAAATGGCCTGGATATCCATGACCTCGCAGTGCCTGACACTACCTATACAAGACCATCATAATAGGAGGAAAAGACCATGACATCAAACTGAAGAGAGAGACTGATTGAGAGGGGGAGGGGATATGATGGAGAGTGAAGTTTCAAAGGGGAAAGTGGGGGAGGGAGGGAAATAACATGGATATTGTCTACAATTAAAGAAGTTGTCAATTAAAATAAAAGTAAACAAAAAAATTTTTTAATTAAAAAAAAAAGAAAATTCTGGAGGTTGTGGATTTAACAGTGCCATAAACAGTACTTCCAGCAGACAAGTCCAGATGAAAGTAATGCAAA
Organism: Orientallactaga sibirica; assembly: GCA_036365145.1. Lineage (NCBI taxonomy): Eukaryota > Metazoa > Chordata > Mammalia > Rodentia > Dipodidae > Orientallactaga > Orientallactaga sibirica. The sequence goes on from JAEOAD010002567.1 coordinate 2,450,778, forward strand.
AGGTAAGCTTTTCACCCACTACCAATAAACAGGGTGCAAGAGAGGCTGTGCTGTTCAGCAGCCTCATCACACCAGCTCCATACTCACTGTCTGCATGGCTTGAAAAGGTGCCGTGCTAATGGCCACTGAGCTCCCACCTGCAGGAGGTGACTGGAAGCCCTTTGGTGGTGCAGGATTTGGAGAAGGGAGTGCAGACGGCTTGCTCAGAGAAACTGCTGCCTGGGGAGAGAAACTCAGCATCAGCCATGCCTGCCAGATGACATGCCATTGACTTACACTAAGCCCCAAGCTGGTGAAGTCAGCAAGTTCTTTAGGGTGACACGAGAACTCAGGAATGCAGAGAACAGCTTTTGCTTACAATTCCAATCTCAGCTGCTGAGGATGCACTCTAGCATTTGCTCTGGCAGCATGCTGACAAAGTCAATCTCATATGAGGGGCTCAACTTCCTACCAGGACCCAGCTCTTTCCAAGTCCTGAAATGCTATTTTCCAACTAAGATTCTAATAATGCTCTAAATTTACACAATGGGATGGAGAGATGGCTTAGTGGTTATGCACTTGTCTATGAAGCCTTAGGAGCCAGGTTTGATTCCTCAGAACCCATGTAAGTCAAATGCACAAGGTGGTGCATGCATCATTTGTACTGGCTAGAGGCCCTAGCGCACCCACTCTCATTCTTTCTCTAATAAATAAAAATATTAAACTTACACAGTAGAATTGGGCTTAAGAAAAACCTTAGGTTAGTTATTTTCTTAGGAAATGTTAGTATTTTTCTAGTTTAAAGACATTAGTGAATTTCTGAGCCAACGGCCTAAGAAAACCAACTGTAGGCTGGGTGTGGTGGCACACACCTTCAGTTCTAACACTGGAAAGTCTGAGACAGGAAGATCACCATGAGTTCAAGACCAGTCCGGAGCTACAGCGTGAGTTCCAGGTCAACCTGGGTTAGAGTGAGATCCTGTCTCAAAAAACAAAAAACAAAATCTGGGTGTGGTGGCACACGCCTTTTATCCCAGCACTCAGGAGGCAGAGGTAGGAGGTTCACCATGAGTTTGAGGCCACCCTGAGACTACACAGTGAATTCCAGGTCAGTCTGAACTAGAGTGAAACCCTACCTTGAAAAAAACAAAAAAGTAAAAAGAAAAAGAAAAAGTGGGGCATGGTGGGGCAGGCCTTTAGTCACAGCACTTGGGAGACAGAAGTAGGATTGCCGTGAGTTCAAGGCCACCCTAAGACTACATAGTGAATTCCAGGTCAGCCTGGGCTAGAGCAACACCCTACCTCAAAAAACCAAAAATAAATAAATAAATATAAATTGACATTTATTTATCTATCAGATAAGGCAATACACTATTAAATCCAAATGTATGGCAAAGCCACAAGAGTTACCTGTATAAGTTTCAGGACCACAATGTCTATGGAAAGTAACACATTAATAAGCACAATTATTACACCATTCAGCCAATCATGTCAGTAATTCATAAGCTCATCTGTCATTCTCTGAGACAGAAAAAAAAATTAAGACCATAGGTCTCTATTACCTCAGAGGTCTCTGAGGTCATAAAGTCTGTTTCAGATCCCGAAGAAGCCCGATCAGTAATAACCGAGCAAGCATTTGAGCTACAAGTAAGTGGAGAAGAAGCGGCCTAGACATGGAGAGACAAAAAGGAGTGTCAAAGCATACTCTGTTCATTTGCACTTTGGGGCCGGGAGCTTCTTGGTGTGCTCTCTCATTAGCACTTGCTGGTGTGAAGCACGTGTTACACATATTAATACATTCAAGCTAACAATACACCTGGGAAGTAAGCACAACATGCTCCACTTTATTGACATCAGGAAGAGACACAAAAAGGTGAGATAATTTATCCAAGATCGCACTAAAGTGGCAGAGCCACCGTTCCAGTTCTGGGCACCAGCTATACTCATACTCACCCTGTGCTAACAGGTCAGAGGTGGTAGGTATGGGCCCTAAATGCCGTATGTCATACAGCTTGCAGCAGCTCACTGAAAGTGAGCTCAGTGCATACTGACATTCTGGGCAGTTTTGCCAGCAAGAAGCCTAACTAAGCATCTGCTCTGAGTGCTTCTGTCTCAGAAGCGGGTGGAAAGTGGAAAGAGAAACAAGAAAAATAAGCTCTCCATAAATTAAAATGGCACCAGAATTCTACTTACAAATTAAAACTGGAGCCGGGCGTGGTGGCGCACGCCTTTAATCCCAGCACTCAGGAGGCAGAGGTAGGAGGATCGCCGAGAGTTCGAGGCCACCCTGAGACTACATAGGTAATTCCAGGTCAGCCTGGACCAGAGTGAGACCCTACCTTGCAAAACCAAAAAAAAAAAAAAAAATTAAAACTGAAGCCAGGCATAGTGGCGCACATCTTTAATCCCAGCACTTGGGAGGCAGAGAGAGGTAGGTGGATCACTGTGAGTTTGAGGCAACCCTGAGACTACATAGTGAATTCCTGGTCAACCTGGGATAGAAAGTGAGACCCTACCTCGAAAAAAAAAAAAATTAAAGCTGAAAGGATGGACAGACAGTTCAGCAGTTCAAGGCTCATGTTTGCAAAGCCTGGCACCCTGGGTTCAATTTTCTGGCACCCACATGAAACCAGATGCAAAATGGTACATGCATGGAACACGTGCACCCATTCACAAATACAAACACACACACACACACATAAATTTAAAAAAAAAAAAAAACTGGGACTGGGGAAATGGCTTAGTGGTTAAGGCATTTGCCTGCAAAGTCTAAGGACCCCAGTTCAGTTCCCCAGGACCCACATTAAACCAGATGCACAAGGTGGCACATGCATCTGGAGCTCATTTGCAGTGGTCAGAGGCCCTGGCGTGCCCATTCTCTCTCTGCCTCTTCCTCTCTCTCTCTCTCATATAAATAAATAAATAAAATATTTTTTAAAAAAAATTTAACTGGGCATGGTGGTACATGCCTTTAATCCCAGCACTAGGGAGACAGAAGTAGGAGCATCACCATGAGTTCGAGGCCACCTTGAGACTACATACTGAGTTCCAGGTCAGCCTGGACTAGAATGAAACCCTACTTTGAAAATTAAAAAAAAAAAATTTAATTAAAAAAAAAACTGAAAGCATGTATAAAATAAAAATTGGGAGAAAATACAGCAGAAACTAAGGCCACCCTAAGAATACATAGTGAATGCAGGGTCAGCCTGGGCTAGAGTGAGATCCTACCTCAAAAAAACAAAAAAAATAGGCCAGGTGTGGTAGCACACGCCTTTAATCCCAGCACTAGGGAGGCAGAGGTAGGAGGATAGCCGTGAGTTCAAGGCCACCTTAAGACTACATAGTGAATTCCAGGTTAGCCTGAGCTAGAGTGAAACCCTACCTCGGAAAAAAATAAATAAATAAAATAAATAAAACAAAGCTCCAAGAATGTCAATGGCTCATAGAAGCAATGCTAACCAAACCTTCAGTGGCTTAAAGAGGCCTTCACAATATTCTTCTGCTTCAGGGAGTGGGGAGGCTGAGGTCAAGCTTAACAGCTTATGGAAAAAAAGTTATTGAAATACTTAGAATATTTTATGAATCTCCTGATTCTCCTGCCTCCACCTCTTCAGCAATATCCTACTGGTGTGCACCACTACAACCAGCAAAATATTTTCTATATCTCCATAGGCACAAGCAGGACATTGGAATTATTAGAAATGTAGTTTCTAGCCAGAAGTGGTGGCGCACGCCTTTAATCCCAGCACTCGGGAGGCAGAGGTAGGAGGATTGGCACCCTGAGACTACATAGTGAAATGCAGGTCAGCCTGGACCAGAATAAAACCCTACCTCGAAAAGGAAAAACAACAACAAAAAGAAAAATGCAGTTTCTAAAACTACACCTTTCTTCTGTGTTTCTCATGGAAATAATGAGACAACAGCCAACATTAGCCAACACTGGCTGCTAGGAGATATAACTAACCATTCACATGGAAAGAGGCATCAGTGTTGTTAAGGAGAAAGCAGTAAATCAAAAGTTCAAGACCAGCCAGGGCTACAAAGAGACTCTATAAAACACTTAGAATTTTAACTTTAAACATTCAATGTAGGGTTGCAAAATGTAGCTCAGTAGTAGAGCCCTTGTCATGCAGGCACACAGAAGCTAGGTTTAAGGCCCAGCACCAAAGAAACATTTATTTAGCAACAAAGACAAGGGCTAGCGAGATGACTTAGCAGTTAAGGTGTTTGCCTGCAAAGCCTAAGGACCCAGGTTCCATTCTCCAGTATCCACACATAAGCCAGATGTACAAGGTGGCACGTATGCATGTGGAGTTCGTTTGCAGTGGCTTGAGGCCCATTCTCTTTCTCTATCTGTCTCCTCTCTCAAATAAAAAAAAAAAATTTAATTAAAAAATAAGCCATGGGGCTGGAGAGATGGCTTAGCAGTTAAACGCTTGCCTGTGGCACCTAAGGACCCCGGTTCAAGGCTCGATTCTCCAGGACCCATGTTAGCCAGATGCACAAGGGGGTGCATGCATCTGGAGTTGGTTTGCAGTGGCTGGAGGCCTTGGCGTACCCATTTCTCTCTCTCTCTCTCTCTCTCTCTCTCTGCCTGCCTATTTCTGCATCTCTCTCTCAAATAAATAAATAAATAAATAAATAAATAAATAAATAAATAAATAAAACATTTAAAAAAATAATAAGCCAGGCATGGTAGCACATACCTTTAATCCCAGCACTTGGGAGGCAGAGGTAGGAGGATCACCATGAGTTCGAGGCCACCCTGAGACTACATAGTGAATTCCAGGTCGGCCTGAGCTAGAGTGAGACCCTACCTCAAAAAAACAAAACAAGCCGGGCGTGGTGGCGCATGCCTTTAATCCCAGCACTTGGGAGGCAGAGGTAGAAGGATTACCATGAGTTTGAGGCCACCCTGAGACTACATAATGAATTCCAGGTCAGCGGACTAGAGTGAGACCCTACCTCGAAAAAAAAAAAAAGAAAGAAAGAAAAGAAAGAAGAAAGACAGGCACATGTGAGTATTCATTTATAAGTTACTCACAGCACACTGGCCAGAACAGACTACCTTAAATAATGGCAAGGAAACATCTTCTGGAGGCCAGTGGCTCTGAACATAGATATGCACACTCACTCAAACAGGTCATAATACACAAAATGTTGGGCTGAAGGAAGGGCTTAGGGGTCAAGGTGCTTGCCTGCAAAGCCAAAGGACCCACGTTTGATTCCCCAGGACCCATGTAAGCCAGATGCACAAGGTAGCACATGCGTCTAGAGTTCACTTACAGCGGCTAGCGGCCCTGGCATACCCATTCTCTCTATATATAAAATAAATTGTTAAAGAATCAAATTTTAAAAACCCACAAACATTGAGCTAGGCATGGTGGCACACACCTTGAATCAAAGGCACACTGGAATCATTAAGTTTGATCATTATTGCCAAATCGGGAAGTGCTTCACTGAACAATGAAGAACATACATGATTAATCCAGAGAAGTTACCTGTAATGGCTCTTGAAGAAAATCACTTTGACTGGACAAATTTTGTTCTGAAGATACTGTAGAGAAAAAAATAAGCCAAACAATTAAGGGAGGAGAAAAGTGAACCCAGGGCCAGGTGTCATGGTATATGTCTTTAATGACTGCACTAGGGAGGCACAGGGAGGAGGATCACTATGAGTTCAAGTCCAGCGAAAACTAAAGTGAGATCCTACTTCAAAATAAATAAAACAAAACAAAATGTTGATCCAATTAATCAACTGGGAAGAGACCAGAGTCTACTCTTTACAGAATATACATCAGCTGGAAGGATAGGACTCAAGTGCAGCATATACTTCCTATTAGAGTTTTAGAGAAAAGACTAGAGAAGAGTCAGAACATTAAGTCAATCTGTGATACATGATGATGTTTAAGGTTAAATGGGTAAAACTAGCATTTCAAGGCTTCCAAAAGAAAAGAACTATTACTTAAAAAATTAATGGGGGGCTGGAGAGATGGCTTAGCAGTTAAGGCGCATGCCTGCAAAGCCCAAGGACCCCAGTTTGATTTTCCATGTCCCACGTAAGCCAGATGCATAAGGGGGCGCGCGCGCGTGTCTGGAGTTCGTTTGCAATGGCTAGAGGCCCTGGCGCGCCCATTCTCACTCTTTCTTTCCCTCTCTCTGTCTCAAATAAATAAAATAAATAAATAAAATCTTTTTAAAAAATTAATGGGAATAGGGCTGGAGAGATGGCTTAGTGGTTAAGGCACATGCCTGTGAAGCTTAAGGATCCAGGTTCGATTCTCCAGGTCCCATGTAAACCAGATATATATGGTGGTGCATGCATCTGGAGTTTGTTTGCAGTGGCTGGAGGCCCTGATGTGCCCGATCTCACACACTCTCTCTCTCTCTCTCAATCCCTATCTCTCTCTGACTCCAATAAATAAATAAAAATAAAATCTTAAAAAAAAAATTAACGGAGCAGGGTGTGGTGGCTCATGCCTTTAATCCCAGCACTTGGGAGGCAGAGGTAGGAGGATCGCCGTGAGTTCAAGGCCACCCTGAGACTACACAGTTTAGTTCAGGTCAGCCTGGGCCAGGGTGAGACCCTACCTTGAAAAACTAAAAACTAAAAATTAAAATTAAAAATTAATGGGAATAAAGACAGTGTGGTGGCTTATGTCTTTAATCCCAGTACTTGGTAGGCTGAGGTAGGACGATCACAGTAAGATCCAGGTCATCCAGGGCAGGGGTGAGACTCTGCCACAAAAAGCAAAACTGGGAATAGTAATCTGAAAGATGAACGTCTGAACCATCCTGAGTGGTCACCACATTTGAGTTTCACAAGTGTAAAGGAACTCTTATCGGTCGTTCTTCTCCTCTCTGGTTATGTGTATTCGTGGTTTCAGCTGGCTTCTTCCTGTTGACAGTTACTTCTGTCACTTACTCTCCCGACTTCACCAAGGCTTGAGCTAGTGCTCACCGCTCCCAACAGCTAGACACTGGCTTTGACCTGCTGCTCCTTCCCTGACAGAGGCATCCATAGATGCAGTCAGGCTCCATCCTAGGCTACGTGACAGTCACTATTCTAAACGTCACTGAGGCAATGTTGTCAATTAGAACCCAAAAGCCTCCCCTCTAGACTGAAGAGTCCAAAGGTCAAGCAGGTTCTCATCAATGACCATTCCAGGAAAAACATGAAACACTACAGAAGCAGCTGGAGACTCTAAATTTCTAAGCAGGTCAGTGGAGGACACTCAAGTCCCAATGGCAATTTATACATATGTAATTTGGTGACATAATAAAGGCATACCCACTCTATATATAAAATAAATTGTTAAAGAATCAAATTTTAAAAACCCACAAACGTTGAGCTAGGCATGGTGGCACACACCTTGAATCAAAGGCACACTGGAATCATTAAGTTTGATCATTATTGCCAAATCGGGAAGTGCTTCACTGAACAATGAAGAACATACATGATTAATCCAGAGAAGTTACCTGTAATGGCTCTTGAAGAAAATCACTTTGACTGGACAAATTTTGTTCTGAAGATACTGTAGAGAAAAAAATAAGCCAAACAATTAAGGGAGGAGAAAAGTGAACCCAGGGCCAGGTGTCATGGTATATGTCTTTAATGACTGCACTAGGGAGGCACAGGGAGGAGGATCACTATGAGTTCAAGTCCAGCGAAAACTAAAGTGAGATCCTACTTCAAAATAAATAAAACAAAACAAAATGTTGATCCAATTAATCAACTGGGAAGAGACCAGAGTCTACTCTTTACAGAATATACATCAGCTGGAAGGATAGGACTCAAGTGCAGCATATACTTCCTATTAGAGTTTTAGAGAAAAGACTAGAGAAGAGTCAGAACATTAAGTCAATCTGTGATACATGATGATGTTTAAGGTTAAATGGGTAAAACTAGCATTTCAAGGCTTCCAAAAGAAAAGAACTATTACTTTAAAAAATTAATGGGGGGCTGGAGAGATGGCTTAGCAGTTAAGGCGCATGCCTGCAAAGCCCAAGGACCCCAGTTTGATTTTCCATGTCCCACGTAAGCCAGATGCATAAGGGGGCGCGCGTGTCTGGAGTTCGTTTGCAATGGCTAGAGGCCCTGGCGCGCCCATTCTCACTCTTTCTTTCCCTCTCTCTGTCTCAAATAAATAAAATAAATAAATAAAATCTTTTTAAAAAATTAATGGGAATAGGGCTGGAGAGATGGCTTAGTGGTTAAGGCACATGCCTGTGAAGCCTAAGGATCCAGGTTCGATTCTCCAGGTCCCATGTAAACCAGATATATATGGTGGTGCATGCATCTGGAGTTTGTTTGCAGTGGCTGGAGGCCCTGATGTGCCCGATCTCACACACTCTCTCTCTCTCTCTCTCAATCCCTATCTCTCTCTGACTCCAATAAATAAATAAAAATAAAATCTTAAAAAAAAAATTAACGGAGCAGGGTGTGGTGGCTCATGCCTTTAATCCCAGCACTTGGGAGGCAGAGGTAGGAGGATCGCCGTGAGTTCAAGGCCACCCTGAGACTACACAGTTTAGTTCAGGTCAGCCTGGGCCAGGGTGAGACCCTACCTTGAAAAACTAAAAACTAAAAATTAAAATTAAAAAATTAATGGGAATAAAGACAGTGTGGTGGCTTATGTCTTTAATCCCAGTACTTGGTAGGCTGAGGTAGGACGATCACAGTAAGATCCAGGTCATCCAGGGCAGGGGTGAGACTCTGCCACAAAAAGCAAAACTGGGAATAGTAATCTGAAAGATGAACGTCTGAACCATCCTGAGTGGTCACCACATTTGAGTTTCACAAGTGTAAAGGAACTCTTATCGGCCGTTCTTCTCCTCTCTGGTTATGTGTATTCGTGGTTTCAGCTGGCTTCTTCCTGTTGACAGTTACTTCTGTCACTTACTCTCCCGACTTCACCAAGGCTTGAGCTAGTGCTCACCGCTCCCAACAGCTAGACACTGGCTTTGACCTGGCTGCTCCTTCCCTGACAGAAGCATCCATAGATGCAGTCAGGCTCCATCCTAGGCTACGTGACAGTCACTATTCTAAACGTCACTGAGGCAATGTTGTCAATTAGAACCCACAAGCCTCCCCTCTAGACTGAAGAGTCCAAAGGTCAAGCAGGTTCTCATCAATGACCATTCCAGGAAAACATGAAACACTACAGAAGCAGCTGGAGACTCTAAATTTCTAAGCAGGTCAGTGGAGGACACTCAAGTCCCAATGGCAATTTATACATATGTAATTTGGTGACATAATAAAGCAACAGAGGGCTGGGGAGATGGCTTAGCAGTTAAGGCTAAGGTTCAATTCCCCAGGACCCACATAAGCCAGGTGCATAAGGTGGTGTATGCATCTGGAGTTTGTTTTCATCGATTGGAGGCCCTGGTGAACCCATTCTCTCTCCACGGCCCTTTCAAATAAATAAATAAAAATGAAACATTAAAAAAACAAGTAGGGCTGGACAGATGGTTCAGCAGTTAAGGTGCTTGCCTATAAAGCCTAAGGACCAAGGTATGATTCTGCAGGACCCACATAAGCCAGATGCACAAGCTGGTGCATGCAACTGGAGTTTGTTTACAGTGGCTAGAGACCCTGGTATGCCCATTCTCTCTCTCTCTCTCTAATAAATAAATGAAATATATAAAAAATATTAAATTGTTGGGCATGGTGGCACATGCCTTTAATCCCAGCACTTGAAAGGTAGAGGTAGGAGGATCCTTGTTGAGTTCAAGGCCACCCTGAGACTACATAGTGAATTCCAGGTCAGCATGGGCTAGAGCAAGGCCCTACCTTGAAAAACAAAAAACAAAGCCGGGTGTAGTGGCACACGCCTTTAATCCCATCACTTGGGAGCCAGAGGATGGAGGATCGCTGTGAGTTCGAGGCCACCGTGAGACTACAGAGTGAATTCCAGGTCAGCCTGGACCAGAGTAAGAGCCTACCTCAAAAAAAACAAAAAAGAAACCAGGCGTGGTGGCACATGCCTTTAATCCCAGCACTCAGGAGGCAGAGGTAGGAGGATCGCTGTGAGTTCAAGGCCACCCTGAGACTACAGAGTGAATTCCAGGTCAGCCTGGACCAGAGTGAGACCCTACCTCGAAAAATCCAAAAAAAAAAAAAAATTAAATAAATAAAATAGAGACATGTTAGCCCACAAGCTATTTAGAGTGAATGATTTATTAAAGAAACAACTGCTAGCAGGGCATGGTGAGACACACCTTTAATCCCAGCACTCGGGAGGCAGAGGAAGGTGGATCACTGTGAGTTCAAGGCCACCCTTAGACTACATAGTGAATTCCAGGTCAGCCTGAGCCAGAGTGAGACCCTACCTCGAACCGCCCCCCCAAAAAAAAAAAAAAAAAAAAAACTGCTAGCTGGAAAGCTGTTTCTAGGTCCACAAAATGATTACGTACCTGGTGAAGATGGAATTACACTTGTGGGTTTGTCAAAATCCAGAACAGATTCCTAAAGATGAGATTTTTAAATCGTGAGAAGGAATAGTTGATTCATGTAAAGTGATTACCATTAAGTTATCTGTAGTGTTACTAAAAGTGCTAACTAAAGCTTCAGGCATTTAACTATCTCATGACTGGAGAAAAAAAACCCTTACTCTTCTACAATTAAGTCAAAACTCAAGGCTGTGTCAGGTGTTAAAACTACAAAAGCAAGCCAGGCGTGGTGGTGCTCACCTGTAAATCCCAGCACTCGGGAGGCAGAGGTAGGAGGATTGCCGAGAGTTTGAGGCCACCCTGAGACTACATAGTGAATTCCAGGTCAGCCTGGACCAAAGTGAGACCCTACCTCGAAAAACCAAAAAAAAAAAAAAAAAAAACAAACAAACAAAAAAAACTACAAAAGTATTTTGGACCAGGTGTGGTAGTCCCACACTCAGCACTCAGGAGGCAGAGGTAGGAGAATCACCGTGAGTTTGAGGCCACCCTGAGACTACAGAATGAATTTCATGTCAGCCTGGGCTAGAGTGAGACCCGTTCTCAAAAAAAAAAAAGAAAGAAAGAAAGAAAGAAAGAAAGAAAAAGAAAAATGCATTTTGGACACACTCCTGAGTCTTAAGCATAAAGTATTAGCCCTGGTCTACTTCAGTTTAAATATTAATTTTTATTGTACATAACCAGTGACAGGGTCCAGCTATTATCTCAGCCACTCACTAGTTCCAATTGGTAAAAACTTTTTTTAAAAGGTATTTTCCTTTATTTTAAATATTATTTATTTGAGAGAGAGAAAGAGGCAGAGAAGGGGCACCCCAGGGCCTCCAACCACTGCAAATGAACTCCAGATGCATGTGCCTCCTTGTGCATCTGGCTTATGTGGGTCCTGGAGAATCAAACCAGGATCCTTTCATTTGCAGGCAAACACCTTAACCGCTAAGCCACCTCTCCAGCCCGGTAAAAACTTTTATGATGAGAAACCATTTTGATGGGACTGGGGAGATGGTTCAGTAGATAAAGCACTTGCCATGCAAACTTGAGTTCAAATCTCCAGAACCGACATAAAAGCCCAAAGCTGTCACAGGCTTCTGTAATCCCGGTATACCAAAAGTGAAAAGGGAGGCAAAGACAGGAGAATTTCTCAGTAGCTCTCAGAAATGCTAGCTGGGCAAACAGAGCAGAAGGACCTACCTCAAAATGAAGCGGAGGCAAGGACCAACACCAGAAATTTGTCCTTTGACCTCCACATGGGCACCACGGCAAATGCACACCCATACTACACACATAAACACACACACACACACATACATACATACACAACACAGACACATACCCACAAATACAAGAAAGAAGAGAGAGAAAGAGAGAGAGAGGGAGGGAAGAGAGAAACCATTCTCATTCTCTCCTATCTGGGTTCTCTCAGAAAAAAAAATCTCCCACATTCTGAATACTTGAGCTACACACTTACAAGAGCATCTTAGTTCTTTCATTTACTTTCATATAATATGAAGGGGTAAGTGACTCCTTCACTCTGTAAATGAGATGACTAGTGATAAATAACTTGCCCTGAGTTATGCACCTGGCAAGAAGAACTACAATTTAAGCCCAGGCCTAAATCGGAAGCTCAAAATCGTTTTCTGTTGACGTTTGCTCAGTAATACTGGGCTCTGCAAAAAATTTCGGTGACTGTACCACACAGGTGAGTTGCTGTCGTTCAACAGCGAGCACAGTGGCACGCACCTTTAATCCCAGCACTCAGGTCGCAGAGGTAGGAAGAACCCTGGTTTCAAGGCCAGCCTGAGACTACATAATGATTTCCAAATCAGACTGGGCTGGAGTGAGATCCTACCTCAAAAAGAAACAAAAAAGGCCAGGTGTGGTAGTGCATGCTTTTAATCCCAGCACTGGGGAGGTAGAGGTGTGGGGGGAGGGAATTTTTGTGAGTTTGAGGTCATCCTGAGACTACACAATGAATTTCAGGTCACCCTGGGCTAGAGTGAGACCCTAACTCAAAAACACAAACAAACAAAAGTTAGCATTTAACTATTTACTTAGCACAAATGTACAATCTTATACAGCTGGGATATCAACATTTCAAAGGCAATGTAATCTCCTACAAGGGGATCTAAAATAAGTCCAAGTGTGGAACAGGTCCTCAGTCTCAAGGCAACGACTGATGACCTGCAGAGTACTAACACTTTAGCACATGAAGCTTTTGCTATATTTATTTCTTTACTCACAAACTTAGGAAGTAGACTATTATTTTCATTTTTCAGATAAACCCAGGGGCTGAGTGCTTTGCAAGCATGAAAACCCATGCAAAAATGCCAGAAATGAGCCGGGCATGGTGGCGCACACCTTTAATCCCAGCACTCAGGAGGCAGAGGTAGGAGGATCGCTGTGAGTTTGAGGCCACCCTGAGACAACAGAGTGAATTCCAGGTCAGCCTGAGCTAAAGTGAGACCCTACCTCGAAAAAAAAAAAAAAACAGAAATGGTGTTGCACGGTTCCACAGCTGAGGAGGTGTGATAGGGAAGACCCCTGAGGCTTGCCTGCCTACTCAGCAAGATCCAGACTAATGAGAGACCCTGTCTCAAATTTAAGTGGACAGTGTTCCTGAGGAATGGCATTCAGGCTATCCTCTGGCTTCCCAGAAGCCTGGCATGGTAGTGTACACCTTTAATCCCAGCACTAGAGACGCAGAGGTAGGAGGATTGCCGTGAGTTAGAGGCCAGCCTGAGACTACATAGTGAATTCCAGCCTGGACTAGAGTGAGACCCTGCCTTGAAAAACAAAACAAAACAAAAAGAAAGCAAGCCAAATAAAACCCAGATAGAATGAAATTATTACCCCTGACTGCTACGGGGCAGCAATTCAGAACCCTGGTCTGCAGTGGGATCTAGGCTCTTAATTTCACTGTAATGTTGCATATGAGAAGTTTACTAGTTCCACGAATATCATTTAAGACACTTTTTTATTTCTTTAAAATACATTTTTATTTATTTGAGATGGAGAAAAAGGTAGAGAGGGATAGAATGGGCACACCAGGGCCTCCAGCCATGGCAAACAAACTCCAGATACCTAATGCCCCCTTGTGCATCTGGCTTACATGGGTCCTGGAGAATCAAACCAGGATCCTTTGGCTTTACAGGCAAACACCTTAACCACTAAGCCATCTCTCCAGCCCTTAAGATACTTTTTTTTTTTTTTAATTTCAGAGAGACAGAGAGAGAGGGGAAGAGACAAAGAATGGGCACACCAGCCACTGTGAACGAACTCGACATATGTGCCCCCTTGTGCGCATGTGTGACATTGCATGCTTGCGTCACTTTTGCGCCTGGCTATACGTGGGACCTGGAGATTTGAACGAGTGTTCTTACGCTTCTCAGGCAGGCGCCTTAACCGTTAAGCCATCTCTCCAGCCCAAGACACTTTAAAAAAATACTTTCATTTATTTTTTAATATTTTATTTTTATTTATTTGAGAGATACAGAATTAGGCAGATAGAAAGAGAGAATGGGCACACCAGGACCTCTAGCCACTGCAAATGAACTCCAGATGCATGCACCCCCTTGTGCAGCTGGTTTACGTGGGTACTGGGGAGTTGAGACTGGGTCGTTTGGCTTTGCAGGCAAGTGCCTTAACCACAAAGTCATCTCAAAGTCATCTCTCCAGCCCCATTTTTATTTATTTGAGAAAGAGAAAGAGAAGAAAGACAGAAACAAAGAGAGAGAATGGGCATGCCAGGGCCTCCACAGCCACTGTAAACAAACTCCAAATGCATACACCACCCTTTCCATCTGGCTTATGTTGGTAATGGGGAATCAAACCTGGGTCTTTAGGCTTTGCAGGCAAGCACCTTAACTATTAAGCCATTTCTCCAACCCCTCTGATGCTTTTTTAAATGATTCGTACTTGCATAAAGTTACAAGTTCCTTGAATCTGGGTCATCAGATCCTGTAGTTTTTCTTTCCTCAATACTGGATCCTTTGGAAGGGCAGAGGAAGAACCCACAGGCTGAGGCATGGGCTTAGGCACCTACAAGACAAACCCACCATTTATGAAATTGAAATTCAAAGTCAACTGCCGAGTGAGGAAACTTACCACTACAGCTTAGTGACAACTCAGCAATGCTCATTGACCAGATTTATCACAGGCAAGAATTTCCACATAAATGCATTTTCTAGATCTCAGTTTTTCCCTTTCAATACAACTTTAATGCAAATCTTTCTAAACCTATAGCATTCTTTCTAAATGCAAGACCCAAAATAACAGAACTTCCTTTTTTTTTTTTTTTTTTTTTTTTTTTTTTTTTGGTCTTTTGAGGAAGGGTCTCACTCTAGCCCAGGCTTACCTCACACTCTCAGTGCTCCTCCTCCCTAGTGCTGGGATTAAAGGAGTGCAACACCACACCCAGCAGAACTTCCTTTAAAAAATATCTCAAGCCTGGCGTGGTGGCACACGCCTTTAATCCCAGCACTCGGGAGGCAGAGGTAGGAGGATCACTGTGAGTTCGAGGCCACCCTGAGAATACAGAGTGAATTCCAGGTCAACCTGAGCTAAAGTGAGACTCGACCTCGAAAAACCAAAAAAAATATATATATATATATATATATTTCAGGGCTGGAGAGATGGCTTAGTGGTTAAACGCTTGCCTGTGAAGCCTAAGGACCCTGGTTCAAGGCTCTATTCTCCAGGACCCATGTAAGCCAGATGCACAAGGGGGCACATGCATCTGGAGTTCGTTTGCGTGCCCATTCTCTCTCTCTCTACTGCCTATTTCTGTATCTCTCTCTCAAATAAATAAATAAATAAAATATTTCAGCAGGGTGTCGTGGCACATGCCTTTAACCCCAGCACTGGGGAGGCAGAAGTAGGAGGATTGCCATGAGTTCGAGGCCACCTTGAGACGATGTAGTGAATTCCAAGTCAGCCTGAGCTAGAGTGAGACCCTAGCTTGAAAAACCAAAAATAATAATGATAATAATAACAATAAAATATTTCAACTGGGCGTGGTGGCGCACACCTTTAATCCCAGCACTCAAGAGGCAGAGGTAGGAGGATTGCCATGAGGTCAAGGCCACCCTGAGACTACATAGTGAATTCTAGGTCAGCCTGGACTAGAGAAAGACCCTACCTTGAAAAACAAACCACCACCACCACCAAAAACATACACACACACATCTCATATCTTTTTACATATCATATATATACACAGTAGAATTGAGGAAATACATTATGTGATTTTATTAAAGTAAGAGTATTCAGGGGAGCCGGAAGTGGTGGCACATGCCTTTAATCCCAGCACTTGGGAGGCAGAGGTAGAAGAAGGAACACTGTGATTAGAGGCCACCCTGAGACCACACAGTGAATTCCAACCATGAAAAGCCAAAAAAAGAACATTCAGGAGATATTGCTATTTATAAGTGATGAGCTCTTATGATAAAGTGCTTAAAATTGCTATACACTTTGAATTTTCCTAATATAAATTTATAGTTACCTCTTACAGCTGTCTCCATCAGCATCTCTCCTCCATCTGAGAAGTCACACAATTTGTCAAATATACCAGATAAATTAATAGACCCTAAGTGAATATACAAAGGGATCTTTTGGGAGAAAAGTAAAGTATGAGTTTTGGTGATTACTTCCATGTCATCTAATCGACTTTTTTTTTTTTTTTTAACGAGGTAGAATTCACTATGTGGTCTCAAGGTGGCCTCAAACTCAGTGATCCTCCTACCTCTGCCTCCCGAATGCTGGGATTAAAGGCATGCGACACCATACCCGACATGACTCTTAACTCTATTTTACCATTGGCTTTCTCCCTCTCTCTCCACATTCTAGACAGCCAAGATCACAAGACACTACCTTACACAGAGAAGTGTCCTATAAATTACTGATTCTGGTACTTTGATAAATGTTGTCTATGCCATAAAAGCAAATTAAATATGAATCTTAACCTTCCCAATTAAACATCCTTGGTTTTAAACCCCGTTCAATAAACAGCAAGCTATCAACATTTTAGTACGGTAAAGGTTTAGTATTACTATACCTAGGGGCATTTCAAATTGTTTTTTTTTGGGGGGGGAGCAGTGGGTTTTTAAGGAAGGTCTCACTCTAGCACAGGCTGATTCACTATGTAGTCTCAGGGTGGCCCTGAATTCATGGCAATCTTCCTACCTCTGCCTCCTAAGTGCTGGGATTAAAGGCATGCGTCACCACACCCAGCTTTCAAATTAGGTTTTTTAAATAGCTTTATTAAGTATTAAATTGAGTTTTTAAATGTTTCTTAAAACAACTATCATACTACAATTACTAATGTATGAGTTAATGAAATATGGCTGCCAATCTTCTACAGAGTCAGAAAGATGACAAAATTAATATTAGCACCCAAGGAAAAGGGAAGCAAAAGAAAAAAAAAAATACTTCTAACACCTGTAAGCCCAGGAGCACTTAGAAAGCTGAGACAAGGGCTGGAGATATGGCTTAGTGGTTAAGGCACTTGCCTGCAAAGCCTAAGGAACCAGGTTCAATTCCCCAGAACCCATATAAGCCAGACGCACAAGGTGATCCAAGTGTCTAGAGTTGGCCTGCAGTGGCTAGAGGCCAACTCACTCGCTCTCTCGCAAAATAATGTAAATAAATAATTTAAAAATTAAAAAGAAAAGAAAGCCAAGACAAGAAGATCACGAGTTTGAGGGCAGCTGAGGTTACAAAGGAGGTGCTTGTCTCAAAAAAGAAATAACGCCTTTAATCCCAGCACACAGGGGGAGGCAGAGGTAGGAGGATCCCCCAGAATTTGAGGCCGTCCTGAGACTACAGAGTGAATCCCAGGTTAGCCTTGGCTACAGTGAGACCCTGCCTCGAAAAACCAAGAGAAATAACTGTAAAATATTCCTAAGACAGAACAAAACCATAAACAATTTATAAATGCTGGGGCTAGGGAGCAGCTCAGCAGTTAAAGGTGCTTGCTTGCGAAGCCTGTTGGGCCTGGAGTTCGGTTCGCCAGTCTCCACATAAAGCCAGACATACAAAATGGCAGAAGCATCTGGAGTTTGTTTGCATATCAAGAGGTTCTGGTGAACCATTCATTCTCTCTTGCCTCTATCTGTCTCTCTCTCTCCCCCTCTCTCTGGTAATTTTTTAATAGTGTATTTCCCATTTTTTACTTATTTTACTACAAAGAAAGAGAGAATTGATACACCAGGGCCTCTAGCCATTGCAAAGGAATTCCAGACACGTGCCACCATGTGTATCTGGCTTACATGGGTACTGAGAAATCAAACCTGGGTCCTTAGGCTTTGCAGGCAAGTGCCTTAACCACTGAGCCGTCTCTCCAGCCCAGATTTCCCATTTTTTCAAGAGAACTGAACAGTTACCACCCCATCTCCTTTACTACTCCTCCACTGACAAGAGACTACAATGTGACCATCTACTCACATCTTTGGGTTCTGAATTAAACTTCCTGGGCAGCAGCTGGTCGTTTGGAAAGGGGCCTGTTGTGGCTACTTCCCAGGACTTTGGAGAAATCTGGGACTGTGGTGCTAAAGACGGTTTCTGACTCTCCCTATTGTTTTCCCAGGACTTTGGAGTCCCTGGCTGTGTCAAGTCCTGTTCTCTACATGTGGGAATAGTCCAAGATCTGCTGACATTCTGCTCGTACTGCACAGATGCCCAGGACACGGGTGGCGGCTTCTTTGGACCTTCTTTCTGCAGCTGGTCTGTCCATGGCTTTGGTGTCTGCGGCCTGTCTTGCTCCTCCTGGACGCCTCCAGTTTTGGACTTGGGAGGCAGCAGGGAGACCTGCTGCTTCTGCTCTTCCTGCAAAGTCGACCCGAGTTTTCTCTGCTCTAAGGAACCCTCTGAGTACTTAACAGGAGACTCCCAGGACACCAAGGATTCCGGCTTCTTCTTTTCATCACCTTTTTCGGGAAGCATATCCCAGCATTTGGGCAGACTTGGTTTCCTAGCATAATTTGCTTCCCAAGATCGTTCTTCTTGTTTGCTTGAGTAATTTATTTCTGTTATATAGCGTCTGTTAAGAAACTAAACCAAAGAAATCATGTACTTGAGTAGACCACCTTGAAAGTACTTGTTCAACTTAACTAGTACTCCTAGGCCCATCAGTTTGAGCCACTGAGCTGACATGTGAGTCTGAGGCCACTCTGAGACTACACAGTGAGTTCCAGGTCAGCCTGGGCCAGAGTGAGACCCTACCTCGAAAAACCAAAAAAAAAAAAAAAAAATTAAGGGCTGGAGAGATGGCTTAGCGGTTAAGGCATATGCCTGTGAAGCCTAAGGACCCCGGTTCGATTCTCCAGGTCCCACCTAAGCCAGATGCACTTGGCGGTGCTTGCATCTCGAGTTCATTTGCAGTGGCTAAAGGCCCTGGTGCACCCATTCTTACTCTCTCTCCCTCTCTGTGTCTCTAATAAAATAAAATCTTTAAAAAAATTAATTTTAAAAAATAAAAATTCTAGGGGCTGGACAGATGGCTCAGTGGTTGAAGGCACTTGCAGAGCCTAAAGGCCTGGGTCTGATTCCCCAGTACCCACGTAAAGCCAAATGCACAAAGCGGCACATGTGTATGGTGTTCTTTTGCAGTGGTATGAGGCCCTGACATGCCCATTCTCATTCTCTCATCTACTTACAAATAAATTAAATTACCTAAAAAAAAAAAAAAAAGGTTCAGCACTCAGGAGGCAGAGTTGTAGGAGGATCACTGTGAGTTCAAAGCCAACCTAATAAATTTCAGGTCAGCCTAGGCTACAGCAAGACTTGACCTTGAAGAAAAAAAATTTCTAACAGGGGTCAAACACAGCAGTAATTAACATGGAACAAGTTACTATGTGGCAGGCCAAATTCTGAGTCAATTACACTAACTTCTTTAGCGCTCATAATAAGGCCAGGAAACAGAAACAATCATCAGCCTCATTTCACAGAGGGGCAGGCATGCTGGCTCACCATGCAGCCAGTCACTAAGCTAATGCACTACACAGGCAGGATTCAGGCTCAGTAAGGCCACCCCTGAGCCTTGTCCCCCAACCACAGCATTTCCACAATGGCAACCAATTCCAGCAAAGGATCTTTCTCTCACCTCCTGTGGTTGTATCTCTGTCTGTGAAAGTTCCATAAGGGACTCTGGAAAACAAAAGATTATTAAATAAATACAAGATAAATTCCAAGATTTTAGACTGATTAATACAATTAAATATATTCATGCCAAGACTAGCTGAAATGCTGCTTATTGGTCAGAAGCACGTGGAGTGTCTGCGAAGTGTAACTCAGTGGTCAAGCACTGAGCCAATACGTACAATGCCCTGTACCTGATCCCCAGAACAGAAAGGTAAGAAAAAATGACAGAGAGACAACACACAGTCTGGGCTAATTTCAAGTGAAACTAGTACCTTTCTACAGGAGACAGTAAAGGCAAGTTTTGGCTAAAAATAAATTCATTTACTTTAAAACACTTTATTTATCTGCAAGGAGAGAGAGAATGAGCACATCAGGGCTTCTTGCTGGTAAAAATGAACTCCAGATGTACTTACCACTTTGTACATCTGGCTTATGTGGGTTCTCAGGTCATTGAACCTGTGTAGGCAGGCTTTGCAAACAATCACATTTAACTGCTGAGCCATCTCCCCAGCCCCATTAATTATTTTTAATATATTTATTCATTATCCGTGTGTGAGAGAAACACAGAAAGAGGCAGACAGAAAGTGTGTGTGTGAGTATGAATACACCAGGGCCTCCTGCCAATGAAAATGAACCCCAGACACATGAGCCACTGTACATCTTGGCTTTACATGGGGACCGACGAATCAAACCCAGTCTGTCATACTTTGTAAGCAAGTGCCTTTAACCACTGAGCCATTTCTCCAGTCCCCCACCATATATCTGGGGCTGATCTCAAACTCATGATCCTCTTGTCTCAGCCTCCTGAGTACTAGGATTATTGGTGGGGACCACTAAGCCCAGCTAAAAATTTATTCTTGATTACAAAATTAGACTAGTCAGGCTAGAGAGATGGTTCAGCAGTTAAAGACATTTGCTTGCAAAGTCTGCTGGCCAAGGTGCAATTCTCCAGTACCCATATAAAGCCAGAATGGTGCATGTATCTGGAGTTTGTTTGTAATATCAAGTGGCTTAGGCATGTCTATCACGGTCATTCTCTCTCCTGCACATAAAAGTATTTTTCAGCCAAGCATGGCAGCGCACACCTTTAATCCCAGCACTCTGGAGGCAGAGGTAGGGGGATCACCGTGAGTTCGAGGCCGCCCTGAGAGTACATAGTTAATTCAAGGTCAGCCTGGTTCAGCCATTAAGGCGTTTACCTACAAAGCCTAACAAATCTGATTCAATTCCCCAGTACACACGTAAAGCCAGATGCACACAGGCACATGCATCCGAGAGTCCTTTTGCAAGAGCTGGAGGCCCTGACACACCCATTCTGTCTCTCTGCTTACAAATAAATAAAAATATTTTATAAGAGCTGGTTGTGATTGCACACACCTTTAATCCCAGCACTTGGGAGGCAGAATTAGGAGATCGCAAGAAGTTCAAAGCCACCCTGAGACTCCATTGTGAATTCCAGGTCAGCCTGAGCTAGAGTGACACCCTACCTCGAAAAACCAAAACACTAACTAAATAAATAAATAAAAATATAAAATATTTATTTTCCAAGTAACTATGCTGACCTGAAATCTAAACACATGGCAAGACTGAAAGCTTAAGGGCAGCCCACACTACACAGTGAGAAACTTGCCCAAAAAAAAAAAAAAAAAAAAAAAAAAAAGAAACAGGGGGGCTGGAGAGATGGCTTAGCAGTTAAGGCGTTTGCCTGCAAAGCCAAAGGACCCAGGTTCGACTCCCTAGGACCCATGTAAGCCAGATGCACGAGGGGGCACACACGCCTAGAGTTCATTTGCAGTGGCTAGAGGCCCTGGCATGCCCATTCCCCCCCCCCCGCATCGTTCTCTCTCGCTCTCTCAAATAAATAAATAAATAAACATTTTAAATTTTTTTAAAAATTTAAAAAAAAAAACAGAGCTGGAGAGATGGCTTAGTGGTTAAGCACTTGCCTGAGGCTCAATTCCCCAGTACCACGTAAGCCAGATGAACAAGGTGGTGCATGCATCTGGAGTTCTTTTGCAGTGGCTGGAGGCCCTGGCGTGCTCATTCTTTCTGTCTTTCTCTCTCTCTCTCTCTCTGCCTCTTTCTCTGTCTACTGCTCTCAAATAAAGGCACTTGTCTGCAAAAACCAAAGGACCCAGGTTCAACTCCCCATGGCCTATGTAAAGCCAGTTGCACAAGGTGGTGCATCCATCCAAAGTTTCTTTGCAATGGCTAAGAGGAACTGGCATGCCCATTTTCTCTATCTGCCTCTGCCTCTTTCTCTCCCTCCCTCAAATAAAAAAATAAAAAAGTAAAGGGCTGGAGAGATGGCTTAGCGGTTAAGGCGCCTGCCTGCTAAGCCTAACAATGCTGGTTCCAATCTCCAGGTCCCACGTTTAGCCAGATGCAAAGTGATGCAAGGCCACAATGCCGCACTTGCCCACAAGGGGGCGCACACATCTAGATTTCATTCACAGCAGCTGAGAGACTGCTGGCGTGCCCATCTCTGTCTCTCTCTCCAAAAATAAATAAATCAATAAATAAATAAACAAACAAACAAACAAACTTTAATTTTTTTTTTTTTTTTTTTTTTTTGGTTTTTCAAGGTAGGGTCTCACTCTGGTCCAGGCTGACCTGGAATTAGCTATGTAGTCTCAGGGTGGCCTCGAACTCATGGCAATCCTCCTACCTCTGCCTCCCGAGTGCTGGGATCAAAGGCGTGCGCCACCACGCCCGGCTTAAACTTTAAAAATTTTAAAAAGCCAGGCATGGTGGCTCATGCCTTTAATCCCAGCACTCCGGAGGCAAAGGAAGGATTGCCGTGAGTTCAAGGTCACCCTGAGACAACATAGTGAATTCCAGGTCAACCTGGGCTAGACTGAAACCCTACCTTGAAAAAAAAAATTTTTTTTAAAGCTTTCCCAAGAAAATGGATTACAATTATTCCACTGAGGCGCCCCTCAGTGGGATGGGTGCAGGGAAGGGGATATAGCAGAAAAGCATGAGGGGAAATGCACAAACAAGGGATTTGTTCATGCAGTCAAGTTCATAACTAAAGTTTTAAGTAATGATTTAGTTAGCCAGGCATGGTGGCACAAGCTTCCAATCTGAGCACTTGGGAGGCAGAGGTAGGTCGATCACATGAGTTCAAGGCCACCCTGAGACTATAAAGTGAATTCCAGGTTAGCCTGGGCTAGAGCAAGACCCTACTTCAAACAACAACAACAAAAAAAAAGATTTAATTAAGCTTATTTCCTAATTTTACCAATTTTTTCCCCTACAGCAATTCTTGTACTAATACATTATTCTACTAATATGTTGGGCTCTGCTATAACTTACATTAAAAACCATAATTTAACCAGGCATGGAGGCGTACACCTTTAATCTCAGCACTTGGGAGGCAGAGATAGGGGAATTGCCATGAGTTCAAGGCCACCCTAAGACTACATAGTGAATTCCAAGTCAGCCTGAGCTAGAGTGAAACCCTACCTCAAAAAACAAACAAACAAAAGGAAAAAAACACCCCAATTTTAGCCAGGCGTGGTGGCACATACCTTTAAACCCAGCACTTAGGAGGCAGAGGTAAGAATGATCACTGTGAGTTCAAGGTCACCCTGAGACTACATAGTGAATTCCAGATCAGCCTTGGCCAGAGTGAGACCCTACTGCAAAAAACAAAAGACAAAACAAAACAAAAGTCTCTCTCTTTTTTTTTTATTTGTTTTGAGGAGTCTCACTCTAGCTCAGGCTGACTTGGAATTCACTATATAGTCTCAGGGTGGCCTCGAACTCATGGCAATTCTACCTCTGCCTTCCAAGTGCTAGGATTAAAGGCATGTGCCACCATGGCCAGCCTCATAAATGTCTCCTTTTTAAGCTAAGGTTCTCTTGCAAAACAATGTAAACTAATGTTTCTATGAAGTTTACTCTGACACTGGTATGGTTTATATGCCTGTAATCCCAGCACTTAAAAGATGGACCAAGGAGCTGGGCATAGTGGTGCACGCCTTTAATCCCAGCACTCAGGAGGCAGAGGTAGGAGGATCACTGTGAGCTCAAGGTCACCCTGAGACTACATAGTGAATTCCAGGTCAGCCAGGGCTAGAGTGAGATCCTACCTTGAAAAACCAAAAAAAAAAAAAAAAAAGGACAAAGGAAGACTAAGAGACATCCAAAGGCAGTCTGACCCTGTCTCGCAAAATCCTGTCCTATGGGCTGCAGAGGTGGCTTAATGGTTAAAGGTGCTTGCTTGGAAGCCTAGTGGCCTGCATGTGATTCCTCAGTACTCACGTAAAGTCAGATGCACACAGTGGTGGATGCATCTGAGGTTCATTTGAAGGAGCAAGAGGCTCTGGCTTACCCATTATCATTCTCTCTCTCCTCTCTAAATATTTTTATTTACTTATTTGCTAGCAGAGAGAGACAGAGAATAGGTATGCCAGGGCCTCCAGCCTTTGCAAACAAACCCCAGATCCATGTGCCACTTGTGCATCTGGCTTTACGTGGGCACTGGGAAATCAAATCCCAGTCATTAGTTGTTAGACTTTGCAGGCAAGTGCCTTAACTGCTAAGCAGTCTCTCTAGCCCCAATTATTTTTAAAAAACAGTTTGTTCCGCCGGGCGTGGTGGCGCATGCCTTTAATCCCAGCACTCGGGAGGCAGAGGTAGGAGGATTGCTGAGAGTTCGAGGCCACCCTGAGAGTACATAGTTAATTCCAGGTCAGTCTGGACCAGAGTGAGACCCTACCTCGCAAAACCAAAAAAAAAAAAAAAAAAAAAAAAAAAAAACAGTTTGTTCTGTAAAGGTTAGAGATGTTTTCTAAACCAAGGCTTCCCTTGTAGCAAGTAAAGACCTCTATGAATATTGAAATCAACAAACTAAAATAAGGTAACCATTTCAAAATGGTTGTTTAGAAATGCAGTAAAAAATTCAACCACTATAATGGAGTATGACCACCAAGAGGGGGAAGGCAGATGGAGGATGACTAAGGGGAGTGAATAACAAAGTCTAATGTTATGTATGTATGAAAATGACTAGTATAGCCCATTTCTTTACATGCTAACAAAAAATTTTAAAGTCAAGCATGGTGGCGCACGTCTTTAATCCCAGCACTCGAAAGGCTTGGGTAGGAGCATTGCTGTAAGTTCGAGGCCAGCCTGAGACTACATAGTAAATTCCAGGTTAGCCTGGGCTAGAGTGAGACCCTTCCTCCAGAAAAAAAATAATAATTAAAGGGCTGGAGAGATGGCTTAATGGTTAAGGTGCTTGCCTGCAAAGCCTGAAGACCCAGGTTCGATTCTCCACATCCCATGTAAGCCAGATGCACATGGTAATACATGCATCTGGAGTGCGTTTGCAGTGGCTACAGCCCTGGTGCACCCATTGTCGCTCACTCTCTCTCTCTCTTTCTCCCTCTCTCTATCTCTAAGTAAATAAAAATGAAAATAAAATCTTTAAAAAAAATTAAAAACAGGCATGGTAGTTGTGGTGGTTTGAATGTATATCCCCCATAGAAAGTGTTTTATTAAAGCTTGTGGCCACTGGCTAGAGGAAGTGTCATTGGGGGCAGACAGTCCAACCCTAAGGTGTCACTGGGGCATATATTATCCCAGCCAAAAGACATGCAGTCAATGTGAGCTTGGGCAAGGTCCCTGCTGCTTGCTGCTTTTTTGGTGTTTGCTGGCTGCTGGTGCTTTTTCTACTTGGATTTATGAATGAGAACCAGCTTCCCTGGATCTGTAAGCCTGAAATAAATCTCGTTCCTCTTATAAACTGTGCTGGTTTGGATGTTCATCCCAGCAATGCAAAACTGGCTACTCCAGTAGTGCACAGCTCTAATTCCAGTCCACAGAAGACAAAGGTAGGAAGTTCACAGAAAGTTCATGGCCAGCCTGTGCACATAGTAAGTTCCAGGACAATGAAGGGTACACAGTGAGACCCTGTCTCCAAAAAAAAACAAAATAAGAAAAACTAAAAAAAAAAAACAAGAAACCACTAAAGAATTTCAGAAATGATAACAAACCTGACTCTTTGACAGATTCAGTCTTCAGTAACTGCTTTTTCTTTTCTGATTGCATTAGCATTTCTTCCTCTAAGGATACTTCTTTTTCCTTAGAATTTTTGGGAACTGGGATACTTTCAAAATAACCTGAGTTCAGCAGTTTAGACAGTAGATCTTTCACGTGTTTGTCTAAGAAAGAATGATTAAGATTTAGTTATCATATAACCTGACCGTTCACCAGTTGTGGGGACTAGGAATCCTAATTTTACCTGCACAGAATCGACCAATACAATAGTCTACACAGGGAAGACCCCAGACTATTGGTTTCAGTGAAAGTAAATAGGCAATTCATCTTTAGTTTATAAATCCATACAAACAATAAAGACTAAACTCTCAAAATTCACCAAATTAAGTTTCTCTCAGCTTGTTCTACTATTTGAAGAATGACTAAATTTCAGAGATCCTGATCAAAGACTCACAAAAGCACACTTCCCTGAGCTAAGAGACATTTTTCCCATCTGTCCTCAAGACATGACCAGCCAGCTTGTGAACTCAGGCTCTGACAAAGTGAAAGCTAGCTCCTGAGTCATCACCAGCAGAAAGCCCACCTCAGACACTCTTGTTTTTGTTGTTGGCGATTTGGGGAAAGGGTCTCATTTAGTAACCCCAGCTGGCCATGAATTTGTGATCTTCCTGCTGTGGCCTCTCAAGTGCTGGGATGACAGGTGTACACCACCAGGCCCAGCTTAAATATTTTTAAAACTACAAAATTAGCTGATTAAGATTTCACTCTTGGGCTGGAGAGATGGTTTAGCAGTTAAGGCACTTGCCTGTGAAGCCAAAGGACCCAGGTTTGACCCCGCAGGACCCACGTAACCCAGATGCACAAAATAGCACATGCATCTGGAGTTCATTTGCAGCATCTGAAGGCTCTGGTGCCCCCATTCATTCCCTCCCCCTCCCAAAAAAATAAAATAAAGTTTAAAAAAATTTCAGCCAGGCGTGGTGGCGCACACCTTTAGTCCCAGTACTCGGGAGGCAGAGGTAGGAGGATCGCCATGAGTTCAAGGCCACCCTGAGACTACATAGTGAATTCCAGGTCAGCCTGGGCCAGAGTGAGACCCTACCTCGAAAAACCAAAAAAAAATTTCACTCTTGACTTATGCTCTATGTCACTCCCAGCAAGTTGCCATTAGATTACTAAGAAAAATCTTATAGTGGCATTAAAACTGCTAAAATACAATGTATAAGTCTAAACATACTTCATTTTAAATGTCCATTCTCAAAGTAGACAACCCATAACTGATGCGGGCCTATTATTCCTTTTATAGGAATGATATAACAATTTTGTCTTTTCAAAAAGGATCTCACTGTGATAGCCAGGCTGGCCTCAAATTCACAAAGGTCCTCCTACCTCAATCTCCTGAGAGCTGGGATTAAAGATACGTGCCACCACACCCAGCCTTTTGTCTTTTTAAAATCAGTTTGTTGGGCTGGAGAGATGGCTTAGTGGTTAAGGTGCCTGCCTGAAAAGCCTAAAAATGCTTGTTCAAATCTCCAGGTCCCATGTTTAGCCAGATGCAAAAGTGACACAAGCATGCAACATCGTACATGTGCTCAAGGGGGTGTATGCATCTGGAGTTCATTCAGTGCCTGAAAAGGCCCTGGCGTGCCCATTCTCTGTCCCTTGTCTCTCTCAAATAAAAAAATGAAATAAAAAATATATCAATTTTTTTTTTTTTTTTTTTTAGATAGGGTCTTCACTACATAGCCCTTGCAGCAATCCTCCTGCCTCAGCCTCCAGAATGCTAGGAAAGCAGACATACACCACCATACCCAGCTTTATTTTAATTAGCTTTGAGGTATTATATATAAACCAAAAATTCACTACTGTAAATGCACAGTTCTAACATAGTCGTGTTGCTACCACCACAGCCGCATTATAAAGCATTCTCACCAACCCCCAAAAAGCACTCATGCCCATTCAGCAATTCATGCCCTTGTCTGACAACCAGTGACCTTTCCTAGAAATTCATATAAATAAAATCATGCAATGTGCACTAATCAATTATCTGGCTTCCTTCACTAAGCACAATTACTTTGAGATTCACCCATACTGTTTCATGTCCTAATAGTTCATTACTTTTCTTAACTACTCAGTAGATTTCACTGGATTTTGTTTAAATCTTATTGATGAGCATCTACAGTAAATCTGGGAGGGGGGGCTAGTAAATGTGGTATGAACAGTCATACATGGGCACATATTTTCATTTCTCTCGGGTACTAAAATTTTTAATATTTGGCTATACAATAAGTATACATTTAGTTGTTAAACAGTGCCAAATTCTTTCACAAATCATTGTTTAAAACTTATTTCTTATTTTTCCAGACAGGATTTGCTCTGTTACCCAGACTGGCCTCAAACTCCTGGGCTCATGCAAGCCTTCTGCTTTAAGGCTCCTAAGTAACTGGGATTCTACCATGCCTGCCTCAAAAAATAAATTTTCACTTGTGATTTAAATTTAAACAAAGTTAAAATCTTGATGTTACACATACTTGGATATTTTCTAAACAGAAAGAAATTAACCAACAATAAACATGCTTATTAGCATATATTGAGTTTTCATTATTCTAAGCTACAAACTTCATACTTCATGAAGTCCAGCCATTTGTATGTAGTAATCAACAGATTAATGAAACCACTCATCTTTTCCTACAATGATCTTATAGATAAGCCTTGGTATTAACAATGTGTAGATTTAAGGTTCTTAAGCAGAAGACGTACTACCATTCAGAATGAAGAACTAAACTCCAAAATGATTAAGCTAGTGTTGAAGTCAGCAATACTGCTTAGCTCTTGTTCTCAAGTCATATTGACTTCAAAATTCTGTTAGTCCCATTTTAGTGAGTAGGAACATACAATAGCTACTTTTAACAGAAATAAAGGGATCATTCTCCCAATAAATTTGGTATTGTCAGACATGTAAGCTGATGGACTGACACAGTTTAGACCCTCGATGTAATGCTAAACTTGTAGGATTTACTGTTTAAGTCTAGAGTAGAGAAAACTCACATGTCGTTCCTACCACTGCTTTCTCACTACCTTCCAAAAGGTCCCAAAAGTACAAGGATGACTGCTCCATCTGGTCTTCGACACTGACAAGGAAAAGCAGCAGCAGAACAGAATGGCTTTAGATGGACACACAGAACAGCGCAATGTATGAACTATAACCCAACAGTTAAGATATGCAAACACATTAATTTAGCCCTTTTACTCTTTGAAATAAAAAAAAAAAGGTTTGTTTTGTTTTGGGGGCAAGTATCTCATATAGCCCAGGCTGACCTGGAACTCACTCTGTAGCCCCAGGCTGGCCTTTAACTCCCTGCAATCCTGCTACCTGCTGGGACTAAAGGCGTGTATCACTATGCCAGGCAAAAATACAATTATGTAAAAGATGATTAAATGCCCATTTATGGATATCAAAAGTAAAAATTTTCCAAAAAATTACCAAATTAAAGATTTTACCAAACATGCCTATCAAAGAATAGATCAAGAATTTATAGCTGCCAATTCAGTGCTATTAGTTATCAAGTGTGTGCCTCAGATGAAATAATGCAATGGAAACATTCAGCACTGTTTTTAACTTCAAGGAGAGCAGCTAATTTTTCAAATTCAGCAAGCTCCTTTCCCTGAGCCCAAAGTGAAACAATGCAACAAACAGGTGATAATGAAGCACATCATCAGCCAGGGTGGAGACGTGCCTCTCTATGGGGGACTGAGTTCAAGGTTCCTCCCGACAGCAGGCTGCCTTCAAGTAAGAGCTGAACTCTTGACTGCGTGAACACAGCTAACAAACACAATGTTGGAACACTCCATACTTAACAAGCAAAAGCATGAAGACCTGTTTAACGGATTTACTCCATCAAAACAAAATTATCAAGTGGAAGGAAAAACTAGGTAGTCCCAGTTTTACAAGGCTTTAGGTTATCAGAAACGTTTCTGGCATTTATTCTTAGACCACGTAATTCTCACTTTGAAAGTTTAAAGTACTAACCAAGTTCATTTTTATTTACCTCTATTTAAATATAGCACAAGTAAGAAGGCAAAAAGATAAAAAAAAAAAAATTAGAATACCTGTAACTATTATCATAGTTAATATTAATCTAGGGCTAAAATGATGATCAAGAATTGTTTATAAAATCCATGTTACCCAGAGAACATTCAAAGTGGCAGTATTTCTGGATAACATATCAAACCTGTGAGTTTCCCATCCTGAGTCAAATTAATGTTCTCTAAAATATACATGCTCCATTTCAGGAGAATCATTGCACTAGCTTACCTCAGACCTTCCTTTCTCTCAGGGCAGGTCAGTTTTGAGAATTTAATGAGGTAGTCAAGTTCATTTGAAGGCAGATACACTGCACCATTCAAGCCCCCTCGGAAGTCTTTCTGCACGTGTGCCTGGGTCAAGTTCTGCAGTACATACTGAACTTGAAGAATAGTTCGAAGCTTTTTCTTCTCAGCCTCAAGCTTTAACATGTGCTCTCTTCTCTGGGCCTTTTTCTGAGCTTTCAGTAGCTGTTAAAACACATACAGATTTACATCTCTCTACCATCCATGTTAGCATCTCCTGTTATAAGATCTAATCCCAAATCACTAAAATTAAATGGCAAATTTCATGAGTAATAAACTAACCCTGCTTTGTTTCCCAGCTAAGTTAAATCACTGAGTAATAAACAGGTTTGTCTCAGGTAACCAGAACCTAGTCCCAAAAACCAACTCTCACTTCCAGATTACAAGTGGTATTGTATTATTTTGTTCTGGCTTTTCATGACAGGGTCTGTCTCTAGCCCAGGCTAACCTGGAACTCACTCAGTATCCCCAGGCTGGCCTCAGCCTCTCAAGTGCTGGAACTAAAGGCATGTGCTACCATACCTGGCTTAGCAGGACGTCCTTAGTTCAATCTACAGTAGCCATGTCAAACTACCAGGCACGGTGGCTCACACCGTAATCCCAGCACTGGAGACATGGAGACCCTGGGACTTGTTGGCCAGCCAGCCTTATTGTGACCTCTAGGCTACAGAGACAGTATCTCAAAGGAAGTGGCTGGCCTTCCTAAGGATGTCACCCAAGATTATTCTCTGACATCCACATACACTCACATGTAGACATACAACTACCCACAACATGAATACACACACAACTAAAAAAAGAAAATGGGACTGGAAAGACAGCTTAGCAAGTAGGGTGCTTGCCTGCAAAACCTAAGGACCCAGATTTGACTTCCCAGTACCACTAAGCCAGATGCACAAAGTGGCGCATGTGTCTGGAATTCGTTTGCAGTGGCTAGGGCTATGGCACACCCACTCTCCATCTGCTCCCTCCCTTGCTCGCAAATAAATAAAATGTTTTCAAGGGCTAGACAGATGGCTTAGCAGTTAAGATGCTTGCCTGCAAAGCCAAAGAACCCAGGTTCAATTCCCCAGGACCTACATAAGCCAGATGCACAAGGTGGTACGTGCATCTAGAGTTCATTTGCAGCAAGCTGAAGGTCCTGGAGTGCCCATTCTCTCTATCAAATAAACAAAAATAAAATATTTTTAAATAATTTTTCAAAGATTTTATTTTTATTTATTTGAGACAGAGAGAAGGAAAGAGAGAGGGAGTGAGAAGGGGGTGTGCCAGGGCCTCTAGCCACCGCAAATGAACTCCAGATGCATGTGCCCTCTTGTGTATCTGGTTTATGTGGGACCTGGAGAAACAAACCAGGGTCCTTAGGCTTTGCAGGCAAGTGCCATAACCGCTAAGCCATCTCTCCAGGCCATAATAATTTTTAAATATATTTTATTATTTATTTGAAAGAAAGAGGCAGAGAGAGAGACAGACAGACAGAATGGGCACACCAGGGCTTCCAGCCACTGCAAACAAACTCCAGATGCATGTGGCCCCTTGTGCATCTGGCTTACACGGGTCCTGGAGAATTGAACCGGGATCCTTTGGCTTTATAGACAAACGCCTTAACCACTAAGCCATCTCTCCAGCTTCAAATAAAATATTTTTAAATGTATTTCTTTTTTTTTAATATTTTATTATTTATTTGAGAGAGAGAGAGAGATACATAAATAGGCAGGTAGAGAGAGAGAGCGAATGGGAGTGCCAGGGCCTTCAGCCACTGCAAGCGAACTCCAGATGCATGCACCCCCTTGTGCATCTGGCTTACTTGGGTCCTGGAGAATTGAGCCTCGAACCAGGGTCCTTAGGCTTCACAGGCAAGCGCTTAACCACTAAACCATCTCTCCGGCCCTTAAATGTATTTCTTTAAAAAATATTAGAGCCGGGTGTGGTAGTGCACGCCTTTAATCCCAGAACTTGAGAGGCAGAGGTAGGAGGATCACCATGAGTTCGAGGCCACCCTGAGACTGTATAGTGATTTCCAGGTCAGCCTGAACTACAGTGAGACCCTACCTCGAAAAACCAAATATATGTATATATATATATAAGAAAATGATAGGCTGAAGAAATGGCTCAGCAGTTAAAGGTGCTTGGATGCAAAGCCTGAAGGCCTGGGTTCGAGTTCCCACTACTCATGTAAAGCCAGATGCACGGGGGCATGCATCTGTTTGTTCGCAGTGGCAGGAAACCCTGGCACACCCATTTTTTTCTCCCTCTTTCTCTCTGTCTTTAAATAAATAAATAATATTTTTTAAATTAGAAAATGAAATAAGAACTACACTTTCTCCTAATTCATGGTTAGATGTTTTTAAAAGCACTAATAGGACTGGAGAGATGGCTTAGCAGTTAAGGCATTTGCCTGCAAAGCCAAGGGACCTCGGTTCAATTCCTCAAGACCCACAAAAACCATATGCACAAGGTGGCGCATGCATCTGGAGTTCTTTTGCAGTGGCTGGATGCCCTGGCGTGCCCATTCTCTTCCTTTCTCTGCCTTTTTCTCTCTTGCTCTCCAATAAATTTTAAAAATAAAAATAAATAAATAAATAGCCACGAACATCTTCCTCCATATTTGGGTAGAAACTAGATAGGCCTTTTTCTTCTCCTCCAGTTGAGGACTAATTTGATTGGTTTTTTTCAAGGCAGTATCTCGCTTTTGTCCAGGCTGACCTGGAATTCACTATGTAGTCTCAGTGTGGCCTTGAACTCACAGCCATGCTCCTATCTCAGCCTCCCGAGTGAGTGTCAAGGACTCATTTCAAAGAGCACATCAGCCACTCAGAACTTTGGGATGGTGCCCTCCCCACATGAACCAGCTGAGGCATTCACGACTCCACACTGGTCACCAATACCTGGGGAAGACTTCCACTGTTCTGCGTCCATTATTTTTTAAATATTTTATTTGTTTATTCATTTATTTATTGGACAGGGGTAGAGAAAGAGGCAGAGAGAGATAGAGAATGGGCATGCTAGGGCCTCCAGCCAGTGCAAACAAACTCCGGACACATTAGCCACCTTGTAAATCTGACTTACCCACATACTGGGGAATAGAACCTGGGTCCTTTGGCCTCACAGGCAAGCGCCTTAACAGTTAAGCCATCTCTCTCCAGCCCGAGCCCACCTTTTTTTTTTTTTTTTGGTTTTCCAAGGTAGGGTCTCACTCTAGCTCAGGCTGACCTGGAATTCACTATGTACTCTCAGGGTTGCCTCAAACTCAAGGCGATCCTCCTACCTCTGCCTCCCAGTGCTGGAATTAAAGGTGTGCACCACTACACTCAGCTGAGCCCATCAATTCTGACACCGAGGATAGAGGCAAAACAGAGGAAGGACTACTTGGAAAGTGGATGAGTGGAATGCAGTGGGAATGAAGAGACAAAAGAGAAAATGGGATGGGAATATAGCCAAATTACAGTATGTTCATGTATTACAGTTCTCAATAAAGGGCTGAGAGATCTCTTAGTGGTTAAGGCACTTGCCTACACAGCCTAAGAACTCAGGTTTGATTGCCCAGTACCCATGTAAACACAAGGCGGGGCATGCATCTGGAGTTCATTTGCAATGGCCAAAGGCCCTGGCACACCCATTCTCTCTCTCAAATAAAGAAATAAATTTTTTTAACATTTTCAATAAAAATCTAATTATTTAAAAACAAAAAATAAGACACTGGATCAGCACTACTTTATTTTCTAAACAATGACTTAAAATGATAGAGCCCTGCTGAGGGACAGAAATCACGCAAGAAGACAAAGAATACTACTGGGCCAAACAGGACAGCTTCCAACTTCGTTTAGTTTTGTTTTTTAGGCTTTGTTCGTTTGTTTTTCTGGTTTTCAAGGTAGAGTCTCGATCTAGCCCAGGCTGACCTGGAATTCACTCAGTAGTTTCATGATGGCCTCAAACTCACAGCAATCCTACCTCTGCTCCCAAAAAGAAAAAGAAAAAAAGAAGCTGGGCGTGGTGGCACATGGCTTTAATCCCAGCACTCAGGAGGCAGGCAGAGATAGGAGGATTGCCATGAGTTGGAGGCCACCCTGAGACTACATAGTTGAATTCCAGGTCAGCTTGAGCTAGAGCAAGACCCTACCTCAAAAAATAAGAAAGAAAGAAAAGAAAGAAAAAGAGAGGGGGGAAAAGAAAGAAAGAAAGAAAGAAAGAAAGAAAGAAAGAAAGAAAGAAAGAAAGAAAGAAAGAAAGAAAGAAAGAAAGCAAGCAAGAGAGATGGATGGAGAGAAGGATCCTGGTTTGAGGCTTGATTCTGCGTAAAGCCAGATGCCATCATGCCTGGCCCAACTCTCTCTTAGTTTCTCTCTCTCTCTCAAATTAATAAATAAAATATTTTTAAAAAAAGAAAGAGAGAAAGAGGAATCATGCCTGGTAAAGTAAAAGATACTCCATAAACTACAAAGGAATGCCAAGGTAGGAGGATTGCAGTGAGTCTAAGACTACAGGGTCAGCCTAGGTTAGAGCAAGACCCTAGCAAAAAAAAAAAAAAAAAAAAAAAAAAAAAAAGGGGGCTGGACAGATGGCTTAGTGGTCAACTTTCTAGGACCCACATAAGCCAGATGTACAAGGGGGCACATGCATCTGGAGTTTGTTTGCAGTGGCTGGAGGCCCTGGCATGCCCATTCTCTCTCTTACTCTCTGCCTCTTTCTCACAAATAAATAATAAATAAATAAAATATATTTTAAAAACATTAAATGCAGGGCTGGGACTAGGGCTAGAGAAATGGCTTACTGGTAAAGGAACCTAGAATGTCCCTGTAAAGTTTGCCTGTCCAGGTTCAATTTCCCAGCACCAAATGCAAAGTGGTGCATGCATCTGTGATCCAAGTGTACACAACCATGGGAGGAAGTCAGGACAAAGTTAAACTCAGGCCAGCTGAAATGACATTAGCAGTCTATATAAGAGATCCTGTCTCAAAAGGAGGTCAAGTACAGACACCTTCAAGTTGTCCTCAGACCTGCACGTGTGCAAAACCACACCCACATACCCCCACACACAAATTTTAAATGTGGGGGGCCTGGAGAAATGGCTTAGCCGTTAAGCACTTGCCTGTGAAGCCTAAGGACCCCAGTTCAAGGCTCAATTCCCCAAGGCCCATATAAAACAGATGCACAAAAGTAGCACACACATCCAGAGTTCGTTTGCAGTGCCTGGAGGCCCTGGTGTGCCCATTCTCTCTCTATATGCCTCTTTCTCTTTTCTCTCTCTATGTCTGTCACTTTCAAATAAATAAATAAAAAATAAACCAAAAAAAGTTTTTTAATATTTGAATGTGGGGCTGGAGAGGTGGCTTAGAGGTTAAGGCACTTGCCTGCAAAGCCAAAAGACCCAGGTTCAACTCCTCAGGACCCGCATAAGCCAGATGCACAAGGGGGTGCACGCATCTGGAAGTCATTTGCAATGGCCCATTCTCTCTCAAATAAATAAATAACAATTTTAATTTTTTTTTTAAATTTAAATGTGAGCCGGAGGCAGAGGTAGGAGAATCGCCGTGAGTTCGAGGCCACCCTGAGACTACATAGTGAATTCCACTCAGCCTGAGCTAGAGTGAAACCCTACCTTGAAAAACCAAAAAAAAAAAAAAAATTAAATGTGGAGCTAGGAACATGGCTCAATTGGTGAGGTGTTTGATGCACAAAGCATAAGGAACTGAGTTCAGATCCCGAGCACCAATGTAAAAACCAGGCATGGAGCCGGGCGTGGTGGCACACACCTTTAACCCCAGCACTTGGGAGGCAGAGGTAGGAGAATCGCCGTGAGTTCGAGGCCTGCCTGAGACTACATAGTGAATTCCAGGTCAACCTGGACTAGAGAGAAACCCTACCTCAATAAAACAAAAAAGGGGGGGGGGGCTGGAGAGATGGCTTAGCAGTTAAGGTGTTTGCCTGCAAAGCCAAAGGATCCCAGTTCGACTCTCCAGGACCCACGTAATCCAGGTGCACAAGGGGTCGCATGTGTCTGGAGTTCGTTTGTGGTGGCTAAAGGCCCTGGTGCACCCTTCTCTCTCTCTCTCTCTCTCTCTCTCTCTCTCTCTCTCTCTCTCTCTCTCTCTCTCTCTCTCTCTCTCAAATAATTTTTTAAAAATTTTAAAAAGGCATGGCAGCACAGTACTAGAGGTGCAGAGACAGGAGGATCCCTGGGGCTGGCTTCAAGATAGTCTGTCCAAATCAGTGAACTCTACATTCCATGAGAAACCTTGTCTTAAGATATATATATAAGGTAGAAAGCAATTGAGGAAGACACCCAACATCAACCTCTGATCTTCACAAGGACACACATGTACAGGCCATCTACTCATAAGTGCACTAAAACATATGAACATGAATACACAAATACGTGCACATAGCACAAATATTTAGATCTAAAAGGAAGAAAAGAATGCCATAAATGAGAAAAATAGAGCAGCTTTGGTAAGAGACAGAAGATGGAAAATGTAAGTATTATTCAAATATATTTCCACTTGTCCAACCAAAAAGATATGAAAGAACCCTTCATAGTAAAACAGAGCAAGACAAAATAAAATTAACAGACTGGGGAGGGGAAACCAAGTATGTTAAGTATAAAGAAAAAAAGATCAACTTACAGTATTGTCCCTTAAGAGAAAAAGTATTGTATCTAAAATAGCCTAG
The DNA here is from genome assembly GCA_036365145.1 of Orientallactaga sibirica. Taxonomy (NCBI): domain Eukaryota; kingdom Metazoa; phylum Chordata; class Mammalia; order Rodentia; family Dipodidae; genus Orientallactaga; species Orientallactaga sibirica. Next base: position 2,487,405 of record JAEOAD010002567.1, read on the forward strand.
TTCCCAGCATGGTGCGTCACACCCATAATTCCAGCTGAGGCAAGAATCACAAATTCAAGGTCTCCCTGGACTACAAAGCAAATTCAAGGACAACTTGGGAAATTTAGTAAAACCTCGTCTCAAGATAAAAATGCAGGACTAGGGAAACAGCTCAGTAGTAGAATACTTGCCAAGCACAAGGCCCCAGTATACAAGAAAAACCCACGTTAGAGACTATTCACAAAGCCTTATATTCAGATGTCCCTTGTGTTCCTTTGAGATTGCAGAAATATGAAAAACTATTTTCCCAACCTCCCAAACTGAGTCTTCAGCACAGTGTCACATGAATGATAAGCAAACGCTATTTTTGGACAGTGGCATTTTCTTCAAGACCAGAGGTTAAACTGGTTTTAGGAAAAGCAAAGAAGACATACTCACATCTTGGCTCAGTGCAGAGAAGGTTTTCTGGAGCTCCTTGGCAAATTCCAAGTTATGAAGCACCTCTTCATACTTCTCCACTGCTTCCTAGCGGAGGAAAAGAACAGCAACTCTGTGGCCATCTCTGCCCAGGCATGTTCAAATGAGAGTCACTTACACAGGGCATGGTGGCACACACTTTTAATCCCAGCATTCAGGAAGCTCAGGCAGGAGGACCATTGTGAATTTCAGGCCTGTCTAGTGCTACAGAGTGAGTCACAGGCCAGCCTGAGCCTCAGTGAGACCCTACCTCTAGACTACAGAATGAGCTCGAGGTCAGCTTGGGCTACATTAAGACACTGTCTCAAAAAGAGGTTGGGGATAGGGGTTGGAGAGGGTTCAGTGGTTAAGGCACTTGTCTGCAAAGCCTAAGGACCCTCTTTTGATTCTGCAGTACCCAAGTAAGCCAGATGCACAAGGCGGCACATGTGTCTTGAATTCATTTGCAGTGGCTAGAGGACCTGGCATGTCCATTCTATCTGCCTCTTTCTCTCTCAAATAATAAATGAATTTTTTGTTGTTTGTTTTTTTGTTTTTTCGAGGTAGGGTCTCACTCTAGCCCCCCAGGCTGACCTGAAGTTCACAACGTAGTCTCAGGGTGGCCTCGAACTCATGGAAATCCTCCTACCTCTGCCTCCTAAGTGCTGGGATAAAAGGTATGTGCCACCATGCCCAGTTTCTAAATGAATTTTTTTTTTAAATTAGAGGCCGGTAACTACAAATGACTGGACTTCATTGTGAGTAGGATTAAAACTCAGTAGAAGGGCCAGGCGTGGTGGCGCACGCCTTTAATCCCAGCACTCGGAAGGCAGAGGTAGGAGGATTGCCCTGAGTTCGAGGCCACCCTGAGAATTCCAGGTCAGCCTGAGCTAGAGTGAGACCCTACTTTGAAAAAAAAAAAAAAAAAAAAAAACCGGGCGTGGTGGCGCACGCCTTTAATCCCATGAGTTCAAGGCCACCCTGAGATTACATAGCTGATTCCAGGTCAGCCTGGACCAGAGTGAGACCCTACCTTGAAAAACCAAAAAAAAAAAAAAAAACTCAGTAGAAGGGCTGGAGAGATGGCTTAGCGGTTAAGGCACCTACCTCCTAAGTCTAAAAACCCAGTTCCAATCTCCAGGTCCCACATTTAGCCAGATGCAAAGTGATGCAAGGGCGCAATGCCACACTTGCCCACAAGGGGGCGCACACATCTGGATTTCGTTCACAGCAGCTGAGAGGCTGCTGGCGCGCCCATCTCTGTCTTCCTCTCCCTTTCTCTCTGTCTCTCTCCAAAAATAAAAATTTTTTTTTTAAAAAAAGTTAGTGGCAGCCTGGCATTGTGGCATAGGCCTTTAATCCTGGCACTCAGAGGCAGAGGTAGGAGGATTACTGTGAGTTCAAGGCCAGCCTGGGCAAGAGTGAGACTCTACCTTGACAATAACAAAATAACCCCCCCCAAAAAAAAAAAAGTAGAGAAGAATAATGAAAGAAATTAAAGGAGAGTGACTTCAAAAATCTGAGGCAAGTTCCAATACATATATTTTAGAGTGGCGTAAGGTTTAGAGTAAGCCAGTGAGAAGTGAAACGCTGAGCACTGGAGTTTTTTCTTTCAATCTATTCTAACGTGAATTTAACTTAACACATGTAACTCATCTACATTTTTTTTTTTTTTTTTTTTTTTTTAGTTTTTCGGTAGGGTACATTTTTACTATAGCAACCTAATGAGGTGCTTTACTCTACATTTTTACTAGAAAAACAGAAAAATAAAGCCAATCGGCAAGATCTAATAGAGATGACAAGTTTCATTTCAGAAACACAACTGATCCCATCTCCTCTTTAGCACTCTCACACCTCTGGCTTAACTAAATCTACCTACAATTTTATTAAGGTGGTAACTCACACCTATAACCCCGGCTCTTGGGAGGCTAAGACAGGAGGAATGGAGGAAGGGAAGGTGGGAAGGAGGGAGGAAAATAGAGAGGAGGGGAGAAGAATAGGGGAGGAAGAGGGAAGGAAAGGAAGCAGCAGGTCTGACAGAAGTCATAAACCACTTACCAACTGATCTGGGTTAAGGTGTTCCCCATTTTTCAGACGATCCTTGTAATCTTGCAGTTTGAGCTGTAAAAGAAAACCTTTTTACCTTCTACACACTCTGACAGAAAACACTGACATTATTCCCTACAAAAACAAGGTTCTGCATGATAGCGCACACCTTTAATCCTAGCACTCGGGAGGCAGAGGTAGGAGGATTGCCATGAGTTCGAGGCCACCCTGAGTTAATTCCCAGGTCAGCCTGGGCCAAAGTGAGACCCTACCTTGAAAAACAAAACAAAAAAAAAAAAAAAAAAAAAAAAAAAAAACAGGGCTCTACCAGCAGACAGCAATTATGAGTCCAAATCAGAAGAAACAATAAAACAAAACAGCAGAGTAGTATCAGTCCTGTCTCTTGATCTTGTGGAGTCGGTCAGGCAGCTTCTAGGATTCCCGAGTTGGTGGCTATTGCAGATGCCTGGCCAATGAAGATGAGGATCCACATCCCACCCAGGCCGGCTTTGAGCTCCAGCAGTCTGACTCCAAGCCCTGGCCAATGATGAGGATCCACATCCCACCCAGGCCGGCTTTGAGCGTCTGACTCCAGCCCTCACATCACAGGTACAGCAGCCTCAGCTCTAAGAACAGACTGAGATCTACAAGTACAAGCCACTGAAGCCAAGGTGTTCTCATGCCAATATTCCAATTACCTCAACTGACTTTCATCAATTATCACTCCACAGCTACAACAGAAAAGTGCCTATAGGGGGCTGGAGAGATGGCTTGGTAGTTAAGGTGTTTGCTTACAAAGCCTAACAACCTAGGTCTTATTCCCCAATACCCACGCACAGCAATATTCACAATGTGGTGCATGCATCTGGAGTTTGTTTGCAGTGGCTAAAAGCCCTAGAATACCCATTTCTCTGCCTATCTACCTCTCTCACTAATAAGTAAAATTCAAAAAAAAAAGAGTGGGGCCAAGCGTGGTAACACACACCTTTAATCCTAGCACTTGGGAGGCAGAGCTAGGAGGATTACGATGAGTTCAAGGTCACCCTGAGACTACATAGTGAATTCCAGGTCAGCCTGGGCTAGAGTGAAACCCTACCTCAAAAAACAAAAAAAGTGGGGCTGGAGAGATGGCTTAGTAGCTAAAGCACTTGCCTGAGAAGCCTAAAGACCCAGGTTTGACTCCCCAGAACCCATATAAGCCAGATGCACAAGATCACACATGCATGAGATCATCATGAGTTCAAGGCCACCCTGAGATTACATAGTGAATTCCAGGTCAGCTTGGGCTAGAGCAAGACCCTACCTCAAAAAAAACAAATAAATAAATAATTTAAATTTTAAACTCAAGGAAAAAGACTCCTCATAATATTTAGTAGCACTGAACTGAATTTCCCAAAATTGGGCACAAGGCAATATAAGGTTCCATGTTTGGGTTTTTGATTTAGATGTGTGTGGCATGAGATGTGAAAGAACACAGTGAAGTAGGACCATCAGAATATGAAAATCTCGGAGTTGTTGGGGAACACTTTCATATGGCAAAAAATACAAGTTAGCAAGATACACAAAATTTGTAGAATTCTAGAACATCACCACAGCGGCTATTAACCAGTCTGCATGTCTAGCAAATTAAGACTTATATTAGTCTATATGCCTGTTACAAATCACTTCCAGAATCTTAAAAAAATTACTCTGAGCTGGGCGTGGTAGCACATGCCTTTAATCCCAGCACTCAGGAGGCAGAGGAAGGAGGATCACAGTGAATTCAAGGCCACCCAGAGACTACAGTGAATTCCAGGTAAGCCTGAACTAGAGTGAGACCCTACCTCGAAAAACCCAAAAAATAAAAATAAAAATAAAAAATTACTGTGACATTACATACACAGTAAAATCTTTTTCTCTTAATGGTTTCTATTTATGTCTACTAAACACATAAGAACGTACCTAGTCAATCATATGCCCCATCTCCTAGTGCTCAACCGGGCAATTTTACCTCCTAGGAACATGTGGGCATGTCTACAGGGAGTTGGGATTATCACAACTTGGAGCGGATGTATTTCTAGCGCCTTGTGAACAGCTGTCAGGACTGCTGCTAACTATCCCACACCACCCAGGACCACCACTCACAAGGAACAGGGTACAAGGTCAGTGGCATGAAGGGTGCCTAGCTCTGCTCCAGCTTCATGCTTAAACTAATTCATTATCTGCATTTTGAACTGTACAGGGGCATTTCTTTAATCCCAGCAATCAAGCCACCCTGAGAACATAGTTAGTTCCTAATGGCCAGTATGAGACCCTACCTCGAAAAACCAAAAAAAAAAAAAAAAAAAAAAAAAAAAAAATGTACAGAGTGTCAAGCATGGCACCCTACGCCTTTAATCCCAGCACTTGGGAGGCAGAGGTAGGAGGATCACTGTGAGTTTGAAAACAGCCTGGAATTACAGAGTGAGACCCTACCTAGAAGGAAAAAAAAATGCTGGCCAGGTGTGGTAGCACATGCCTCCCCCCCCCCATTTTTTTCTTTTTTCAAGGTAGGGTCTCGCTCTAGCCCAGGCTGACCTGGAATTCACTAGTCTCAGTAGTCTCTGGGTGGCCTCAAACTCAAAGTGCATCACTTTGTGCATGGCAATTCTCCGAACTTTGCCTCCCAAATGCCAGGAGTAACAGCATACACCACCATGCCTGGTGGTAGTTCATGCCTTTAATTCCAGCACTCAGGAAGCTGAGGTAGGAGGATTGCTGAGGTCAAGACCACACTGGAGCATTAGAGCTTCTGGTCAGCCTGGACTAAAGTGAAACCCTATCCTGGGGGGAAAAAAAAGTAAAGCTACTTTTCACAGCAGATTCACTTTGTAAGGAACAAAAAATAAATTGCATTCATTAGTCCCATTATTCTGACATGAAACTACTATTCTGGCCAGGTGTGATGGCATATGCCTTTAGTCCCAGAACTTGGTAGGATTGCCATAAATTTGAGGCCACTCTGAGATTACAGAATGAATTCCAGGACAGCCTAGGCTGAAGTGAGAACCTAACCTGAAAAATAGAAAAAAAAAAAAAAAAGGAAAACTACACTATTCCATATAGGCTTTATTCTCATTTTTTCCCCAAGGCAGGGTCTCGTTCTAGCTCAGGCTGACCTGGAATTCATTCTGTAGTCTCAGGGTGGCCTTGAACTCACAGCAATCCTCCTACCTCTTCCTCCCCAGTGCTGGGATTAAAGGCGTGCACCACACCTGGCTTGGCTTTATTCTTAAAATGTGTTCCCAGGGTTTGTAGAGATGGTTTAGTGAGTAAGGTGCTTGCCTGCAAAGCTAAAGAACCCAAGTTTGATTCCTCAGAACCCATGTAAGCCAGATGCACAAGATGGAGCCTGCTTCTGGATTTCATTTGCAGTAACTGCAGGCCCTGGTGCACCCAATTCTCTCTCAAATAAATAAATAAATATTTTTTAAAAATGTGTTCCAGGCTGGAGAAATGGCTTAGAGGCTAAGGTACTTGCCTGTGAAGCCCAAGGACCCTGGTTTGATTCCCCAAGACCCATGTAAGCCACATTCACAAGGGGGCGCATGTGTCCGGAGTTCATTTGCAGTGGCTGGAGGCCCTGGCTTGCCAATTCTCTTTCTTTCTCTCTGCCTCTTCCTCTCTCTCTCTTTCTAATAAATAAATAAATAGGATATTTTTTTAAATGTGTTCCAGGCTGGAGGGATGGCTGAGTGGTTGAGGCACTTGCTTGCACAGCTAAAGGACCCAGGTTCAATTCCCCAGGACCCAACTAAGCAAAGAAGCACAAGGCAACGCATACATCTGGAGTTCATTTGCAGTGGCTGGAGGCCCTGGAGCGCCCATTCTCTCTCTACCTGCCCATCTCTGTATCTCTCTCTCAAGTAAATAAATAAAAATAAAATTTTTAAAAATGTGTTCCCAGCCGGGCGTGGTGGTGCATGCCTTTAATCCCAGCACTCGGGAGGCAGAGGTAGGAGGATTGTCATGAGTTAGAGGCCACCCTGAGAATACAGAGTGAACTCCAGGTCAGCCTGAACTAGAGTGAGACCCTACCTCAAAAAAAAAACAAACAAAAAAAAAAAGTGCTCCCAGAGTCTGGAAAAAAATAATAATAAAAGGCTGGGCCTGGTGGTGCCTGCTTATCCCTGCACTCAGGAGGCTGAGGTAGGCCATGAGACTACATCGTGAATTCCAGGTCAGCCTGGATTAGAGTGAGACCCTACCTCAAAAAAAAAAAAAAAAGGGGGTGGCTGGAGAGATAGCTTAGCAGTTAAGGCACATGCCTGTGAAGCCCAAGGACCCCGGTTCGATTCTCCAGGTCCCACGTAAGCCAGATGCATATAGTGGCGCATGCGTCTGGAGTTCATTTCCAGTGGCTAGAGGTCCTGGCGTGCCCATTCTCACTTTCCCTCTCTCTCTTTCCCTCTGTCTCAAATAAGTAAGTAAATAAATAAATAAAATAAATCAGAGGTACTAACAGATAGGAATTCAAAATTAATGATATACTACTACACTATTCAGCTGGACTACAGGATACATACATGCAGCTTTCCCACCTGACAAAGCCACTAATGAATCTCCATTAATAGATCCTGTGTTGACTTGTTCTCACAGTGGTGGAAGATTTATGCTGACCCAGGCACAAACACATCTTATTGTACTTGTAATCAACTGCATGAGGTCACAAAAGATAAATGACGAGAGCCACAGAGAAACTATGGGCGACTGGCCCTTCTGTGCTTCCCAGCTTCTGAAACAGTCAAACAAGACTCAAAAATCTCTTCACTCTGCTGCACTAAAAGCAACTTTTAACCAGATCTTTGGCACAAGTGTGCTTAAAGAGAGTATAAACCCCAGAAAGCTGATCACTTAGCCCTCCTGTCAAAAGCAGATGAGAATGACAACAGTGCAAAGGGTAGTGCTGTTTCACAGGCTACATGACTCAGGGAATGAGAAATGATGTGGATCTGTACAGGAGCATTTACGGTACCTTTACATTGATAACCCGTGAGTCTCTTTACAGGACTATCTACAATACTTTTATCAAGCAACCTTAAACCAGTATCTATCAACACAAAAATGACTGCTGAAACATTTTCTGGTAAAGTTTCCAATGACTTCAGCAGCTTATACTGCAACATCAACTGCAGAAAGTCACAGGGAAAACAAGCTTTAAAAAAAAAAAAAGCCCTATGGTAAGAAACATTTACTACACTCAAGGAACTAATCACTTAAGAGTATATCAAAGCTAGCATGTATAATTATTTTACTATGAAGAATATTACTATACAGCCATGTTGACAAATGAAACAAGTAACTGTTCCCAAATGAATCACAAGGTCAGTTAAATTCTCATTAAAACTTGTGTTCTTTGATATAAAGAAAATGTCAAATCCTTAACCCTGGCTTAAGATCGTGCATCTACAGGGTACACAGGAGAAAAGGTTACCTTCTTTTTCTCGATGTTTCTAATTTTGTGTTTAAGGCATATTAGTCCATTATCAATATAGGTCTCATATGCCTGGGAAGGAGATGCAGCAGAGCTGATAGAAGACTGCAGGGGGCTCATGGCCCGCTGGTTGTCCCCATGCTGAGTGTGGTTCACTGGGAGCTTGGCTGATTTCATATTCCCCTCTCTTCCCTCCTCTGAATGGCCTGAAGGTGACTGGTTACCAGAAGGGGATGAAGACAGTTGCACCATTGAAACAGATGAGACTGAAGGGGGGAAAAATAAGTTAAGTACAGAAGTCAACTAGAGCCAGCAGTCTGGACCCACTTTAAGACTCTCTTCCACAGCAATGAGCTCAAAACCTAGTGGTGCCGCAGATATTGATTCCAGTACTCTTAGGATAATTAACTGCAAGCAATAGCCAATAAAGACAGCCTACACGTAGGCAAAATTTTACAATCTAGGGATGCTTCCAGAAGTTTGAGAACTGCTAAGCAAGCAATGGCCTCCAAGCTCCTCTCCTCTCTTTTCCTACGTGCAGCAAACCACATTTTGAATAATAATAGTTAAGGGAGGAAAAGAAAACATTTTCCACATCACGGGGTGTGCCTTCACCTCAGCCAAGACCATGACATGGCATTCATAAAAATTTAAAATAGAGGGCTGGAGAGACAGCTTAACGATTAAGCGCTTGCCTGTGAAGCCTAAGGACCCCAGTTCAAGGCTCAACTCTCCAGGACCCACGTAAGCCAGGTGCACAAGAGAGTGCATGCATCTGGAGTTCCTTTGCAGTGGCTGGAGGCCCTGGTGTGCCCATTCTCTCTCTCTCTACCTGCCTATTTCTGTACCTCTCTCTCAAATAAATAAAATCTTTTTTAAAAAAATTAAAATAGGATCTCTAATCTGACCCTGGGGGTGTTTTTTTTTGCTTTTCTTTTGGAGGGGGAGGGTTTAAACAAGACCGGCCTGGAATGCAGTGCATCGCCACGGAACGCGGGACGCCCAGCCCCGGGCGGACTCGAATCCACGGACACCCAAGCAGTGCGCCTGGCCGCGGCCGGGGCCTCCGCGCCCCCGGGACACCGCGACACGCCCAGGCCCAGGACGACGCGGCGAGCCCGGGTCCCGCGACGCCGCTGCAAGGCTGCCGCGGAGGTCCGCCCCTCCACCTCTACCTCCACCTCCACCCGCCCGCCTTCACCTCCCCGGCGGCCGGGACGCCTCCCAGAGCCGGGCAGCCCGGCCCGCGGCGAGCAGGACCGGAGGCGCGCAGCACTCCGCCCGGCCAGCAGCACGTCGGGTCGGGGAGTGCTCCGTCCACTCCGCCGCTCACGCGCGCCTCGCCGCCCAGTCCCACACGCGCGCGTCTTATGTAGGCCGCGCCCGGCCGGACTCCGCCTTCTTCCGGCCTATGCCCCGCCCCCTCGCCCGCCTGCGCGCCTGGGGGCACCTCGACCCCTCCCTCGTCGAACCTTCTTCCGGTTCTCGCTTCAGGCTACCTCAGCCTTCCTCCTTCCGGTGCTCATTCTCCCTCCCTCCCTCCCTCCCTCCCCAGCCTGTCCCTTCCGGCGTGCCTCCCCGCCGCCCTCGGCCTGGGGCATTGGTTCCGGTGTCGGGTGCGCTGCCCAGGGCGGGGGCAAATGCTCGCCGCCGACTCCCCCTGGCCGAGTGCATCTCTCCAGCGGCATGCTGCGCTTGTTAGCGGGGCCACCTTGAACAGGTGGTTTCAGTCCCTGGAAAAGGGGCAGCGGGCTTAGGCGGAACCGGCTTTTGTGCTCGGAGGGTTTAGGATGGGGAAAAGTAATAAATGAACAGAAAGTTAGTTTCCAGTGAACAGGAGAAATGGGACTGTAGAGATGGCTCAGCAGTTAAAGGTGCTCGCTTGCAAAACCTGAGGCTTAGGTTCAACTCCCCAGTACCCATTGAAAGCTCACAAAAGTGGAGCATGTGTCTGGAGTTTTATTTGTATTGCAAGAGGTCCTGGAAGGCTCGCTTTCCCTTTCTGTTTACAAATAAAATATTTTTTGAGGCTGGACTTCGTGGCGCATGCCTTTAATCCCAGCACTCGGGAGGCAGATGTAGGAGGATTGCCATGAGTTCGAGGCCACCCTGAGACTACATAGTGAATTACAGGTCAGCCTGGGCTAGAGGGAGACCTACCTACAAAAACCAAAATAATAAAATAAGGGGGCTGGAAAGATAACACAGTAGTTAAAGGCACTTGCTTGCAAAGCCTAATGGCCCAGATTCAATTCCCAATACCCACATAAAGCCAGATGCACAAAGTGGTGCATGTGTCAGTAGTCCCTTGGCAGTGGCAGGAGGCCTTGGCATGCCCATCTCCCCCCACCCCTTTCTGTCTCTTTCAAGTAAATGGATAAACAGATTTTGGGGTTTTTTGTTTTTGTTTTTGTTTTTGATTTTGAGGTAGGAGTAGCAGGTCAGCCTGGGATAGAGTCAGACCTTACCTCAAAAATAAATAGCCAGGCCGGGCGTGGTGGCGCGCACCTTTAATCCCGGCACTCGGGAGGCAGAGGTAGGAGGATCGCCATGAGTTCAAGGCCAACCTGAGACTACAGAGTGAATTCCAGGTCAGCCTGGGTTACAGTGAGTTCAAAAACCAAAAAAAAAAAAAAAAAAATAGCCAGGCGTGGTGGAGCACGCCTTTAATCCCAGCACTCGGGAGGCTAAGAGGATTGCCTCGAGGCCACCCTGAGACTACATAAATAAATTGAAAATTAATAAATAAATAAATAAATTAATTAATTATTAAATGTGAAGGTCTTAAATACACATTGTCTGGCAACTGCTTGCTCCCTACAGGAAGGATTTATTATACCACCGCTGCTTATAATTAATGTAACTTCGTGTTGTGAAAGCTGAATGGCCAGTTGACCAAAGGATAGGAAAGCTGGCAGCAGCTCCGAAGAGATATGAGAAATTATCCTGACATTTTGTGATGGGTGGTTAGAGGCTTGCTTCTCAGCACTACACAAGACTCTGGAGAGATGCCAGAGAGGGAGAGAGGAGGGAGGGAGGGAAGGAGACAGGCAAAGGAAAAGAGAGTCCCAAGGAACATGTGTGAGATCCTGTGTTCAAACCCTAGCTTGCCCCCACATAAATAAATAAAAAATAAATAATGCCAAACAACTAAACTACGTATGATGACTCACTCTTTAATCCCAGCCCTCAAAAGACTGAGGCAGGGCTGGAGAGATGGTTTAGCAGTTAAGACATTTGCCTGCACAAGGTGGCACATGCGTCTGGAGTTCATTTGCAGTAGCTAGAGACTCTAGCACACCCATTCTCTCCTCCCTCTCTCCCTCTCTCTCTCTCTCTCTCTCTCTCTCTCTCTCTCTGCCTCTTTCTTGCACTCTCTCAAATAAATAATTTAAAAAAAAAAAAAAGCCGGGCATGGTGGCACATGCCTTTAATCGCAGCGCTCTGGAGGCAGAGGTAGGAGGACTTCAAGGCCACCCTAAAACTAGAGTGAATTCCAGGTCAACCTGAGCTAGAGTGAGACCCTACCTTGGAAAAAAAAAAAAGAGTACTGGGGGGCTGGAGAGATGGCTTAGTGGTTAAATGCTTGCCTATGAAGCCTAAGGACCCTGGTTCAAGGCTCTATTCTCCAGGACCCACGTAAGCCAGATGCAGAAGGGGGCATATGCATCTGGAGTTTGTTTGCGTGCCCATTCTCTCTCTCTACCTGCCTATTTCTGTACCTCTCTCTCAAATAAATAAAATCTTTTTTAAAAAATTAAAATAGGATCTCTAATCTGACCCTGGGGTGTTTCTTTTGCTTTTCTTTTTGGAGGGGAGGGTTTAAACAAGACCGGCCTGGAATGCAGTGCATCGCCACGGAACGCGGGACGCCCAGCCCCGGGCGGACTCTGATCCACGGACACCCAAGCAGTGCGCCTGGCCGCGGCCGGGGCCTCCGCGCCCCGGGACACCGCGACACGCCCAGGCCCAGGACGACGCGGCGAGCCCGGGTCCCGCGACGCCGCTGCAAGGCTGCCGCGGAGGTCCGCCCCTCCACCTCTACCTCCACCTCCACCCGCCCGCCTTCACCTCCCCGGCGGCCGGGACGCCTCCTCCCAGAGCCGGGCAGCCCGGCCCGCGGCGAGCAGGACCGGAGGCGCGCAGCACTCCGCCCGGCCAGCAGCACGTCGGGTCGGGGAGCGCTCCGTCTGTCCCGCCGCTCACGCGCGCCTCGCCGCCCAGTCCCACACGCGCGCGTCTTATCAGGCCGCGCCCGGCCGGACTCCGCCTTCTTCCGGCCTATGCCCCGCCCCCTCGCCCGCCTGCGCGCCTGGGGCACCTCGACCCCGCCCTCGTCGAACCTTCTTCCGGTTCTCGCTTCCAGGCTACCTCAGCCTTCCTCCTTCCGGTGCTCATTCTCTCCTCCCTCCTCCCCTCCCTCCCCAGCCTGTCCCTTCCGGCGTGCCTCCCCGCCGCCCTCGGCCTGGGGCATTGGTTCCGGTGTCGGGTGCGCTGCCCAGAAGGGCTGAAAGGGGCAAATGCTCGCCGCCGACTCCAATGGCCAAGTGCATCTCTCAGGAGGGAACGAGCGGCATGCTGCGCTTGTTAGCGGGGCCACCTTGAACAGGTGGTTTCAGTCCCTGGAAAAGGGCAGCGGGCTTAGGCGGAACCGGCTTTTGTGCTCGGATGGTTTAGGATGGGGGAAAAGTAATAAATGAACAGAAAGTTAGTTTCCAGTGAACAGGAGAAATGGGACTGTAGAGATGGCTCAGCAGTTAAAGGTGCTCGCTTGCAAAACCTGAGGCTTAGGTTCAACTCCCCAGTACCCATTGAAAGCTCACAAAAGTGGAGCATGTGTCTGGAGTTTTATTTGTATTGCAAGAGGTCCTGGAAGGCTCACTTTCCCTTTCTGTTTACAAATAAAATATTTTTTGAGGCTGGACATCGTGGTGCACGCCTTTAATGCCAGCACTCAGCAGGCAGATGTAGGAGGATTGCCATGAGTTCGAGGCCACCCTGAGACTACATAGTGAATTACAGGTCAGCCTGGGCTAGAGAAAGACCTACCTACAAAAACCAAAATAATAAAATAAGGGGGCTGGAAAGATAACACAGTAGTTAAAGGCACTTGCTTGCAAAGCCTAATGGCCCAGATTCAATTCCCAATACCCACATAAAGCCAGATGCACAAAGTGGTGCATGTGTCAGTAGTTCCTTGGCAGTGGCAGGAGGCCTTGGCATGCCCATCTCCCCCCACCCCTTTCTGTCTCTTTCAAGTAAATGGATAAACAGATTTTGGGGTTTTTTTGTTTTTGTTTTTGTTTTTGATTTTGAGGTAGGAGTAGCAGGTCAGCCTGGGATAGAGTCAGACCTTACCTCAAAAAATAAATAGCCAGGCCGGGCGTGGTGGCGCGCGCCTTTAATCCCGGCACTCGGGAGGCAGAGGTAGGAGGATCGCCATGAGTTCAAGGCCAACCTGAGACTACATAGTGAATTCCAGGTCAGCCTGGGTTACAGTGAGACCCTACCTCAAAAAACCAATAAATAAATTAATTAATCAATTAATTAATTATTAAATGTGAAGGTCTTAAATACACATTGTCTGGCAACTGCTTGCTCCCTACAGGAAGGATTTATTATACCACCGCTGCTTATAATTAATGTAACTTCGTGTTGTGAAAGCTGAATGGCCAGTTGACCAAAGGATAGGAAAGCTGGCAGCAGCTCCGAAGAGATATGAGAAATTATCCTGACATTTTGTGATGGGTGGTTAGAGGCTTGCTTCTCAGCACTACACAAGACTCTGGAGAGATGCCAGAGAGGGAGAGAGGAGGGAGGGAGGGAAGGAGACAGGCAAAGGAAAAGAGAGTCCCAAGGAACATGTGTGAGATCCTGTGTTCAAACCCTAGCTTGCCCCACATAAATAAATAAAAAATAAATAATGCCAAACAACTAAACTAGGTATGATGGCTCACTCTTTAATCCCAGCCCTCAAAAGGCTGAGGCAGGGCTGGAGAGATGGCTTAGCAGTTAAGACATTTGCCTGCACAAAGTGGCACATGCGTCTGGAGTTCATTTGCAGTAGCTGGAAACTCTAGCACACCCATTCTCTCCTCCCTCTCTCTCTCTCTCTCTCTCTCTCTCTCTCTCTGCCTCTTTCTTGCACTCTCTCAAATAAATAATTAAAAAAAAAAAAAAAAAGCCGGGCATGGTGGTACATGCCTTTAATCGCAGCGCTCTGGAGGCAGAGGTAGGAGGACTTCAAGGCCACCCTGAAACTAGAGTGAATTCCAGGTCAACCTGAGCTAGAGTGAGACCCTACCTTGGAAAAAAAAAAAGAGTACTGGGGGGCTGGAGAGATGGCTTAGTGGTTAAATGCTTGCCTATGAAGCCTAAGGACCCTGGTTCAAGGCTCTATTCTCCAGGACCCACGTAAGCCAGATGCAGAAGGGGGCATATGCATGTGGAGTGTGTTTGCGTGCCCATTCTCTCTCTCTACCTGCCTATTTCTGTATCTCTCTCTCAAATAAATAAATAAAAAATAAAATATTTTTAAAAAAAGAGTACTGGGGAGATGACTCAGTGGTTACAGGAACTTGCTTGCAAAGCTTACTGGCTTGGAATCTGAGTCCTCAGCACCCATGTAAATCCAGATGCACAAGGTGGTCCATGCATCTAGAGTCTGTTTCCAGGGGCAGAAGGCCCTGGTGTACCCATTCAGTCTCTCTCTTTCTCCTTGCAAATAAATAAACAAACATATATAAAACTTATCTAGAGGCTGAGAGGAAGATCAGTAGGAAAGCTGCTAAAACTAAAAGGGCAGAGGCCAGGAGCAAGGGAAATGCCAATCTGGAAAGTTCAAGAGGAAACAGAAGCACAGAAAACAGAGAGAAGGAAAGAAACAGAAGAGAGAATGGAAGGAAGGTTCATGTAGCAGGGAGAGAGGGACAAGACAGAGAGGGAAATACACCTCGGGTCAGGAAGAAGCTAAGGAAGAAAGGGAGCCAGAGAACTAGGGGCAAGGCTTTTCTGTCCCTTTAGGGAAGGGTAAACTGCCCTGCAAGGGAGGGGTCTTGGGAGGTGTGGGCCGGGGTTTCAGAAGGAGCAACATTGGCTGGACTAGGTTGAATTCTTCTTTTGGGGGAAAGAGACCTTGAAGTCTTAATTTCTTTTTCTTTTTTTATTTATTTTTATTTTTTATTTTTTGGCTTTTCAAGGTAGGGTCTCACTCTAGCCCAGGCTGACCCGGAATTCACTATGTAGTCTCAGGGTGGCCTCGAACTCACAGTGATCCTCCTACCTCTGCCTCCCAAATGCTGGGATTAAAGGCGTGTGCCACCATGCACAGCTTGCTTTTTCTTTTTTTAAAATACTGTCAATACTCTGGAAGCTGAAGCAGGAAGATTACTGAAAGTCTGAGGCCAGCACCAGCTACATAGTGAGATGCTGTGTCCAATGAATAACGACAAAATGTTTGCCTTCAGGAGGGAACAGAGATATTGTGGAGGTGGATGTGGGCGTGGAAATTGGAGTTAATAGGGCATAAAAGAAACTGGAGAACTTTGCACAAGCTAATAACAGTGATAGAGTGCGATGCATGACTGGTTTGGCCTTCTGCATCTGAGAGTCAGAATTAAAGCCAAACAGAAGGTGTGACTCAGACGCCACAGTAAGCAGCAGCGTCATCGGCCCAACACACGTTGTGAGTCTGGCTTTACGTGGATACTGGGAAATTGAACTCAGCTCATTAGAGTTTGCAGAGAAGTGCCTAAGCTGCTGAACCATCTCTCCAGCCCCAAAAGGAGAACTTTTGTAATGGATAGTCTGGCCCAACCATGTCAATCATCAAGGGCATTTCTGTACTAACAGCTCCAAGACAAAAACGGCCCAATGGAGAGATCATGAAATTCTATTGAATTTATCCCTGAAAATCAATAGTTGTCTTTCATCCAAAATTCCTAGCACTGAGCTGGGCATGGTGGCGCATGCCTTTAATCCCAGCACTAGGGAGGCAGAGGTAGGAGGATCGCCATGACTTCGAGGCCACCCTGAGACTACATAGTGAATTCCAGGTCAGCCTGGCGTAGAGTGAGAACCTCTTTGAAAAACAAAAACAAAACAAAACAAAAAAAGTTGTGGTGGCACATGCCTGTGAACCCAGTACTCAAAGAATTTGGGGCAGAAGGATTGCTGTGAATCGCAGGAAAGTCTGGGCCACCCAGCAAGACATTGTCATAAAAACAAAAAGTATGGGCTGGAGAGATGGCTTAGCAGTTAAGGCGCCTGCCTCCTAAGCCTAAGAACGCTGGTTCCAATCTCCAGCGGTTCCAATCTCCAGGTCCCACATTTAGCCAGATGCAAAGTGATGCAAGGGTGCAATGCCGCACTTGACCACAAGGGGGCACACACATCTGGATTTGGTTCACAGCAGCTGAGAGGCTGCTGGCGTGCCCATCTCTGTCTCCCTCTCTGTCTGTCTCTCTCCAAAAATAAATAAAGTAATAAAAAAAAAATAAGGTGTGTGTCACCATACCCGGCTAAGACAGGATTAAAAAAAAAAAAAAGTATGCAAGCAGCCCAGCCCTATGCAGCCTCCACCTTCCCACTGTCCCTCCTGTTCATCCCTTTGAAGGCAGCCAGTGCCGGGTGCATTTCTAGCCAAACTCCTACTCCAGGTCGGCCTATGGTGGTGGTTTGATTCTATGTACTATATGACCAAAAGGGACATGGTGCCAGTAAAATTTTAAAGGCACATATAATCCCAGTAGTTGGGAGACAGAGATAGGAGGATCACTATCTCGAAAAACCAAAAAAATAAAAGTAGGGGCTAGAGAGGTGTCTATTTAACTAAAATTACCTATCGATCTTTAGATTGTTAGAGATTTGAACAAATGAAGGAAAGGTAGGTTAACTATCTACCTTGTGCTTCACTTGGGGAAATTGGCCACTGTGTAAGTTGTAGACTGGGCGTTTAACTCAACTTTTCTGAAATTAAACAATAGTGAGCTATTAGTGACTCAAACGGAAAAACACAGTTCATGTTCATTAATATAAAACAGAATTTCATCATTTGCCATGGGATGACAGGATACAAAAGCAACACGAAAACGAACTTAATTGGAAATATTGCAAAATTATTTTCAACATCATGTGTTAAATTAAAGAATTGCTCTGATTGCTAAGTAGATAATAGAGAAAGTCACAGTAGTAAGCCTGGTTAGAATTTGTGCAAATGCTTTACAAATTGCTTCATCTCTGAGACTGGTGCACTGCCTATTGACTACAAATTGCTGATTCACTAATAACAGTGTAATACTCAAGTGGCACATTTAATAGGAAAAGAGTTCAAGTTAAAATAAATGAGCCGGACGTGGTAGCACATGCCTTTAATCCCAGCACTCGGGAGGCAGAGGTAGGAGGATTGCCATGAGTTCGAGGCCACCCTGAGACTACAGAGTGAATTCCAGGTCAGCCTGGAACAGAGTGAGACCCTACCTCAAAAACCAAAAAAAAAAACAGACAGTTGGGCTGGAGAGATGGTTTAGTGGTTAAGTCACTTGCCTGCAAAACCAAAGGATCCAGGTTTAATTTCCCAGTACACACAAAATCAGAGCACAAGGTGGCGCCTGCAGTTGGAGTTCATTTGCAATGGCTAGAGGCCCTGGTATGCCCATTCTCTCTATCTATCTGCCTGTTCCTCACTCTTTGTTTCTCTCTCCCCTTCCTGCTCTCAAATAAATTAATTAACTAATCTTTTCAAATTGTTTCATTGTATATTGCCCAAGCTAAAAGTATATCCCTAAAATCTAGTTTTTCAAGGTCGGGTCTTACTCTAGACCAGACTGAGCTGAAATTCTCTCTGTATTCTCGGCGTGGCCTTGAACTCAGGGCGATCCTCCTACCTCTGCCTCCTGAGTGCCGGCATTAAAGGCATGCACCACCATGCCTGGCTAAGTTTTGTTTTGTTTTTTTTGTTTTCCGAGGTATGGTCTCACTCGTCCAGGCTAACCTGGAATTAGTCTCAGGGTGTCCTTGAACTCATGGCAATCCTCCTACCTCTGCCTCCCAAGTGCTGGGATTAAAGGAGTATGCCACCATGCCCGGCTCTGGCTAAATTTTTATTTTTTGTTTTTTGCATGCAGAGAGAGCGAAAGAAAGAATGGACGTGCCAAGGCATCTTGCCACTGCAAATGAACTCCAGACGCACCACTTTGTGCACCTTGCTTAACATGGGTACTGGGGAATCAAACCTGGGCTGTTAGACTTTGCGAGCAACACCTTAAACCTCTGAGCCGTCTCTCAGGCTCCAAGAGTTTTTATTTTGAAGAGGGGCTGAAAAGAGAGCAAAATGTTATTATTTCTTTACATCAAGCTTAGAGGAAAATAGAAGTCACTTTACACTTGTTGAGCAGCCGGGGGTGGCAGATAAACAGGATGCTCTGCTGGTCTGAATGGCTTTACCCAGGGCCAGCATTGTTGTGCAAAGTCCTTAAGGGCAGATAAACAGACCAGGCCTACCTCAGACCCCCCAGGCGCTTCCTGTAACTGACCGACAGACCTGTTCACAAGTTCCTTCTGGTTTTTTTCTTCCCTATAATCTTCTACGAATGTTAATTGTGATTTATGGCTTAACTTCCATCCTGTTTTTCTTTCTTTCTTTCTTTCTTTTTTTGTTGTTGTTTTTTTGTTTTCAGAGGTAGGGTTTCACTCTAGCTCAGGCTGACCTGGAATTCACTATGTAGTCTCAGGGTGACCTTGAACTCAAGGTGATCCTCTACCTCTGCCTCCCGAGTGCTGGGATTAGAGGCATGCACGAGCATGCCCGGCCCATCCTGTTTTTTCTTTCTTTCTTTTTCTTCCTTCCTTCCTTCCTTCCTTTCTTTCTTTCTTTCTTTCTTTCTTTCTTTTTTTTTTTTTTTTGTTTTTTTGAGGTAGGGTCTGTTTTTTCTATGAACATCATGTGGTTATTTCCAATAAAAGCTGACACTCCGAACAGTACAATGCTATATCTTGAGACCCCAAACTCTGGGTGTAGACCCAGTGTGCACCAGCTTTTATTCTCTTTCTTTTCTTTCTTTTTTGCCCAATAAAACTTTGTCTCAGGCGGGCATGGTGGCGCACGCCTTTAATCCCAGCACTCGGGAGGCAGAGGTAGGAGGATCTCCAAGTTCGAGGCCATCCTGAGACTACATAGTGAATTCCAGGTCAGCCTGAGCCAGAGTGAGACCCAACCTCGAAAAACCAAAAAAAAAAAAAAACTTTGCCTCACATTCTGTGAGTCGATAGTCTTACTTGTGCAACACCAGACCCCATAACAGGGCCTCACCCTTATAAGATGATAATGTTGGTCTTGAATTCACTCTGTAGCTCAGCCAGAACTTGAACTCATGACCCTCCAGCTTTAGCCTCTCTAGCAGCTAGGATGACAAGCCTGCAACACCAGCAATAACCCCACTACACATTGCTTCTCAGGACATGCTGCTTTTCCAACCATCTGCCCCAGAACATATATCAGGTCAATGTGGACCAATGCAATTCCTCAAGCTTCCAACGCACAACCTCATGATGTTTGAGCTCCGGGAGTCTTGCCAGTGCGTCCAACCTGTACCATTAAAATGTTCTAATGGAGCCGGGCGTGGTGGCGCACGCCTTTAATCCCAGCACTCGGAAGCAGAGGTAGGAGAATCGCCGTGAGTTCGAGGCCACCCTGAGACTGCATAGTGAATTCCAGGTCAGCCTGAGCTAGAGTGAGACCCTACGTCGAAACACCAAAAATAAATAAATAAATAAATAAATAAATAAATAAATAAATAAATAAATAAATAAAATGTTCTAATGCTGGGCACAGTGATGCACTCCTTTAATCCCACCACTGAGGAGGCAGAGGTAAGAGGATCCCTGTGAGTTTGAGGCCATCCTGAGACTATATAGTAGATTCCAGGTCTCAGCCTGGAATGAAATTATGAAGCTAGAATGAAACCCTACCTCAAAAAAACAAGAAAAGGGGCTGGAGAGATGGCTTAGCGGTTAAACGTTTGCCTATGAAGCCTAAGGATCCCGGTTCAAGGCTCAATTTCCCAGGACCCACATAAGCCAGATGCACAAGGTGGCGAATGCATCTGGAGTTGGTTTGCATTGGCTGGAGGCCCTGATGGGCCCATTCTCTCTCTCTGCCTCTTTCTCTCTGTCTTTCCGTGGCTCTCAAGTAAATAAATTAAATAAACAAAATAAATTTTAAAAATAAAAAATAAAAAAAAGAACTAGACATGGTGGCACACATCTTTAATACCAGCACTTGGGAAGCAGAGGTAGGACTGCTGTATGTTCGAGGCTACCCTGAGACCACATAATGAGTTCCAGGTCAGCCTGGGCTCACCTGGAATTCAGGCTGGCCTTGAACTCACAGCAATCCTCCTACTTCTGCCTCCTAAGGGCTGGGATTAAAAAGGTGTGGATCACAACATACCCAGAAATATGTTCGTTTTTTTTTTTTGCAAGTAATTTTTTCTTTTATTGATTTTTTTCTTTTTCTTTTTATTTATTTATGAATGAGAAATAGGCAGAGAGAGAGAACAGTCACGCCAGGGCTTCCAGCCAATGCAAATGGACTCCAGATGAATGCGCCACCTTGTGCACCTGGCTTAGGTAGGTACTGGGGAATTGAACCAAGGTCCTTAGGCTTTGCAGGCAAGCACCTTGATGGTTAAGCCATTTCTCCAGTCCACCCCCCCCCTTTTTTTTTTTTTTTTTTTTTTTGGTTTTTCGGGGTGTAGTCTCAGGGTGGCCTCAAACTCACAGCAATCCTCCTACCTCTACCTCCACGCCTGGCAGCAAGTAAATCTTTTTTAAAATATATTTTATTTCTATTTATTTATTTGACAGAGAGGGAGAGAGAGAATGGGTGCACCAGGGCCTCCAGCCACTGCAAATGAACTCCAGACACTTGCGCCCCCTTGTGCATCTGGCTAACATGGGTCCTGGGGAATCAAGCCTGGGTCCTTTGACTTTGCAGGCAAATGCTTTAACTGCTAAGCCATCCTTCCAACCCAAATCTTTAAAAAAAAAAAAAAAAATAGCCGGGCGTGGTGGCGCACGCCTTTAATCCCAGCACTCGGGAGGCAAAGGAGGAAGTGAGTTCGAGGCCACCCTGAGACTTTATTCCAGATCAGCCTTTGAGACCCTACCTCAAAAAAAAAAAAAAATCAAAAAAAAAAAGTATTTATTTGTTTGAGAGTGAGAATGTGTGCACCATGGCCTCCAACCACTGGGAACAATATCCAGAAACATGTGCCACCTTATGCATCTGGCTTATGTGGGTATTAGGGAATTGAACCTGGATCTTTAGGTGCTGGGATTAAAATACCACACCTGGCAACCTTATACACACACACACACACACACACACACACACACACATATATTTTTTTTAAATTTGAGAGAAAGGGAGAATGGGCGTGCCAGGGCCTCTAGCCACTGCAAATAAACTCCAGATACATTTGCTCCCTTGTGCATCTGGCTTACGTGGGTCCTAGAGAATGGAACCGGGATCCTATAGCTTTGGAGGGTTTTTTTTGTTTGTTTTTTTTTTTGGTAGGGTTTCACTCTAGCTGAGGTTGACCTGGAATTCACTACGTAGTCTCAGGCTGGCCTCGAACTCACGGTGTGATCCTAACTCCGCCTCCCGAGTGCTGGGATTAAAGGCATACACCACCACGCCGGGCTTTAAGATGAGAAAACTGGTGCACAGGTGAGCGAGCCTGAGTACGCGATGCGCACCCTGGACGCAGATCCCTCGTGCACCCTCTGCCCACGTCTCCGAGAGCCAGCCGCGGCCACTGACCCGCGCATAATCCAGGCTCAGGTACAGCTTGTCCCGAAGCTCAGATGCAGCCGGTCCCGGAAGCGCAGGTGCAGCCCGAAGTGCAGGTGCAGCCTTTCCCTGAAGCGCAGGTGCAGCCCGAATCTCAGATGCAGCCTGTCCCGAAGCTCAGATGCAGCCGGTCCCAGAAGCGCAGGTGCAGCCCGAAGTGCAGGTGCAGCCAGAATCTCAGATGCAGCCTGTCCCGAAGCTCAGATGCAGCCTGTCCCGAAGCTCAGATGCAGCCGGTCCCAGAAGCGCAGGTGCAGCCTGTCCCGAAAGCGCAGGTGCAGAAGCCGGCGCTGTGGCCGAAGCGAAGGGCCTGGGAACCAGCTTTTCCCTCGAGGTGCTTCCGGCTACGCCCCCAACAGAGGAAAGTGTGGCACCAGCGACCAAGGGACAGTTCTAAGTTCACAAGAGCAGCAAAGATCGAAGGCTCTCCTCCCTCCGCCGCATTTCCCCACCATGAGGGACGGACTGGTCAGTAAGGTCCATTGGGCCTGATTGATCTTTGGCCAAACGCGCTCATCCATACAATGCCAGCACGTCGGAGACTAAGGCAATAAGATTGCCATGAGCTGGAAGCGAGCCTGGTTACTTGAGCCATTTAGTGACATCCAGGTCATCCTGGGCTAGAGTAAGACCCTACCTGGAAAAACCAAGAATATATATTTATTTATTGAGTGGAGAGATGAGAGAAACAGCACACCAAGGCCTCCTGCCGCTGCATACGCACTCCATCCCGCCGTGTGCTTTACGTGGGTACTGGAGAAAGGGACCCAGACCAAACAGGCTTTGCAAGCAAGACGCCTTTTTATCCCTGCACTCGAGGTGTGGATCGCCATGAGTTCGAGGCCACCCTGAGACGACACAGTGAATTCCAGGTCGGCCCCGGGCTACAGTGAGATCCTACCTCGAAAAATCACAAGGGAAAGAAAGAAAAAACAAAAAGAAAAGAAAAGAAAATTAAAACGGGTGCTAAAAAGGAGATGACGGAAAGCATGCTCAGGCTGCTGAGTGGTTATCGCCACCCAGTGGGCATTCATATAGTGACAAGTGGGAGGCCCCTGGGGATGCGTTCAAAGGCTCCTTTCCACCTGGACTCCATGAAATGCAAAAATGTTATCAATAAGCCGGGCGTGCTGGCTCACGCCTTTAATCCCAGCACTGGGGAGGCAGAGGTAGGAGGATCACCTTGAGATCAAGGCCACCCTGAGACTACATAGTGAATTCCAGGTCAGCCTGAGCTAGAGTGAGACCTTACCTCAAAAAAAAAAAAAAACAAACAAAAAAAAAAAAAGTTATCAAGAGCGCGCGGTAGCTCGCGCTGTGAACCACAGAACTCTGGACTAAAATATGAAGATTGCTGTGAGTTCCAGGTCAGCATGGGCTAGGTTGAGACCCTGCCTCGAAAACAAAACAAAACAAACCCACCCAACACTCGGGGAGGCTGAGGTAGAAGATAGCCATGAGTTTGAGGCAATCCTGAGACTACAGTGAATTCCAGGTCAGCCCTTACAGCGCGACCCTAATATGCATCCTGAATAATCCTTTTTTTTTTAATTTTTATTTATTTGCAAGCAGAGAGAGGGGTAGGTTGAAGTGAGACAGAATGAGTGCACTATGGCCTGCAGCCTCTGCGAATGGCCTAGAACTCATGGCAATCCTCCTACCTCTGCCTCCGGAGTGCTGGGATTAAATGCGTGCGCCACCATGCCCGGCTTGTTTTTTTTGTTTGTTTGTTTGTTGTTTTTTAATATTTCTTTTGGTTTTTCGAGGTAGGGTCTCACTCTAGCTCAGGCTAACCTGGAATTCACGCTGTAGTCTCAGGGTGGCCTCGAACTCATGGCGATCCTCCTACCTCTGCCTCCCGAGTGCTGGGATTAAAGGCGTGCGCCACCATGCCCGGCTGTTTTTTTTTTTTTTATTTTATTTTGAGAGAGGGAGAGAAAAAGAGAACACCAGGGCCTCTAGCCACTCACTGCAGATGAACACGTGCACCACCTTGTGCATCTGCTAACCTACACACTGGGGAATCGAACCTGTGTCCTTAGGCTTTGCAGACAAGCACCTTAACAGATAAACCATCTCTCCAGCCCTAACTTTTTTTTTTTCCCAGAGGTAGGGTCTCACTCTATTTCAGGCTGACCTGGAATTCACTATGTAGTCTCAGGCTGGCAGTTTTTGTTAATTATTAAATTATTATATTTAGCCAGGTGTGGTGGCACACACCCTTAATCCAACCACTCTAAAGGCAGATGTAGGAGGATAACCGTATCTTGAAACACACACCCCCAAAAAAAATTACTGTATTTATTGAGATTAGTACAAAGTGAAGTGGTGAAAAAAGCATTCCTGGGTTCAATCCCCAGCACCACAGAACTTTTTCTTTTTTTAATTAATTTATTTATTTGCAAGCAGAGAGAGATAGAAGAGAGGTGGACAGAGAGAGAATGGACACGCCAGGGCCTCCAGCCACTGCAAACGAATTCCAGATGCATGTGCCCCTTGTGCATCTGGCTTACGTGGGTCCTGGAGAATCAAACTGGGATCCTTTGGCTTCCCAGGCAAATGCCTTAACCACTAAGCCATTTCTCCAGCCCTTTTTTGGTTTTTTGAGGTAGGGTCTCACCCTAGCCCAGGCTGACCTGGAATTCACTATGTAGTCTCAGGCTGACCTCGAACTCATGGTGATCCTCCTATGTCTGCCTCCCAAGTGCTGGGATTAAAGGTGTGTGTCACCATGCCCAGCTACCACAGAACTTTTAAAAAAGGAACAAAGTGCTATGGAGAGGGCCTTGGGGTTTTCCATGGGGAAGCCATTAGCGACCTTCAGTAGCAGGGACAGTCAACATGGAGTGACAAAGCCTGATAGTCTGGGTTTGTTTTCCCAGTATCCATGTAAAGCCAGATGCAAAGTGGCACATGTATCTAGAGTTTATTTACAGTGGCAAGAGGCCCTGGTGTACCCATACTCACTTCTCAACCTCAAATAAGAATAATTTTTTAAAAAGCTGGGCATGGTGGCACACACCTTTAATCCCAGCACTTGGGAGGCAGAGGTAGGAGGATCGCCATGAGTTCAAGGCCACCCTGAGAACTACATAGTGAATTCCAGGTCAGCCTGAGCTAGAGTGAGACCCTACCTCGAAAAACCAAAAAAAAAAAAAAAAAAAAAAGAATAATTTTTTAAAAAGCTGGGCATGGTGGCGCACACCTTTAATCCCAGCACTTGGGAGGCAGAGGTAGGAGGATCACCACGAGTTCGAGGCCACCCTGAGACTACATAGTGAATTCCAGGTCAGCCTGGGCCAGAGTGAGACCCTACCTCAAAAAACAAACCAAAAAAAAAAAAAACCTCTGTACAGGCTGTGTACTGGCTTACGGTTAAGACACACGCCTGTGAAGCCTAAGAACCCTGGTTCGATTCTCCAGGTCCCACATAAGCCAGCTGTACACGGTGGCACATGGGTCTGGAGTTTCCAGTGGCTAGAGGCCCTGGCGTGCCCATTCTCTCTCTCTCGCTCCTCTCCCTTTCTGTCCCTAATAAATCAATAAATAAAAATAAAATCTTAAAAACTGTGGTGGGC
Organism: Orientallactaga sibirica; assembly: GCA_036365145.1. NCBI lineage: Eukaryota > Metazoa > Chordata > Mammalia > Rodentia > Dipodidae > Orientallactaga > Orientallactaga sibirica. Next base: position 2,512,768 of record JAEOAD010002567.1, read on the forward strand.
TGGAGAGATGGCTTCGTAGTTAAGTCTCTTGCCTGCAAATCCCAAGGGTTCGTGTACCATTCCCCAGCATGGCCATGTATGGCCTGGCCACTCCATTCCTTTGAGGACTGGAGACCAAATAATCAGGATATACTAGTTAGCCAGGATGAGTAAAATAACAGCTTTGGGTTCAGCAGCTCCCTAAAAGAAACTTCCAATGCTTTCTTCTGGCCCATGTACACAGGGGTACACATCTGCATACACATGTGCATATCAACTGCACACACCCAATAAAAAGAGAAAGAAAAAACAGCCTAACTATTCAGGTTTTAGTTTAACACTACCAGGGACTCATTACAAAATTTAAGATTGCTAACATTTATCTAATCAATTGAGTGTGTGTGTGTGTGTGTGTGTGTAAAAAAGAAAACTTTTGGCCTGGCGTGGTGGTGCATGCCTTTAATCCCAGCATTCAGGAGGCAGAGGTAGGAGGATCGCCGTGAGTTCGAGGCCACCCTGAGACTACACAGTGAATTCCAGGTCAGCCTGGGCCAGAGTGAAACTCTGCCTAGAAAAAAACCAAAAATAAGTAAATAAATAAATAAATTTTGGGGCTGGAGAGATAGCTTAATGGTTAAGGCGCCTGCCTGCTAAGCCTAAGAACCTGGTTCCAATCTCCAGGTCCCACGTTTAGCCAGATGCAAAGTGACGCAAGGGCGCAATGCCGCACTTGACCACAAGGGGGTGCATGCGTCTGGATTTCGTTCACAGCAGCTGAGAGATGCTGGCGCACCCATCTCTGTCTCCCTCTCCCTCTATCTGTATCTCTCTCTAAAAGTAAATAAAATAGTTTAAAAAATTTTTTTTTAAAACCAAACTTTCGCTTCTCTATAAATTGAATAATTAAGCTTTTACACTGAAGCTTGCAAGTAGGCTTTTCCAAGACCTCAACTTAACAAACAACAGCAAGCAGTGTGTGAGGAACTTGATATCTAAAGCATTCTCACAGCTACAATGAGTCATCAAACTCCACAGCCAGAGGAACTGCTACACAGGATCTTTAGTCCCTTTCTTTGAAAACATGAGCCTGTGAAATTATCAACCTTTGATAGTTTGGCCTGCTCCTCCCCCAGTTCTCTGATAAGGAAAACGACCAGCCAAGAGGAAACTGTTTTCCTTCTTGGTTGTTTGAGGTAGGGTCTCACTGTAGCCCAGGCTGACCTGGAATTCGATATGTAGTCTCAGGGTGGCCTTGAACTCACAGTGATCCTTCTACCTCTGCCCCCCCCCCCGGGTCCTGGGATTAAAGGCTTGCACCACCACGCACAGGAGAGGAAACTGTTTTTGAAGGATCTCTTACCCATCACTGCAGGCAGACAGAGAGAGAGAGTGAGAGAGGGAAAGAATTCTGGCTACCTTAGTTTTGAGAGCACCCAACTGTTCCCTAAAGTTTTAAATTTCACAATAATTTGCATTTTCAAGATCAACATTAAAAAAACAAAACTCCCTAGCCGGGCGTGGTGACGCACGCCTTTAATCCCAGCACTGGGGAGGCAGAGGTAGGAGGATCTCCGAGAGTTCGAAGCCAACCTGAGACTACATAGTTAATTCCAGGTCGGCCTGGACCAGAGTGAGACCCTACCTTGCAAAACCAAAAAAAAAAAAAAAAAAAAAAAACCACACACAAAACTCCCAGCCGGGCGTGGTAGGAGGATCTCAAGGTGAAGTTCGAGGCCACCCTGAGACTACATAGTGAATTCCAGGTCAGCCTGGACTAGGGTGAAAAACTCCAGGGCTAGAGATGACTTAGCAGTCAAAGTGCTTGCTTGTGAAGCATAAGGAACCAGTTTTGATTCCCCAGTACCCACATAAACCAGATGCACAAGGTGACACATGCATGGCCTCGAACTCACAGTTTGTTCCCAGTGGATTGGAGGCCCTGGCACATCCATTTTCTCCCAGTACTCTAAACCAGAAGGTAAATAAAATACAGTTTGTTTGCAGTTAAAAATAAATAAATAAAATATACTTAAAAATAAATAAATAAAATATAAAAAAAAAAAAAACACAGGTGCAGCTCAGGATGCCCAGGGTGCTCTTCCTGCTGAGTTCTCCAGAGTATCTGTGATGCTTTTCCTACCTGACCCCAACAGGGTGCCAGGAACATTTTCTTTGCTGTTAAAACAATGTTATGGGCTGGAGAGATGGCTTAGTGGTTAAGGCGCCTGCCTCCTAAGCCTAAGAACACCGGTTCCAATCTCCAGGTCCCACGTTTAGCCAGATGCAAAGTGATGCAAGGACGCAATGCTGCACTTAACCACAAGGGGGCGCATGCATCTGGATTTCGTTCACAGCAGCTGACTGTTGGCACACCCATCTCCATCTGTCTTCCTCTCCCTCCCTCTCTCCACACACACACACACAAAAAAAAAACAATGTTATATGTTAACTACTATTTATCAGGTAAAAGATCCTTTAATCTAAAGTCTAAAATTTTTCATCTCATAACAAGGAAAGTTTTCTGTCCCCATCGCTGCTTATTGTAATAGGGCTTATGCTAAAACACCTGTGAAAAATATTAGTTGCTCTTACAAGAGACCTTTAACACAGAGCCACAAAACAGCTTTTATTTTCTAATAAGACTAAATTTATTCAATAACCCTAGTAAAAGTTTTGATTATAAGTATCCAACAGTATAAAAAGTACAAAAACAGATTTGTAGATTTCTAATATATTAATACAAAGTGCATGACTACGTACAGTACATCCTACAGGCAGAGGTGGGAGGGCAAGTAGACTGGTTGAGATCTAGTAATAAATAAATAAATACAGAAGGAGAGATGATCCATTATAGTATATTCTACCACCAATACTGCAGCCAAAATGTACAACAACAAAAAAAAAAGACCCATTTCAAAGAAACTCAGGAGGAGGATGCCTGGACTCTCGTGCTCCATCCTCCAGGGCTATGGGCAAGCCGACTGACTGAGTGGGTAGTATGTGCACATGGTGGCTTGAACTAGGTAGGCTGTTTCGTAGAATCAGAAATAGAAAATGTTTAGACTAAGAACTAGAAAACAATAGGATGCCCATAGAAAGTGGCTCACTCCTTATACAACTCAACTTTACAAATCCAGTTTTCAAAATGAGCATGAGTCGTGGTATCTTAAGGCAGGCACATGCTCCAGGAGTCTGAGAAGTCATTATGGCGCTTATTGTTCTTGCTGAAAAGAGGTGATCAGAGAACTCTGGGTTGGGTTCAACTGAGCAGTGTCTGGTGAGGGTTCAGACATGCAAGACTCCACATTCAGCATGTCTCGGTGCTCAGAAAGCCCAACGCAAAAGAGCCAAACCCAACCCAACTGACACACCGCTTTTCTTCGAATCCACTTTAAATAGAAAAGGAAAAAACAAAAACCAAAAAACCCAAAACCTTAATAGGTCAAACAGCTTAGTAAGTCAAATAGCTACTCTATAGATAAAACCTCCACAAAGGTCAACTGAGGTAATCCAGAGCTAAAACTGAATTGTGCGGCTTTCAATGAAGTCCCCAGATAGTTCTGTAACACCACCATCAATTATTTACACTGCAAGCCCTCTGAGAAGCTGTCCCAAGACCCATGCACACCCGTGTTCCTGCAACCCAAAGACTTCTGCAGTTGATTTTGCCAGTTTAGCTTTTTACCCGAGTGTTCTCTACTGTGTGGTGATGCTTTGGTACTCTCCGTGTGTCTATCGTACAAGCTCACCTCTTCCTCAGAAGGAGCTCTGGTTCACAGAAGGTCTTTTATCAACGTGAACATGAAGTGGGTGACACAGGACACACACAGTTAAGCTTCCTGTGTCTTTAGAAATTCCATCCCCCTTCAAGTTACTTGTACCAGAAAAGCTCATTTTGTCCCGCTTAATAATCAGTAGTACAGGATTGCATACACAGAACCTTGATCTCAAAATTACTAACTACCTCTAGGGGCAGGTCATGCTACTGAGTTATGACAAATTATCCACGTGAGGAAAAAGAGTGTAGCCAGCCATCTTAAAAATGCCCCAACCACTGCCTCTCTATACAGAAAGACTAAACTACCTATGGTTATCATACAACCAATCCCACCTTTGTCCCCTGAAATCCCCTAAATCCATTCATTAGAAGGGGATTTAAAAAAAGACTTAAAGAGCACTTTACAGCAGCATTCAGCTTTCCTATGAAATAGTCAGCATCTTAAATATTATGTACACTTTTTTTTTCTTGCAGTAAGCTAGACACTGGCTTCAGAGTTTGTCGGACTGGGGAAGGGGTATATAACCCATTCAAATTTATTCTAGAAAATGTCTTTTGGCAGAATAGCAAGTATCCAAGTGAAAAATAGAAGGGTCAGTTTGTTGCTTTGTGGTCTTTTCAGTTTCTGCATGGCCTCAGTCTCCGCTCCTGAGTGGAGAGGGGCAGAGGCGATGGCCCTGCTCCTCCGGCTTCTCGGCCACGGCTTTCTTATTGCTGCAGCAGGGCTTGAACAGGTGAGTGTCGATGAGGACTTCCCCAAATCGGCCCTTGTAGATGATCCCACAGCATATTTTCTGTCTAAAGGAAAGAAAACAAAATATATTACAAAGCAAAGAAGCAGAGAACAAAGGAAGTTATTTGGGGTATAAACAGGTACAACCATACTGGTTGATAACTGGCATTTATTTTGTTGTAATGTTTTCTGAGCCCAAGGCATCAAGCTTTGCAATAAAGTACCTTTTTTTTTTTTGGGGGGTGTTGTTTTGTTTTTCGAGTTTCAAGGTAGGGTCTCACTCTAGCTCAGGCTGGCCTACAATTCACTATGTAATCTCAGGGTGGCCTGAAACTCATAGTGATCCTCCTACCTCTGCCTCCCAAGTTCTGGGATTAAACTCCACACACATGGGACACCATGTGCATCTGGCTTACAGGGAACCTGGAGACTCAAACCTGGGTCCTTAATTTTGAGGCAAACGCTTTAACTGCTAAGCCATCTCTCCAGCCCCCAACATGTATGTATGTATGTATGTATGTATGTATGTATGTATGTATGTATGTGATGTATTTTTGAGAGGCAGAGAGAAAAAGAATGGGTCCACCAGGGCTTCCAGCCATTGCAAACCAACTCCACACACACACACACACACACCAACTTATGCATCAGGTTTACATGGGTCCTGGTGAATTGAACCTGGGTCCTTTGGCTTTGCAGTCAAATGCCCTAACAACTAAGCCATCTCTTCAGCCTATCAATGACTTAAGACTTTAAATTACTTTATTCCTGTGGACGATTTGTCAGAAGATTTATGTACCTCTTTTATTCGTAACAAAAATCTAAGCTCTACTTATGCTTGCTCATCTACCTTCCCTGTGTATACCACCAGCTCTTCTCTATGAACATTCAACTGCTACATAAGCAGGACACTGCTGCATATGGCCAAGACGGATTAGCGAGTCTAAGTTGCTCTTACCTTTTCCAGTATGTAAGATCTAAAAAGGAAAAAACTGGTGTTCTGTTAGAGCTGGAAGCCATCTCGGTATCTGAGCCATCGTCTGACTGGTTACTGTAACATGGAGACTGGGCTGGAGAGGCACTTGAGGTGGTGCTGTGGGCATCAGAATCTGCGGACAACAGAGGACAAGGTTTTAGTATCATCATCTGCCTACTACAGGCACAGCTCTGCTTCGGACAGCTTTAGCCCAAGAACCCACTGTAAATATGGCTCAGATGAAAACACTTGGTGCCCCTGCCAACCAGACTTCACAGTTCAGCAGCATGAGGGTTAGCTGGAAACCTTTGTTATTCCACAATACACTGGGAGCTGTGGCCACTGCCACACAGTGAGTGTAGGAAAAGACTAAAATTCAAAGTACCACTTTTACAAAATACATACTGCTTTCACACCATCATAAAGTCAAAAAGTTATGTTAGGGTTTGGGAAATGGTTCAGCAGTTAAAGACACCAGCTTACAATGCCTGATAACACAGGTTCAATTCCCCAGTACCCACAAAAAGCCAAGTGCCAAGTAGCACAAGTGTCTGGCATTCATTTGAAGAACCAAAAGACCCCAGTATACCCATACAAACACACATGCAGATAAGTAAGTATAATTTAAAAAGAATAGAGGGCTGGAGAGATGGCTTAGCAGTTAAGCACTTGCCTGTGAAGCCTAAGAACCCCAGTTCGAGGCTCGATTCTCCAGGACCCACGTAAGCTAGATGCACAAGGTGGCGCATGCATCTGGAGTTCGTTTCCAGTGGCTGGAGGCCCTGGCATGCCCATTCTCTCTCTCTACCTGCCTATTTCTGTATCTCTCTCTCTCAAATAAATAAATGATAATTTAAAAAAAAAAAAAAAAAAGGAATAGAGCCAGGTGTGGTGGCTCACATGTTTAACCCCAGCACTCAGGAGCAGAGGTAGGAGGATGGCTGTGAGTTTGAGGTCACCCTGAGAGTACATAGTGAATTCCAGGTCAGCCTGGGCTAGAGTGAGACCCTACCTCAAAAAAATCAGAAAACCCAGCCAGGTGTGGTGGCGCATGCCTTTAATCCCAGCATTCGGGAGGCAAAGGTAGGAGGATCACCATGAGTTCAAGGCCACCCTGAGATTACATAGTGAATTCCAGGTCAGCCTGGGCTAGAGTGAGACCGTACCTTGAAAAACCGAAAAATGAAAAAACAAACAAACAAAAAAATCAAAACCAAAAAAAAAAAAAAAAGAAAAAAAAAAAGAAAACCAAACAAGCATGATGACCACTTACTAACTCACCCTGAGATGACATAGTGAATTCCAGGTTAGCCTTGCTAGAGTGAGACTACCTCGCATAACAAACAAACAAACAAACAAACAAACAAACAAACAAACAAACAAAGATACCACAGTGGGTCTTAGTACAATCTGAAGAAGCGGCTTTTAGTACTTTCACAATATCAAAATCAAGACTTCACAGAAATAAGAGAAACAATAGCATCTTGACCACACCCACAGTGCCATCCAACGGCTAAGACTCTGCCAATGCACAAGTGTCTAACAGCTCAGTACGAGAGAGAGCTGCTACCTAGCACAGAGGCCCCCATACCACCAGAAGCACAACGGGCACTACGGCAGAAAAATCACGCACATACAGTGTATGCCAGCCCCAGCCAAAGACAAAAACTGCAAATTGCTCAGGTCTGAGGTGCAGTATCATACTCACTGTGGCGTTTAAATTCCTTCTGCAGTTTACTGATCTGGTTGCTTTTGATCCTGTTTCCAGACAGACTTTTCACTTTCTTTGGTTTCAGTGTTGTCTTTAGGCTGGGTCCTGCCCTTGCATCTACCACCTGGAAGAAAATACTGGATATTTAACATGATTTGAAAAGGGGGGCTGGGGCCCAGGCTGTAGAGATGGCTTAACAATTAAAGCACTTGCCTGTAAAACCTAAGGACTAACCCAGCCAGGCGTGGTGGCGCACCCCTTTAATGTCAGCACTCGGGAGGCAGAGGTAGGTGAGTTTGAGGCCACCCAGAGACTACATAGTGAATTCCAGGTCAGCCTGAGCTAGAGTGAGAACCTACCTCAAAAAACAAAAAAACAAAAAAAAAAAAAGAATAAAGTTTATTTAATAAAGTAATTGCTCCATAGAAACCCATTGTGATATATAATATTGCTATCAAAGAACAGTGTGGGCAATATAAAGGGAAAAAGTGCCTATTTTTTGTTTGTTTGTTTTTATTTATTTGAGAGCAACAGGCAGAGAGAGAGAGAGGGAGAGAGAATGGGCACACCAGGGCCTCCAGCCACTGCAAACAAACTCCAGATGCATGTGCCACCTTGTGCATCTGGCTTATGTGGGTCCTGAGGAATGGAGCCTTGAACCAAGATCTTTAGGCTTCACAGGCAAGGGCTTAACTGCTAAACCATCTCTCTAGTGACTTATCGTGGTTATTTATTTGAGAGAGAGAGAGGATGAGGCAGAGAGAAAGAGCGAATGGGCACACCAGGGCCTCTAGCCACAGAAAATGAACTCCAGACACATGCGCCCCCTTATGCATCTGGCTTATGTGGGTCCTGGGGAATGGAGCCTTGAACCTGGGTCCTTAGGCTAAGCCATCCCTCCAGTCCAAAAGTGCCTATTTTTAAACACAAAATTGCATGTGAATTTCGGAAACCTGAACGCTAGCATATGAAGCCACTGAGTGAAGCTCTGGGCTAAGGCAAGCTCAGCAGCAAGCTTTTGCCCAGCATGTGCTGGGCGCAGCCACAGAACTGCTAAGTGTTGTTCTCACCACCAAAATGTACTATGCCTTGAAAAACCAGAAAACCTAACCCTATTATAAAACCTGCCAGCCTGGATCGATTCCCCAATAACCAAATAAAGCCAGAAGCACAAAGCAGTGCATGCATCTAGAGTTAGTTTGCACTGGCAAGAGGACCTGGTCCCACCCTTCATTCTCTCTCTCAAATAAAACAATAAAACTAAGTGTAACATGAAGCCAGGCATAGTGTTTTATGCCTTTAATCCCAGCTCTCAGGAGACAGAGGTAGGTGGATCAGCCTGGGACTACAGAGTGTTCAGGTCAGCCTGGGCTAGAGGGAGACCCTACCTGGAAAACAGAAGCAAAGAAACCATAGCATGCATATATACACTATCTCATGCAGGTCTTGCAGTAGGTCTATGAATATATACACTATCTCATGCAGGTCTTGCAGTAGGTCTATGAACAGCTATTAGTTTTGGAACTGCCTTGGAACTTGAAACTGTGGACTACAAAATTTTCAAACAAGGATACCGGAGAACTTAGGAAATGTCATACCAAGCTACTCTATCCCAAACACACCAAAAAGGGGAGCAACCATGTCTGAGCAGTAGCTAGTATTTCATTATTTTCAGACTTTTCCACCATAGGGACATATTACTTCCTAAATTACGAGGGATATGAATTTTTTTTTTTAAATACGACAGGCACAATTGAGAAAGAAGATAAACTAACATGATTCCAGTTCTTTTTTGACCCTGCAGGCAGCTTCTTCCACCGCTTCACAAGCAGCACACAGGCATTGCAGATGTCTCCTGAGCGAGTCTCGTGCAACCTGACAGGGAACAACCAAACTGTCATCAGGCTCCTTCACCCAGAAGGACTTATAACCAAGTCTATGCAATAGAATACAGTGTGAATTCCAGGTCAGCCTGGGCTATATAGTGGGACCCCTACCTTGAAAAACAAAAGAAAGCAAAAACAAAACAAATTAAAAAAAAAAAAACACTGAAAAAAACAATAAAATTTAACTAAAAAAAAAAAGCCGGAGCTGAGCATGGTGGCGCATGCCTTTAATCCCAGTACTTGGGAGGCAGAGGTAGGAGGATCACCATGAGTTCAAAGTCATCCTGAGACTACATAGTGAGTTCAGCCTGGGCTAGAGTGAGACCCTACCATGAAAAACTAGAAAATTAAATATATACATATATAAAAGAACATAACTAATGTCTTACCCAAAACAGCTCTGGAAGTCCTTTTCGTAACGCTTGCTGTCGGTGAAACGAGAACTGGAGGACTTCGCTCTGCAAATACAACAGCCCTCTAAACTTCGGTACATCTTTGGCTTGTGAAAACCAAACATCTTTTCTTCTGGGCAGTAGTCTGTAAAGTGACGGAAATGGACACAGCTTTGGTGAAAGAAATCACAAGAAACCACCGAGTTTTCTTTATTCCACCTCAACCCTACCCAACTTGGTGTTTTATGACCAAGCCAAACAGGCAGACTTGGGAAGAGCTCAGGCGTCTGCATCCTTTCCAGGGTGCGACATGTCGGTCAGTGCATGAAACACAGAATAGCTCAGTCAGCTAAGGAAGCCTCTACAACCTCCGGCTACTTTCCTTGCAAATACTGGAAATGGGGACAATTGAGAGAGTCAGAAAGAGAGAGAGAATGGCCGCCAGCCAGCCACTGCAAACAAACTCCGGACGCATGCCACCTTGTGCATTTGGCTTACGTGGGAATTGAACCAGGGTCCTTTGGCTATGCAGGCAAATGCCTTAACTAAGCCATCCCTCCAGCCCTAGTACCTTTTTTTTTTTTTTTTTTTGGTGGTTTTCCAAGGTAGGGTTTCATTCTAGTTCAGGCTGACCTGGAATTCACTATATAGTCTCAGGGTGACCTCGAACTCTCGGTGATCCTCCTACCTCTGCCTCCTGAGTGCGTGCGCCTACACGCCTGGCTCTTAGTACGTTTTTTTGAGGTAGGGTCTCACTGTAGCCCAGACTTATTTGGAACTTACTCTGTAGCCCGGGCTGGCCTCGAACTCATGATTCTCCTACCTCAGCATGGCTTAATTGGCCTATTTATTTATTTGTTTATTTAACTTATTATGGTGGTGGTGGGGTGGTAGCTTGAATAGATGACCCCCAATAAACTCAGGAATTTTATTAAAGCTTCCTGGATTTCCAGTGGCCTGGGTGGGAGGAAGTGGACCTGAATTCCAACCCAAAGCTATGCAAGGTACCTGAGTTTTTCCTGGGTTCCTTCCCTGTGGTTTGGGGGTGAGTTTTCTTTTTATCACCATCAGGGAACTTCCCCGGGATCTGTAAACTTCAAATAAATTCTCCCCTAACTGTGCATGGTTTGGAAGGTCATCCCAGCAAGCTGAGGCTGTCCACTACAGGGGTCATGTGTAATGTGCACCACAGCACTGCACGTGGAGGTCAGAGGGCAGCCCTGGCGTGGTGGTCCTCTTCTTCCACCATAAACAAAAGGAAGGCCGATCTGGCCTCTTCTTGAGGTAGGATTGCAACCACAAATAGACTCATCGCTTTGCCTTGGGCTCTGTGTAGGTTCTGGGGAAATCAAACTCGCTAAGTTAAAGTGTCTTTAACTGCGGAGCAATTTTCACTCAGTCTCTAGCATTTTCTTTAAAAAAAAAAAAATTTTTTTAAAGTTTTTCAAGATAAGGTTTTACTCTGGCCCAGGCTAACCTGGAATTCACTATGTAGTCTCAGGTTGGCCTTGAATTTACAGGGACCCTCCTACCTTGATGTCCTGAGTGCTGGGATTAAAGGTGTGAGCCACTATACCCAGTAAATTTTTATTTTTATTTATTTTTTATTTTTATTTATTTTTTATTTTTTGTTTTTCGAGGTAGGGTCTCAATCTAGTCCAGGCTGACTGCAGTTACCCACTGAACCATCTTCCCAGCCCTAAGATACATTCTTGATTGTGTCCGATTTCATTATTTTACAGGATTGTGAGGGAGTTGGTATTTTTTATTTAAAATCTAATTTTTAAACTGGGCATGGTAGCATATGCCTTTAATCCCAGCACTCAGGAGGCAGAAGTAGAAGGATCACCGTGAGTTCGAGGCCACCCTGAGACTACACAGTGAATTCCAGGTTGGCCTGGGCCAGAGCAAAACTCTACCTGGAAAGACCAAAAGCCAAAGAGAACACCTGTGTTCTTCTCTGGCCTCTGCAGGAACGCGTGTAGCGCACATGCCCTAAAACTTAAATAATGGTTCATCTGGATGTTTTCTATTCGCATCTTTATATTAAAGTGATTCCCCTGCGGGAATGTTCTGTGACTCACGGTGACCACTGTTCCTATGCACACAAGTAGCTCAGCACGCATCAGCTCACACTACCGTGCCCTATGGGAAACCAGTGGGGATTTCTTCTGTAACAAATGGCAAGTTCTACACAATCAAATTTTGCCCAGAACTGAAACCACTGAGAGGATATAAAATTCACAGCAATCCAAACTTAAGAGTTTTTTAAAATAATTCAATAAATCATGAGTACAAATGAAGAATAAGGTCATGTTACACACAGCTGCTGGTCTCCTTTGGTTATTGCTGGATGCAACAGTCTGGTGATCAATCTATGCCTGACAAGCAGCACAGAGCATCCACACTGAAGAGCAGCTGGCATGCACCGGTAATCCTAGCACTGGGGAGGCTGAGGCAGAAGGCTGCTGAGCAAGATCATTTCAAAATGAATGAACATAAGAGGCCTGGAGAGATGGTTTAGCAGTTAAGGGGCTTGTCTGCAAAGCCTAAGGACCCAGGTTTGATTCCCCAATACCCATGTAAAGCCAGATGCCCAAAGGGGCACATATATCTGGAGTTTGTGGCTAGATGCCATGGTGCGCCCATACTCTTTCTCTCTCTCTGCTTGCAAATAAATAAACCTAAATAAAATATAAATAAAAAAATAATTTATATCAGGCCTATTTAACCTCAGGACCCAGGAGGCTAACTGTGAATGAGTTCAAATAGCCTGGGCCTAAGCAGTGTGACTAAGAAAGCAATTTAAGGGCTAGAAAGATGACTCAGTGATTAAAGGTGTTGCAAGGCAGGCATGGTGGCACACACCTTTAATCCCAGCACTGGGGAGGCAGAGGTAGGAGGATCACCATTGAGTTGGAGGCCACCTTGAGACTACATAGTAAATTCCAGGTCAGCCTGAGTTAGAGTAAGACCCTACCTCAAAAAAAAAAAAACAAACAAAAAAAAAAAAAAAACCCCAAATGACAGGATTATGGAAACAAGAAAGTAGTTTGCATATATAGATTCCTGTTTTAAAGCAATACTGTTTCTCTGAACTCAACACTAGGCCATCAAGGTCAAAAGCCCAGATCCCCTGACATGGAAGAGCTGGGGAAACCAGTGGTCTCCTCAGCAAGGAGGCAGGAGGACATGCAGCAAGCAGGAGGTCAGTGTGTTCCACATCAGCCAGCTCTGTAACGTGCACATTCTCATCTCTACCCTCCAACCAAACACCATCAACGCACAGCATTCAAAGCATCTCTATGGAAGCTTCTCTTTTCAGATGGTGATGACCACTGGGATGACACAAAAGGCAACATACTGCTGAGAAGAAGGGATGGAGGAGTGCCCAGCACTGAAACACCTCTGTCACATCCTCCAGTGGCTCAGGGACCATTGTGGAAGAGGGGGCGGATAGAATGGAAGAGCCAAAGGAAGGATATGACCTCTTACAATGCAGCTGCCCAGATAGAAATTGGCCTCATTATCCATGACCTCACAGTGCCTAGCAATACCTTTGCAAGACCCTCAAAATAGAAGAGAAAGATGATGTCATCAAATTAGGAGAGAGACTAATGGAGAAAGGGAGGGGATATGATGGAGACTGGAGTTCTAAAGTGGAATGGGGGAGGGGAAGGAAATATCAGGTGGGTTTTTTTGGTATGTAAGATTAAAAGTCAATAAAAATAATAAAAAAAAAAAAAGCATCTCTATGGTGTGAGCTGCCTCCATCCAGGCTCCATCTGGCCAAGAATCCATGCTGTGCCACTTACACATCAGCAGCTCTGAAGGAGCGAATGCAACTCTGCATAGTAACCAACAGCCACTGTGAACCAGTCATTTTCCTGTTGGTGAGGATCAACACAAAATGTACCCACCAGTTCCTCCCTGCCATGACATCTGACTCTTCAGCTGAGGAATATTCTTTTTTTTTTTTTTTGAGATAGGGTCTCACTCTAGCCCAGGCTGACCTGGAATTCACTATGTAGTCTCAGGGTGGCCTTGAACTCACGGTGCTCCTCCTACCTCTGGCCTCCCAGAGCGCTGGGATTAAAGGCGTGTGCCACCACGCCTAGCTTGAGGAATATTCCTGAACATCAAGCAAAAAGCCTGATGACTTAGGATTCTTAACCCTCCTTTATGTTACTGTGACCTAGCTTTTGCTCTGTCCGATTCCCCTGCTGAACATCTGAGGGGGACCTACCCTGCAGGGGCCACTCTCTACTAGGCAGTACTGTGACAAAACGGATCAGGGTGGCAGACACTTGTCCTGACTCAACACTCCAGGAGCACAGGACCTTTCCATTGAGCACACCTACCAAACCTTTGTTATCACTGGTGTGGAGAGGCCCCTGGGAATCTGCAGCAAACAGGTTTCATTTTTAGCTTTGCTTATAGAAGCCATGTTTTGAGGTTGGGAAGCCCTGACAATAAGTGAAAGTATGTATTCTCATTAAGAAAAAAAAAAAAAAATGGGCTGGAGTGATGGAGTTCGGGGCCTCCCTGAGACCACAGAGTGAATTCAGCTGAGGGTTTCTTTGCAGGAAAAGAACTTGGCTTTTCCAGGGAAACTTAGAGTCTTGGAACAGATACATACTCCCTTTTTGTGAAACTGTTCTACTTTCAAACTTGACAAAGATGCTAAAGTAAGGATTTAACATATGCACCCATGCATGTGTGCGCTCTCCCTCTCTCTCTCTCTCTCTCTCTCTCTCACACACACACACACACACACACACACACACACACACAATCTGAACCAAACCTGAAGAAATCTCTTTACCTTCCCTTCCCTAACATCTCATCTATAAAATGTGGCTAAAATTCCACTTGCCTGCAAAGCCTAAGGCCTCATGTTTAACTCTCCAGGTCCCATGCAAGTCAGACTCAGTGACACAAACGTGCAAAGGGTCGCATGCATCTGGAATCCAACTGCAGTGGCTGGAGGCCCTGGCACGCCAATTCTCTCTCATTTATATTTTAAAACACTCAAAAAAGAGAAAGAGTGAAAAAAAAGGCAATCTGGGGCTTGCCTCAAACTAGCATTCAGGTCTGACAGCTGTTTTCTTGTGGTGGGGCACTAAACCCACTGGGCCACATGCTCATCCTTTTTTTTTTTTTTTTCTTTTCAATCAATGGAAAAGGTTTAGTCCAACCTAACAGCTGCTCCCACCTTGTAATTCTATTTTAATTTTTCTTTATTTATTTGCACGTGTGCACACAGGCATGGGCACGCTAGGGCCTCTTGCCACTGCAAACAAACAGAAGCTTGTAGCGCTGCTTTTATTATGTGGGTGGCCTGGGAACTGAATGTGGGCTGGCTAGCAGACTTTAATGCAAGAGTAGCTGAAATCTAGGCTATCTCCCCAGCCCTCCAAGCTCATTTAGTTCTTCCCATCCCAGTTAGGATCTCACTCTAGCCCAGGCTGTCCGCACATGAGTGCTGGGACTTAATTAAAACCTTGTTTGTGCCTTGCAAGCGTGGCTCAGTTTTCTTTTTTCTTTTTTCCTTGAGGTAAGGTCTCCCTAGCCCAGGAGTTACCATATTTTGGGACAATGTCTCATGTAGCCCAAGCTAGCCTCAAACTTATGTTATAGCAAAAGATGGCCTTGAACACTGGGGAGATGGCTCAGTAGTTAAAGGCACTTGCTTGCAAAACTTACTGGCCAGGTTTGATTCCCCAGCACCCACAGAAAGCCAGATGCACAAAAGCAGCGCATCCATCTGGACTTCATCTGCAGGGGCCAGAGACTCTGGCCCACCCATATACTAATTCTCTCTCTCATAAATAATTTTTTTCCTTTGGTTTTTCGAGGTAGGGTCTCACTCTAGCCCAGGCTGACCTGGAATTCACTCTGTATTCTCAGGGTGGCCTTGAACTCATCACGATCCTTCTACCTCTGCCTCCCGAGTGCTGGGATTAGAGTGCTGGGGTTAAAGGCGTGTGCCACCACCACACCAGGCTTCATAAATAATTTCCCTCACTCTGCCTCCTTACCTCTCTCAAATAAATACATAAAAATAAAAAACGTGTTTTAGCAGGGCGTGGTGGCGCACGCCTTTAATCCCAGCACTCGGGAGGCAGAGGTAGGAGGATCGCCGTGAGTTCGAGGCCACCCTGAGACTACATAGTTAATTCCAGGTCAGCCTGGGCCAGAGTGAGACCCTACCTCGCAAAACCAAAAAAAAAAAAAAAAAATGTGTTTTAAAAAGGTGACCTTGGGCTAGAGAAATGGCTTATCAGTTTAAGGTGCTTGCCTGCAAAGCCAAAGGACCCTAGTTTGATTCCCCAGGACCCCTGCAAGCCAGATGCACAAGGTGGCGCATGCATCTGGAGCTGGTCTGCAGTGGCTGGAGGCCCTGGCACACCTATTCTTCCTCTCTCGCTCTCTCTTCAATAATAAACAAGAGAAATTTTCTTCTAAAAAAGGATGACCTTGGGCTGGAGAAATGGCTTAGCGGTTAAGGCGTTTGCCTGCCAAGACACAGGATCCTGGTTCAATTCTCCAGGACCCACGTAAGCCAGATGCACAAGGGGCACATGCATCTGTAGTTCTTTTTCAGTGGCTAGAGGCCCTGGGGTGCCCATTCTCTGTGTCTGCCTCTCTTCTATCTTTCTCTCTGCTTACAAATAAATAAAATATATATATTTAAAAAAAAACAGATGACCTTGGGGCTGCAGAGAAGGCCCCTTACTTAAAGGTGCTTGCTTGCAAACCCTGATGGCCTGGGTTTGCTTCCCCAGTACTCAAGTCAGATGCACAAAGTAGTGCATGTGTGTGGAGTTTGTGTGCAATGGCAAGAGGCTCTGGTTCACCCATTCATATTCACTCTCTCACACATTACAAATATATCATTTTTAAAAAATTTATCTTTTTTTTAGTTTTTCGAGGTAGTGTTTCTATCTAGCTCAGGCTGACCTCGAACTCATGGCGATCCTCCTGCCTCTGCCTCCCAGACTGCTGGGATTAAAGACGTGTGCCACCACGCCTGGCCAAATATGAAAATTTAATTTATTTTATTTTTTAAGTATTTTATTACTTATTTATTTGAGAGAGAGAAATACAGAAATAGGCAGGTAGAGAGAGAAAGAATGGGTGCGCGAGCCAGGGCCTCCAGCCACTGCAAATGAACTCCAGATGTGTGCGCCCCCTTGTGCATCTGGCTTACCTGGGTCCTGGAGAATCGAGCTTCGAACCGGGGTCTTTAGGCTTCATAGGCAAGCGTTTAACCACTAAAGCCATCTCTCCAGCCCCAAATATGTAAATTTTTAAGTAAGACGACCTTGAACTTCTGAAAGGGTCTAGCTTTTTTCCACATCCTTACTCAAATATCTGCCAAGCAGAGCTCTATTTACCACATTATCACCTCTGCTCAAGAACAAACCATTCCAAGGCCAGAAGTCTTGCATTACATCCAGTGCTGACTACACGCAACCCAGAATGTGCAAATGAAAGAGTAGAACAGCCAAGATAAATCTGAAGAGCAAAGAATGGGAAATGATGACCACTGTAGAGAGGAAAGGGGGGGGGCCTAGTGTTTTGAAAGGAGTTATTTCACTTATTCATTCACTTGAAGGAGGTAGGGAATGGGCATGCCCAGGGCCTCCAGCCACTGCAAACTCCAGATGCACATGCTACTCTGTACATCTGGCTTTATGTGGGTTCTTGCCTGACAACCCTAAGGACCCAGGTTCAAATCCCCAATACCTACATAAGCCAGATGCATAATGTTGCATCTGGAATTCATTTTCAGTGGCTGAAGGCTCTGGTGTGTCCATCCTGCCTCCCTCCTTCTCTCTCTCTAATAACTAAATAAATAAAATGTTTTTTTTCAAGGGGGTGTGGTGGCGCATGTCTTTAATCCCAACACTTAGGAGGCAAACAGGTGGGAGGATTGATTGCGGGCAGTTTTTTTTTTTTTTTTTTTTTTTGAGGGTCTTGGTCCAGGCTGACCACTATGTAGTCTCAGGGTGGCCAGTCTGGGCTAACGCCCGGCTAATTGCGGGCAGTTTTGAGGCCAGTCTGGGCTAAAGTGAGAAAAAAAAAAAAAAAAAAAAAAAGGACTGGGGAGATGGCTTAGCAGTTAAGGTGTTTGCCTGTAAAGCCAAAGGACCCTGGTTAGATTCTCCAGGACCCACGTAATCCAGATGCATAACGGGGCGCATGCATCTGGACCTTGTTTGCAGTGGCTGGAGGTCCTGGCGCACCTATTATCTCTATCTCCCTGCCTACTTCTCTCTCTTACATACATAAATTAAACAAATAAAAACAAAAGCCAGGCTTGGTGGCATATGCCTTTGATCCCAGCACTTCAGAAGGCAAGAGGCAGGAGGACTGCCTTGAGTTTGAGGCCACCCTGAGGCTACATAGTGAATTCCAGGTTAGCCTGGGCTAGAGTGAAACCCTATCTTAAGAAAAAGGGGGGGGGGGACTGGAGATATAATTCAGTGATGGGGGCTTGCCGAACAGTTGTGAGGCCCTGGGTTCAATCCTCAATAGTGCAGAAAAAGAAAAACAATGAATTTCTGTGTTGCACACTTTTGCATGTTCCAGAAGTAACTACTCAAGGAAAAGCCAAGTTTATAAAACCGAAGGTTTTCCATTTTCACTACATGCTTTCTATCTGCTTCAAAAATATACCAAGTCCTAGCTGGGCACGGTGGGGCAAGGCTTTAATTCCAGCACTCGGGAGGTAGCAGGATCACCAAGAGTTCAAGTCCACCCTGAGACTACAGAGTGAATCCAGGTCAGCTTGGGCTACAGCGAGGCCCTACCTCGAAAAAACAAAAAACAAAACAAATACCAAGTCCAGACATAGTGGTTTAAATTCTTAATCCCAGCACTCAGGAGGCAAAAGTATGAGGATCGCTGTGAGCTTGAGACCAGCCTGGAACTTCAGAGTGAGTTCCAGGTCAGCCGGGGCTACAGTGAGAACCTACCTCAAAAAAAAAAAAAAAAAAAAAAAAAAAAAAAAAAAAAAAAAAGAAAAGAAAATAATATCTATATAAATGATACACACACACAAACATATACAGAAGTGGTTAGCACTTTAGCATTTGTGATTTGATCAACCAAAAATTGAAAAGGAATGTGCTTATTTAATGACAAGATAATGTTTAGTAACGCATTTCAATTTGTATGGTGTGTGTAGCAAAGTATCTAAGGACACTGTTATCCTGTCACGACCATATCCAGACTCTAACCGTAAAACTCATTCAAACACAGGAGAAATCAGGATAGAAGCAACAGATACGGTGTTGTTCACGGGATGTCTAGACTGCAGGCAAACCGAAAATACCAAAAAAGCATCCATGTGTCAAACCAGCATATTTTTTTTTTGAGCTATGCCTGGGGCCACATGCCATTAAAAAAAAAAAAAAAGCTTAAAAAAAAACAATATAGGAGGGGCAGCTGGAAGGTCAACCAAGCCCAGTTCAAAAGAGCTGAGAAACTAGCCACTATCATGTCACCTTCCTGGGCCACTTCCTCCCGGGGCTCTTTAACTATCTCAGAAAGGGACAACTCCCTAAAAGCTGGCTTCTTCAAGGTCACCCTGAAAGAATGAAGTCAACAGTCTTCAATTCAAACAAGGTCCCTTTATACCTTATGGCCAAAAACATCGCTCTTCCCCTAAATCATCCAACGAATACTTTAAATGCCATGAGGCTTAGCTCCTGGAACTCCCTGGAAACTCACCCCGGGTCTTAATTTAATTCAGATTGAGCAACTTAAACGTGTTCGGTTTTGCAGCACAAATCTTTAACTTAAAAAAAAAAAAAAAAAAAAAAAAAGGTTTCTCAAGTGTGGCAAACTTGAGTTCAAAAGCAGGTGCTTTCGGTACTCGGTGAATGCGAGGTTGCGTTAAAAAAAGGGGGAGAAAGTAAGTGCGGAGCCTGCTTTGGGGGCAAGGTGAGGATGGGGAGAAGGTGCTGCGGCGCAGTCACTCATCTTCGACCGTAACGGAAGGTGAGGAGAAAACCAAACAAAACAAAGCAAAAAAAAACAAAGAAGAGAGCCGCGCTCGTCGCCAGCCCGCCCGCCCTGCCCTGCCCTGCCCGCCGGGCTCGCAGCACGTGTCCGCGGCGCACAAAGGCGGCCGCGCGCGCTGCGCCCGCAAACTTCCAGCGCCGGGGCTGCGCGGCGCGCGGGGCCCGAGAGCAGAGCCGGAGCCCGGCGGGCTCGGGGGTCCCCGGCGCCGCCACCATCACCACGGCCCGGGGCCGGCAGGAGCGCATCCCCGCGCGCGCCGCCCGGGCTCGCCGGCCTCACCTGCGCCCGAACAACGGCCCCGCGCCCCGCCGGCGCCGCCCGGAGGCCGCGCCTCCTCCTCCTCCTCCCGCACGCCGGCCGCTCCTCCTCCTCCTCCTCCTCCTCCCGGCTCGGCCTGACGTCATTCAAACATGGCAACAGTTCCACTTCAAAGACGGACGCGCAGACCTCCCAGACGCCGCCGGCCCACCCGGCCCCGTGCCCCGTGGACCATGTCCGCGCCCCGCCGCTCAGCCCCGGGCCGTGCGCGCCGCACCCACCGAGGGGACCCGGCGGCCATCGCCACGGCCCCCCGCGCGGCCACGCGGTCCAAGTTTGCCAACTGCGCCGGCCCGAGGGACAAAAGCCACCGGCCGTCCCGTCCCGAGCCCCGCCCCGCCCCGGGCGCCCCCGGCCGCTGGCCAAGCGCGGCCCTTTGTTGTCCGGCCGCTGTCCTCGCGCCCCGGGGCCAGAACGGGAGCCTGATCGCGCCCTCGACGACCAGCCAGCCCGGCGTGTGCGCTCGGCGTCGGCGGGGAGGGGCGGGTCGCAGTTGGCGACTTTCACGGCCGCTTTCGAAAGTGGCCAGACGCCATCGCCCGGCGAGCGATCAGATCACATTGTCCGCCCGGGGCTCACGTGGACCGGGACCTTCGGACCCGGCTCGCGGGCCGACAGCACGTGGCCTGTCAGGTGGAAAAAGATTTTTTAAAAAAATTAAGGAAACCCCGAGTGGTCCCCCGAGTCCGGACCACACCGCCAGCGTCTCCATCCCGGAGTTCCGCCCGCGGCGGGAGTCGGGAGCGCGGCGCCCGCGGCGACGCCACAGGTGACCACGCGGGGAGCAGAACTTCGGGCTGCGGGGAGCCCGCGGCCGGAGCCCGAGCGGCGGGCGAGCCCCGGGCTGCTGCTACGAGCGACCGCGTGCTGCGCGCGCTCATTGTCGCAGCCGCCGCCGCCGCGTCCCTGCGGAGTTCGCGCACAGCGCCACGCCGCCGCGTGCGCCGCCCGAGCCCGGCGCTGACCCCCGGGGTCGCCGCCCGCCCGGGGACGGAGCCCAGCCAAGTGTTTTGTTTTCCACCCCCCGAGCTCGGCTTTGTTGTGGCGCCGCATGCAAAAAAAAAAAAAAAGAAAGAAAAAGAAAAACAACACTGGGCGAGGGCTGCAGGGACCCGAAGCACGCGGCGCCCACCGTCCCCCGCGCGCGCAGGGGCGCCCACCCGGATAGCCCGGCCCCCGAGACACCGCTTTCCCCTGCCCGGCCTTCTCGTCGGCTGCGCCTGAGAAAAGTCATTGTCACCTTCAGCGGTATCCCTAACTCCGCCGTTGGCAAACTCCCCGACTTTCGCTTTACCCCGGAGACCCTCCCCAGTGACCAAGTGCAGCGAGCGCACTGGACATCACGTACAAAAGAACGTGCAGTCTGGAGAGCAGAGGCCAGCGCTGCCCGCAGTGCCATCTCCAAGACAAACTTCCTGTGTGTCTGTGTGTGCGTGCGTGCATGCGTGTGCAAGGACGGGGGTGGGGGGAGCTGGGAGGTAAAAGAAGAAGAAAAAAAAAATCACAAAAAAAACTGGAGGCTCTGGAGACACTTTTGCACCGGAGTGACCACTAAAGTTACTCACCTTCCAAAGCGAGCCGGTCCCCGCGCAGTGTCGTCGCCAATCTGCGCGCTGCCCCAGGCTGATGACCCCCGCGAGCCCTCCGTCCGCCACAGCCTGGTCTAAAAAGATTGTCTCCTGCACTTCTGCAGTTGCTACCGCGGCCCGGGAAGGTGTAGATTCCGCTTTCGCTCTGCGCACGCGCGGCTGCCGGGGACCAAATTCTCTTGAATCGAGCTCATTTGCATGCGGGCGCGCGCGCGTCGCGGGCTGGGCGGGGCGAGGCCCGGCGGCCGTGCGCGCCCCCGACGTCTCTATTGTCCTTTTAAGGGGAGAAGCGGCGCGGCGCGGGAAACGCGGCGGGGCCCGGGCGGGGCGGGGCCTGCGCTTTACTACGGCGACGTCACGTAAACAAACGATCGCCCGGGGCGCTGGACGCGGCGCGGGGGCGTGGCGGGACCGGGCGGCGATGGGCTCCGGCTCGGCTCAGCTCGTCCCACCGTGCCCGCATCGGGCCGCCCGCGTGTGCGCAGGTTTGGAAGACAGTGTCTGGGGTGCAAAGCCAGGCCTCCAGGGTCCACGCCCCAGAGCCCCGGGGACCCCGGCCGGCGAGGGGCCGCGTCCCTGTGCAACGTTGACAGTCTGAAGGAGGAGGAGAGGGCGGGAAGAAGATCCTGAAGGAGGCCTGGCGGGTTGGCTCAGCGGTGAAGGCGCATGCCTGCGAAGACCCAGGTTCGAGTCTCCAGGTCCCACGTGAGCCAGCTGCACAAGGGGCGCACGCGTCTGCAGTTCGTTTGCAGTGGCTGGAGGCACTGGCACGCTCACTCTATCTCTAATAAATAAATAAAAATAAAATCTTTTTTTTTTTAAAGCTGGGCGTGGTGGCGCACACCTTTAATCTTTAATCACAGCACCCATGAGTTCCAGGCCACGCTGAGACTACATAGTGAATTCCAGGTCAGCCTGGGCCAGAATGAGACCCTACCTCAAAAAACAAAACAAAACAAAAAGACCCTAAGCCGGGCGTGGTGGCGCACGCCTTTAATCCCAGCACTCAGGAGGCAGAGGTAGGAGGATCGCCGTGAGTTCAAGGCCACCCTGAGACTGCATAGTTAATTCCAGGTCAGCCTGAATCAGTGTGAGACCCTACCTCGCAAAAAAAAAAAAAAAAAAAAAAAAAAAAGACCCTAAACCGGGCGCACGCCTTTAATCCCAGCACTCGGGAGGCAGAGGTAGGAGGATCGCCGTGAGTTCGAGGCCACCCTGAGACTACATAGTGAATTCCAGGTCAGCCTGGACCAGAGTGAAACCCTACCTCGGGGGAAGAAAAGAACACTTCTCAGAAAAAAAAAAGGTTTTTGTGAACAAAAACACTCAGCAGCAAAAGCCAGAAAGACCCTGAAAGAACTTTTCCCAGACACCTGAAGTGGGAAGTCAACCATAAACCCTAAATCATCTGATGACAGGTTTCACTGCTCTCGCTTTGGGGTCTGCAGTAGAGATTCGAGTACATGATGTTGAACCCAATGCAATACACCAACAGTGCAAAACACTCATCAGCTTTAAAAGCCAGATGGTGGGAGGGGGGTGGTGGGGAAGGAGGCAGAGTTAGGAGGATGGCTGTGAGTTTTTCCCAGACACCTGAATTCCAGGTCAGCCTGGGCTAGAGCAAGACTCTACCCCCCAAAAAACAAAAAGGTGGGGGGGGGGCAGAGGGAAAATAATACTGAAACCTCACTAAAATGAGA
The DNA here is from genome assembly GCA_036365145.1 of Orientallactaga sibirica. NCBI lineage: Eukaryota > Metazoa > Chordata > Mammalia > Rodentia > Dipodidae > Orientallactaga > Orientallactaga sibirica. Next base: position 2,535,865 of record JAEOAD010002567.1, read on the forward strand.
ATACCATGAGGATAGAGATTTGATCTTATTATTTATTTATTTAAGAGAGAGAGGGAGAGTGAGAGCACACCAGGGCCTCTTGCCACTGCAAACAAACTCTAGATGCATGTGCCCCCTTGTGCATCAGGCTTACATGGGACCAGGAGAATCAAACAGGTCCTAACGCTTCGCAGGCATGCGCCTTAATAGATAAGCCATCTCTCCAGCCTTGATTTTACTTATTTTTGTATTCAGTGCTTATAACAGTACTCGGTACATAATGGATTCTGAGTCACTACTTATAAAAATAATTAACGGATGCTGGGTATGGTGCTGCGTGCCTTTAATCGCAGCACTTGAGAGGCAGAGGATGGAGGATGGCTGTGAGTTCGAGGCCACCCTGAGACTACATAGTGTGCAAACCCACTTGTTAACATTTTACAACATCTACTTTAATCCCAGCACTGGGGAGGCAGAAGTCGGAGGATCACCTTGATCAAGGCCACCCTGAGACTACATAGTTATTTATGTAGCCTGAGCTGAGAACTATATTTTAAATACAAAACAAAACATAAAGGGTTGGGGTTTTTTTTGTTGGTGTTGTTTGTTTGTTGAGGTTTTTTTTATTATTTTTGGGAGGCAGAGTTGGAAGGATGTGCTCTTAGTTGCCTCCCAAGGGCTGGAATTACAGGTGTGTGACACTATGCCGGCTTGTTCATTTTTTTAAAAAATTATTTGAGAGTGACAGAAAAAGAGGAAGAGACAGAGAGACACCAGGGCCTCCAGCCCCAAAAAACAGAATGTGCCTTGTGCACCTGGTGCATCTGGCTTACATGGGTCCTGGGAAATTGAGCCTTGAACTGGGGTCCAGGGAGCACTTAAAATAAGCCCTTGTTCTTTTTTTTTTTTTTTTTTTGTTGTTGTTGACACCTCACTCTAGCTCAAAATGACCTGGAATACCATGAGGATAGAGATTCTGCCTCCCTTATTATTTATTTATTTATTTTTTTTTTTTTTTTTTTATTTATTTATTTAGGGTTTCACTCTGGTCCAGGCTGACCTGGAATTAACTATGGAGTCTCAGGTGGAAGCAATCCTCCACCTCTGCCTCCCTTGCCACTGCAAACTCTTGTTCATTTTTTTTTTTGATTGAACATTTTATAGCTGTCCCCCCTAGAGCTAATAACTTATTTATGGGCATACAAGGGCTGGAGAAGATGGCTTAGCGGTTAAGGCGCTTGCCTGCAAACCAGGTGGTTAGAGTCAGGAACGTAAGCCAGATCCAAGGGGGGCATGCATCTGGAGTTTGTTTGCAATAGCTGGAGGCCCTGGGTGCACCATTCTCTCACTCTTTCTACCTTATTCTCTAAATATATATATATATATATATATATATATATATATATATATATATTGTTTGTTTGTTTGTTTTTGCATGATCTCGCTCTAGCCCAGGCTGACCTGGAATTCACTCTGATTTTCAGGGTGGCCATCCTCCTACCTCTGCCTCCCAGTTGATTAAAGGCGTGCGCCACCACACCCAGCTAAATAAAATATATTTAAAAGAAAAAAAAAATACTACTTCAGATAGTACAGTGGGTAAGAGTATTTGCCACACAAACATGAGGGCCTGAGAGGGCTTTATTGCACTGAGTTCAAGTCCCCAGTACCGACTATGGCTACGCACCCCTGTAACCCCAGTTCTGTGGGGACAGATGACAGAGAATCACTGGGCTTTCTGTTCAGCCAGTCTGACCAAAAAAGAAATAGCAGCTCTAAACAGAGAGAGAGGGGACACTGGCCTATAAACCTTTGTCCACACATGCAGGTAGCACATACACCACAACATAACACACAAACATATGCCAGGCTGGCTTGTTAATTTTTTAATTTTGTTTTGTTTTCTGAGGTAGGCCCTCACTCTAGCCCAGGCTACATGAGCATTGTGGAATCAAACCTAGGTCAGCAGGCTTTGCAAACAAGCACCTTCAACTGCTGGGATCCAGGATTTCTTTTTTTTTTTTTTTTTTTTTTTTTTTTTTTGTTTTTTTGTTTTCAAGGCCACCCTGGTCCAGGCTGAGACTATATAGTCTCAGGCTGGCCTTGAACTCCAGGTCAGCCTGGGCTCAAGAGTGTGAGAGTGTGCCACCTACCTCATTTATTTATTTATTTATTTATTTATTTATTTATTTATTTATTTATTTATTTATTTAATTTTTGAGGTAGGGTTTCACACAAATTGAAAACCAAAACCATCTCCCAGCCCCCTGCTTTCTCTTTTCTCAGTTTTGTAAATCCCAGCACTCAGGAGGCAGATGCTGGAGTTCAAGGCCACCCTGAGTACCCAGGTCAGCCTGGGCCCCTACAAAAAAAAAAGCCTCAGTTTCTCTGTAAATGCACATGCTGGCAGCTCTACTCTAGTCCCCCCTCCCCCCCAAAAAAAAACCTCAATTTCTCTTAAATGAACCTTATAAACTATGCTGTATTTCCACATGAAAGTGTGTTTCCTAAACAACACAATTTGTGATTTCTCCCTAAATAAACTTCATAATATATCCTTCTTGAATCTTGTCTTTATTAATTCATTATTAAAGGTAGGACAAGCCAGGCATGGTGGCACACGCCTTTAATCCCAGCACTTGGGAGGCAGAGGTAGGAGGAGGATCACCATGAGTTGAGGCCACCCTGAAAGTATATAGTGAATTCCAGGGCCTGGGACAGAGTGAGCCCCTACCTCAGAAAACCAAAAAAAACCAAAAAAAAAAAAAAAAAAAAAAAAAGTAGGAGAGAATCCAAAACTTGGGGTTCATAAATTCTGGGAGACTCCTACTGAACCCCCAAATCCTACATCACTATGTCTCCTTCTGAGTGCTGGGATTAAAGGCACTAACCGTCTTGACCATTCTTAGCCTGAAAATAGCCCTTTCACAATGATCCTGCTTTCATTTCCTTTGAATGACTTATTTTACCCAACTTTTACCTGTTTGAAATGTCTTTGACACCTGGAAGGATAAACAATTTGCCTGCAGGAGGATAAACTCCCCTGATGTTGTAAAATCCGGAATACCTGAGCAAGTTGACTGTGCTTTGACAAAGAATGAATCTATCATTCTGGGCCCATCAGGCTGGGGAAGGGGCTTAAGCAGACCAGGGCAGGAATGTGGTCTAACTGGACGGATCACATAAGCACCATTAAGTACCATGCTTTTCGAGGAAGAGCCTGCTGAGGGAACCATTTTGGGTGAGATCTTTTCTGCTCAGTTAAATACGTTAACAAGAGCAACAATGGGTGTGTGTGTAAGCGCACACACAGGATCACCATGAAAGGGCTATTTCCAGACCAAGATCAATGTCAGGTATCTTCCTCTCTTTCCACTGTATTCTTTGAGACAAAGTCTTTTTTTTTTTTTTTTTTTTTTTAAATTTATTTATTTGCAAGCAGAGAGACAGACAGAAGAGCGGCAGACAGAGAGAGAATGGGCACTCCAGGGCCTCTAGCCACTGCAAACGAACTCCAGATGCATGTGCCCCTTGTGCATCTAGTTTACGTGGGTCCTGGAGAATCGAGGGGGCAGACACAGAGTTTCACCCAGGGCCTCCAGCTATTGCAAAAACCAAAAAAAAAAAATTGGGCCAGATGTGGCGGTGCAGATCTTTAATCCTAGCACTTGGGAGGCAGAGGTAGGAGGATCGCTGTGAATTCAAGGCCACCCTGAGAATACAGAGTGAATTCCAGTTCAGCCTGAGCTAAAGTGAGACCCTACCTCGAAAAACCAAAACAAACAAACAAAAAAACTTGGGGGCTGGAGAGAAGGCTTAGCGGTTAAGGCACTTGCCTGCAAAGCCAAAGGACCCAGGTTTGACTCTCCAGGACCCACATAATCCAGATGCACAAGGGGACACATACATCTGGAGTTCGTTTGCAGCAGCTGGAGGCCCTGGCGCACCCATTCTTTCTATCTGCCTATTTCTGTATCTCTCTCCCTCTCTCTCTCAAATAAATAAATAAAAATAAAAAAATAAAAAAAAAACCTGGGCCGGGCATAGTGGTGCATGCCTTTAATCCCACTCGGGAGGCAGAAATAGGAAGATGGCTGTGAATTCAAGGCCACCCTCAGACTACATAGTGAATTCTAGGTCAGCCTGGGCTAGAGCAAGACCCTATCCCCCCCCCCCAACAAAAGGGTCTGGAGAGATGACTTAGCAGTTAAGGCACTTGCCTGCAAAGTCAAAGGAGCTCGGTTTGATTCCCCAGAACTCATGTAAGCCAGATGCACAAGGTGGTGCATGTGTCTGGACTTTGTTTGCAGTGGCTGGAGGTCCTGGCATGCTATTCTTTCTCTCTCTCTCAGATAAATAAAAATTAAAACAACAAAGGGGGCTGGAGGGATTGCTTAGCGGTTAAGGCGTTTGCCTGCAAACGGTTTGTTTCCCCAGGACCCATGTTAGCCAGATGCACACGGGGGCACATGTCAAGAGTTCTTTTGCAGTGCCTGGAGGCCCTGGCGTGCCCATTCTCTCTCTCTCTCTCTGTCCCTCTTTCTCTGTCAAATAAATGAATAGATAAAAAAAAATTTAAATATTAAAACAACAACAAAACAACAACAATTAGGTCTCAGGATGTAAATTGTTGAGTGCCTGCAAGCATGTGCAGCATTCAGTCACGTGGTACTCTAAATGTATGCCCCCATCGACTCGGGCATTTTATTAAACCTTGTAACTTGGGTCTCCAGCCCCTGGTTGGAGGTGGTTTCACTAGGGATGGATCCTGGGATTCAGCCCAAAGGTGTACCAGAGTGTGCTTGCTGCTTTTTGGTGGTGGAGGTTTCTCTCTCTGCCTGGATTTATGAATGGGAGCCAGCCTCTTCCCTTGGATCTGTAAGCCTGAAATAAATGCTGTTCCGCCCATAAACCATGTCTGGTTTGGACATTCATGCCAGCAACATGCAACTGACTGGCTTCGACGATTGCCAATGGAGGAAGGGAGGGAGGGGAAGGGAAGGAAAAGAAGCAGAGAACAAAGAAGGAGAGAGGAACAAAGGAAAGGAGAAGGAATGATTTGCCCTGAAGAGGACTATTGCTATGATACGGGAATGACAGACTGACCCACAATCAGCAGAGTACACGTTAAGTTGTTCCTCAGGAAGCTTATAATAATAATAATCACTAATCAGTGCCACCCTGAGACTTTTTTAATTTCTGGACCAGAGTGATTTCTACCTTTTATTTATTTGTTTTTTTATTAGAGATTTCTTTTTATTTATTTGTTTATTAGAGACAGAGAGAGGGAGAGAGAGAGAAAGAAAGAGTGAGAATGGGTGCACCAGGGCCTCTAGCCTCTAGCCACTGCATACAAACTTCAAACACATGCGCCACCATGTGCATCGGGCTTATGTGGAACTTGGAGAATCGAACCGGGGTCCTTAGGTTTCGCAGGCATGTGCCTTAACCGCTAAGCCATCTCTCCAGCCCACTAATTAGTGTTTTGTGCATATACTTTTCCAGAGGACAATGATGCACAATAAGAGATGGTCCTAGGGGGAGAGATGGCTTAGTGGTTAAGGCACTTGGCAGTTAAGGACCAAAGTTTGATTCCCCAATTCCCACGTAAGCCAGATGCACAAGCTGGAATGCGTGTCTGGAGTTCCTCTGCAGTGTATAAGAAGCAGTCTTATGAACTTGTCCTGGGGAAATGTGAACAAACAGCTATTTCCCCCAGCTAAGGCACCACCCACAGACCAAAGCAGCAATTCTACCAAGTGTTGCTTGGTGAACCAATGAATTTATTGGGTTGACCTGTAGGAGCACGGATAAGGAGGTTACAGGCATGGAGATGACCCAAGCAGTTGCCTCACCAGAAAGTCTCACCCAGCGTGAGTGGTGACTTCTCCACAGTTTAAAAGATCCATCCTCTGCCCACCCCTCAAAAAACCTCTCCACATTCTATTGTCTAGTATCTCCTGACACCGTGTGACACTGGGGCAAATTTATATACAGCTTGTAGAAAAGTGGCTGAGAACTGAGAATTTAGGTGAGTTCTAATGACCCTTTTCCCCTCCCCTTCTCCATTTTTTTTTTTTGTGTGTTTTCGTGTTTTAGGTATTTCATTTATTTACTTGAGAGAAAGAAAGTTTGATCCTCCAGGACCCATGTAAACCAGATGCACAAGAGGACACATGCATCTGGAGTTAGTTTGCAGTGGCTGGAAGCCCTGGTGCACCCATTTTCTCTCTGTTTTTCTCTCCCTCTCTCTCAAATAAATAAATAAATAAATAAATAAGTAAATAAATAAAATAATAACAATAAATGAGCTGAGCGTGGTGGCGCACACCTTTAATCCCAGCACTCGGGAGGCAGAGGTAGGAGGATCGCTGTGAGTTTGAGGCCACCCTGAGATTACACAGTGAATTCTCGGTCAGCCTGAGCTAGAGTGAGACCTGACCTGGGGGGGGGGAAGAATAAAAAGAGTAATGCTGCCAGGTATGGTGGTACATGCAGGCCTTTAATCCCAGCACTCGGGAGGCAGAGGTAGGTGGATCACCATGAGTTTGAGGCCACTCTGAGAGTGCATAGTGAATTCCAGGTCAGCCTGGGCTAAAGTGAAACCCTAACTTGAATAACTGAAAAACAAAAACAAAAAAGGAATAATACTAAGTGTTGCAGGTTTCAGCAAGTTCCTGTGGCCTTCCACCCACCTTTGACTTGCTCCTTTTCTTTCCCGAGGCAGGTTTTAGAAACCTAATCTTCTGCCCTGGAGCTGGCCGAGGAGGGTTTCTCTGACCCGCAGTGACTGATGGTAGGTGATAAGACTTGTTTCACAAAGGGTCTTGCCCTCTCCTTGGAGGAGGATGCTGACAAATCAGAACAGGCATGCTTTGCCGGGTCCTCCAGCCATCTGTTAGCATTGCATCAAGATCGTAACTCTCAGCCGGGCGTGGTGGCGCACGCCTTTAATCCCAGCACTCGGGAGGCAGAGGTAGGAGGATCGCCATGAGTTCGAGGCCACCCTGAGAATACAGAGTGAATTCCAGGTCAGCCTGGGCCAGAGTGAAACCCTACCTCGAAAAACCAAAAAAAAAAAAAAAAAAAAAATCGTAACTCTCCTGATCCAATCCTATTTCCATAAACACCCAAACTGACAGATTTCAGTGAGCATGAAAAAAAAGGTTCAAGACCAGAAAAGAAAAAAAAAAACCCTTTATAATAAATAGTAAGCCTGAGCTCTTTGAGCCATTCAGCAACTGAACGGGCATTTTCAAGACCAACCTGGGGTCCAGTAGGTAGTGGAAGGAGTAAGACCAAGGGGACAGGAGCTGGGTATGGCAGCTCATGCCTGTGACCCCAGAGCTCAAATGGGTGAGGCAAGAGGAAAAATTCAAGAAAAGCTGGGCGTGGTGGCGCAGGCCTTTAATCCCAGCACTTGGGAGGCAGAGGTAGGAGGATTGCTGTGAGTTCTAGGCCACCTGGAGACTAATTCCAGGTCAACAACACCTTTAAAGCACTCGGGAAGCAGAGGTAGGAGGATCGCCATGAGTTCGAGGCCACCCTGAGAATACAGAGTTTTAGCCCTAGAGTGAGACCCACCGAAAAACCAAAAAAAAAAAAAAAAAAAAAAAAAAAAAAAAAAGAAAAGAGGAGGCACAAGTTAGGTCATTCTCAGCAAGTTCACCAATGGATTCAAGGCCAGCCTGGAGCAACAAAAAAAAAAGAGGGAGTTCCAGGTCAAGCACCCAGGAGGCAGAGGTAGATGGAAGCCTGGAGCTACAGAGGGAGTTCCAGGTCAAAAAAAAAAAAAAAAAAAAAAAAAAAAAAGCAACCAAAAAACTGAATAAAAAGGCTTTCTTAGAAACCTGCTTGGAGTCCAGAGTGGGTAAGGAGATTAAAGTGGTGACGTTTGAGATTCATAGGTACAGAAGGAATCTTGTTGGAATCTTCCTCATCCAGCTGAAAAACACCTTGAGGCAGGTGCACTTTTCTTACATTCCCCTCAAGACTGAAGCCTGAGAAATTGTCAATAAAAATAATGCCCCAAACTGGTCTTCCCAGAGCTGCAGGTCACTCACCCACTCAGGGACTGCAAGGCCACTCATGCCTGCACAGACTGGACTTCTGGTCTCCTGGTTTCTGAAAACACACTTATCCTGCCCCAAGGCACTCGGTGGTGCACAACTTCCAGGCTCTCCCTTTCTTCCCATTCACCTGTAGAACAGAAAGAAATCTTGAATCCTAACTGCCCGTTGGAGGAACACCACTGAGTGCTCGCTCACTCTCTTTCTCACTCTCTCTCTCTCTGTTTTTGTTTGTTTGTTTTTGTTTTTTTTGAGATAGGGTCTCACTCTGGTCCAGGCAGACCTAGAATTAACTATGTAGTCTCAGGGTGGCCTTGAACTCACGGTGATCCTCCTACCTCTGCCTCCTGAGTGCTGGGATTAAAGGCATGTGCCACCACACCTGGCCCATTAATCTTTCTTTCTTTCTTTCTTTCTTTCTTTCTTTCTTTCTTTCTTTCTTTCTTTCTTTCTTTCTTTCTTTCTTTCTTTTTATTTGAGACACACACACACAGAGAGAGAGAAAGAATTGGCAGGCCAGTTTGCAAACAAACTCCAGATGCATATGCCATGGGCAGCTGGCTTATGTGGGTCCTGGGGAATTGAACCTGGGTCCTTTGACTTTGCAGGCAAGTGTCTTAACTGCTAAGCCATCTCTCCAGCCCCCATTAACCTTTTTGTGTGAGAAAATTTAATTTATACTGAATCTAAAAGAGAAACTGTTTCCATCTCCTATACTTTCAAGTGATTGGGTAAGACCTGCCCATACTATTGAAGATAATTTCCTTTATTTAAAGCCAATTGATTGTAGATGTTAAACAAACCTACAAACTACCTACACTTAATTCGATGAAAGCCTAGGTAAAGTGACCTGTAAAACTAACCATCACGAGATGGATGGAGGTTAGATGATTGCATGGGAACAAGAGAACACACACACACACACACACACACACACCATAAAAACAAGGGTCTGCCGGGTGCGGTGGCGCACGCCTTTAATCCCAGCACTCGGCAGGCAGAGATAGGAGGATCACTGTGAGTTCAAGGCCACCCTGAGACTACACAGTGACTTCTAGGTCAGCCTGGGATAGAGGGAGACCCTACCTCAAAAAAAAAAAAAAAAAAAGGGTCTGATGATTGGCCATAAATATGGGAATAAAGAAAGAAAAGTTCAAGGTTTTAGGTGGGAAGCAATTCCCGGCCCCGGCCCCCATCCATTCTCATCCTTGCTCTGTCCTGCGCTTGTGAACACCTGGCTGGGGTTGTGGCTGCTGAGCCACATAGGTGTGAGCAATGACCTGGACCCCAAGGTGCCACGCTAGGGGTACAGGCCGTCTCAGGGGAGCTACTAGCCTGGATGCTGTGGGCAGAACACTATGTCACGAAGATGAATGAGTAATCACAGGTGGGAGGAGGAAAAGGAGCAAGAAATAACAGGAGGCCTGGAGAGATGGCTTAGCGGTTAAGCGCTTGCCTGGAAGCCTAAGGACCCAGGTTCGAGGCTTGATTCCCCAGGACTCATGGAAGCCAGATGCACAAGGTGGCACATGTATCTGGAGTTTGTTTGCAGTGGCTGGAAGCCCTGGCACGCCCATTCTGTCTCTTTCATCTGTTGCTCTCAAATAAAAAAAAATTTTTTTTTAATTAAAGAAAATAACAGCCGGGCGTGGTGGCGCACGCCTTTAATGCCAGCACTCGGGAGGCAGAGGTAGGAGGACCGCTGTGAGTTCCAGGCCACCCTGAGACTACATAGTGAATTCCAGGTCAGCCTGGGCCAGAGTGGTGAGACCCTACCTCGAAAAACCAAAAATAAATAAATAAATAACAGAAGCCATTTTCTGTTCCTTCTGGGCAGTGGTGGGCTGGCAGTCTGGAGAATGCAGTTGCTTCAGTTGCTTTAATCTACTGAAATTTTAGGAATTAGTGTAATTTTTTTTTTTTTTTTTTTTTTTTTGCCTCCCAAGTGCTGGGACTAAAGGCGTGTACCACCACGCCCCACTGCAATTAGTGTAACTTTGAGCATAGTTATTTATTTATTTATTTATTTGCAAGCAGAGAGAGAGAGAGAGAGAGAAGAGAGGCACACAGAAAGAGAATGGGTGTGCCAGGGCCTCCAGCCACTGTAAATGAACTCCAGATGCATGTGCCCCTCGAGCATCTGGCTTACGTGGGTCCTGGAGAATCGAACCGGGATCCTTTGGCTTCGCAGGCAAACACCTTAACCACTAAGCCATTTCTCCAGCCCCTTATTTTTCTTTTTCTTTTTTTTTTTTTAATTTCTTTGAGCATAGTTTTGTAAGCTTTCCCCCATTGGACATAGGATTGATTTATCCGGGCTTGTGTTTTCCTGCGTTTCTTTCCTATTTTTAGGTTTGGGTTTCTTTCTAAGTGACATGTAGTTATGGCTTGTAAATTATAAGCTTGGTGCTTTGGCAACCGTAGTAACAAAAGCCTGAGGCAGGAAGATGAAGAGTCCTCCTGGCCAGGCTGTAACTCGAGTAGGGATGCACTTCACTCCCTCGGGGAGCAGGTCACTTGCTGCCAACAGAAACTTAAAGAAGCACTTTCTGCAATTAATATGTTAACCATCGTTAATGGCTTTGTTTTGTGCACACCAGCCAGCAGCACTGGCATTCCGCTGTGGTCTTGATAAACTGGTTCTGAGAAATGGAAAGGGAAGGGATGAGAAAGGAACTCGGTTACTCTTGACTGCCCAAGGTGAGTTAAACCTGAAACTTAGAGCACTGAGACTGACTTTAGCTCCTGTGTCAGGAATGATGGTGACATAAGTTTTCTTTATTTTGATTTTGTTTGTTTGTTTGCTTTTTTTTTGGGGGGGGGAGGGTTTTTTTGAGGCAGGGTCTCACTCTGGCCCAGGCTGACCTGGAATTCACTATGTAGTCTCAGGGTGGCCTCGAACTTTCTTCAGTCCTCCTACCTCTGCCTCCTGAGGGCTGGAATTAAAGGCGTGTGCCACCACGCCCAGCTTGAGGCACACCTTTTTTTTTTTTTTTCCGAGATAGGGTTTCACTCTAGCCCAGGCTGACCTGGAATTCACTATGTAGTCTCAGGGTGGCCTTGAACTTGATCTTTTGGAAAAGTTCTGAAACCAATTCTGAATTTTCTTTATCATGACAAAGTCCTGCATAACAGTATGTGTCTCTCCTGAAGAGATAGAGCTCATAGACTTTTTCTCTAATTTTTTTTTTTTTTGGTTTTGCAAGGTAGGGTCTCACTCTGGTCCAGGCTGACCTGGAATTAACTATGTAGTCTCAGGGTGGCCTTGAACTCTCGGCGATCCTCCTACCTCTGCCTCCCAAGTGCTGGGATGAAAGGCGTGCGCCACCACGCCCAGCTTTTTCTCTAATTTTTTTTCTTTTTTTCTTTTTTAATTTTTATTTATTTATTTACAAGCAGAGAGAGATAGAAGAGAGGCAGACAGAGAAAGAATGGGCACGCCAGGGCCTCTAGCCACCGCAAACGAACTCCAGATGCATGTGCCTCTTGTGCATCTAACTTACGTGGGTCCTGGAGAATCGAATCCTTTGGCTTCGAAGGCAAACGCCTTAACGACTAAGCTATTTCTCCAGCCCTTTTCTCTAATTTTTAAGGAATATCGAGTCCTTTCCTTAGCAGGATATAATAGACGTTTGCAAAATGTGTGTGTGTGTGTGTGTTTTTTTTTTTTTTTTTTTTTTTTTGGTTTTTCGAGGTAGGGTTTCATTCTGGCCCAGGCTGGCCTGGAATTAACTATGTAGTCTCAGGATGGCCTCGAACTCACGGCGATCCTCCTACCTCTGCCTCCCGACTGCTGGGATTAAAGGTGTGTGCCACCACACCCGGCTGCAAAATGTGTTTTATGTAATCGGTTCTGTTACAACTATTCCCAACATTTAGGCTATAAAAGGTCAAAGCCTCAGTCCATTTCATAATTTATTTCATTTTATTTTTTATTTTGGTTATTCTTTCTTTTTCTTTCTTTCTTTTGTTCCTTCTCTTTTTTTTTTTTTTTTTTTTTTTTTTTGGTTTTTCAATGTAGGATCTCACTCGATCTCAGGCTGAACAGTAATTCACTGTGTAGTCTCAGGGTGGCCTCAAACTCTCAGCCATCCTCCTACCTCTGCCTCCCACGTGCTGGGGTTAAAGACGTGCGCCACCACGCCCGGCTACATTTTGGTTTTTCAAGGTTGGGTCTCACTGTAGCCCAGGCTAAACTGGAACTCGCTATGTAATCTCAGGCTGGCTTTGAACTCATAGCTAAGCATCTACATCTGCCTTGTCAGTGCTGGGAATAAAGGTGCATTGAACCACGTCAAGGTCAAGGGATTTAGTAGACTCATCCCTCCTGATGGTGGAAAATCACAGATAAAAATCCAAAGATTGCTGGGCATGGTGGTGCATGCCTTTAATCCCAGCACTCCGGAGGCAGAAGTAGGAGGAGCGCTGTGAGTTCGAGGCCACCCTGAGAATACAGAGTGAATTCCAGGTCAGCTTGGGCTAGAGTGAGACCCTACCTCGAAAAACAAAACAAAACAAAAAAAATCCAAAGATCACATCATAGGTCGGCCTGAGTTTGGACTGCTGAGCCAGGGGACAGGCGGAAGCGGAGGGGTCTTTTTGGAAATGGGGCGATATCTTACATTTCATGCCATCACTCACTCTGAGTTACGAGCCTACCGGAAGGGGATGTCTGAAAAATGAACAAACAGGTCACAGAGTGTGTGTTTTCCTAGGAAGGAATGGCCCAGCCTAACTAAGGAGATCGTGGAGGGCTGATGGGTCAAAGGGCCAGGTTTTCGAGGAGTTAGAACTCCGTGAGCGAGGAGCAGTGGCCGCTCACCCAGGCCAGTAGACCAAATGGTTCTGTGTGTCCAGGGTCTGTCTTAAATCTCTTCTAATATTGAGATTTTAGCAGCCTCTAGAACTCTGCTCCATATATTTTGTATATCTCCCCATCACACTGGTGTAAGGTTTTCAAAGTCTCCATACAACCAGCCCTGTGGCTCTTCTCCTCAATATCTCTGTGCTGTGTCTTGGGTCCCGTTTCAGCTGGCAATCTTGACTTCCCTTTTGATAGGGGTTCAGGTATCTGTTTGTGAATTTTGTTGAATTTGTCCTTGGAGCTAGTTGCCTCTGTGCAAGAAAAAAAAACAGGCAGTCAGCTGCAGTCTGCATTGGCGAATCGGTTTGTATATGACAGAAGGCAGTGGGATTTTATATGAAAGCCATCGTTGTGGTTTCTGTACCATTCAGCCCCCTTTTCCCTCGCCTACATGGCAACATACTAATGGATTGTGACATAAACGTTAGAGATCAGCAGAACCAGTCCAAGCTAAGGTGGCTACAAACCCAGTTGTCATACTTTGGTTCTCAGACATACTTATTCACAATTGGTTTCTGGGAAAAGTGGGAATAACTTCTAAGAAGCACCCATCTCAGAATTAAATCCTTCTAATGTCCTAACACAGTAAGTGCCACATAGCATTCTTTCGATCTAAGTTGAAGGGAGTCTTCTATGTTGTCGACTTTTCACATGATGAAACCAGGTGATACTAACCTTATTTCCATAGAATTTGCATTCCCAGGAGGCAGAGGTAGGAGGATCGCCATGAGCTCAAGTGCTGGGATTAAAGGTGTGCACCACCATGCCCGGCTCCCTTTTATCTACCTTCTAGGAGGATCACTGTGAGTTGAGGCCACCCTGAGACTACATAGTGAATTCCAGGTCAGCCTGAGCCACAGTGAGACCCTACCTCTAAAAAAAAAAAAAAAAAAAAAAAGAAAGTAAAAGAAAAGGAAGCTGGGCGTGATGGCGCATGCCTTTAGTCCCAGCACTTGGGAGGCAGAGGTAGGAGGATTGCTGTGAGTTCAAGGCCACCCTGAGAAAACAGAGTGAATTCCAGGTCAGCCTGGGCTAGAGTGAGACCCTACCTCGAAAAACCAAAAAAAAAAAAATAAAATAAAATAAATAATAATAATAAAATAAATATTTAAATAAATAAATAAAGAGGGCTGGAGAGATGGCTTAGCTATTAAGACACCTGCCTCCTAAGCCTAAGAACGCTGGTTCCAATCTCCAGCGGTTCCAGTCTCCAGGTCCCATGTTTAGCCAGATGCAGTGACGCAAGGGCACAATGCCGCACTTGACCACAAGGGGGTGTACACATCTGGATTTCGTTCACAGCGGCTGAGACACTGCTGGCGCGCCCATCTCAATCTGTCTTCCTCTCCCTATCTCTCTGTCTGTCTCTCTCTAAAAAATAAAAATTAAAAAATTAAAAATAATATTAAATAAATAAATAAATAAATAAATAAATAAATAAATAGCCAGGCGTGGTGGCACATGCCTTTAATCCCAGCACTTGGGAGGCAGAGATAGGAGGATCATTGTGAGTTAATTGTCTACAATTAAAGAAGTTGTCAATAAAAAAATAAAATAAAGGGCTGGAGAGATGGCTTAGCGGTTAAGGCGCCTGCCTCCTAAGCCTAAGAACGCTGGTTCCAATCTCCAGGTCCCACGTTTAGCCAGATGCAGTGACACAAGGGCACAATGCCACACTTGACCACAAGGGGGTGCACACATCTAGATTTCGTTTGCAGCGGCTGAGAGGCTCCTGGCGCGCCCATCTCTATCTTCCTCTCCCTCTCTCTCTGTGTCTCTCTCCAAAAAAAAAAAATAAATAAAAAAATAAAATAAAATTTAAAAATAAAAGTAAATAACATTTTTTTGAGAATTTAAAAACATCATTTATTTATTTATTCATTGCAGAGCGTGAACGGGCATGCCAGCGCCTCTTGCCACTGCAAATAAACTCCAGGTGCATGTGTTATTTTGTGCCTCTGGTTTACATTTGTCTTGGAGAATTGAACCTGGGTCTTTAGCTTTGCAGGCAAGTGCCTTAACCACTAAGCCATTTCTCTAGTCCCATTTCTCCATTTCTTTTCTTTCTTTTTTTGGTTTTTGGAGGTAGGGTTTCACTCTAGTCCAGGCTGACCTGGAATTCACTATGTACTCTCGGGGTGGCCTCGAACTCATGGTGGTCCTTCTACCTCTGCTTCCTGAGTGCTGGGATTAAAGGCGTGCGCCACCACACCTGCCCATTTCTCCACTTCTATAAAGAGAAAACAAAATGCACTTCACAGAATCCTGTGAGGATTAAATGAGGTGAGATCTGTGGCAGTGAGGCACTTATTAAAGGTAACTCCTATATTTGAAGTTAATTATTATTCGACTTTATTAAATGATACTTGAGGCAAGGATAAATTATAGTAGATTGCTGCAATCATTCCACCAGGGTAACTGCCTACAAAATATAGCTGGTATGTTGGGATAGAACATTCTCATTAGTAAGTTACTTAGAAAGATAGAAAAAAGGAAAAAGAAAGAAAGATAGAAATAACAGCTGGGCGTGGTGACGCATGCCTTTAATCCCAGCATTTGGGAGGAAGATCACCATGATTCTGAGGCCAGCCTGGGGCTACAGAGCGAGATCCAGGTCAGCCTAACTAAAATGAGAACCTACCTCGGCGGCAGGGGGGTGGGGGGGGAGAAAAAGAAAAGAAACGATGGAAATTCTTCCTACAGAAGAAAATTACAGGTCTGGGGATACAGTTTGGTTGGCAGAGTGCTTGTCTAGTATGTACAAAGCCCTGGGTTCAATCTCCAGTACCACATCAACCAGGTTCCCACCTGTAATCCCAGCACTTGAGAGATAGGAACGACCAGGATCGGGAGTTCAAGGTAGCCAGCAAGTAGCCAGCCTGGGCTACATTAAGACCCTGTCTCAAACAAACAGAGCTGGAGAGATGGCTTAGCATTTAAGGCACTTACGTGGGACCTGGAGATTTGAACATACGTTCTTAGGCTTCACAGGAAGCACCTTAACTGTCAAGCCATCTCCCTAACCCCATTTCTCCCATCTTTAATGTTAGATTTTAAGAAAGATGCAGGGTGTGGTGGCGCACGCCTTTAATCCCAGCACTCAGGAGGCAGAGGTAGGAGGATCGCCGTGAGTTCAAGGCCACCCTGAGACTACATAGTTAATTCCAGGTCAGCCTGGACCACAGTGAGACCCTACCTAAAAAAAAAAAAAAAAAAAGAAAAGAAAAGAAAAAGAAAGCTGCCTCTGCTGTCCATCCCCTCTCCCTGTTAAGGAAATGGACTAAACCTTACACTGGATGAGGAAAAGTCCTCCTCCGAACCACTACCGATAGCCCAGGGTGGGGATGTGCCGATGCAAACCTCGCTTCCCTAGGAGAGCTTCTATGGCACTTCGAGAACCCTAATAATGGCCCATAAAAATCCAGACTCAGGGGCTGGAGAGATGGCTCAGTGGTTAAAGGCACAACTGCTTTCGAAGCCTGATAAACTGAATTTGATTCCCCAGTACCCACGTAAAGCCAAATGCACAAACTGGCACATGTATCTGGAGATAGCTTGCAGTTGCAAGAAGCCCTGGCATGCCTGTTTTCTCTGTCTGTCTCTGTCTCCTTACAAACAAACAAACAAACAAATAAATAAAAAAAATATTTTTAAATACAGGGCCGGGGAGATGGCTCAGCCGTTAAAGGCACTGCTTGCAAATAAAGTCTTTGTTAATTTTGAAACTTTAGGTACCATTGTATATGCATACTAAAAATTATTTGCATGTGGCATTTAAAAACAAACACAAGGCTGTGCATGAGGATGCACGCCTTTAATCCCAGCACTCGGGAAGCCGAGGTGAATGGATCATGGATCGCGGGAGTTCGAGGCCATCCGAAGACAACCTAGTGAATTCCAGGTCAGCCTGGAGTAGAGTGAGACCCTACCTCAAAAAAAAAAAAAAAAAAAAAAGGCTGGGGAGATGGCTTCATAGTTGAAGGTCCTTGCTTGCAAAACCTACCAGCCTGGGCTCAATTCCCCAGTACCCAAGTGAAGCCAGATGCACAAAGTGGCAGAATTCCCATAAGAAGCTCTGGTGCACCCATTTTCTCTCTTCTCTTTCTCCTTACAAATAAATAAATAATCCCAACTCAGAAATTTTCTCCCCACCAAAAAAAATTATTTATTTATTTATACATGTGTGTATGCACATGCAAGCACAAGAGCCATGTGCTTTAACCGCTCAGCCATCTCTCCAGCCCCCTTTTTAAAAATTTTGTTTATTTTTGGGCTGGAGAAATGGCTTAGTGGTTAAGGCGTTTGTCTGCAAAGCCAAAGGATACCGGTTCAATTCTCCAGGACCCACATAAGCCAGATGCGTGAGGGGCACATGCATCTAGAGTTCGTTTGCAGTGGCTAGAGGCCCTGGCATGCCCATTCTCTCTCTCTCTGCTTGCAAATAAATAAATAAATAAAAATAAATAAATAAATAATAAGGTAACTCTGGTCCAGGCTGACCTGGAATTCACCATGTAGTCTCAGGATTAAAAATATCCTCCAACCTTTCCCGAGTGCTGGGATTAAAAAACGCCCGGCTAAAAAATATTTTTAAAAAATTATTTATTTTTATTGACAACTTCAATTCTTACAGACAATAAACCATGATATTTCCCTCCCCTCCCCCTTTACCCTTCAGAACTCCACTTTCCATCGTATCCCCTCCCTCTCTCCATTAGTCTCTCTTTTAATTTGATGTCATCATCTTTTTCTTCTATTATGAGGGTCTTATGAAGGTATTGCTAGGCACTGTGAGGTCATGGATATCAAGGCCAATTTCTGTGTGGACAGTTGCATTGTAAGGAGTCGTACCCTTCATTTGGCTCTTACATTTTTCCATCTCTTCTGAAATGGACCCTGAGCCTTGGAGCGTGTGATAAAGATGTTTCAGTGTCTCTGGCCCCTTTTATTTTTTTATCTTTTTTTTTTTTTTTTTTTTTTTGAGGTAGACTCTCACTCTAGCCCAAGCTGACCTGAAATTTACTCGGTAGTCTCAGGGTGGCCTTGAACTCATGTCAATCCTACTACCTCTGCCTCCCAAGTGCTGGGATTAAAGGCATGCACCACCACACCCAGATGTTTTTTTTTTTTTTTGGTAGTTTTTCCTTTTATTTGACAGAGAAAGAGAAGAGAGAGAGAGAGAGAGAGAGAGGTAAATGCATCAGGGCCTCTAGCCCGCTAAGCCATCCCAGACCAGCACCCTCCATGTGCATCTGGCGTGGGTCCTGGGAATCAACCTGGGTCCTTTGGCTTTGCAGGTAAATGCCTTTAAGCCATCCCTCCAGCCCTGGTTTTTTTTTTTTTTTTTTTTTTTTTTTTTTTTTTTGAGGTAGGGTCTCTTTCTAGCCCAGGCTGACCTGGAATTCACTGTGTAATCTCAGGCTGGCCTCTAACTCATGGTGAACTGAGTGCTGGGATTAAAGATGTGACCCTCCATCTA
Organism: Orientallactaga sibirica; assembly: GCA_036365145.1. Lineage (NCBI taxonomy): Eukaryota > Metazoa > Chordata > Mammalia > Rodentia > Dipodidae > Orientallactaga > Orientallactaga sibirica. The sequence goes on from JAEOAD010002567.1 coordinate 2,554,256, forward strand.
GGGTCTTCTGTCTGACCCTGAGTGCTGGGATTAAAGTGCTGGGATTGTGCGCCACCACCACGTCCATCTTTATTTTTATTTTATAGGAGGTAAAATATTCCCATCAGACTGGTGCTATTGCATGCTAGTGGCTGCTTCAAATTCCCAAGAACAAGTGTTGGTGTGATTTCTGTAGTGACAGACAAGCTGTGGATGTGTGCATGCATGATCTGCTGTGTATGAGTTGCTTTTACAACGTGATAACACTGTCCCATATGTTGGGCAAATATCTTGGCTATAATTCACAGGCAGCTGACACATTAATAGTTCTTTGCTCATTTTCATTATGGAGACTGTTAGTAGCTTTTGTCTACTCTACATGTGACTGAGAGGCAGGGTCAGCTAGCTCGCTGATGCTCTGGACCAAGTGACCAAAGGTTTCATGGAAACAAAGCCAATGAATGAGGCAGCTTCCATAGGCACCTAGCTGAAAAAATTAAACTTGATTAAATCCTTTGTTATCGGGATGAGAGAAAAGGAGGTAAAATACACCTTTTCTAATGAGTTTCTACACAATTCTTTTTTTTTCCTTTCATTTCTTTTCTCTTCTTTTCTTTTCTCTTCTTTTATTTTCTTCTTTTTCTCCAAAGCAGAGTCTCACTGTAGCCCAGGCTGACCTAGAATGCACTCTGTATTCTCAGGGTGGCCTTGAACTCACGATGCTCCTCCTACCTCTGCCTCCCGAGTCCTGGAATTAAAGGCGTGTGCCACCATGCCCGGCCACAATTCTTTACTGTTTGAGACTTGGTCTTCTAGGAAAGGAGTCATTCTGTAAGACTCCTCTGGCTGGGTTGTCAAAGCTCAGAGAGAACATGGCACACTGGCCCAGGGTTTTAAAGACAGTGCCAGCAGAGCCCGGTGTGATTGTGCACGCCTTTAATCCCAGCACTACCCAGAGGTAAGAGGATCGCCATGAGTTTGAGGCCACCCTGAGACTACATAGTTAATTCCAGGTCAGCTTGGGCCAGAGTGAGACCCTACCTCGAAAAACCAAAACCAAACAAACAAACCAAAAACAGGGCTGGAGAGATGGCTCAGTAGTTAAGGCACTTAACTTAATGACCAGAGTTCAATTCACCACTACACACATAAAGCCAGATGTACAGGTGGCCTATGTATCTTGAGTCTGTTTGTAGGGACTGGAGGCCTTGGTGCATCCATTCTGTCTCTCTTCTGTCTATTGGGCTAGAGAAAGGGCTCAGAGATTAAGGCACTTGCCTGCAATGGCTAATCACCAGGGTTTTATTCCCCAGTAACCATGTAAAGCCAGATGTACATATGGATTTTGTTTACCATGGCTAGAAGCCCTGGTGTGCCTATTCTCTCTCCCTCCTCTTGCAAATAAATAAAATATAAAATACAAGCCAGGCGTGGTGGTGCACACCTTTAATCTCAGCACTCAGGAGGCAGAAGTAGGAGGATCACTGTGAGTTCGAAGCCACCCTGAGACTACACAGTGAATTCCAGGTCAGCTAGAGCAAAACCCTATATTGAAACCCAAACCAAAACAAAAAGGTAGAGTGAAAGGAGATATACAGAGAACACATACAGAGAATGGGTGTGACAGGGCCTCCTGCCACTGCAAAGGAACTCCATATGCATGTGCCACTTTGTGTTTCTGGCTTTATGTGGATATTGGGGGATCAAACCCAGGGTATCAGGTTTTACAAGCAAGCACCTTCAATTGCCAAACCATCTCCCTGGCCCAACTTTGGCAAGTTTTGAGAAGCAAAAACCTTTTGAGAACCGGGCCGGGCGTGGTGGCGCACGCCTTTAAAACCGAGAGGTAGAGGTAGGAGGATCTGATCAAAAGTAAGAACAGGGGCTGGAGGGATTGCAAAAAAAAAAAAAAAAAAAAAAGCGTGAGAACCGGGGCATTTGCCTGCATTAAGGCATTTGCCAAAGGAAGGACCCAGGTTCAATTCCCCAGGACCCATGTTAGCCAGATGCACAAGGGGCTGCATGTGTCTGGAGTTCGTTTGCAGTGGCTGGAGGCCCTGGCACGCCCATTCTCTCTCTCTCTCCCTCTTTCTCTGTCAAATAAATAAAAATAATATATATTTTTTAAAAAGTGAGAACAAGGCTGGAGAAATGGTTTAGTGATTAAGGTGCTTGCCTACAAAGTCAAAGGTCCCAGGTTGGATTCCCCAGGACCTATGTAAGCCAGGTGCACAAGGGGGCGCATGCATATGGAATTTGTTTGCAGTGGCTGGATGCCCTGGCGCACCCATTCTCTCTCTCTCATTGTCTCTCTCTTCTTCTACCTCTTTCTCTCTCTCTCAAATAAATAAATAAATAAATAAATAAATAAATAAATAAATAAATAAATATATTTAAAAACTGAGAACAGCATCTATGAATATAAACATAAATATTTAGAGAGCATCTGGAGTACAACACGTCTGTTTAGCTAAACAGTAGTAGTGGCTTTCCGTATAGCCTACGACTTTTTTTTTTTCCAAGGTAGAGTTTTCTTCAATTTTTTTTTTTTTTTTTTACTAGGTTTTCTGTACCAGGCAGTACTTCCCCTGGAGTGGCCTTCAAATCCAATCAGAAAGCAGTTGGTTATCCCCATAACAGACATGTCACTATTGCGCTGGTGGACATATGTTGCCTGGCTGACTATTTAGGTTGTTTGTGGGGTCCACACTGAATTTTTTGTTTGTTTTATAGTTTTTTGGTTTTTTTTTTTTTTTTTTGTTTTTAGAGGTAGGGCTTTGCTCTAGCCCAGGCCACCCTGAGACTACATAGTAAATTCCACGTCAGCCTGAGCTAGTGTGAGACCCTACCTCGAAAAACAAACAAATTTATTTGACAGAGATTGGGAGGTAGAAAGAGAATGGGTGTGCCAGAACCTCTAGCCACTGCAGAAGAACTACAGACATATGTGCCACCATGTGCAACTGGCTTACATGGATCCTGGGGAATTGAACCTAGGGGTCATTAGGCTTTGAAGGCAAACGCCTTAACCACTAAACTATCTCTCCAGCCCAGATTCTGATTCTCTCTCTTTCTTGCTTTTTTTTTTTTTTTTTTTTTGAGGTAGGGTCTCACTCTGGTCCAGGCTGACCTGGAATTAACTATGTAGTCTCAGGGTGGCCTCGAACTCTCGGCGATCCTCCTACCTCTTCCTCCCGAGTGCTAGGATTAAAGGCGTGCGCCATCATGCCCGGCTCTTTTTTTTTTTTTTAAGGTAGTGTTTCCCTCTAGCCCAGGCTGGCCTGAAGTTCACTATGCAGACTCAGGGTGGCCTTGAACTCACAGCAATTCTCCTACCTCTGCCTCTCAAATGCTGGGATTAAAGGCGTGCAACATCATGCCAGCTTCTTCTTCTTCTTCTTCTTTTTTTATGAGAGAGAGACAATTGGCACGCCAGGGCCTCCAGCCACTGTAACCTAACTCCAGAAGTGTGCACCACCTTGTGCACTTGTGCGACCTTGAGCTTGCATCACTTTGTGAGTCTGGCTAATGTGGGACCTGGAGAGTCGAACATGGGTCCTTAGGCTTCACAGGCAAGTGCCTTAACCACTAAGCCATCCACACAGCCCCAGTTTCTGTTTCTATACAGAAGCCTGTTTTGAACTTCTGATCTTTTCTGCCTCTACTTTCCAAGTGCTAGCATAACAGACATGGGTCAAAACACCTGCCTACACTGTATGACTTTAATAAAGTCACATTTGCCCAAATGGAAGTCCCCATCAAGTTGCCAGTGTGAACCCAGCATGAATGCACTTCCATAGAGCCTCTCTCTTGGAATACACAACAGGCAGCCACGTAGATTCCAGAAGAACAGGGCTGCAGTCACTGGATCCAGATACTGCAGAGGAGTGAAAGGAAAGCCTGAAGGTAGTTTTCACCCACCAGTAAACCACAGCAGACTTAGGAAAATGTAAATTAACATTTGATTTCCTTGTGGGATGAGATGTTCCCTCCCAGCAGGAAGTGATCAGGGGTCATAGAGTAGAATAAACACACAGCATGTGGGCCGGCAGAAGTGCGGTGGGAGCAGCCAAGCACCCTCCTCAAATCAGCTTGGACGCCTCTTCGTATGTTGTGAACCTTTTTCAGTAAATCTTCTGTTACATGAGGCTCTCATCTGCAGCTCTAGACGTAATACCAGAGCCCTGGGACCGTGGTGGATAAGCTGCAAGCGGAAAGGGTTAGGGTTAGAGATGGGCGACGGAGGAAGGGTCTGGAGTACGGTGTGGCCAGAGTTGGAAAATGATTTGTAAAAACCTCCCCTCCCCCTCCCAGGTGCACAAGGGGGCACATGCATCTGGAATTTGCAGTAGCTGGAGGCCCTGGTGCAGCCATTCTCTCTTTATCTGTCTCTACCTCTCTCTCAGCTAAGTAAATACATTTAAACAAATTTTTTTAAACAGGAGCAAGGAGGACGAAAAAGAAAAAAAGTTCACGGTGTAGTGGCTCAGGCCTTTAATCGCAGCACTAGGGAGGCATAAGTAAGAGGATCACAAGTTTGAATCCAGCCTGGGCTACAGTGTGAGTTTCAGGTCTGCCAGGGCTAAAGTGAGACTGTCCTTAAAAATAAAAAAGAAGCTGGGCGTGGTGGCACACGCCTTTAATCCCAGCACTCGGGAGGCAGAGGTAGGAGGATTGCTGTGAGTTCAAGGCTAGCCTGAGACTAAATAATGCGTTCCAGGTCAGGTTGTGCTACAGTGAATCCCTACCTCGAAAACAAACAATAAATAAATAAAATTTTTTAAAAAGAGCTGAAAAAGGGCGTGGTGGCTCACGCCTTTAATCCCAGCACTCGGGAGGCAGAGGTAGGAGGCAAGAGTTAAGGACCCTGAGACTACATAGTTAATTCCAGGTCAGCCCCAGAGACCCACCTTGTAAACCAGATGCAAAAAAAAAATAGGTGGCTCATGTGCCTGGAAGCTCAGGTTCAGTGGCTGGAGGCCTGTAAACCAGATGCCCATTCTTGCCTGGAGCTCTTTCAGTGGCTGGAGGCCTGGAAATAAATAAACAAACAAACAAATAAATAAATAAATAATATATATATATTTTTAAAAAGCCATCACTATTAACATCAGTGCTAACCCTCAAATAAGCTTTGGGGATTTTGTTGGTGGTGGTTTTTTTTTTTTTTTTTTTATTCCAGGTAGGTGGGTTTTGTTATTGCTGCTTTGAGACAAGGCTGGCTTTGAACTCAATGTACATTGATTAAGACCTTGGACTGATTCTCCTGTCTTTGCCTCCTAAATGCTGGGATCACAAGCATGGTCCATCTCACCTAGTTCATCTTGACTGATTTGAAGAGACTGCTGCAATTAATTTGATATCTTTCCCACCCTGTCCATGCTGATAATGAACAGAAACGTGGATGCATTTAAATTTATGAGGCCAAGTGTTTGTTTACGTGACAATGGAATGATACTGCTGGTTCTAGGAGTCTATCTGTTGATATTGGGGGGAGGGTCATAGCAGACCACCATCACCTTTCATGTGCTTCCAACCATGCCATGGAGACAGGAAGAACACCTCCCCTGGCAGGTTCAGGCACATCTGTTCCTCTGGCATTTGGTTCACACAGCAGTAACCTAGAACAGCACGGATGAAAGAGGCAGGTTAAAGACCAGTCAAGGTAGGTTTAGGGAACCGCTCTGTAGCAGAGCACAAAGCCCTGGGGAGCCCCGAGGAAACAAACAAATACACAACAACATAACAAAGGAATGAATCAATTGAAACCCCATGTTAAAAAAAAATTACAAGAGCAGGGCGTGGTGGCTCACGCCTTTAATCCCAGCACTCAGGGGGGGGGGGGGTCGGGGCAGAGATAGGAGGATCGCCATGAGTTCGAGGCCAGCCTGAGACTACATAGTGAAATCCAGGTCAGCCTGAGCTAGAGTGAGACCCTACCTTGCAAAACCAAAAAAAAAATTTAAAAAATAAATTAAAAAAAAAATAAAATAAATTAAAAATAAAAAAAAAAGAACAAAAATCTTTTTTTTTTTTTTATTTTTTGGTTTTTCGAGGTAGGGTCTCACTCTGGTCCAGGCTGACCTGGATTTCACTATGGAGTCTCAGGGCGGCCTCGAACTCACGGAGATCCTCCTACTTCTGCCTCCCGAGTGCTGGGATTAAAGGCATGCGCCCCACGCCTGGTTAACAACAAAAATCTTAAACACCCCATAAAGGATTAATAAGTAGAGAATGTCTACTGCACTGCTGTACCTGTGGTTTAATTCAATCTCAGAAGCCCTGGCACAAGGCTTTCGGGCCCACTCAGAGGATGAATGGAGTCACACAGCAGGAACCCAAGACAGAATTCAAGTTCAGGCCGACCGTCTGCCTTCAGGTGAGCACGCGGTCTTGCAAGTTCTGCGAGCCCGGGAGGTGCTGGGGCAGCTGGGCAGGGACAGCAGCCAGGGCCGCCGGAGGACCCGGCCAGGCGACCAGAGGACTTTCGAGTCGGGACGACACCAGACAGTGAGGTCGGCGCAAAGCCGAGGCGCCACCGTGGGCTTCGGTCCTGAGCGTGACCGCGGCAGGAGAGGGAAGGGACCGCGTCCGCCCCCTGCCCAGAGAGCCCCATGCCCAGAGAGGCCCATACCTTCTCTCCCCATGCCCAGAGAGCCCCATGCCCAGAGAGGCCCATACCTTCTCTCCCCATGCCCAGAGAGCCCCATGCCCAGAGAGGCCCATACCTTCTCTCCCCATGCCCAGAGAGCCCCCTGCCCAGAGAGCCCCATACCTTCTCTCCCCATGCCCAGCCCGCCCCCTGCCCAGAGAGCCCCATACCTTATCTCCCCATGCCCAGAGAGCCCCATGCCCAGAGAGCCCCATGCCCAGAGAGGCCCATACCTTCTCTCCCCATGCCAAGGCTGCCCCCTGCCCAGAGAGGCCCATACCTTCTCTCCCCATGCCAAGGCTGCCCCCTGCCCAGAGAGGCCCATACCTTCTCTCCCCATGCCAAGGCTGCCCCCTGCCCAGAGAGGCCCATACCTTCTCTCCCCATGCCAAGGCTGCCCCCTGCCCAGAGAGGCCCATACCTTCTCTCCCCATGCCAAGGCTGCCCCCTGCCCAGAGAGCCCCATGCTCAGAGAGGCCCCTACCTTCTCTCCCCATGCCGCCCCCTGCCCAGGCCGCCCCCTGCCCATGACGGCGCCCCAGGCTCTCAAACTGCCAGCGCTGGCCATTCAGCTTGGGTGGATCCAGCGCAGGACGGGGAGCAGAGCGCTGACTCCCTCCCCTTCTTTCCACAAGCTCTGGGCACAGACATGGATCAGACCCTTGGTCTCCAAGCGAGGGTAGGAGAGGACAGAGGGCAACACCTGGGCTCTAGAACGCAGCACAGTGAATTTGCTGTGAAGGCAGGCAGGGGTTCTCAGGAGACCTACCTATCCAGTGTTGGGCCATGCCGTACATTTATTTGTTTTTGTTTGTTTTGTTGTTTTTTCTAGGTAGGGTCTCATTCTGGCCAGGCTGACCTGGAATTCACTATGTAGTCTCAGGGTGGCCTCGAACTCATGGCGATCCTCCTACCTCTGCCTCCCAAGTGCTGGGATTAAAGGCCCGCGCCACCACGCGGGGCCCTTGCTGGCTTTTGCTTACAGCCCTCCTTCTGTCCCTCTCAGGGCAGTTCCCACATGGTGGAGACTCTGCAGAGCAAGGGAGAGTCCCTAGAAAGAAGCCACAGTCCAGAGAAACCTAACTCCAGACCTGACACCCCATCACTTGTGCGGTGTTGTATTATTCAGAATTGTATCAGGGATCCGCTCAAGGGAGAGAAAAGATGACACAAGGACAGGAATGCCAGGCTGCAGGTCATCTTGGAAGCTGCCTGTCACAATACCAACACTGAGGCCTACAGAGTAACCAGGAGTTAGTTATCACAGCTCTCAAGGCTGGAGCTGCTGTATGGCTCAGCAGAGCTGTAAATCTGTGTTGGGGGGGGGGGGCGGGAGCTGTGTAGACCTGTGCAGAGGCCAGCAGGAAGAAAAAAAGTCTAACACCTTTTAAACTCTGGATTGTTCTGTTGTTGTTTTGTTTTTCGAAGTAGGGTTTCACTCTAGCCCAGGCTGACCTGCAATTCACTCTGTATTCTCAGGGTAGCCTCAAACTCATGGTGCTCCTCCTACCTCTGCCTCCCAAATACTGGGATTAAAGGCGTGCGCCGCTGCCACGCCCGGCTTCTGGATGGCAAAGGTGGACTTGGTTCTGGCAGTGAACTTGGGAGAGCTGGCTTTAAAAAGATTACATTGAAGCCAGGTGTGGTGGCGTATGCCTTTAATCCAGTAAGCCATCTCTCCAGCCCCTGTTTTGTTTTTTTTTTTTTTTTTAATATTTAGCTTTTTATTGTGTGTGTGTGGGGGGGGCGCGGAGAGATGGTTTAGCAGTTAAGGCGTTTGCCTACAAAGCCAAAGGATCCGGGTTTGACTCTCCAGAACCCACGTAACCAGATGCACAAGGGGGAGCATGCATCCGGAGTTTGTTTGCAGTGGCTGGAGGCCCTGGTACACCCATTCTCTCTGCCTCTTTCTCTCAAATAAATAAATAAAATATTTTAAAAATGGGCACAGAGCCGGGCATGGTGGTGCACGCCTTTAATCCCAGCACTCAGGAGGCAGAGGTAGGAGGGTGGTGCCACCCTAAGACTAATCCCAGCACTCAGAGAGGCAGAGGTGGGGGGGAGGATTACTGTGTATTTAAAGGGAAGTTTCACCCTGAGACTCCCAGCCAGAGTGAATCTCACAGGTCAGCTGACCTGAGCCAGAGTGAGAGCAATCCCCTACCTCTGCCTCCCGAGTGCTGGGGGTGGGGGGGTTTCAAGCTCAGGCATAAACATAGTCTCAGGTATTTAAAGGGAAGTTTCCTCTGCCTCCCAAGTGCTGGGATTAATATGACCTTCCCAGCCATAGCTTTTTTTTTTTTTTTTTTTTTTTTTTTTTTTTGGTTTTTCAAGGTCAGGTCTCACTCTAGCCCAGGCTGACCTGGAATTCATTCAGGGTGGCCTCGAACTCACAGCAATCCTCCTACCTCTGCCTCCCGAGTGCTGGGATTAAAGGCGTGCGCTATCACACCCGGCTTGACCTCTGCTTTTTAAGTCCTGTGAAACACTTGGTAAGGTTCTCCAATAATGAAACAGAACACCAAAGTATCAACCCCACAGTTTTATTTATAAAGAACAAAGCATGAAAAGTCATATTTAAATGTACTCCAAAACCTGAAAAACCCAGGTCAGTTGTCTGATATGTTAAAGTGCTTAATATCACAATACTCCTTAAACTTTGTATTATGTTCAGATGAGGAAAACAAAACAAAAAACATTTAGTTCTGACATACTTTGTTAACACAAAGTAAATCAATATAACTTAAACACGGAAATACAGTTTAAAATCAGACACACAGGGCACAGTTAACATGTTTGACGTGTAACACAGAGGTGCTGTCTTTTCTTTTTTTTTTTTTTTCCCACCCTCATTTGACAACAGGGAGCCCTCGCTGAGCCTCTGCTCTTCAACAGCTGATCATGGACCGAGCACGTTCCTTCCTATGACTAAGGATATGTTAGAGCCCTCAGAGGACAAAGCTTGATGTATGTGTTTCACTATTATCGTAATTCCACTGTGTCTCTTTGAAGCCATTTTTGAAAATTTCTGAGCCAGGGTCTCACTGTAGCCCAAGCTTCCCTGGAACTTGTTCTAATCCAGGCTGGCCTTGAATCTCAGTGATTCTCTAGCCTCAGACACCTGCGATTATAGATGTGCGATGTCATGCTTAGCTTTGAAGCCAATTTTATTTTATTTTTTTGAGGTAGGGTCTTGCTTTAGCCCAGGCTGACCAGGAATTCACTATGTAGTCTCAGGGTGGCCTTGAATTTACTGTAATCCTCCTGTCTCTGCCTCCTGAGTACTTTTGTGTGTGTGTGTTTTGGTTTTTCATGGTAGGGTCTTGCTCTAGCTCAGGCTGACCTGGAATTCACTATGCAGTCTCAGGGTGGCCTTGAACTCACGGCAATCCTTCCTCTACCTCCCAAGGGCTGGGATTAAAGACATGCGCCACCATACCTGGCTCTGAGTGCTTAAATCTGAGGGATTAAAGGCAAGCACCACCATGCCCAGATGCCAATTTTGATTTTGAGAAAGACATCAGCTTTGTTTTTTAAGTATTATTTTCTTTTTTGTTTTTTCGAGGTAGGGTCTCTCACTCTGGCCCAGGCTGACCTGGAATTAAGTCATGGGGGGAGGGAGCTTTAACTCATGGCGATCCCTCTACCTCTGCCTTCCGAGTAGATTTTTTTTTAATTTTTCAAGGTAGGGTTTCACTCTAGTCCAGGCTGACCTGGAATTTACTATGTAGTCTCAGGGTAGCCTTGAACTCACAGTGATCCTCCTACCTCTGTCTACCGAGCACAGGGATTAAAGGCATGCACTACCACGCCTGGCAAGACATCAGATTTTGAAGAGTGAGATTTGTGTGTGCAAAGCACACACACCACTGCAACAGCAGCCTCTTTAAAAATCTTACAATTCAGCTGGGCATGGTGGCACACGCCTTTAATCCCAGCACTTGAAAGGCAGAGGTAGGAAGATCGCCATGAGTTCAAGGCCACCCTGAGACTACATAGTAAATTCCAGGTCAGCCTGGGCTAGAGACCCTACCTCGACAAACCACACACACACACACACACACCCCTTACAATTCAGTTAGTCAGCAGACTTACAAGTGCATTTTAATAAGCACGAATAACTTAACAGTCTGTTATTCTGTCTTCTGGTTTTTCTACATGGTCACGTAATAAATAGGAAACAGGGTTCACTTTGAAGTGGGGTGTTCGACTCTACTCTTAATGAAGTTGCATTAATACTGAAATGTAGAGAAGGTTCAGATTGTCCTTTCAGCTGTGTGGAGAGGGTAGACCAGCTTCAGGAAACCTCACAGACAATAGAGTTTCCCAGGCAAAGCCCATTTAAAAGTCATACTTCTTTATTTATTTTTTATTCTTTTGGTGTTTCAAGGTAGGGTCTCACTCTAGCCCAGGCTGACCTGGAATTCACTCTGTATAGTTTCCGGATGGACTCAAACTCACAGAGCTCCTCCCATCTCTGCCTCCTGAGTGCTGGGATTCAAGGTGTGCGCCACCACGCCCTGCCTGGCTCATGTGTGTGTGTGTGTGTGTGTGTGTGTGTGTGTGCGTGTGTAGGCCAAGGCATATACCACTTTTTCACTGGCTTTTCATGAGTGCTGGGGAATTGAACCCAGGCCGACAGACTATGCACTGGGCTAACGCCCCTGAGAAGTTACACGTGTCATGACGAGGGCTATAATCCCAGTGCTACTGAACACTTCCTTGGGAATCTGAGATCCTTATCGATTGCCTCATATTTCACATATGTTAGGGGTGTCAACACACGCTACACACTACAAGTTATGTATAGCCTTGGCCTATGTTTCAAAATTTCTATTTATATACAGTGCTTTATTGCTAAAAAGGAAATAGGAGCAACTCATATCATTCAGATGGTGATAGAAATTCATTAAAATGGTTTTTTTTTTTTTTTTTTTTTGGTTTTTCAAGGTAGGGTCTCACTCTGTCTCAGGCCGACCTCGAACTCTCGGCGATCCTCCTACCTCTGCCTCCTGAGTGCTGGGATTAAAGGCGTGCGCCACCACGCCCAGCTAAAATGATTTTTAAAACCATATTAGTCATGTTAAAATAAACACCACCGGGTTAGAAAGGTATAGTATGGGTGAATCATTTAAAATAAATCCAGTTTTAAGTTTTCTAGTCAAACTCTCATTCCCAGTGTTGAACATGGCTGGGAACTTTACTCTGTGTTTTTTCGAGGTTGGTAGGGTTTCGTTCTAGTCCAGGCCAACCTGGAGCTCAGCATGCAGTCTCAGGGTGGCCTCGGCCTCCCGTCACACCTGGCTTACTGTGTTCTTGACAGCCTCCTCTTCCCAGCCAGAGGTGCACCTGACAGTATTTCACACGGAATCTCAGTCATTTTAAAGGTACTAACACCCACCCCAAGGCACAAGTTCTCACATAAAATATCCAACCAGTGTAATGCCACCTTGACATTAAAGATTGAGATTTAGGGTTTCAGATACTAGGAAAATAAATTTTTGAAGCAGTTAACAATTTTGGCAATTTTTAAAATTTATTTCTGCCTACTGAGACTAGATCCCAGAGTCCTTGTTACTACTGAGCTACACTCCCAGCCATGACAAATTTTATTTATTTATTTATTTATTTATTTATTTATTTATTTATTTATTTATTTGAGGCAAGGTCTCACTCTAGTCTAGGATGACCTTGAACTCACAGCAATCTTCCTACCTCAGCCTCCCAAGTGCTGAGATAGAAGGAATGCACCATCATGCCTGGGGGCAAATTTAATTTTAGAGCTATTATTATATGAAAACATCAATTATGGTTCCCAATTATTTGCTTTTTATTTATTTGGACCAAGAAAGAAAAATAAAACCAATGCATTTACTCCGAGGTGATTCTAAAGCAACACACTAATTTTTGATGACCGTAGCAGGAAGGGTTCCTGTAAGTAGGTACAGTCCTTGCTCTAGCCCAGGCTGACCTAGAATTAGTTGAAGGCTGGCCTCAAACTCACAGAGATCCTCTGAATGCTGGGCTAAAGGCATGAGCCACCACGCCCTGCCAAAGCATTCTCATTCATTGCATTTGGATTCTAAGGACATGCTGTTCCAAATGATTACATTTCTTCTATCCAGCTAGGATTTACCACCCTGGGAACGTTCAAAGGAATGGGCTAATCAAGCAGTTCACAAGAACCCACCGGTGTGAGCAGAGGCTACACTAGGGGTCAGCAGAGATGCACAAAGGTGACGCATTTAAATATTTACTTCACTGTTTTAGTCATACAAGCAGGGTGAAACTTTATAGGTAACTTTTTTTGGTATTGGTATTACTTTTAATCACAGGCCCCATATGCAACTTTGCTTCCAGTTTTTACAACAGATGCAATTTGCAATTTTCTTTTTCAAGGTAGGGTCTCACTCTATGTCAGGCTGATTTGGAATTCACTACGTAGTCACAGGGTGGCCTCGAACTCATGGCAATCCTACTACCACTGCCTCTGGAGTTGCTGGGATTAAAGTCGGGCGCCACCACGCCCGGTTTACAGATGCAATTTCTAATAACTTAAGAACAACCTGTTACATGGTATATCAGGGCTGGAGAGATGGCTTAGCAGTTAAGGCGCTTGACTGTGAAGCCTAAGGACCCAGGTTTGATTCCCCAGTACCCATGTAAGCCAGATAGATGTACAAGGTGGCACATGCGACTGGAGTTCATTTGCCCTGGCTGGAGGCCCTCGCATGCCTATTCTCTATCTGCCTCTTTCCTTCCCTCTCTCTTTCCAATAAATAAATAAATAAATAAAATATTTAAAATTTCCATCAGTTCTTATTAAGTTCTATAGCAATATTACTTGTTATCCCTATAAAAGGTAGATAAATGTGTTAAATTTCACAGAGCTGACTCCACCCCCTCCCATCGACCTCCTCCCACCAGCTGTGCCTAGGAGCAGAATCACCTGGCTACAGGTAAGGAACTGACCCTTCCTGCCCTGCCTGCATGAGCAATGAGAGCCCTTCTCAGTGTGACCAGCCTGCGGCCCTGGACTGGGGCTGTGATGATCCAGACTGCAGGCACTCCAGAGAACCCCAGTAACTGTCCATAGAATCCAAACTGAGAAAAGGAATACCCACCCCATCCTGTGGGCTTGAGTCCCCGTGAGTCACAGGTGCTCCATCCCTGTCCCCCCAGTGCAGCTCCCACAGCATCCGTATGGAGAGAGAGCCCTTTCTGCCTTACCGGGGCCGCTTTTTTGCTCCGAATCCCGCTGTTTACTCATTGGAGTTAAATAAGATCTGGAGCCCGAGAAGCTGCCTGTCTGTTCAGGTCTTCAACTGCAAACTCCCGGGCCTGACATGATGAAGATCCAACTCAGTTAAGGTTGGTCTCACACCGCCTGGTGGGATAAAAATTTTCGATCCCTGTGTGTCTAGGACAAGAATTTAATCCCTCTGATGCCTAAGTGCTGTGTGTCTACCTATAAATAAGAAAGCTGTACAAACGTAATCTTTCTGGCCGTCCACAGGTGTCAGAAGGACGGCCATATAGCTTCCAGGATTTCCTAGAATAGCTAGACCACCATAGCAGACACACTGGTTTCAGGCAAACAGATCCACTCCACCCAAGTGATCCAGAGCCACCTTCTAAGCCAGCTCTCTCAAAGCAGGCCTCCGGCAGCCTTTGCTTTGGGCAAGTTACGTGTGAACACGGGGCTGTTCCTTAGCCGGGATAGGGATAGTGTCTGACAAAGGAAGTGAGGCACTTGATCCATTTGTTTCTTCCTCCAGGAAATAAGGCAAACCACGCTGCTGGCAGAAGTCCAGGACCCTCACGTTGTACAAGGGTCCTCAGTGGCCATGGTGGTGCTTCTGAGCCACATCTAGGAATAAAACCTGGGGTTTTGCTGAGACAAGTTTGCAGGTGACAAGGTACCCGAGCCTTTTTAGAGGATGACGACTTGGGTGATAGCTAATATGTTCACTTGACGTTCATTAACTGTCAAGCTGGACAGTTACAATTTGAGGGGTTGTGAAATTCTGGCTTCATTTCCAGCTCCCAGTCTGTGGCAGTGACTTCCCTTCCCGGGCTGGTAGCTTTACATTAGGACCCTCCTCACAAAGGAAATGTAGAGATTTCCTGAAATACCCAGAAAGTCCTTCTTTCTCTTCCCTTCTGCTATTTGCATTATCTTGGTCAACAAATACTTTCACAAAAACATTCCAAGCCACACAGAGCTCTCCTTCTTACACATTCTTCTCATTTCCTGGGGGGATGGGCAGGCACAGGGGTGGCTGGAACCTAACAAAGACAGGCCTGCTCCCCACCCCCAGGAGGTAAAGGCCTGCTGCACAGGTCCAGGGCCAAATTAAAAGTGCCGCATCCAGCTGTTGTTTGCAGCTATTATGACTACGTGGCTAACACTCTGCAATTCATATCTCCCCAAAGTTCCTGAATTAACAATAATAAAAATGCTAAGAATGAAGCTAGTCTAAACTAATCTTTCCAAGTGTAAAGAAGGTGTAATCCCACACTTAAACACACTTCTCAGAGCTTCCTGTGTTCTCTTTCCAATTCAGCCAAACTCCTGGGGTCTGGTATTTTAAAATACTTTAATTACAAGTTCACCTTGTGCTGACTGAAAATTTCTTTCCAAAAGATTGGAAAAATGACTTAATTCAAATGTATAAAACAGTTTATAACTTAAAAGATACTTGAAAATGAGGGTTCTGGTACGGAAGGTAGGTCTGCAGACATTCACCGCACTGGGGGAAGACGGGGCTCCAACGTGGAGTGGAGGCTGCTACAGAACAGCGTCCTCGCTCTCTGTGACCTGCAGAGGGACAGAGCCAGGCTGGGCCGCACTGCATTCACACATGTACTGGCTTCTTCCTCACTAGCACCATTCTTTCCCTCTACTCCCAGCATTTTTAAGCTACTTATTTTACACAAGCTAAGAAAAGTATCTTATTAGAGTAATATAATTTCTTAAAGAAGATAGCATATTTACACACATCTAACACATGAAAATACTCTATTGTGTACTAAATTCCAGGTTCAAATGAACTACTGCGCGGCGTTTTGCCTTGTCTGCTGAGTAGAGACTGCTCCAGTGTGCTGTCCCTGCCCTGGTCACTACTGTCAGACAAGTTCAAATGCCCCCACAGTTGGGGAAGGTTCAGGAGCCAGGGATGGGACCAAGGGTTTCTATCAGCTGCTTTACACATCTACTCCTTTGATGAGAGATCCTTCCAAAACTATGGTGAAGTCCTGAATGGTCTGGAGAATTCGGATGAGGGAATTGACAGTCATGCGGTCTCGCAGGAGCGCGCTCTCCTCATACATGCGGGTGATGGCAGGACACTCCGCTAACAAGGGGATCCACTGTGGGAGCAGGTGATCCCTACAAACTCAAACAGAAAGAGTGCCTGAGTGCTCAGGGCCACAACGCACAACTTAAACTTACTGTAAGGAAAACGGAAAATGGATTTTAAAAGTGTATTACAGGCTGGAGAGATGGCTTAGTGGTTAAGGCATTTGCCTGCAAGTCTAAGGACTGGAGTTTGATTCCCCAGTACCCATGTAAAGCCAGATGCACAAGGTGGCGCATGTGTCTGGAGCAGTCTGCAGTAGAGAGTGACATACCCATTTTCTTTCTCTCTCTCAAATAAATAATACAATAAAATAAAGAGCGTATTACAAGCTGGGCATGGTGATGCACGCCTTTAATCCCAGCACTCGGGAGGCTGACTGTGTGTTTGAAGCAGCCTGAGACTACTTAGTGAATTCTCGGCAGGCCTGAGCTAGAGGAAAAAACCAAACCAAAACAGAACAAAAACCAGGGCTGGAAAGACGCTTAGGGGTTCAGGCACTTGCTTGCGAAGCCTAAGGGCCCATGTTTGACTCCCCAGATTCCATGTGAGCCAGACGCACAAGGTGATGCATGCGTCTGGAGTTTGATTTCAGTGCCTAGATGCCCTGGTGTGCCAATTCTCCCTCATAAAAAAAACATATAAATAAATAAATAAATAAATAAATAAATAAATAAATAAATAAATAAATAAATGCGTATTACAAGGTCTGGGTCACTGAAGAATTTGTTTTGTGGAGAAGGGTTCAAGGTAGGGGTCTCACTCTAGCCCAGAATGACCTGGAACTCACTCTGTAGTCTCAGGGTGGCTTCAAACTCACTGTGATCCTCCTACCCCTGCCTCCAGAATATTGGTATTAAAGGCATATGCCACCATGCCCACCTTTTTTCACTTTTTATTTTCAGACATGGTCTTGTTAAGCTGCCCAGGCTGGCTCTGAAATAGCTCTGCAGTTCAGGCAGGTCTTGAACATATGACTACCTGTCTCAACCTCCTGAGGAGCTGTGCCATAGGCCTATGCCATAGGCATAGCTTCTTCTTCTTCTTCTTTTTTTTTTTTTTTTTGGCTTTTCGAGGTAGGGTCTCAGTCTAGCTCAGGCTGACCTGGAGTTCACTCTGTATTCTCAGGGTGGCCTCAAACTCATGGCAATCCTCCTACCTCTGCCTCCTGAGCGCTGGGATTAAAGGCATGGGCCACCACGCCTGGCTCATTTTTTGTTTTTTTGAGGTAGGGTCTCACTCTAACCCAGGCTGGCCTGGAATTCACTATGTAATCTCAGGGTGGCCTCGAACTCATGGCAACCCTCCTAATTTTGCCTCCCGAGTGCTGGGATTAAAGGCGTGCGCCACTGCGCCCAGCTGGCTTCTTTCTTGCTATGTGACCGTGGGACAGTTAGCTAGTATCTATGCCTCATCTATTTCCTATCTTCTCACCTAATATAAAACAGGAAATCAGTTGATACTTCATGTGGTGGTAGTGACGTGACAGGAAGGTACCCAGAAAGCAGCATCATTATGGAAGTTAGAATGAAAGAAACCAAGAACAAGTTGCAGAAGTGGCAAAGTCTGGAATAACTCCTATGAATCATTTAACAAAAACTGGAAAAGAAAACTCTGGCTTTATACCGTGTTCCAAGGCAAACTAGAATCTGGAACTTGCCGTCCTTCCCAATGCTCCTGGGTGCAGTGTTAATGGCGTTCACGTAGTGGCAGAAAGTCTTGTAGGACGATTTCTGAAGAAGGACGTCATCTTCATTGTCGAGACTCTGGTCAGTAGTTTCAAAATAAGCCACCACTCTCTCTGGGGAAGGAAAGCACAATCACATCACTTACTTACACACCACTTACCTACAGAAATGTCAATACATATTTAACTTTTTAAAATATTTTTTATCAGCTGGGTGTGGTGGCACACACCTTTAATCCCAGCACTCGGAAGGCAGAGGTAGGAGGATCACCGTGAGTTCGAGGCCACCCTGAGACTACAGAGTGAATTCCAGGTCAGCTTGGGCCAGAGTGAGACCCTACCGTGAAAAACCAAAAAAAAAAAAAAAAAAAAAAAAAAAAAAAAAAAAAAACAAAAAAAAATAAAGGGCTGGAGAGATGGCTTCGCAGTTAAGGCACATACCTAAGGACCCCGGTTCGATTCTCCAAGTCCCACATAAGCCAGATGCACAAGGGGCTGCATGTGTCTGGAGATCATTTGCAGTGGCTAGAGGCCCTGGTGCTCCCATTCTCTCTCTCCCTCCCTCTCTCTCTCTCTCTTTCCCTCTCTCTGTCTCTAATAAATAAGTAAAAATAAAATCTTAAAAAACAAAACAAAACAAAACAAAACAAGCAGGGCGTGGTGGCACACGCCTTTAATCCCAGCACTCGGGAGGCAGAGGTGGAAGGATTGCCTTGAGTTCAAGGCTACCCTGAGACTACATGGTGAATTCTAAGTCAGCCTGGACTAGAGTGAGGCCCTACCTCAAAAAAAAAAAACTAAAAAACAAAAACAAAACAAAACAAGAGAGAGAGAGAGAAAGGGCATGCCCGGTCCTCTAGTCACTGCAAACGAACTTCAGACACATGTGCCATCATGTGTAGCTTATGTGGGTCCTGGGGAATGAAATCTGGGTCCTTAGGCTTTGCAGGCAAGTGCTTTAACCTCTCAGCCATCTCTCCAGCCCCATCATTTCATTTATTCTGGAGACATTAACGAGGCTTGCCACTAAAGCCAGTCTTCTAGGTTGAATTCCAGAGGCTCTTGGCAGAACAGCATGCTCCCAGGAATTCATTTTCTAATGAAGTCTGTACTCCAGAAGGTTGAAAAGTTTATTCTCTTAAATTATCTTCCTGGGGCTGGGAAGATGGCTCAGCAGTTAAAAGTGCTTGCTTCAAAGCTTGACAGCTGGTGTCTGATTCCCAGTGTCTAGTGAAGCCATGTGCACAAAGTAAGACACGCATCTGGAGTTCACTGCAGTGGCTAGAGGCCCTGGTGTGCCCTTTCATAGTTTCTCTCTGTTTGCAAATAGTAAATAAAAATATTTTAAGCTGGGTGTGTTGGCACATCTTTAATCCAAGCTCTTGGGAGGCAGTGGTAGGAGGATTGCTGTGAGTTCAAAGCCACCCTGAGACTGCATAATGAATTACTGATAGAGGGAGACCCTACCTCGAAAAACAAAATAATGAAAATAAAAGAAAAACACCCATTTGTTGGGGGGGGGGTGTCCCAAAACCCACTTGTTACTGGTATGGGTAGTTTTACTGGGTGGGCTGAGGACTTCCCCTGCCAGATAAAGGCCCTTTTAGGTGAAACCATTCCAAGATTAAAAAAAAAAAAAAAAGAAATCAGGGGCTGGAAAGACGACTCAGCAGTTAAAGGTGCTTGCTAACAAAGCCTGATGGCCCAGGTTTGACTCTAAAACACCCATGTAAAACCAGATGCAGAAAGTGGCACATGTGCCGGGCGTGGTGGCGCATGCCTTTAATCCCAGCACTCAGGAGGCAGAGGTAGGAGGATCACCATGAGTCTGAAGCCAGCCCAGGACCACAGGGCATATAGAGTGACAATGGACCAGCCTTAAGGCAGAAGTCACGCAAAAGGTCTCCCAGGGTCTGGAGAGATGGCTTAGCAGTTAAGGCGCATGCCTGCAAAGCCTAAGGACCCAGGTTCAATTCTCCAGGTCCCACGTAAGCCAGATGTACATGGTGGTACATGCATCTGGAGTTCATTTGCAGTGGCTAAAGGGCCTGGAGTGCCCATTCTCTCTCACCTGCTATATGACCCCAAGACTACATATCTCAGGGCCTTCAGATTATGAGACTGACACGCTACCTACTGCGCTGAGGAGATAGGTGCTACTATCTCCCTATTGTGATTTGATTAAATTCCAGCAAATCCTCAGAACTACAACATCCTGGGCAGGATGATACCAGGACGATGCCAGGACGATACCAGGACGATGCCAGGCCACCTTTGTTTTGCCCAGGAGACTTGGTTTTAATAAAAACATTTAAAGAGGGCTGGAGAGATGGCTTAGCGGTTAAATGCTTGCCTATGAAGCCTAAGGACCCCGGTTCGAGGCTCGATTCTCCAGGACCCACGTAAGCCAGATGCACAAGGGGGTGCATGCATCTGGAGTTTGTTTGCAGTGGCTGGAGGCCCTGGCGCACCCATTCTCTGCCTCTCTCTCTCTCTCTCTACCTGCCTATTTCTGTATCTCTCTCTCTCAAATAAATAAATAAATAATAAAATATTTAAAAAAAAAAACATTTAAAGAGAGAGAGCCCCTCCATAAAACCTACCTGGGAGGGCCCTTATTCAGTCTTTCTCTTTGCCTTTCTTCCTTTCCTTTCCCTCTCCCTCTCTCCTCTTCTCTCCTCTCCTCTCACCTCTTCTCTCTCTTTCTTTGTTTTGTTTTTCGAGGTAGAGTCTCACTCTAGCTCAGCTGACCTGGAAATTCACTATGTAGTCTCAGGGAGGCCTCCAACTCATGGCGATCCTTCTACCCTCTGCCTCCCGAGTGCTGGGATTAAAGGCGTGCGCCACCATGCCTGACCCAGTCATTCTTTCTACCCCACGGCTGTCACGGTGACAGGCACACACTCTTGGATTCATCATAGCAGGGTCAAAATGTGGCATACCTCCTAGAGACTTCCCAGGAACCCAGAGACTAGCCTCTACACCTGGGAACCCATAACAGACCTCAAGCTGCTTTTCAGATGTCACAGCTATAAACTTCCTTTCTAAGTGTCTTAATAACCTGTAGAGAAGACAGAGCCCACTGGAATCATCAGAGCTAAAAAGGCTCCCAGGTCACAAGGCTGCTGCAGATGGTGGATACTTGCAATGTGTTTTACACTGGCCCTCTGGTAAGACTCCTGTCTTCCTATCAGGGGGCATGAAGACCCAGAAACAAAGAAGTCAGAAGACAGTCTCCAACAGGCGAGTCACAGGTGAGGAGAACTCAGTCCTCCACGCTCATCCTAACAGACACCAGTTCTGGAGAAGCCCCGGTGCGCCTCCAAAATTACGTTTTGGATTACATTTTGGCTACCTGCTTGGTCTTAAACATTCAGTCAAAATAACCAAACGCACAGGGTGTGCCGAAGTGTAAAACGAAACACAAACAGGTAAATCTGCTGCTCCTCTCACCACAGAGTTGGCCTCACGTTCCACCTTGCTGTTGTTCTACCTGCTCATCCTGAGGAGGAAAATTCACTCCTTGCATGGGCCAAGAATATGCGCAGGATAATCAGCCTCCCTGTGGGTCTGTGCGCTCTTGCCCACTTCCAGCACCTCTGGACGTCCTTCCAAGATGCCGGAACCCATCACACACATCCACTGACCAGGAATGAGCTGGCTTTCCTCCTCTAACCCAGGTTACTAGGTGGGATGTTTCTCAATGGCCTATCTACTCTACCCAAACCAAACAGACACAGAACGAGCTTCTCAAAAGAGGAGACTTAGCCAGGCATGGTGGTGCACGCTTTTAATGTCAGCACCTGGGAGGCAGAGGTAGGAGGATCTCTGTGAGTTCAAGGCCACCCTGAGACTACATAGTGAATTCCAGGTCAGCCTGGGCTAGAAACCTTACCTCGAAAAACAAAACAAAACAAAAAAAAAAAAAAAAAAAAAGAGGAAACTGGGCTGGAGAGATGGCTTAGTGGCCAAGATGCTTGTCTGCAAAGCCTAAGGAACCAGGTTTGATTCCCCAGTGAATTCCAGGTCAGCCTGGGCTACAGTAAGACCCTACCTCGAAAAACCACACACGCAAGAGAGGCTAGTTGCTGCGGAGATGGCTTAGCAGTTAAGGTGCTTGCCTGTGAAGCCTGAAGACCTAGGTTCGATGCTCTAGATCACATATAAGCCAGATGCACATGGCAGTGCATGCATCTGGAGGCATCTGGAGTTTGTCTGCAGTGGCTAGAGGCACTGGCATGCCCATTCTCTCCCTCTCTCATAAATAAAAATTAAATAAAAAAAAAAAAAGAGAGGATAATGAGAGGGAGATAGGTAGCTTTGTTAGGCAGTTAGGGTGAGTGAGGCCCTGAGAGTAAAAAGCAGGAATGCCTTTAGGCTTTGCTAGAGATCGGAGAGGAAGCTGGCTCCTTATCCTTGCCTCAAGGAGTCCCTGGATCTAGTTCTCCACAAATAATCTGACCCCTCCTGGGACCAAAGCCCCCTCTCCTAGACTTCAAATCCAATCCTGACATCGTGGTTGCTCAAGTTCAGAATCTGGTGTCATGTCATGGCTGGCCTCTTCATGACCAGTCAACTTGCATTCTGGCTCACCTGAGCCAGAAGGTAAAGTTATAAATATGTTCACGAGGGGCAGGCAAGCTCTCTTGTCAGCCCGTTCATCACACATGAACCTCCAAGTTCTGACAAATCCCCCTGACCTCCACCTACCCACTCCTGCCCTCCACATAGCAGGAGTTCTCTGTACTTTCTTTTCTCTCGCTCTCTAAATCTCTTTTCACATTTCTTCTAGGCCCATATGGGCTCTCAGACCACATGGGTGGTTTCATTTTCCTTCCTTGGTTTTTGTATTTTCTATTTTTTAAAAAAATTCTTTTTTCTTTTTTATTTGCAAGCAGAGAGAAAGAGAGAGAGAATGGGCGTGCCAGGGCCTCCAGCCACTGCAAACTCCAGATGCATGTGCACCCTTGTGCATCTGGCTTACATGAGTACTGGGGAGTCGAACCTGGGGCCTTTGACTTCACAGGCAAATGCCTTAACTGCTAAGCCATCTCTCCAGCCCTCTGTCTACTATTATAGGGTTCTTATGAACTGTGTTTGTTGACATATTTTTCCTAGTTAAAAAAAAAATGTTTTATTTATTTGCAAGCAGAGAAAGAGAGAGAGAGACACACATACCAGAGACATATGGAGAGAGAGAGAGAGATGGAGAATGGGCATGCCAGGGCCTCTTATCACTGCAAATGAACTTGAGATGCATGCACCACATTGTGCATCTGTCATTACATGGCTACTGAGGAAATCAAACCTGGGCCATTAGGCTTTGCAAGCAAGTGCCTTAATTGTTGAGCCATGTCTCCAGCTCAGGCTGACTTGGAATTGACTATACAGTTCTCAAGCTCTTTCTATCTCTTTCTCACTCTCATAAATAAATAAAAAGTATAAGCCGGGCATGGTGGCGCATGCCTTTAATCCCAGCACTCGGGAGGCAGAGGTAGGAAGATCACCGAGAGTTCGAGGCCACCCTGAGACTACATAGTTAATTCCAGGTCAGCCTGGACCAGAGTGAGACCCTACCTCGCAAAACAAACAAACAAAAAAAAAACAAAAAAAAATCTTAAAAAATATAAACCAATATTTAAAACATATTTTATTTATTTACTTATGAGAGAGGAAGAGGCAGATGCACCAGGGCCTCTAGCCACTGCAAATGAACTCCACATGGATGTGCCACCTTGTCTATCTAGCTTTACGTGAGTACTGGGAATTAAACCTGAGTCCTTTGGCTTTACCCACAAGTGCCTTAACTAAGAGGTAGCTAAGCTACCTCTTCAGCCCTATTTATTTATTTTAGGTAGGGTCTCACTGTAGCCCAGGCTGACCTAGAATTTACTACATAGTCTCAGCGTGGCCTCAAACTCATGGTGATCCTCCTACTTCTGCCTCCTGAGTGCTGGGATTAAAGGTGTGTACCACCAAACCCAGCCAAGTTTCCATATATATATACATTTTTTTTTTCCTCTCTCTTTCCTTGACCAAGTTTATATATTTTTTTAGACACATACTCCCTTATCATTAGCCACTATTCATTCAAATTCCTGGGTTTCTCAGTTTTCTAAGAAACATTTCAATTACCTTATATAACACACATCTATCTAATTTACCTACGAAGTCCCAGATGAAGACATTCTTGTGGAAGATGCGGGCAGATTTGAATCCATGGTGGAACACTTGTTCAAGTGCAGCAACCAGGCCATTTTCTCCACACAGCAGCACTGTGAGGCTTCCTCTCTGTGAAGCACAACATTAGTGACACATACAGGAAACCTACTGCCTCTGTGTTTAAGAAAACACTGGAGACATTAAGTAGTACTAAGAGTAGCTACACAAAGCATGCTTCTGCAGCTATGAGAAAGCTTACAAATGAAGCTGGGTGTGGTGATGCACACCTTTAATCCCAGCCTTGAGGGGCAGAAGTAAGAGGGTTGTGGTGAGTTCGAGGCCACCCTGAGACTAAATAGTGAATTCCAGGTCAGCCTGGACCAGATTGAGACCCTACCTCAAAAAATCAAATAAAAAGTAACGCAGGCCCAGAAAGCCAAATGTCACATGTTCTCTCTCATATGTGGATCCTAGCTATAAATGATTGGACTTCTATGTGAGTAAAAATAAAACTCAGTAGCAGAAACCAGTAAGCTAGAAAGGGGATATAAAAGGAATAGAAAGGGAGGGAGGGGGTCTTAATAGGATGGTATTGTATATATGTAAGTAGAAGAACAGACTGATGGGGTGAAAAGGCCTAGGTGAGGTCAGGGGAAGAGATCGAGTAAAGGAACGGTAGAGGGAGGGCTAATCAAAACCTAAGAGGATATAAATATGTTATATGGAAACCTACTTTTCTGGACAATGGAACACTCAGAAAATTTTCAGTGTCAGGGAGGGGATACCTTCCAGTGAGTTGCTGGCCAGGGAGGTCACTGATACCCCCAAAACATTACAGGCCATTGCTGAGGCCCTTAGTTTCCCACCAGGAATAGATGGTAAGACCCTATTGCAAAGACTCCACATACTTGGGCGGCAAGGTCACTGAGAAATCCTGCTGGAGCTGAGCTGAAAACCTCCTCCATGTGGACCAGCTGACAGGAAGCTGGAAAAAGCTACGCTGCATGCAGTTCAATGGGAGAGAGAGAAATCACCAGTGAAGGTACTCAACAGTGGACACTGCAAGCCTTAAATTTGGCCAGCCAGGCCAAATGAGCCAATGGGTGCAATAGTGGCATGTCTGTTATGGGAGAAACCAACTGCTCTCTAATTGGACTGGAGGCCCGCTCCATGGGAGGGAACACATCCCTGATACTGAAAACCTACGATAGTGGTAGTCATGAGTCCTAGGGGTGTAACATCTGCTTGTGTCACACTAAATGTATACACTATGCTCAACAAACTGCCCAGTAAGCACTTCTCTTAATGTCCACACCCATATATTAACGCTACTCTCACTTTTGGTTAGAGAAACTTCTCTTTTCAGATGGTGGCAACCTTGGGATGACTCAGAAGGCACTGTGGTGCTGAGAAGAAGGGACAGAGGAGTGCTCAGCACTGAAACATCTCAAACCCACCTTCCAGGGCTCAGGGTCCATTGTGGAAGAGGGGGCGGAAAGAATGTAAGAGCCAAAGGAAGAGTAGGACTCCTTACAACGTGCTCCTCCAGACACAAAATGGCCTGGATATCCATGACCTCACAGTGCCTGACACTACCTACACAAGACCATCATAATAGGAGGAAAAGATCATGACATAAAACTGAAAAGAGAGACTGATTGAGAGGGGGAGGGGATATGATGGAGAGTGAAGTTTCAAAGGGGAAAGTGGGGGGAGGGAGGGAAGTACCATGGGATATTGTCTACAATTAAGGAAGCTGTTGCTGGGCGTGGTGGTGCACGCCTTTAATCCCAGCACTCGGGAGGCAGAGGTAGGAGGATCGCCATGAGTTCAAGGCCACCCTGAGACTACATAGTGAATTCCAGGTCAGCCTGGGCCAAACTGAGACCCTACCTCAAAAACAAACAAACAAACAAACAAACAAACAAACAAACAAACAAACAAACAAAAACAGGGCTGGAGAGAAGGCTTAGCAGTTAAGGCACTTGCCTGTGAAGCCTAAGGACCCCGGTTTGATTCTCTAGGTCCCACATAAGCCAGATGCATATGGTGGCACATGCATCTGGAGTTCATTTGCAGTGGCTAGAGACTCTGGCGTACCCATTCTCACACACACTCTCTCTCTCCCCTCTCTGTCTTAAACAAACAAACAAACAAACAAACAAACAAACAAACAAACAACACTTGGGAGGCAGAGGTAGGAGGATTGCCAGGAGTTCGAGGCCACCCTGAGACTACATAGCGAATTCCAGGTCAGCCTGAGCTAGAGTGAGACCCTACCTCGAAAAACCAAAACAAACAAATAAACAAACAAATAAATAAAATCTAAAAATGAATAAAATGCTGGGTGTGCTGGCACATGTCTTTAATCCCAGCACTTGGGAGGCAGAGATAGGAGGATTTCCATGAGTTCGAGGCCACCCTGAGAATACATAGTGAATTCCAGGTCAGCCTGGGCTAGAGTGAAACCCTACCTCTGAGAACAAATGAAAATTAAGGTACCCATAATGCCTTACACATCACATATAAAAGGTCTTTAAAAGGTCCACTATATTGGGGCTGAGGGACAGCTCAATGGTTAAAGGTGCATCTTTACAAAACCTGCCAAGCTGAGTTCAATTCCCCAGCATGTATGTAAAGCCAGAAACAAAGTGGTGTACAAGTCTGGAGATCATTGTAGTGACAGGAGACCTTGGTCGGCACTCGCGCGCACGTGCACACACACACACACACACGTCTTACTATAATGTTTTAAAGACCATCATACCTCTTTTTCAGGTTTGTGAAAATGCTTCACAATATTGTTCACAGCTTCTCCGATTCCTTCTTGGATCTGTCCAGCATTGGGTTCTGTAAAATAATGAACAGTGGCTGCATTCCCCAAAAAGAAAACTAAATCAAAGTGCAATGGGATATCAACTGTGTCTTTCTCTCCTGGAAACATTTTAAGTAGGCTTATTTCCCAATGGTTTCAAGAAACTTGCCTCTGGATGGTCTGGCCAAGCGTGAGGAATCTTGGAACATGGGAAAAGAACTCAAGAGGTCCTTGGATTCAAAAGCTGTACTAAGCCGGGCGTGGTGGCGCACACCTTCAATCCCAGCACTCGGGAGGCAGAGGTAGGAGGACCGCCGTGCATTTGAGGCCACCCTGAACTACATGGTGATTTCCAGATCAGCCTGGGCCAGAGGGAGATCCTACCTCGAAAAGCCAAAAATAAATAAATAAATTAAAAAAGCTGTACTACCTGTAACCTATAATCTACGCCAGCTGTCTAATTTCCTGTAATTTTCCTCAACTAAAAATAATGAAAATACACTTTTCAGTGGAAAACAGAACAAGCAAGACATTAGGTGCAAATACCTGTCAGGATCCCTGTTACAAAGGGCCATCAAAAGCCGGGCGTGGTGGCGCACGCCTTCAATCCCAGCACTGGGGAGGCAGAGGTAGGAGGATCGCTATTAGTTTGAGGCCACCCTGAGAATACAGAGTGAATTCCAGGTCAGCCTGGGCTAGAGGGAGACCCTATCAAAAACAAAACAAAACAAAACAAAACCAAAAAAACCAAAGGGCTGACAAGTCTCCCGTGCACGAGGTGCAAGTGGGCAGAATGCCTTCCCACTCCTCAGGTGCTCCCGGCCCAGACACGACCGGGTGCAGGTTAAGGTTTCTTATGCTTAGAATGGCCCTGGTATCAGAGTCTGCGCTTGTTACAGGAGGATGCCAGGTCCCACGTCGCGCTCAGAGCAGAAGTGAAGACCCTCTTCCTCACGAGTCCACGCCTACTCCATTTCCCCAGCCAGCACTTGAGCACTTGCTCATGTTTTGCTTCTTTCTTTCTCTTCTTTTTCTTCTTCTTCTTCTTTTTTTTTTTTTTAATTTTTCGAGGTAGGGTCTCCCTCTGGCCCAGGCTGACCTGGAATTTACTAGGTAGTCTCAGGGTGGCCTCGAACTTATGGTGATCCTCCTACCCCTGCCTCCTGAGTGCTGGGATTAAAGGCGTGCGCCACCATGCTTGCTAGCAACTTTTTTTTTCTTCAAATTTTGTTCTATATTATTTTTATTTATTTATCTGAGAGAGGGACAGAGAGAGAAAGAGAGAGAGAGAGAGAGAGAATATGGGTGTGCTATGGCCTCTGACTGGTGCAAATGAACTCCAGATGCATGCACCACCTTGTGCATCTGGCTTATGTAGGTCCTGGAGAATTGAACCTGGGTCCTTAGGCTTTGCAGGTAAGCACCTTAACTGCTAAGCCATCCTTCCAGCCAATCTTTCTAGAGAGCTTGGTGGGCTGCCTGAATGGGAACTGAACCACTGTATGCACCAAATACTAATACTAAGAATAGTTTTTTTTTTTTTTTTTTTTTTTTTTTGAGGTAGGGACTCTCTCTAGCCCAGCCAGGCTGACCTGGAATTCAGTCTGTATTCTCAGGTGAGCCTCGAACTCTTGGTGATCCTCCTACCTCTGCCTCCCGAGTGCTTGGATTAAACGCATGCACCACCGTGCCCAGCCATAGTTCTTTTTGTTTGTTTTTTGAGGTAGGGTTTCAGTAGTTCAGGCTGATCTGGAATTCACTCTGTATTCTCAGGGTGGCCTCGAACTCATGGCAATCCTCCTACCTCTGCCTCCCAAGTGCTGCGATTAAAGGTGTGCGCCACCACGCCCGGCTATTTTATTTTTATATATTTATTAGAGGCAAGAGAGAGGGAGAAAATTGGAGCACCAGGGACTCTAGCCACTGGACTCGAACTCCAGGTGCTTGCATCACCATATGTATCTGGCTTATGTGGGTTCTGGGGAATTGAACCTGGGTCCTTAGGCTTTGCAGGCAAGTGCCTTAACCACTAAGCCGTCTCTCCAGTTTAAGAATAGTTTTTTTTTTTTTTTTTTTTTAAGGTAAGACAGGCATGGTGATGGCTCACACCTTTAATCCTAGCACTTGGGAGGTAGAGATAGAAGAATCACCATGTGTTGGAGGCCAATTGAGACTACAGAATGAATTCCAGGTCAGCCTTGGCTAGAGAGAGACCATACCTCAAAAAAAAAAAAAAAAAAAAAAAAAAAAAAAAAAAAGTAAACAAATTCCTTCTAGTCAGAAGTGGGTAATAAAAAGAAAAATGAAGCCAGGCGTGGTGGCACACACACCATTTATCCCAGCACTTGGGAGGTAGGAGATCACCATGAGTTCAAGGCCACCCTGAGACTACATAGTGAATTCCAGGTCAGCCTGAACTAAAATGAGATAGTGAGATTCTACCTTGAAAAACCAAACCAAACCAAACCAAAAAAAAAAAGAAGAAGAAAAATGGAGGCTGGAGGCTGGAGAGATTGCTTAGCGGTTAAGGCATTTGCCTGCGAAGCCCAAGGATTCAGGTTCAATTCTCCAGGACCCACGTAAGCCAGATGCACAAGGTGCCGCATGCATGTGGTGTTCGTTTACAGTGGCTGGAGGCTCTGGCGTGTCTATTCTCTTTCTCTACCCCCCTCTCTCTCTGTGCCTGTCTCTAATAAATAAATAAAACAAAAATAAATCTAGGGCTGGAGAGATGGCTCAGCGGTTAAGCTCTTGCCTGTGAAGCCTAAGGACACTGGTTTAAGGTTCAATTCTCCAGGATCCACGTAAGCCAGATGCACAAGGTGGCACATGCGTCTGGAGTTTGTTTGCAGTGGCTGGATGCCCTGGTGTGCCCGTTCTGTCTCTCTCTGCCTGTTGCTAATAAATAAATTAAAATTAAAATTAAAAAAAAATCTAAAAAAATGGTGTGGGATGTGTGTGTGTATATATGTATGTATGTAGAGGGTTTTTGAGATGGGGCCTCATATCAAAAACTCAAAATATAGTCAACAAAGACCTTCTTTTTTGTTTTAAATTTAATTTTGTTTTTTTGAGGTAGGGTCTCACTTTAGCCCAGGGTGACATGAATTCAGGGTGGCCTTGAACTCACAGTGATCCTCCTACCTCTGCCTCCCAAGTTCTGGGGATAAAGATATGTGCCACCATGCCTGGTTCTTTTCTTTTTTAAAATTTATTTATTTATTTGAGAGACAGAAAGAAGCAGATAAATAGAAAGAGAGAGAGAAAATAGGAACACCAGGGCCTTTAGCTGCTGCAAACAAACTCTAGAAGCATGTGCCACCTTTTGCATCTAGCTTACATGGGTCCTGTGGAATTGAACCTGGGTCCTTTGGCTTGGCAGGCAAGTGCCTTAACTACTAAGCCATCCCTCTAGCCCTTCTTTCTTTTTAAAGACAGTGTTTTCATACTACAGCCAAGGCTGGCCTAGAGCTTGCAGTAATTCTTATTTTATTTGAGAGCGACAGGCAGACAGAGAAAGAGGCAGAGAGAGAGAGAGAGAGAGAGAGGGAGGGGAGGAGAGAGGGAGAGAGAATATTAGGGTGCCTTAGTCTCGAGCCACTGAAACGAACTCCAGATGCATGCACCACCTTGTGCATCTGGCTTATGTGTGTCCTGGGGAATCGAGCCTTGAACCGGGGTTCTTAGGCTTCACAGGCAAGCTTTTAACCACTAAGCCATCTTTCCAGGCCCTTCAGCAATTCTTTTACATTGGATTCCTTAGTATTGAGATTTCTAGCTTATATTAACTATTAGATCTAATTTATTTATCACCCTAAGAAGGAAAAATATAGGTCATACTGAATTTATACTGCTGGAGTTGTTCTTATATAAGTCTTTTTTTTTGTTGTTTTTTTTGAGGTAGGGTTTCCCTGTAGCCCAGGCTGACCTGGAATCACTCTGTAGTCTCAGGCTGGCCTTGAACTCATGGTGATCCTCCTACCTCTGCCTCCCGAGTGCTGGATGTCCCCCCATGCCTGGCTCTAGAATTTTTTTAGAGCCGGGAAAGGAACAGCGTCTCTGTGCACTACCCATGCATTCCATACTCACACCCCCCTTTCTTCCCCTTTAAAGTCTCCTTTCAAGTTAATTCTCCTTAACTTTTTTTTTTTTTTTTTTTTTTTGGTTTTGCAAGGTAGGGTCTCACTCTGGTCCAGGCTGACCTGGAATTCACTGTGTAGTCTCAGGGTGGCCTCGAACTCACGGTGATCCTCCTACCTCTGCCTCCCGAGTGCTGGGATTAAAGCCGTGCGCCACCACGCCCGGCTCTTAACTTCTTTTTTAACCATCTTACCATAATTCACTAATAGAATTGTTTTCTACGAAATGGCCAACAAAGATTAAAACATGTGAGACTCACTGCACCAACTACTTACTGGCAGTCTTCCCTGTGAGTGATGTGATGCTCAGTCTCCTGGCTGTGGTGGGAGATTTCTGTTGAGGGGGAGTCCGACATTGCTTTCCTAAGTCCTCATCTGATGCTGATGTCATCAACTCTCCAATAAGAATCCTCTCCAGGCTGCCATCATCAATGCCTTTCCCCAGCCACCGTCCACATGGGAATCTGACACAGCAGGAAAAAACCTTTTGAATCATATTTTTCTTGCATGCATGCGTGTGTGTGTGTGTGCATGCGTGCGTGCGTGCGGTGCAGCATGTGTGTATAAATGTTCATGTAGTTCAGTGTATGTTTATGCAGAGGCCAGAGGTCAAAGTTGGGTGTCTTCCTCAATCAACTTACACCTTAAATTTTTGATCTCTGCTCTCTTTGTGAATGTGGAGGTCACCAACTTGGCCAGCCGAGCCCCGGGGATTCTCTTGTTTACACCTCCCAAGGGCTGGGATTTCTGGCACCTGTTGCACCTCGCTTTTACACGAGAGCTGGGGTGTGACAGGCCCTCGTGCTTTTACACGAGAGCTGGGGTGTGACAGGCCCTTTTCGAGAGCTGGGGTGTGACAGGCGTGCTTTTACACGAGAGCTGGGGTGTGACACGCTTTTACACGAGAGCTGGGGTGTGACAGGCCCCCTTTTACAGGAGAGCTGGGTGTGCAGGCCCTCGTGCTTTTACATGAGAGCTGGGTGTGACAGGCCCTCGTGCTTTTACACGAGAGCTGGGGTGTGACAGGCCCTCGTGCTTTTACACGAGAGCTGGGGTGTGACAGGCCCTCGTGCTTTTACACGAGAGCTGGGGTGTGACAGGCCCTCGTGCTTTTACACGAGAGCTGGGGTGTGACAGGTCCTCGTGCTTTTACATGAGAGCTGGGATGTGATAGGCCCTCGTGCTTGCAAGGCAGTAGATTTGCTGACTGAGCCATCTTCTCAGCCCCACAATCTGGTTTTTCTTTGATGTATTTTTTTTTTTTTTTTTTTTTTTTTTTTTTTTATCAGGCTGACCAATTTTATATTATATTAAACGCCCGGCTCTTTGATGTATTTTATCATCAATTTTATATTATATAAATAGAACAAAATAATACACCCCCCCCCAAACCAAAGTTCAGAAAGCAGTGGAAAAGCATTAGAAGTAATATTTAGGGGACTGGGGAGATGCCTCAGTGATTAAAGGTGCTTGCTTGCAGGGCATGCCAGCCTGGGTTTGCTTCCCCAGTACACACATAAAGCCAGATGCACTAAGTGGCATATGCATCTACAGCTTGTTTGAAAAAAGCCCTGGCATACCCATTCTCTTTCCCACCCACTCTTTTTTCCCTTCTTTTTCTGCTTGCAAATAAATAAATAAAAATATTTAAAAAGCAGAAAAAGTTCAAATCTTTTGTTATCTAAAGAGCATTGAGGTAGGTGTGATGGCTCATGTCTTTAATCCCAGCACTTAGGAGGTAGAGGTAGGAGGATATCTATGAGTTCGAGGCCAGCACACAGTGAATTTCAGGTCAACCTGGGCTAAAGGGAGACCCTACCTCAAAAAAAACCAACAACAAAAGGCCAGGCGTGGTGGTGCACACCTTTAATCCCAGCACTAGGGAGGCAGAGGTAGGAGAACTGTGAATTCGAGGCCACCCTGAGACTACATAGTTAATTCCCAGTCAGCCTGGGTCAGAGTGACACCCTACCTTGACAAAACAAAACAAAAAAGAAAACAAAACACCAACAACAAAATGCTTTGAAACAATCTGGAGTTCTGCTCATAAGGCCATTGACTTACCTGTAGGTATGTCCTGTGATTTCGTTTCTGACCACGACACAATCCACTAGCCATTTCGCCAACAACCCGGAATTATCATGGCCAATCTGAACAGTAGTGAGCTTCCCCAGATTCTGACACTGCAGACAGAGCCACAAGTTATTCAAGACACAACTTTCCTCTTCCCTCTGTGCTTTAGCAGTGGACCTTGAATCCACTTATAACTGCAGAGATCTGTCCTGTAAAATGCGCTAAGCTATGCCCTAGAAAAATAGGTCCATAAGCATTCCTTGCTCTCAGGGACCCTTAACACAACTGGGTACCACATGCGGTAAACTATATGAGGCGTTGGCCTAGAAATGTAAACAAGTGCTAAAGAATGCTGGGAAAGGAACAATTATTATTTTTTTTTTTTAAGAGTGTCAGAGAGAGAAAGAGACAGAGAGAGAATGGGCGCACCAGGGCCTCCAGACACTGCACACAAACTCCAGATGCATGCACCACCTTGTGCATCTGGCTTACGTGGGTCCTGGGAATTGAGCCTCCAACTAGAGTCCTTAGGCTTTAGGCTTTGCAGGCAAGCACTTAACCACTTAGCCATCTCTCCAGGTTCTTCTTTTTTTTTTTTTTTAATATTTTATTTTTATTAATTTATTTGAGAGAGGAGAGAAAGAGAGAGAATGGGCGTGCCAGGGCTTCCAGCCACTGCAAATGAACTCGAGATGCATGCTCCCCCCCGTGTATCTGGCTTATGTGGGTCCTGGAGAATTGAAATGAGGTCGTTTGGCTTCACAGGCAAGTGCCTCAACCACTGAGCCATGTCTCCAGCCCCTCCAGGTTCTTTTTTTGTTTTGTTTTTTTTCAAGGTAAGGTTTCACTCTAGCTCAGGCTAACCTGGAATTCACTATGCAGTCTCAGGGTGGCCTTGAACTCACGGTGATCCTCCTACCTCTGGCTCCCCAGTGCTGGGATTAAAGGCATGAGCCACCACGCCCGGCCAGGAACAATTACTTTTGTCTGAGGAACCCAGAAACACCACTGACAGTAAGTGACTTATACCTTAAAGAGAAAGAAGAATTTCAGTAAGTGGGAAAGGATGCCACTTACACTGATTTACAGAGAGGGCGAGCCGGGCGTGGTGGCGCACGCTTTTAATCCCAGCACTTGAGGATCACCGGGAGTTTGAGGCCACCCTGAGACTCCATAGTGAATTCCAGGTCAGCCTGAGCTAGAGTGAGACCCTACCTTGAAAAACCAAACAAACAAACAAAAAGTATAGAGAGGGCAGCAAAACAACTGTAGATTAGTTTTTTGAGGTAGGGTCTTGCTCTACCCCAGGGTGACCTGGAACTCATTGGTGATCCTACCTCTGCCTCCTGAATGCTGGGATCAAATGCACGAGCCACCACAACTGGCCTATTTATTTATTTTGCACGAGTATTTGTAGGTACGTTTGCTTATGTGTGGATGCATGTGTGTGTGCAGGTGTGGAGCTCAGAGGTTGACAATGGGTTTCTTCCTCAGTCTTTATTCCTTACTTTTATTCTTTTTATTTGAGAGAGACAAAGAGAGAGAGAGAGAATGAGAAAGGGTGTGGCAGGGCCTCTAGGCGCTGCAAACCAACTCCGCATGCATGGCTTACGTGGGTCTGGTGAACGAACTTGCGTCTTCTGGCTCTGTGACCAAGTGCCTTAATTGCTAAGCCATCTGTGCAGCTGTTCTGTTTTTTGATACAAGCTCTTTCCTTGAACCTAAAGCTCACCAACTTGATTAGAACGGCTAGCTGTGAGCCCCAGGAATTCCGTTTTTGCCTTCTCAGTACTAGAATTACAGGTGCAGGCCACTATACCTGGCATTTTATGTGTGTGCTTAAGATCCAAACTCCAGTCTCTGCTTGTGTATCAAGCGCTTTACCAGCTAACCCATCTCCCAAGTCTAGTTTTCTATTTTTTCTTTTTTTCAAGGTAGGGTCTCACTCTGGCCCAGACTGACCTGAAATTAACTATGTAGTCTCAGGGTGGCCTCGAACTCACAGCAATTCTCCTACCTCTGCCTCTCAAGTGCTGAGATACCCAGCTCAGTTTTCTATTTTTTTAAAAAATTATTTACTTACTGATTTATTATTATTATTATTTTTTATTTTTATTTTTTGGTTTTTCAAGGTAGGGTCTAGTCCAGGCTGACCTGGAATTCACTATGTATCCTCAAGGTGGCCTCGAACTCATGGCAATCCTCCTACCTCTGCCTCCCAAGTGCTGGAAATAAAGGCTAAATTATTTATTTTTAGAGAGAGAGAGAAGAGACAGAGGGAGCAAGAGAGAGAGAATTAGTGTGCCAGGACCTGAGCCACTACAATCAAACTCCAGACACTTGTGCCAGCTAGCTGGCATGTACAACCTTGCATTTGCCTCACCTTTGTGGGTATGGTTAACCTGGGATCTGGAGAGAGATGGAACATGGCTCCTTAGGCTTTGCAGGCAAGGACCTTAACCACTAAGCAAACTCTCCAGCCCTTTTTTTTTTTTTTTTTAAATATTATTTATTTATTTGAAAGGGAGAAAAAGGCAGAGAGAGAGAGAGAGAATGGGCATACCAGGGCCTTCAGCCACTGCAAACGAACTCCAGATGTAAGTGCCCCCCTGTACATCTGGCTTACGTGGATCCTGGAGAACTGAACCGGGATCCTTTGGCTTTGGGAGGCAAGTGCCTTAACTGCTAAGCCATCTCTCCAGCCTGTTTTTTTTTTTTTTTTTTTTTTTTTTTTTTTGAGGTAAGGTCTCACTGTAGCCCAGGTCGACCTAGAACTCACTCTGTAATTCCCAGGCTAGCCTTGAACTCATGGTGATCCTCCTATCTCTTCCTCCCGAGTGCTGGGATTAAAGGCATGTGTCACCATGCCCAGCTCTATTTTTAAAAAATATATCTTATTTATTTATTTGAGAGAGAGAGAGAGAATATGGGCAAGGCAGGGCCTCCAGCCACTGCAAACGAACTCCAGAGGCATGCGCCTCCTTGTGTGGCTGGCTTACGTGGGTCCTGGGGAAATGAACCTGGGTCCTTTAGCTTTACAGCAGCTCTATTTTTTTAAATTAAAAATATTGTATATACTTATTTGAGAGAGATAAAGAAAGAGGCAGACACAGAAATACACACACGAGGAGAGAATGGACATACCAGAGCTTCTAGCCATTGCAAACGAACTCCAGATACATATGCCACCTTGTGCATCTGGCTTTACGTGGGTACTGGGAAATCAAACCTGGGTCCTTAGGCTTCGCATGCAAGTGCCTTA
This sequence comes from Orientallactaga sibirica, assembly GCA_036365145.1. Taxonomy (NCBI): domain Eukaryota; kingdom Metazoa; phylum Chordata; class Mammalia; order Rodentia; family Dipodidae; genus Orientallactaga; species Orientallactaga sibirica. The sequence goes on from JAEOAD010002567.1 coordinate 2,590,384, forward strand.
ACCATTAAGCCCTAAAATTAAGTAATTAATTTTTGCTGGGTGTGGTAGCACACGCCTGTAATCCCAGCACTTGGAAGGCAGAGGTAAGAGGATCACTGAGTTCAAGGCCACCCTGATACTATATAGTGAGTATCAGGTCAGCCTGGACTGTAAAACCCTGGCCTTAAACTCATGGTGATCTTCCTACCACTGCCTCCCAAGGGCGGGGATTAAAGGTGTATACCACCATGCCCAGGTTAAATTTTTTTTTTGTTTTGTTTTTTCGAGGTAGGGTCTCACTCTGGCCCAGAATGACCTGTAATTAACTATGTAGTCTCAGGGTAGCCTCAAACTCATAGCAATCCTCTTATCTCTGCCTCCTGAGTGCTGGGATTAAAGGCATGTGCCACCATGCTTAGCAAAAAATTAAAAAAAAATTTTTTTAGGGCTGGAGAGATGGCTTAGTGGTTAAACGCTTGCCTGTGAAGCCTAAGGACCCAGGTTCAAGGCTCGATTCTCCAGGACCCACGTAAGCCAGATGCACAAGGGGGCGAATGCATCTGGAGTTCATTCTCAGTGGCTGGAGGCCCTGGCTCGCCCATTCTCTCTCTCTCTCTCTCAAAATAAATAAATAAAAAATAAAATATTAAAAATTTTTTTAAAAAATTTAATTTAGGTAGGGTTTTGCTCTAGCCTAGGTTAAATTTTTTTTTTTTTTTTTTTTTTTTTTTTTTTTTTGCGAGGTAGGGTCTCACTCTGGCCCAGGCTGACCTGGAATTCACTATGTAGTCTCAGGGTGGCCTTGAACTCATGGCGATCCTCCTACCTCTGCCTCCCAAGTGCTGGGATTAAAGGCGTGTGCCACCACGGCCGGCTTAAAAAAAAATTTTTTTTTTTTTTTTGAGGTGGAGAGATAGCTTAGCGGTTAAGGTGATTGCCTACAAAGCCAGAGGACCCAGGTTCGATTCCCAGGACCCATGTAAGCCAGATACACAAGGTGGCTTATGCATCTGGAGCTTGTTTGCAGTGGCTGGATGCCCTGGTGTGCTCATTGTCTCTCCCTTTCTCTGCCTCTTTCTCTCTATCTCTCAAGTAATTAAATAAAAATAAAATATTTAAAAAGTTTTAAAATTTAGCTGGGTGTGGTAGCACACACCTTGAATCCCAGTGCTCGGGAGGCAGAGGTGGGAGGATTGCCGTGAGTTCAAGGCCACCCTGAGACTACAGAGTGAATTCCAGGTCAGCCTGGACTAGAATGAGACCCTACCTCAAAAACAAAAACATTCAAATTTATTTTCAAGCAGGGAGAGAGGACAGAAGAGGGGATAGGAGGGAAAAGAAGAGGAGGGAAGGGGAAGGAAGTGTCTAATGGGCATGTCAGGGGCTCTTGCCACTGCAAATGAGCTCTAAACATATGTGCCGCTTTGTGCATCCAGTTTTATGTGGGTACTGGGAAATCAAACCTGGGCTTGCATGTTTTGCAAGCAAGACTTTTAGCTGCTAAGCCCATTCCCCAGATTCTTTTTTTTTTTCTTTTTTTATGCAAGCTCAACAGACTGGACTTTTTTTTTTGTGCACGTGTGCGACATTGCACGCTTGTGTCACTTTTGTGTTGGGCTACACGTGGACCTGGAGGTTTGAACAGGTATTCTTAGGCTTCGCAGGTAGGCGCCTTAACCATCTCTCCAGCCCAGGACTTTTTTTTTAATGTGAGAGACAGAGAAAGAATTGGTGCGCCAGGGCCTCCAGCCACTGCAATCTAGGTATGTGAGCCCCTTGTGCACATGCGTGACATTGCGTGCTTGCATCACTGTGAGTTTGGAGAGTCAAATATGAGTCCTTAGGCTTTGCAGGCAAGTGCCTTAACTGCCAGGCCATTTCTCCAGCCCTAGTTTTTTTTTTCCAGAGCTTCTAGCCATTGCAAAGCTAACTCCAGATACATATGCCACCTTGTGCATCTGGCTTTACGTGGGTACTGGGAAATCAAACCTGGGTCCTTAGGCTTCGCATGCAAGTGCCTTAACCATTAAGCCCTAAAATTAAGTAATTAATTTTTGCTGGGTGTGGTAGCACACGCCTGTAATCCCAGCACTTGGAAGGCAGAGGTAAGAGGATCACTGAGTTCAAGGCCACCCTGATACTATATAGTGAGTATCAGGTCAGCCTGGGCTATAAAACCCTGGCCTTAAACTCATGGTGATCTTCCTACCACTGCCTCCCAAGGGCGGGTATTAAAGGTGTATACCACCATGCCCAGGTTAAATTTTTTTTTTGTTTTGTTTTTTCGAGGTAGGGTTTCACTCTGGCCCAGAATGACCTGTAATTAACTATGTAGTCTCAGGGTAGCCTCAAACTCATAGCAATCCTCTTATCTCTGCCTCCTGAGTGCTGGGATTAAAGGCATGTGCCACCATGCCTAGCAAAAAATTAAAAAAAAATTTTTTTAGGGCTGGAGAGATGGCTTTGTGGTTAAACGCTTGCCTGTGAAGCCTAAGGACCCAGGTTCAAGGCTCGATTCTCCAGGACCCACGTAAGCCAGATGCACAAGGGGGCGAATGCATCTGGAGTTCATTCTCAGTGGCTGGAGGCCCTGGCTCGCCCATTCTCTCTCTCTCTCTCAAAATAAATAAATAAAAAATAAAATATTAAATTTTTTTTTTTAAATTTAATTTAGGTAGGGTTTTGTTCTAGCCTAGGTTAAATTTTTTTTTTTTTTTTTTTTTTTTGGTTTTTCGAGGTAGGGTCTCACTCTGGCCCAGGCTGACCTGGAATTCACTATGTAGTCTCAGGGTGGCCTTGAACTCATGGCGATCCTCCTACCTCTGCCTCCCAAGTGCTGGGATTAAAGGCGTGCGCCACCACGGCCGGCTTAAAAAAAAATTTTTTTTTTTTTTTTTGAGGTGGAGAGATAGCTTAGCGGTTAAGGTGATTGCCTACAAAGCCAGAGGACCCAGGTTCGATTCCCAGGACCCATGTAAGCCAGATACACAAGGTGGCTTATGCATCTGGAGCTTGTTTGCAGTGGCTGGATGCCCTGGTGTGCTCATTGTCTCTCCCTTTCTCTGCCTCTTTCTCTCTATCTCTCAAGTAATTAAATAAAAATAAAATATTTAAAAAGTTTTAAAATTTAGCTGGGTGTGGTAGCACACACCTTGAATCCCAGTGCTCGGGAGGCAGAGGTGGGAGGATTGCCGTGAGTTCAAGGCCACCCTGAGACTACAGAGTGAATTCCAGGTCAGCCTGGACTAGAATGAGACCCTACCTCAAAAACAAAAACATTCAAATTTATTTTCAAGCAGGAGAGAGGACAGAAGAGGGATAGGAGGGAAAGAAGAGGAGGGAAGGGGAAGGAAGTGTCTAATGGGCATGTCAGGGGCTCTTGCCACTGCAAATGAGCTCTAAACATATGTGCCGCTTTGTGCATCCAGTTTTATGTGGGTACTGGGAATCAAACCTGGGCTTGCATGTTTTGCAAGCAAGACTTTTAGCTGCTAAGCCCATTCCCAGATTCTTTTTTTTTTTTTTTTTTATGCAAGCTCAACAGACTGGACTTTTTTTTTTTGTGCACGTGTGCGACATTGCACGCTTGTGTCACTTTTGTGTTGGGCTACACGTGGACCTGGAGGTTTGAACAGGTATTCTTAGGCTTCGCAGGTAGGCGCCTTAACCATCTCTCCAGCCCAGGACTTTTTTTTTAATGTGAGAGACAGAGAAAGAATTGGTGCGCCAGGGCCTCCAGCCACTGCAATCTAGGTATGTGAGCCTCTTGTGCACATGCGTGACATTGCATGCTTGCATCACTGTGAGTTTGGAGAGTCAAATATGAGTCCTTAGGCTTTGCAGGCAAGTGCCTTAACTGCCAGGCCATTTCTCCAGCCCTAGTTTTTTTTTTTAAATATTTTATTTATTTTTTATTTATTTGAAAAGGGCAGGGGGAGAGGCAGATAGAGAGAAAATGGGCATGCCAGAGCCTCCAGCCACTGCATACAAAGTCCAGACACATGCACCACCTTGTGCATCTGGCTTATGTGGGTACTGGGGAATTGAACCTGAGTCCTTAGACTTTGCAGGCAAGCACCTTAACCATTAAGCTATCTCTCCAGCCCCTGCCCTAGTTTTTTTCTTAAACATTGGGCTGGAGTATATCTCAGTGGCAGAGTGTTTACATAGCACCACTGAGAGAGGGTAAGGTGCATGGACATGATCTCAGCATGGGAAGCTGAGATAGAAGGACACCTATGTCTATGAGTTCGAGGTGCACCTTGGCTATAGCTACAGAGCGAGTTCCATGTCAGCCTGGGCGCTAGAGTGAGACTCTGACTCAAAAAAAAAAAAAAAAAAAAAGAAAGAAAGAAAATATTAAGATAAAATTGACTTCAAGTCAGGTGTGGTGGTGCAAGCCTTTAATCCACTCAGAAGGCAGAGAAAGGATCGCTGTGAGTTTAGGCCACCCTGAGACTATGGACTGGATTCTAGATCATCCTGGGCTAGAGCGAGACTCTACTTCAAAAAAACAAACTAAAAAACCCCTGATTTCAATCAAATCTCCTTTACTAGAAATCTTTGAAGCTATTTGTAAAAAAATACCCCCCCCCCAAAAAAAAGCTGGACGTGGTGGCACATACCTTTAATCCCAGCACTCAGGAGGCAGAGGTAGGAGGATTGCCAGGAGTTTGAGGCCACCCTGAGACTACATGTTGAATTCCAGGTCAGCCTGGGCTAGAGTGAGACCCTACCTTGAAAAAACAACACAAAACAAAAAACACAAAAAACCCCAAACAAACAAAACCCAACAAGAACAAAAAACTTATATACAAGGGATGGATATGGAGATATATATATATATTTTTTGGTTTTTCGAGGTAGGGTCTTGCTGTAGCCCAGGCTGACCTGGAATTCACTCTGTAGTCTCAGGGCGGCCTTGAACTCATGGTGATCCTCCTACCTCTGTCTCCCCAAGTGCTGGGATCAAAGGCATGCAACACCATGCCCGGCTCCACAAGGGATATATTTTAAGATGAACAGTGGATGCCTGAAACTGCCATAGTAACAAATACATATATATACTGTATTTTTTCCCTATGTGCTTCCATGTTTTATGCTCTGATGCCATTTTGTGACACTGCTCTTGTGCTTGGAGCTATTAAGTAAAGTAAGGGTACATACATATCAGCAACTGCCACACTTAAACAGTCTATCTGATAACCTAAATGCTCACCAAGAAACTAACGGGCTGGTAGCACATACAGGGGAGGGGTTCACATCCTCAGCATGGACAAGATGAAATCTCACTGCACTACTCCAAATTCCAAACTATAAACTGTGAGTTATGAGTATAGCTCACTGGAGGAATTCATGCTTATCTTGTGTAAGACTCTGGAGAGGCCCCTCCCACCCCACAAACGAATGAATGATAATTAAAATCATTCTGTAACTATCACTGTGCAATTTCAAAGACCTCAGCCAGCACCTTAGCTCCGTGGTCTCTTGGCAAAGGTAGTTAAGGTCATGTGAGGAGAACCACTACAGAGAAAGCATTTGTTCCCGTGCTCTGTGCTGCTGGGCTCTGTGCTAGGCACTGGAGATCACAGAAAAGGACCAATATAAGTAGAAAAGCAGAGGCTGACAATGAAAAAGACTTGCTTTCAAAAAACAGTAAGCACATGATCACAAAAAATGATGCACATTCCTTTATTTCACTTGGTTTAAGTAAAACTTAAAAAAAAAAAAAAAGCCGGGCGTGGTGGTGCACATCTTTAATCCCAGCACTAGGGAGACAGAGGTAGGGGGATCGCCATGAGTTCGAGGCCACCTTGAAACTACAGAGTGAATTCCAGGTCAGCCTGGGCTAGAGTGAGACCCTACCTTCAAAAACAAAAACAAGAACAACCAAAAAACTAGAGTGCTGTAAAACTATGAAAGATATTAACTTACCTCAAAAGTCATCTCCAGGAGATTTTTGGGAATCTGCATTACTCCTGAGTCTCCTAGCTCTCCTGAAACACAGATCCAAGGATTCGATGTGATGATAGCATTGCTCAGCTTTTTAATTGGAATGATCACTGACCTATATGGAATCACTGAAGGAAAGTGCAAATTAATAAAAAAGTTCATTTCTCCTCTAACAAAACACATATATAAACTCAGTATACATGAAGAACTATGAAAAAGGGCTGGAGAGATGGCTTAGTGGTTAAGCGACTGATTGCCTATGAAGCCTAAGGACCCTGGCTCAAGGCTCAATTCCCTAGGACCCACGTAAGCCAGATGCACAAGGTGGCGTAGGCATCTGGAGTTCATTTGCAGTGGCTGGAGGCCCTCGTGCGCCCATTCCCTCTCACTCTGCCCTCTTTCTCTCTCTATCTGTCTGTTGCTCTCAAATAGATAAATAAAAATAAACAAAAAAAATGAACCTTTAAGAAAAAAGAACTATAAAAAAAGAACTGTGGGTTTTAGAGACAATTTGCTTTCTGTGTATGTGTATGTGTGTTCATGTGTGTGGGTACATGTGCACACTCACACATATGGAGGCCAGAGTTGTTACCAGGCGTCTTCCTTTATTATGGTCACCTTACTGAGCTAGTCTTGCTAAACCAGATCCCTGTCTCCACCTCCTGGGCACTGAGATTAAAGGTAGTCTAGCTGGTGCCAGGCATGGCACTCGGGAGGCAGAGGTAGGAGGATCACTGTGAGTTTGAGGCTGCCCTGAGACTACATAGTGAATTCCAGGTGAGCCTGAGCTAGAGTGAGACCCTACCTCAAAAACCAAAAACAAAACAAAACAAAACAAAAAAACAAAACAAAACAAAAAAAAACAGAAAAGAAAAGAAAAGAAAAGAAAGAAAAGGTAGTCTAGCCCGGCAAGCATAGTGGCATACACCTTTAATCCCAGTATTTGGGAGGCAAAGTCAGGAGGATTGCTGTGAGTTCAAAGTCAACCTGAGACTACATAGTGAATTCCAGGTCAGCTTGGGCTACAGTGAGACCCTACCTCAAAAAACAAACAACAGCAGCAACAACAAAAATGAGATGGGAGCTGGAGACATGGCTTAGTAGTTAAGGCACTTGCCTGCGAAGTGTAAGGACCAAGGTTTGCTTCTCCAGGACCCACGTAAACAAGATATACAAGGTGGCACATGCATCTGGAGTTCGTTTGCAGTGGCTGGAGGCCCTGGCGTGCCTATTCTCTCTCTCTTTTGACGGGGGGGCGGGGGGGATTCAAAGTAGGGTCTTGTTCTAGCTCAGGATGACTTTGAATTAGTCTCAGGGTGGCCTCGAGCTCACAGTGATCCTCCTACCTCTGCCTCCTGAGTGCTGGGATTAAAGGTGTGTATCACCACACCCGGCTACAGCCATCGCTTAGTTTTAAATAAAGTAATTCTTTAAGGAAACTGAGTACAAATGAACACAGGCACTGAGATAGCCTCATGTGAAAAGTTTCATGTGACTTCTTGTTCAGTAACCCATTACTTATGACTTTCTCGGACGCCTCAAAGTACTACACTCCAAAACTTCCTTCCCTCCGCAAGTTTACAGCACAGTGCACACAGCCAAGAATAATAAACCGTGGCTCCTTCATTCCAGATTTCCCAGAAAGCCTATAAAGCCCCATCTTGGAAAGCTGTTTTATGTGCTTGTTTTTTTTGACAGTCTTATTAAATAGCCTATATTAGCTTCAAGCTTGCAGTCCTCTTGCCTCCAACCCCAGTGCGCTAGAGTTACAGATATTAAGGCAACTCATGTTTAAGAAGAATCACGATGTACAGAGATCGGCGAGTATCCTCTTCCAAAGCCTCTCCACTAGATGTCACCATCCTGTCACGGACTTGGGCTAAAACTGAAAGTCCAAGAAAGCTATCACCCGTGTCCCTCCCCTTCTCCTTTAACGGGGATGTCCAAACACATTAGAATATGTGTAGTTCTTGTTTGAGGTAGGTGTCACTCTAGCCCAGGCTGACCTGGAATTTACTATGTAGTCTCAGGATGGCCTCAAACTCGGGTCACTGGGGTTTTCAAGCAAAAGCCTTCGTAGCTGAGATCTCTCTCTCTAGCCCCATATTTTTGCCCCCACCACTTGAAGTGGGGTAGAATCAATAGGTTTTTGTTGTTGATGTTAGAATATATCCTCATTAAGTGACAGAGGGGAGTTCAAAGCTGTTCTTGAAAGACCACAGGCAGGATGAACACGCTCACTCAAGGCGCCAGGCGAAGCGTCCAGTATAAGGCTCATGGTTCAGCAAACTCTTAGACGAGAAAAAGGAATGGGATAAAGGGTTCAATGTTCCTGATCTTACACAAATGTCTTCCTTTCTTCCTTTTTTTTTTGCTTTTCATTGTTCGAGGTAGGGTCTCACGCTAAGCCAGGCTGACCTGGAATTCACTATGCAGTTTCAGGGTGGCCTCGAATTCACAGTGATCCTCCTACCTCTGCCTCCCGAGTGCTGGGACTGAAGAAAAGGACACCACTGCCCTAGGTTCAAGTGAACTTTTGTTACTCATCTGCATATAATTTATTTCCTTGAGATGGCGTCTCTCCTTTCTCCCTCAATCTGATGCTACTGTCCATCAATGAGTCTCAACAATTCTCCTTCCGCCCCACTGTGGACTAAAGTTATATAAGTGATGGTGTTTTTTTTTGGGGGGGTGGGTGGGAGGGGTCTCACCACTCTGGTCCAGGCTGACCTGGAATTAACTTTAGTCAGTGTGGCCTTGAACTCACAGAGATCCTCCTATCTCTGCCTCCCAAATGCCAGGATTAAAGGCGCATGCCACCACGCCCAGCTCCCTTTGTTTTTTTGAGACAGGATCTCAATATATAGCCCAGAAATACATAGCTCAGACTGGTCTCAAACTTTGATCCTCTTGCCTCAGCCTCCTAACTGCTGAGATATAGGTGTGTGCCACCATGCCTGGTTCACCTGGCAATTTTACTTCACAGTCAGTTCCCAAGACTTACTGATGGTGGTGAACACACTGGTGAAGCAGAAATAGTCCACCGCGTTGAGGGAAAGCAGGTGGTAAAGAGACTGCTCTCTCTCTTCTTCACAGCGCAGGAAAGCATAGCGCTTATACAGCTTCCTGAAAAGAGCAAAACAAGCACAAGACTAGAGGGTAATTGCTTCATTCTCTTAAAAATATTTATCTTCACCCTCCAAGGCTCAGGGCCCATTGTGGAAGAGGGGCGGATAGAATGGAAGAGCCAAAGGAAGGGTAAGACTTCTTACAATGCAACTGCCTAGACAGAAACTGGCCTCGATATCCATGACCTCGCAGTGCCTAGCAATACCTTTGCAAGACCCTCAAAACAGAAGAAAAAGATGATGACATCAAATTAAAAGAGAGACTAATGGAGAGAGGGAGGGGATACGACGGATATTGGAGTTCTAAAGTGGAATGGGGGAGGGGAGGGAAATATCATGTGTTTTTTGTATGTAAGTATAGAAGTTGTCAATAAAAAAATAATAATTAAAAAAATATTTATCTTCTTATTTGCAACGGAGAGAGAGAGAGAGGGGAGAGACAGAATGGGTATGCTAGGGCCTCCAGCTGCTGTAAACTAACTCCAGATGCATGCACCACCTTGTGTATCTGGCTTTATGTGGGCCCTGGAATCAAACTCTGGTCCTTAGGCTTTGCAGGCAGGTGCCTTAACTGCTGAACCATCTCTCCAGCTCCACAGTTTAAATTCTTAAAAACAATGATTAAAATTAAATGCCTCTGCAAAAAAACAAAAACAAAAACAAAACAAAAGAAAAAAACCAAAGGGCTAAAGAGATTGGCTTGAGCCGGGCGTGGTGGCGCACGCCTTTAATCCCAGCACTCGGGAGGCAGAGGTAGGAGGATCGCCGAGAGTTCGAGGCCACCCTGAGACTAGTTAATTCCAGGTCAGCCTGGACCAGAGTGAGACCCTATCTTGCAAAAACCAAAAAAAAAAAAAAAGAGATTGGCTTGGCGGTTAAAGCACCTGTCTGCCAAGCTTAAGAACACTGGTTCCAAGCCGGGCGTGGTGGCGCATGCCTTTAATCCCAGCACTTGGGAGGCAGAGGTAGGAGGATCGCCATGAGTTCGAGGTCACCCTGAGACTACATAGTTAATTCCAGGTGAGTGAGACCCTACCTCAAAAAACCAAAAAAAAAAAAGAACACTTGTTCCAATCTCCAGGTCCCTGGTTTAGCCAGACGCAAAAAATGACGCAAGGAGCCGGGTGTGGTGGCACATGCCTTTAATCCCAGCACTCGGCAGGCAGAGGTAGGAGGATCGCCTAGAGTTCAAGGCCGCCCTGAGAATATATAGTGAATTCCAGGTCAGCCTGAGCTAGAGCGAAACCCTACCTCGAAAAAACAACAAAACAAAACAAAACAAAACAGGGCTGGAGAGATGGCTTAGTGGTTAAGGCACCTGCCTGCTAAGCCTAAGAACGCCGGTTCCAATCTCCAGCGGTTCCAATCTCCAGGTCCCACATTTAGCCAGATGCAAAGTGACACAAGGGCGCATTGCTGCACTTGCCCACAAGGGGGCGCATGCATCTGGATTTCGTTCACAGCAGCTGAGAGTCGGCTGGCGCGCCCATCTCTGTCTCCCCTCTCCTTCTCTGTCTATCTCTTTCTGTCTCTCTCTCTAAAAATAAAATAAAAAATAATAAAAAACAAAAATAAAAAAACAAAAACAAAAAAGTGATACAAGGGCACAATGCTGCACTTGCCCACAAGAGGGCGCACAAGTCTGGAGTTTGTTCACAGCAGCTGCTGGCAAGCCCATTCTCTCTCTCTCAAAAAAAAAAAAGGAAAAAAATGGGCGTAGTGGTGCAAGCCTTTCATCCCAGCACTCAGGAGGCAGAGGTAGGAGGATCACCATGAGTTCGAGGACACCCTGAGACTACACAGTGAATTCCAGGTCAGCCTGGGCCAGAGTGAGACTCTACCTTGAAAAACCAATAATAATAATAATAATAATAATAATAATAATAATTCCTTTGGAAAAGATGACATCAAAACAAAAGAGAGACTAATCAAGAGGGGGAGGGGACATTATGGAGAGTGGATTTGTGAAGCGGAAAGTGAGGGAGGAGAGGGAATTATCATGGTTTATTGTCTATAATTATGGAAATTGTCAATACAAAAAAGTTTTTAGAGCCAGGCGTGGTGGCACACATCTTTAATCCCAGCACGGAGGAGGCAGAGGTTGCAGGATTGCCATGAGTTTGAAGCCATTTTGAGACTACAGAGTGAATTCCAGGCCACCCTGGGCTACAGCGAGACCCTACCTTGAAAAACCAAAAAGTTAAAAATAAATGGCTTTGGGGGATGTGGAACTGAATATTTCAAGAAAGCCATTTCTTGGTAATAACACTCCAAACCAGTCACCCCTTTAACTCATCAATTTTATAAGGATACCTATGAAATGCGGGCAAAAATTCACTTACAAATGCCTTCTAAAATAAAATAAAATAAAATATGTAAAGTAAAATAAAAATGATTTATTTGGACTGAGATTTATGTCAGTGACAGAGTACTTGCTTAACATTCAAAAGGCCCTGGGTTCTGTAACCAGCACTGCAAAAAAAACTTTTGTAGTATAACTCAGATGTTGGAATATTACATGAATATTAAAAAAATAAAAGTTTAAGAGGCTGGGAAAATGGCTCAGTGGTATAAGGTGCTCGCTTGCAAAGCCTGATGGCCTGGGTTCAGTTTCCCAATACACATGTAAAACCAGATGCAAAAATTTGGGGCTGATAGCCGGGTGTGGTGGTGCACGCCTTTAATGCCAGCACTCGGGAGGCAGAGGTAGGAGGATCGCTGTGAGTTCGAGGCCACCCTGAGACTACATAGTGAATTCCAGGTCAGCCTGGGCTAGAGTGAGACCCTATCTTGAAAAACCAAAATAAATAAATAAATAAAGGTGTATGCCACCAAAAAATACTTTTTTTAATTGGCGTAAGCATTTGACATTCATTTGCAGTGGCAAGAGATCTTTGTGCACCCATACATACGCACACAAATAAATAAATAAAAATATTTGAGAGCTGGAGGGATGGCTTAGCAGTTAAAGCACTTGCCTGCAAAGCCAAAGGATCCAGGTTCAATTCGCCAGCACCCATGTAAGCCAGATGCAGAAGGTGGCACATGTGTCTGGAGTTTGTATGCAGTAGCTAGAGGCCCTGGCATGCCCATTTTTTCTCTCTCTCTGCTTCTTCCTCTCAAATAAATAAAATTAAATTAAATATTTTTTAAAAAACCAAGGGGGCTGGAGAGATGGCTTAGCGGTTAAGCACTTGCCTGTGAAGCCTAAGGACCCCAGTTCAAGACTCTATTCCCCAGGACTCATGTAAGCCAGATGCACAAGTGGCGCATGCATCTGGAGTTCGTTCACAGTGGCTGGAGGCCGTGGTGTACCCATTCTCTCTTTCTCTCTCTCTCTGCCTCTTTCTCTCTCTGTCTGTTGCTCTCAAGTAAATAAAAATCAACCAAAAAGAAAATTAAAACAAAACAAAGGGCTGAAGAGATGAATTAGTGGTTAAGGCATTTGCCTAAGAAGCCTATGGACCCAGACCCAGGTTAGATTCCCCAATACCCACATAAGCCAGATGCAGAAGGTGGCACATGCATCTGGAGTTTGAATGCAGTGGCTAGAAGCCCTGGTGTGCCCATTCTCTCTCTCTTCCTCTTTCATCTTTATTTACTTATTTTTTTTAATGTAGGGTCTCACTGTAGCTCAGGCTGACCTGGAATTCACTATGTCGTCTCAGGGTGGCCTTGAACTCACGGCAATCCTCCTACCTCTGCCTCCCGAGTGCTGGGATTAAAGGCGTGCGCCTCAATTAAATAAATAAATAAAATATGTAAAAAAGAACAAAGCAAGAACAACAACAAAAAGCGTGTTTGCCTAATATGCACAAAGCCCTGGTCTGATCTCCATCACTGCATAAACCAGGCATGGTTGTACAGGTAATTTCCAAAGAGAACAGGATCAAGTTGGCAGGGAAAATGTCACATTGTCTTTTTTTCTTTCAAAAAATTTTATTTATTTGACAGAGGGAAAGAGGCAGGGGGAGGGGGAGGAGAGAGAGAGAGAGAGAGAGAGAGAGAGAGAGAGAATGGGCACACCAAGGCCTCCAGCCACTGCAAACCAACTCCAGACACAGGCGCCACCTTGTACATCTGGCTTATGTTAGTCCTGGGGAACTGAACCTGGGTCCTTTGGCTTTGCAGGCAAGCACCTTAACCACTAGGCAATCCTTCCAGTTCTCTTTTTCTTTTCCTTTCTTTTCTCTTCTTTTCTTTTCTTTTTGACAGGGTCTCATGTATCCCAGGCTGAACTCGCTATGTAGCCAAGAATGACTATGAATTGATCCTCTTGCTTCGAGATCCTGAATGCCCTATTTACGTAGTGCTGGGGACTGAACTCAGGACAAGGACTCTACTAAATGAATTGCATCTGTAATCCTCACATTTCATTCATTTTATTTGAGAGAGAGAAAGAGAAAGAAAGATGAGAGAGAGAAAAATCAGAGAGAGAACATCTGCGCCAGGATCTCTAGCTACTACAAATGAACTCCAGATGCACGCACCTCCTTGTGCATCTGGTTTTATGTGGGTACTAGGGAATCGAACCTGGGTTCTTTGGCTTTCTTTTGTTTTTTTCTTTAAATTTTTATTTATTTATTTATTTATTTTTGGAGAGAGAGACAGAGAGAGATAGAGAGGGAGAGGGAGACAGAAATGGGTGCACCAGCAGTCTCTCAGCTGCTGCGAACGAAATCCAGATGTGTGTGCCCCCTTGTGGTCAAGTGCGGCATTGCGCCCTTGCGTCACTTTGCATCTGGCTAAACGTGGGACCTGGAGATTGGAACCGCTGGACATTGGCACCAGCATTCTTAGGCTTAGCAGGCAGGCGCCTTAGCCGCTAAACCATCTCTCCAGCCCTGTTGTTTGTTTTTTGAGGTAGGTTCTCACTCTAGCCCAGGCTGACCTGGGATTCACTATGTAGTCTCAGGGTGGCCTTGAACTCAAGGCGATCCTCCTACTTCTGCCTGGGATTAAAAGCGTGCGTCACCAATGCCCGGCTTTCTTTGGCTTTTCATGCTGCTAATCCATGTCTCCAGTCCTGTATTTCATTCTTCACCAAATCTACTTTCTGGTCGTTATGACTCATTCTAAAATGCTTCAAGGAGATATAGACCTAAGACTACAAGTAGCACTGGTCATGATGATGAGGTCAACAGACTGCCATGCTGGAGGTGTGAGCCAGGGTCTTCGTAAACCTTTGCTCTAACGTTGTATGGAACATGGAAACTATCAAGCCGGTTAATAGTTACCTGACGTCAGCTAGACTGGTTCCAGCAAGGCTCTTAGAAGCCCCTGGACTGTGGACCCTCCCCTACCTTCCCCCCTTCCTTTACTTCAGGTCTTGTGAGTTTTATAGTATAAGGTAACGTAAGTTTGTTATCATCTTGTGTGGACTGGCTGGCTTCTTTTTTCAGATTACATCTCAGTAACCTGGTCTTTGGCTGTGAGATACGGTGCGCCCTCCCAGAAACAACCAAGTATTATGTGAGGACAGAGTTTCTGAAGCGCGTTTCTGCTAGATAAGAATGCACGTGCACATGAATCAGTTTACGTAATCTGCTTTGCAAGCACGAAGTCATAGCAACAGGCATGCCTGAGAGGCAGCATCTTACTTGGTAAGTGGCTGGTTAGAGAGCAGCTGCTTGAGATGCTGGGACAAAAGCTTCTTTTCCAGAGACAATCGGATCCATGCCCGAGCCCGTCCAACATCAGTCTTGATCTCACTCATGTTCTGAACGTGCCTAAAGAGCAGGACCAACAGTAAAGACAGATTCTAAGGATAACCCTGAGCTATAAAAGACAGAGAAAAAGAACTAACAGAACTGAGCACCTTTATAGAATTGAGTCCCTTTACACTTAGTGGAAACAATGGGTAACACCCATTTTGAAGACTGATTACAGCTTCAAAGATTCCACATGAATCACTCACGAAAGTCCCACATCAAAACTGGCATTCCAACACAAGCACAGAGGCAACCCGGAGAGATGGCTCAGCGGTTAGGGCGTTTGCCTGTGAAGCCAAAGGATCCTGGTTCAATTCTCCAGGACCCACAGTAAGCCAGATGAACAAGGGCACATGCGTCTGGAGTTCATTTGCAGTGACTGGAGGCCCTGACACACCCATTTTCAAAAAGATAAACTGTTTAGTTCTCATTTACTCTTCAGGCTTTATAATGTCCTCCTTTTTAGTCTCCTGGGTCCTTGATTACTCCTGATTCTCAAGAAAATGAAGCAATTTGAATAGTCAAGTTCTTACTCAAAATAATTATTCTGTAATTTAAATATCTGTCACTTTACTGACTGTTTTTTTTCAAATTTAGTAGACAATATGTGGAAGATATGAATTTTGGGCTGGAAAGATGGCTTAGTGATTAAGGTGCATGCCTATGAAGCCTGAAGTCCTAGGTTCAATTCCTCAGTACCCACATAAGCCAGATGTACCACACTGGTACATGTGTCTGGAATTCATTTGCAGCGGCTAGAGGCCCTAGCATGCCTATTCTCTATCTACTCTCTCTCTGTCAAACAAACAAACAAACAAATAAAACATTAAAAAGGATAGGAAATTTTACTTTCTACAGCATCAGACAAGTCAAGCTATAGTGTGTTGGTAATCTTAAAAATTGTGACTGGGCATGGTAGCCCACAACATTAATCCCAGCACTTGGGAGGCAGAGGTAGAAGAATGGCTGTGAGTTGAGGCCAGCCTGAGACAACAGCAAATTCCAGGTCATCCTGGGCCAGAGCAGAACTCTACCTGAAAAAATAGTAAGAAAAAGTTATTTATTTATTTGATGGGGTGGGGGGAAGAATGTGCACACCAGGCCCTCTAGCTACTGTGCATGAACTCCAGATACATGCACCACTTTGCGTATTGGCTTTACGTGGGTGCTAGGAATGGAACCGAGGTCAATGGGCTTTTCAGGTAAAGCTCCTTAACAGCTGAATTCTCTCTCCAGAACTTGAAAAGGTGTTTTTGTATGTTTGTTTGTTTGTTTTTAAACTATGTCTTTTAAAAGAAATTTTATTTAGTTAATTATTAGAAACAGAGAAAAGAGAGAGAGACAGACAGACAGAGAAAATGGGCTTGCCAGGGCCTCTAGACACTGCAAATGAACTCCAAATGCATGTGACACTATGTGCATCTGGCTTACTTGGGTTTTGGGGAACCAAGCCTCAAACTGGGGTCCTTAGGCTTCACAGGCAAGCACTTAACGGCTAAGCCATCTATCCAGCCCATTTGTTTGTTTTTTTGAGGTAGGGTCTTGCAATAGCTCAGACTGACCCTGATCCGGAATTAACTATGGAGTCTCAGGGTGGCCTCAAACTCCTGGTGATCCTCCTACCTCCGCCTCCGCCTCCGAGTGCTGGGATTAAAGGCGTGCACCACCACGCCCAGCTACAACTCAGAGTAATCTTACTTCCTCAGCACCAGGATTAAAGCCCTGCATTACCACGCCTGGCTTGAAAGACTTTTTTTTTTTTTTTTTTTTTGGGGGTGTTCAAAGGTAGGGTCTTACTCTAGCTTAGGCTGACCTGGAATTCACTATGCAGTCTCGGGCTGGCCTTGAACTCACGGTGATCCTCCTACCTCTGCCTCCCGAGTGCTGGGATTAAGGCGTGTGCCACCATGCCATTCTTGAAGACTTTTGAAGGAAATATTTATTTATTTATTTATTTATTTATTTGAGCGAGAGAGAGAGAGAGAGAGAGAGAGAAGAGAGAGAGAAAGAATGGGCAAGCCAGGGTCTCCAGCCACTGCAAATGAACTCTAGACTCATGCCACCTTGTGCATCTGGCTTACATGGGTACTGGGGAATCGAACCTGGTTCCTTAGGCTCGTAGGCAAGTGCCTTAACAACTAAGCCATCTCTGCAGTCCTTTTTTTTTTTTTTTTTCTTGAGGCAAGCCCAACAGACTGGCCTTTTTTTTCTTTTTAATATGAGCGTAAGAGTGAGAGAGTGTGTGAGACAGAGAACTGGCACACTAGGGCCTCCAACCACTACAATTGAACTCTAGATGTGTGCACACCTTTGTGCGCATGTGTGACCTTGTACAGTTTGCATCACTTTGTGCACCTAGCTTATATGGGACATGTGGAGTTGAACATGAGTCCTTAGGCTTCATAGGGAAGCACCTTAACCACTAAGCCCTCTCCAGCCCCTTTGTTTTGGGGGTAGGGTCTCACTCTAGCCTGGGCTGACCTGGAATTCATTATGTAGTCTCAGGGTAGCCTTGAACTCATGTGATTCTCCTACCTTTGCCTCCCGAGTGCTGGGATTAAAGGCAAGCGCCATCACGCCCTGCAGATTTCTTTCTTTTTTTTGTGCTGTTTTTTGAGGTAGGATTTAACTCTAGCCCAGGCTGACCTGGAATTTACTATGTAGTCTCAGAGTGGCCTTGAACTCATGGTGATCCTCCTACCTCTGCCTCCTAAATGCTGGGGTTAAAGGCGTGTGCCACTATACCCTGACTTAATGTCAGGAAAGAATATTTATTAGAAAAAAACAAAACAATCAAAATTATAAAAATGTTTTTTTGCAGAATAGAAATAAAAAGTACATAATTATAATTTACTTGAGCAACTTAAAAGCTGTAATATAGTTCACAGATCTCACTATTTGCTAAAATATATAACAAATACCTCATGTCTTGGATGAGAGAGACCCTGAGTGTTGGAAGCATAACTCCTGAGTCAGATTTTCTTCTTTCTGGTCCAATGGCAACTATATAAAAATATATCAGAAAAGTAAAAGTAAGAATTTAAGATAATTCGATTTGGTTCATATTCTACAAATGAATGCTTTGAAACTTTTTGTTTTGTTTACCAACTCCAGACACAGGCGCCACCTTGTACATCTGGCTTATGTTAGTCCTGGGAACTGAACCTGGGTCCTTTGGCTTTGGAGGCAAGCACCTTAACCACTAGGCAATCCTTCCAGTTCTCTTTTTCTTTTCTTTTCTTTTCTTTTTAGACAGGGCCTCATGTATCCCAGGCTGAACTCGCTATGTAGCCAAGAATGACTATGAATTGATCCTCTTGCTTCGAGATCCTGAATGCCCTATTTACGTAGTGCTGGGGACTGAACTCAGGACAAGGACTCTACTAAATGAATTGCATCTGTAATCCTCACATTTCATTCATTTTATTTGAGAGAGAGAAAGAGAAAGAAAGATGAGAGAGAGAAAAATTAGAGAGAGAACATCTGCGCCAGGATCTCTAGCTACTACAAATGAACTCCAGATGCACGCACCTCCTTGTGCATCTGGTTTTATGTGGGTACTAGGGAATCGAACCTGGGTTTTTTGGCTTTCTTTTGTTTTTTTCTTTAAATTTTTATTTATTTATTTATTTTTGGAGAGAGAGACAGAGAGAGATAGAGAGGGAGAGGGAGACAGAAATGGGTGCACCAGCAGTCTCTCAGCTGCTGCGAATGAAATCCAGATGTGTGCGCCCCCTTGTGGTCAAGTGCAGCATTGCGCCCTTGCGTCACTTTGCATCTGGCTAAACGTGGGACCTGCAGGTTGGAACCGCTGGACATTGGCACCAGCATTCTTAGGCTTAGCAGGCAGGCGCCTTAGCTGCTAAGCCATCTCTCCAGCCCTGTTGTTTGTTTTTTGAGGTAGGTTCTCACTCTAGCCCAGGCTGACCTGGGATTCACTATGTAGTCTCAGGGTGGCCTTGAACTCAAGGCGATCCTCCTACTTCTGCCTGGGATTAAAAGCGTGCGTCACCAATGCCCGGCTTTCTTTGGCTTTTCATGCTGCTAATCCATGTCTCCAGTCCTGTATTTCATTCTTCACCAAATCTACTTTCTGGACGTTATGACTCATTCTAAAATGCTTCAAGGAGATATAGACCTAAGACTACAAGTAGCACTGGTCACCATGATGAGGTCAACAGACTGTCATGCTGGAGGTGTGAGCCAGGGTCTTCGTAAACCTTTGCTCTAACGTTGTATGGAACATGGAAACTATCAAGCCAGTTAATAGTTACCTGACGTCAGCTAGACTGGTTCCAGCAAGGCTCTTAGAAGCCCCTGGACTGTGGACCCTCCCCTACCTTCCCCCCTTCCTTTACTTCAGGTCTTGTGAGTTTTATAGTATAAGGTAACGTAAGTTTGTTATCATCTTGTGTGGACTGGCTGGCTTCTTTTTTCAGATTACATCTCAGTAACCTGGTCTTTGGCTGTGAGATACGGTGCGCCCTCCCAGAAACGACCAAGTATTATGTGAGGACAGAGTTTCTGAAGCGCGTTCCTGCTAGATAAGAATGCATGTGCACATGAGTCAGTTTATGTAATCTGCTTTGCAAGCACAACGTCATAGCAACAGGCATGCCTGAGAGGCAGCATCTTACTTGGTAAGTGGCTGGTTAGAGAGCAGCTGCTTGAGATGCTGGGACAAAAGCTTCTTTTCCAGAGACAATCGGATCCATGCCCGAGCCCGTCCAACATCAGTCTTGATCTCACTCATGTTCTGAACGTGCCTAAAGAGCAGGACCAACAGTAAAGACAGATTCTAAGGATAACCCTGAGCTATAAAAGACAGAGAAAAAGAACTAACAGAACTGAGCACCTTTATAGAATTGAGTCCCTTTACACTTAGCGGAAACAATGGGTAACACCCATTTTGAAGACTGATTACAGCTTCAAAGATTCCACATGAATCACTCACGAAAGTCCCACATCAAAACTGGCATTCCAACACAAGCACAGAGGCAACCCGGAGAGATGGCCCAGCGGTTAGGGCGTTTGCCTGTGAAGCCAAAGGATCCTGGTTCAATTCTCCAGGACCCACAGTAAGCCAGATGAACAAGGGGCACATGCGTCTGGAGTTCATTTGCAGTGACTGGAGGCCCTGACACACCCATTTTCAAAAAAAGATAAACTGTTTAGTTCTCATTTACTCTTCAGGCTTTATAATGTCCTCCTTTTAGTCTCCTGGGTCCTTGATTACTCCTGATTCTCAAGAAAATGAAGCAATTTGAATAGTCAAGTTCTTACTCAAAATAATTATTCTGCAATTTAAATATCTGTCACTTTACTGACTGTTTTTTTCAAATTTAGTAGACAATATGTGGAAGATATGAATTTTGGGCTGGAAAGATGGCTTAGTGATTAAGGTGCATGCTATGAAGCCTGAAGTCCTAGGTTCAATTCCTCAGTACCCACATAAGCCAGATGTACCACACTGGTACATGTGTCTGGAATTCATTTGCAGCGGCTAGAGGCCCTAGCATGCCTATTCTCTATCTACCTCTCTCTCTGTCAAACAAACAAACAAACAAATAAAATATTAAAAAAGGATAGGAAATTTTACTTTCTACAGCATCAGACAAGTCAAGCTATAGTGTGTTGGTAATCTTAAAAATTGTGACTGGGCATGGTAGCCCACAACATTAATCCCAGCACTTGGGAGGCAGAGGTAGAAGAATGGCTGTGAGTTGAGGCCAGCCTGAGACAACAGCAAATTCCAGGTCATCCTGGGCCAGAGCAGAACTCTACCTGAAAAAATAGTAAGAAAAAGTTATTTATTTATTTGATGGGGTGGGGGAGAAGAATGTGCACACCAGGCCCTCTAGCTACTGTGCATGAACTCCAGATACATGCACCATTTTGCGTATTGGCTTTACGTGGGTGCTAGGAATGGAACCGAGGTCAATGGGCTTTTCAGGTAAGCTCCTTAACAGCTGAATTATCTCTCCAGAACTTGAAAAGGTGTTTTGTATGTTTGTTTGTTTGTTTTTTAAACTATGTCTTTTAAAAGAAATTTTATTTAGTTAATTATTAGAAACAGAGAAAGAGAGAGACAGACAGACAGACAGAGAAAATGGGCTTGCCAGGGCCTCTAGACACTGCAAATGAACTCCAAATGCATGTGACACTATGTGCATCTGGCTTACTTGGGTTTTGGGGAACCAAGCCTCAAACTGGGGTCCTTAGGCTTCACAGGCAAGCACTTAACCGCTAAGCCATCTATCCAGCCCATTTGTTTGTTTTTTTGAGGTAGGGTCTTGCAATAGCTCAGACTGACCCTGATCCGGAATTAACTATGGAGTCTCAGGGTGGCCTCAAACTCCTGGTGATCCTCCTACCTCCGCCTCCGAGTGCTGTGATTAAAGGCGTGCACCACCACGCCCAGCTACAACTCAGAGTAATCTTACTTCCTCAGCACCAGGATTAAAGCCCTGCATTACCAAGCCTGGCTTGAAAAGACTTTTTTTTTTTTTTTTTTTTTGGGGTGTTCAAAGGTAGGGTCTTACTCTAGCTTAGGCTGACCTGGAATTCACTATGCAGTCTCGGGCTGGCCTTGAACTCACGGTGATCCTCCTACCTCTGCCTCCCGAGTGCTGGGATTAAAGGCGTGTGCCACCATGCCATTCTTGAAGACTTTTGAAGGAAATATTTATTTATTTATTTATTTATTTATTTGAGCGAGAGAGAGAGAGAGAGAGAGAGAGAAAGAGGCAGAGAGAGAAAGAATGGGCAAGCCAGGGTCTCCAGCCACTGCAAATGAACTCTAGACTCATGTGCCACCTTGTGCATCTGGCTTACATGGGTACTGGGGAATCGAACCTGGTTCCTTAGGCTCGTAGGCAAGTGCCTTAACAACTAAGCCATCTCTGCAGTCCTTTTTTTTTTTTTTTTTCTTGAGGCAAGCCCAACAGACTGGCCTTTTTTTTCTTTTTAATATGAGCGTAAGAGTGAGAGAGTGTGTGAGACAGAGAACTGGCACACTAGGGCCTCCAACCACTACAATTGAACTCTAGATGTGTGCACACCTTTGTGCGCATGTGTGACCTTGTACAGTTTGCATCACTTTGTGCACCTAGCTTATATGGGACATGTGGAGTTGAACATGAGTCCTTAGGCTTCATAGGAAGCACCTTAACCACTAAGCCCTCTCCAGCCCCTTTGTTTTGGGGTAGGGTCTCACTCTAGCCTGGGCTGACCTGGAATTCATTATGTAGTCTCAGGGTAGCCTTGAACTCATGTGATTCTCCTACCTTTGCCTCCCAGTGCTGGGATTAAAGGCAAGCGCCATCACGCCCTGCAGATTTCTTTCTTTTTTTGTGCTGTTTTTGAGGTAGGATTTAACTCTAGCCCAGGCTGACCTGGAATTTACTATGTAGTCTCAGAGTGGCCTTGAACTCATGGTGATCCTCCTACCTCTGCCTCCTAAATGCTGGGGTTAAAGGCGTGTGCCACTATACCCTGACTTAATGTCAGGAAAGAATATTTATTAGAAAAAAACAAAATAATCAAAATTATAAAAATGTTTTTTTGCAGAATAGAAATAAAAAGTACATAATTATAATTTACTTGAGCAACTTAAAAGCTGTAATATAGTTCACAGATCTCACTATTTGCTAAAATATATAACAAATACCTCATGTCTTGGATGAGAGAGACCCTGAGTGTTGGAAGCATAACTCCTGAGTCAGATTTTCTTCTTTCTGGTCCAATGGCAACTATATAAAAAATATATCAGAAAAGTAAAAGTAAGAATTTAAGATAATTCGATTTGGTTCATATTCTACAAATGAATGCTTTGAAACTTTTTGTTTTGTTTTCTTTTGTTTTGTTTTTTTCCGGGGCAGGGTCTCACTCTAGCTCAGGCTGGAATTCACTCTGTAGTCTCAGGGTGGCCTTGAACTCATGGCAATCCTCCTACCCCTGCCTCCCTAGTACTGGGATTACAGACGTGAGTCACCATGCCTAGCTTGAAACTGTTTTGATACAAACAAAATTTAGACAAGGAGCCAGGCGTGGTGGCAGTATGTGGTCCCAGCACTTGGGAGGCAGAGGCAGGAGGATTGCCCTGTGTTTGAGGCCATCCTGAGAATACATAGTAAATTCCAGGTCAGCCTGGGCTAGAGTGAAACCCTATCTTGAAAAACCAAAAAATAGGGCTGGAGAGATGGCTGAAAAGTTAAGACGTTTGCCTACAAAGCCAAAGGACCCCAGTTTGATTCTCCAGGACCCATGTAAACCAGATGCATAAGGTAGCGCATGTGTCTGGAATTCATTTGCAGTGGCTGGAGGCCCTGGTGTGCCCATTCTCTCTCTCTCTCGCTCAATAAATAAAATATAAATTATGTATATACTTTTTTAGGCAGGGTCTCACTCTGGCCCAGGCTGACCTGGAATTCACTATGTAGTCTCAGGGTGGCCTTGGACTCATGGCGATCCTCCTACCTCTGCCTCTCAAGTGCTGGGATTAACGGCGTGTGCCACCACGCCCAGCTATAAAATATATTTAAAAAATACTTTAAAAAAAAAAAAGAAGAAAAAAAAAATAAAAGGAGGGCTGGCCAGATAGCTCAGCTGTTAAAGACACTTGCTTGCAAAGCCTGATAGCCTAGGTTGGACTCCCCTATACCCATGTAAATCAGATGAACAAAGTGGCACATACATCTGGAGTTCATTTGAAGCAGCAGGAGGTCTTGGTAGACCCATACTCTCTCAAGTAAATAATACATAAATAATAATAATAATAATAAAAAAAAAAACCAAAAACCCAGGCTAGAAAAATGGCTTAGCGCTTGCTTGCAAAGCCAAAGGACCCAGGTTCAATTCCCCAGGACCCATGTAAGCCAGATACACAAGGTGGCACATGCACCTGGAGTTCATTTGCAGCAGGTGAAGGTCCTCGTATGCCCATTCTCTATCTGCCTCTCTCTGTCTTTCCCTAATAAATAAAATAAAAACAAAACAAAACATCATAACAAAAGGAAAGGGAGAATCTATCCCAACCCAATGCCCTCTCACCTGGAGACTCTGAAAGATGTTCTTGTTTCTCTTCTCTATCTTGAAATTGAATTAAATGTGACCACAAAGCAGACTTCCCCTGAAAGTACATAAAATAAAATTTTTCATGAAATAATTAAAAAAATTATTGTAGGGCTGGAGAGATGGCTTAGTGGTTAAGGCGCCTGCCTGCTAAGCCTAAGAACGTTGGTTCCAATCTCCAGGTCCCACGTTTGGCCATATGCAAAGTGATGCAAGGGCACAATGCCACACTTGCCCACAAGGGGGCGCACACATCTGGAGTTTGCTCACAGTGGCTGAGAGACTGCTGGCGCGCCCATTCTCTGTCTCTGCCTCTCCCTCTCTCTCTGTCTCTCTCCAAAGATAAAATGTAATTAAATTAAAAAGCTAAAAATTATTGTAAGCTGGGCATGGTGGTGCACGCCTTTAATCCCAGCACTTGGGAGGCAGAGGTAGTAGGATCGCCATGAGTTCAAGGCCACCCTGAGACTACCAAGTGAATTCCAGGTCAGCCTGGGCTAGAGCAAGACCCTATCTTGAAAAAAAAAAAATTATTGGGCTGGAGAGTTGACTTAGTGGTTAAGGTATTTGCCTGCAAAGCCAAAGGACCTAGGTTCGATTCCCCAGAACCCACATAAGCCAGATGCACAAGGTGGAGCATATATCTGGAGTTCATTTGCAGTGGCTGGAGGCCATGGTGAGCCCATTCTCTTTCTCTCTTTCTCAAATACACAAATAAATAAAGAATCCTTTCTGGAATTCACTATGTAGTCTCAGGCTGGCCTTGAGCTCACAGGGATCCTCCTACCTCTGCCTCCTGAGTGGAGTGCTGGAATTACAGTCATGCATAACCATGCCTGGCTATTTTTTATTTTTATTTTTTAAATATTTTATTTTATTTTATTTATTCATTCATTTGGGAGAGAGAGAGAAAGAGTCATATATACAGAGAATGGGCACGCCAGGGCCTCTAGCAGCTGCAAACAAACTCCAGATGCATGAGCCACTTTCTGCATCTGGCTTTACATGGGTTATGGGGAATTGAACCTGGGGTGCTTTGGCCTTGCATGCAAGTGCCTTAACCACTAAGCCATCTTTCCAGACCTCTTTTAAAAAATTATTTATTTAGTTATTTTTTTAGAGAGAGTCAGAGAGAAAGGGACAGATAGAGAATGGTGCGCCAGCAGCCTCTCAGCCATTGTGAATGAACTGCAGGCATGTGCGCCCCCTTGTGGTCAAGTGCGGCATTGCGCCCTTGCGTCACTGCGTCTGGCTAGACGTGGGACCTGGAGAATTCAACAGCCGTTCTTAGGCTTAGGAGGCAGGCGCCTTAATCCCTAAGCCATCTCTCCAGCCCTTATTTATTTATATTTTTTTTTGAGGTAAAGTCTCACTCTTGTCCAGGCTGACCTGGAATTCACTAGGTAGTCTCAGGGTGGTCTCAAACTCACAGTGGTCCTCTTACCTCTGCCTCCCGAGTGCTGGGATTAAAGGCGTGCACCACCATGCCCGGCTTTAAATTTATTTTTAAGAGTGTTTTCCAGGGCATCCAGCCACTGCAAACAAATTCCAGTTATATGTGCCACTTGTAGATCTGGCTTATTTGGATACCAGGGAATCGAACCTGGGTCCTTAGGCTTCATAGGCAAGTACCTTAACTGCCAATCCATTTCTCCAGCATCTATTTTTTTTATTTTTAATTTTTTTCAAAAGATTTTATTTTTATTTATTTGAGATGGGGAGGGGAAGAGAGAGAGAGGGAGAATAGTCACACCAGGGCCTCCAGCCACTGCAAAAGAACTCCAGACGCATGTACCCTCTTGTGCATCTGGCTTACGTGGGATCTGGAGAATTGAACCGGGGTCCTTAGGCTTTGCAGGCATGTGCCTTAACTTCTAAGCCATCTCTCCAGCCCTATTTTTTTAATTTTTAATAGTGTCCGGGATTGACCCAATGTATAATGGGCAAGCCCTGTGCTACTGAACCACACACCCCAGCCCTGGGTGACGTTTTGATTCTCTCACTCCATGTGTTCCTTTGCTTTGCTGAGAATCCAGGCACAAGCCTGGCAAGGGAAGCAACTAAGAAGCCAGGAAGACAGGTGTGGAGGTGTCTGAACTCAGCTCAGCTAGTGCTCACTTGTCTGTCACTAGGCCACATTAACAACTATGGAATTTGGGGTTTGATTCAGGGTCCCCATAAACTTAGGTGTTCTGAATGCTAGGTTCCCAGTTGATGGAATTCACACCTCCTGGAGGCGGTGTATTGTTGGGGCGGGCTTATGGGTGTTAGAGTCGGTTCCCCATGTGAGTGTTTGGCACACTCTGTTGCACTGTCCACCTTGTGTTGCCTAGGGGGTGATGTCCACCCTCTGCTCATGCCATCGTTTTCCCTTGCCATGATAGAGCTTCTCCTTGAGTCTATAAGCCAAAATAAGCCCTTTTTTTCCCCCTAAAAGCTGCTCTTGGTCAGGTGATTTCTGCCAGCAATGTGTACCTGACTGCAACAGAATTAAAAAAGTTCTAGAAGGCCAAGCATGGAGGTCCATGACTTTAATCCTGGAAGGCAGAGGTAGGATTGCCCTAAACTTGAGGCCATCTTGAGACGACATAGTGAATTCCTGGTCAGCTTGGGCTAGAGCAAGACCCTACCTCAAAAAACAAAACAAAACAAAAGTTATAGAAGCACCAGGTGTGATTGTATATGTCTTTAGTCCCAGCACTCAGGAGATAGAAGTAGGAAGAGATATGAGTTTGAAACCAGCCTGGGACTACAGAGGGAGTTCCAGGTCAGTCTGGGCTAGAGGGAGACCCTACCTTGGGGGGAAAAAGCTCTAGAAGCACAAAATGCATTTGTATATTCCTTCTTTTAGTTTTGGTTTTTCTTTTTTTTTTCCTTTTTAAATTTTTTATTTGTTTAATTGAGAGCAACAGAGAGAGAAAGAGGCAGATAGATAGAGAATGGGCATGCCAAGGCCTCCAGCCACTGCAAATGAACTCCAGATGCATGCGCCCCCTTGTGCATCTGGCTTACATGGGTCCTGGGGAATTGAGCCTCAAATTGGGGTCCTTAGGCTTCACAGGCAAGCGCTTAACCACTAAGCCATCTCTCCAGGCCCCTTAGTTTTGGTTTTTCATAATAGGGTCTCACTCTATCCCAAGCTGGCCTGGAATTTACTATGTATTCTCAGGCTGGCCTCCAACTCATGGGGGGCCTTCTACCTCTGCTTCCCAAGGGCTGGGATTAAAGGCGTGTGCCACCACACCCGGCTCTTCAAACTATTTTACCTATCAACACCCAGCTTTATATATTCTTTTTTCCTTAAAAAATATTTGTAAGTATGTATATGTGTGTATGTGTGTATGTATGTATATATATGTGTGTATGTGCATATATATATGTATATGTATATGTAGGTATGTATATATATCAAACTCATTTTGATTCTCCTACTTCTGCCCCCCAAGTGCTGGGACTGAAGGTGTGCGTCACCATGCCGAGCAATAAAAATAGAAAATATAGCGAGGTGCGGTGTTGAATGCCTTTAATCCCAGCACTCTGGGAGGCAGAGGTAGGAGGATCACAGTGAGTTCAAGGCCACCCTGAGATGACATAGTGAATTCCAGGTCAGCCTGGGCTAGAGTGAGACCCTGCCTTAAAAAAAAAAAAAAAAAAAGTTATTTTATCCTGTTTGTCAGGAAAGATCCACAAATCAGCTCCCTATAGAAAATTTTATTTTCTGGAACTGAAATGCCTGTACAACATTTCTAGTCATCTTATCCCTTTTAATTTATTTATTAATTAAATATTTTATTTATTTATTTGAGAGTGTGGTAGTTTGAATATATGGCCCCCAATATATTCAGTGTTTTATTAGTTTATAGTTTGCATCTGCAGCCACCTTGCTGGAGGCAATGTCACTGGGCAGTTCTTAAGGAGTGGTGATGGTTTGAGATTCCATTGTAAAGATATGCAAAGTGTGCCTAGTAGGAGTTCCTGAAGTGTGCTGTGCTGGCTGGTGGCTTTTCTCTCTCTGCTTGGCCCTGTGAAGGCAGGCCAGCTTCTTCTGCCATTATGGAACTTCCCCTGGATATGTAAACTTCAATAAATAATATCCCTTCCTCCATAACTGTGCCTGGTCTGGAAGTTCATCTCAGTGAACCTGAAGCTGTCTGCTACAGAGAGAGAGAGAGAGAGAGAGAGAGAGAGAGAGAGAGAGAGAGAGAGAGAGAGAGAGAGAGGGAGAGGAAGAGGCAGATAGAGAAAATGGGCGCACCAGGGCCTCCAGCCACTGCAAACTAACTCCAGATACATGTGCCCCTTGTGCATCTGGCTTACATGGGTCCTGGGGAATCAAACTGGGGTCCTCAGGCTTCACAGGCAAGTGCCTTAACCGCTAAGCCATTTTCCCAGCCCTGGATCCCTTTTTATATCCTTGTCATATGTCTGAACAGGGCTTCTCATTGGTTATGCTACCAACAGCCCCTATGTCTATTACCTGCTTGACTTGCAGACCGTGGCTCCATATCCTCTCCAGCAGGTCACAGAGGCTGGCGATCAGGGTGTTCTCCTCCAAGCCAGTGATGTTTGCTTCTCCATGGCCCAGCTCCACTGCTTCATGTCCCATCTTTTCTACCAGCATGCGTTTTGTCTGAAAGTGTTACAAGTAGTCATTAAGTTATCCAGCAGCAAATTCCATAAACAATGAGTCACTTGCTGCATTAGGGAGATCTATCTTCTCTTCATTATACTTCTAATTACAGAACATTTTTTTCAAGGTAGGGTCTTGCTTTGGTCCCGACTGACCTAGAATTCACTCTGTAGTCTGAGGGCAACCTTGAACTCACAGTAATCCTCATACCTCTGCCGCCTGAGTGCTGGGATCAAGGGCATGTGCCACTACATCTTGCTTCATTACAAACGGTTTTTAAAAATATTTTTTTTCACCAGGTGTGGTGGCACATGCCTTTAATCCCAGCACTCGGGAGGCAGAGGTAGGAGGATAGCTGTGAGTTCAAGGCCACCTTGAGACTACATAGTGAATTCCAGGTCAGCCTGAGCTAGAGTGAGACCCTACCTGGATAAACCAAAAATAAAAGTAAACAAAAAATATTTTTTCTTTACTTGCAAGAAGAGAGAGAGAGAGAGATTGAGAGAGAATGGGTGTGCCAGGGCCTCTAGCCACTGCAAACAAACTCTAGATGCATGCATCCTGTTTTGTGCATCTGGCTTTATGTGAGTACTGGGGAAATTGAACCTGGGTTTTTAAATTTATTTTTTACTTTTTTTGTGTTTCCAAGTAGGGTCTTGCTCTAGCCCAGGCTGACCTGGAATTCAAATTCACTATGTAGTCTCAGGGTGGCCTCGAACTCATGGTGATCCTCCTACCTCTGCCTCCTGAGTGCTGGGATTAAAGGCGCGTGCCACCACACCTGACTTTAATAGTTTTTTTGTTGTTGTTGTTGTTTTGTTTTTTGAGGTAGGGTCTCACTCTAGCTCAGGCTGACCTGGAATTTATTATGTAGTCTCAGGGTGGCCTCGAACTCATGGTGATCTTCCTACCTCTGCCTCCCAAGTGCTTGGACTAAAGGCATGTGCAACCATGCCCGGCCTTTTAATAGTTTTTTTACTGAACAAGGCTAAGGGATTGATAAATGACCTAGCAGTTAAAGGCTTTTTTTTTTTTTTTTTTTTTTTTTTTTTTTTTTTGCAGAGCCTGTCAGTACAGGTTCCATTCCCTAGCACCTGCATAAAGTCAGATGCACAAGGTGGCACATGCATCTGGCATTCATTTGCAGTGGTGGGAGGCCCTGGTGTGCCAATTCTCTCTCCCTCTCCTTCCCTCTTACATAAATGAATATTGTGAAATTACTGGCTAATGTGTAACGTTT
Source organism: Orientallactaga sibirica (assembly GCA_036365145.1). Classification (NCBI taxonomy): domain Eukaryota; kingdom Metazoa; phylum Chordata; class Mammalia; order Rodentia; family Dipodidae; genus Orientallactaga; species Orientallactaga sibirica. Next base: position 2,620,096 of record JAEOAD010002567.1, read on the forward strand.
TGTTCATTTACATTGCTATCTCATGTAAACACAGATATGTGAGAAGATACAGTACATCTATGCAATATGCCCTATCTATAACACAGTGACCATCTTTCCCTTCATAAGCACATACACAGCCATGTATAGGCACTGGCAAAGCTACGAGCAGGTGCATACACAGATACAAAAATGTATTGCCTTTCAAATAAGAGTACAACCTTCCCCACACACCTTGTGAGTGCTTTAACATCTGTTCACATGAACACTGGAGATGAAAACAACAGAGTCTAAAAAGGTGAGAAAAACCATTCAGGGCTCCTGAGTGACTGCTCACTGGGAATCCTCAGTGGAGGGCCTAGGAGGTCTATGCTACCGTAAATGGTTCCTTTCATTGACACTGTAGGTAAAAATGGTATTAACTCATCTCATCTTAGCCCAATCCCGTGTAAACATGAATGTACAGAATGGTAGCAGTATACGTACCTTCATTCTGCATTCTTTTAATAAGCCTTCTACAAATTTCCAGTTGGTCTGCGCAATCACTGCAGGAGAGAGGTCTGACAATTTGGGTTGCCTCAGGTTTTTTCCTAAGCTTCGTGCCTCTTGCATGTATTTCTAAAAATTTTAAGGCATAAACATTAAATATAATTTTCTTCTATTAACCTTATACAAACAAATGCAAGAACAAGTGAGATGCAAAAAAAGCCGTGTGTAAGAGCAATTAAAGGTTTAGTGCACTTTATGAAAGGCAGAGGACATTTGTACTCCCCTAAAAACCTGTTCAGTCCTGTGAAGAGGAGGGTGCCAGAAACTTCATCAGGTTAAAACTTATTTAGGATAATATGGAATCTCACTGAGTTCAGAACTTTTATTGGAGGCTTGGTGTGGTGGTGCACGCCTTTAATCCCAGCACTCAGGAGCCAGAAGTAGGAGGATCACATGAATTTAAGGCCACCCTGAGACTATATAGTGAATTCCAGGTCAGCCTGAGCCAGAGTGAGACCCTACCTCAAAAAACAAAAAACAAACAAAACAAAAAGTAGAATATTTTGTTGGCACTATCCCAAATTGTGATTAGTTGAGATAAAAAGATTTAGCTGTACAGATCATAAGTAAGAGTCTCAGATCATTCGCTCCTATTCCTCTTCCTGTACAAGAGCTTAACCCTCTGCTCTATAAGTCACAATAATACTAGAATTGTACTATAGCTTTTATATATATATAATCTATTCACTTGAGAGACAGAGAGAGAAACAGATAGATAGAAGGAAAGAAAGAAAGAAAGATAGATAGAAAGAAAGATAGATAGATAGATAGATAGATAGATAGAGAAATGAGCAAGCCAGGGCCTTCAGTTATTGCAAACAAACTCCAGATACATGTGCCTGCCACCTGTGCATCTGGCTTACATGGGTCCTGGGGAATCGAACCTGGGTCCTTTGGCTTTACAGGCAAGTGCCTTAACCACTAAGTCATCTCCAGCCCTCTGCTTACTTCTTTTTACACAGAGAAGTAACCCCAAGTTTCTTCTATGCTCTTGTGTTTCAAAGGTAAAGAGCAACAAGTAGGCAGCTGATCACAGACAAACCTTTACTGTGGTGTCTGCCCACTTTTCTGAGTACTAACTCAAAAAGCATACCCCCTACTTTTTCTTCTTCATATACTGGCCAAAATCTTAAGCTTTGGGACTTTTCTACCTTTTTCTCAATAAATCTCCTTTGGCAAGTAGGCTAGGGATGCGGCTCGGTTGGTAGAGTGCTTGGCCAGCTTGCCTGAAAGCCCTGGGCCTGACCTGTAGCTCCAAATAAAAGTGGCAGTGCACACCTGTGACCCCAGCACTCAAGACGTGAGAGGATGAGAAAGTGAAGGTCATGCACACCTGTGACCCCAGCACTCAAGATGAGAGGATGAGAAAGTGAAGGTCATGCACACCTGTGACCCCAGCACTCGTGAGAGGATGAGAAAGTGAAGGTCATGCACACCTGTGACCCCAGCACTCAAGATGAGAGGAAGAGAAAGTGAAGGTCATGCACACCTGTGACCCCAGCACTCAAGACGTGAGAGGATGAGAAAGTGAAGGTCATGCACACTGTGACCCCAGCACTCAAGAGAGAGGATGAGAAAGTGAAGGTCATGCACACCTGTGACCCCAGCACTCAAGACGTGAGAGGATGAGAAAGTGAAGGTCATGCACACCTGTGACCCCAGCACTCAAGACGTGAGAGGATGAGAAAGTGAAGGTCATGCACACTGTGACCCCAGCACTCAAGACGTGAGAGGATGAGAAAGTGAAGGTCATGCACACCTGTGACCCCAGCACTCAAGACGTAAGAGGATGAGAAAGTGAAGGTCATGCACACCTGTGACCCCAGCACTCAAGACGCAAGATGAGAAAGTGAAGGTCATGCACACCTGTGACCCCAGCACTCACGTAAGAGGATGAGAAAGTGAAGGTCATTCACACTGTGACCCCAGCACTCAAGACGTGAGAGGATGAGAAAGTGAAGGTCATGCACACCTGTGACCCCAGCACTCAAGACGTGAGAGGATGAGAAAGTGAAGGTCATGCACACCTGTGACCCCAGCACTCAAGTGAAGAGGATGAGAAAGTGAAGGTCATGCACACCTGTGACCCCAGCACTCAAGACGTGAGAGGATGAGAAAGTGAAGGTCATGCACACCTGTGACCCCAGCACTCAAGACGTGAGAGGATGAGAAAGTGAAGGTCATGCACACCTGTGACCCCAGCACTCAAGACGTGAGAGGATGAGAAAGTGAAGGTCATGCACACCTGTGACCCCAGCACTCAAGACGTGAGAGGATGAGAAAGTGAAGGTCATGCACACCTGTGACCCCAGCACTCAAGACGTAAGAGGATGAGAAAGTGAAGGTCATGCACACCTGTGACCCCAGCACTCAAGACGTGAGAGGATGAGAAAGTGAAGGTCATGCACACCTGTGACCCCAGCACTCAAGACGTGAGAGGATGAGAAAGTGAAGGTCATGCACACCTGTGACCCCAGCACTCAGGATGAGAAAGTGAAGGTCATGCACACCTGTGACCCCAGCACTCAAGATGTAGAGGATGAGAAAGTGAAGGTCATGCACACCTGTGACCCCAGCACTCAAGACGTAAGAGGATGAGAAAGTGAAGGTCATGCACACCTGTGACCCCAGCACTCAAGACAGGTCAGCACACCTGTGACCCCAGCACTCAAGACGTAAGAGGATGAGAAAGTGAAGGTCATTCACACTGTGACCCCAGCACTCAAGACGTAAGAGGATGAGAAAGTGAAGGTCATGCACACTGTGACCCCAGCACTCAAGACGTGAGAGGATGAGAAAGTGAAGGTCATGCACACCTGTGACCCCAGCACTCAAGACATAAGAGGATGAGAAAGTGAAGGTCATGCACACTGTGACCCCAGCACTCAAGACGTGAGAGGATGAGAAAGTGAAGGTCATTCACACTGTGACCCCAGCACTCAAGACGTAAGAGGATGAGAAAGTGAAGGTCATGCACACTGTGACCCCAGCACTCAAGACGTGAGAGGATGAGAAAGTGAAGGTCATGCACACCTGTGACCCCAGCACTCAAGACGTAAGAGGATGAGAAAGTGAAGGTCATGCACACTGTGACCCCAGCACTCAAGACGTGAGAGGATGAGAAAGTGAAGGTCATGCACACCTGTGACCCCAGCACTCAAGACGTGAGAGGATGAGAAAGTGAAGGTCATGCACACTGTGACCCCAGCACTCAAGACGTGAGAGGATGAGAAAGTGAAGGTCATGCACACCTGTGACCCCAGCACTCAAGACGTGAGAGGATGAGAAAGTGAAGGTCATGCACACCTGTGACCCCAGCACTCAAGAGAGAGGATGAGAAAGTGAAGGTCATGCACACCTGTGACCCCAGCACTCAAGACGAAGAGGATGAGAAAGTGAAGGTCATGCACACTGTGACCCCAGCACTCAAGACGTGAGAGGATGAGAAAGTGAAGGTCATGGATGACCCCAGCACTCAAGTGAGGATGAGAAAGTGAAGGTCATGCACACCTGTGACCCCAGCACTCAAGACGTGAGAGGATGAGGATGAAGGTCATGCACACCTGTGACCCCAGCACTCAAGACGTGAGAGGATGAGAAAGTGAAGGTCATGCACACTGTGACCCCAGCACTCAAGACGTGAGAGGATGAGAAAGTGAAGGTCATGCACACCTGTGACCCCAGCACCAAGACAGCACTGCACAGACCCCAGCACTCAAGACGTGAGAGGATGAGAAAGTGAAGGTCATGCACACCTGTGACCCCAGCACTCAAGCGTGAGAGGATGAGAAAGTGAAGGTCATGCACACCTGTGACCCCAGCACTCAAGACGTGAGAGGATGAGAAAGTGAAGGTCATGCACACCTGTGACCCCAGCACTCAAGACGTGAGGATGAGAAAGTGAAGGTCATGCACACCTGTGACCCCAGCACTCAAGACGTGAGAGGATGAGAAAGTGAAGGTCATGCACACCTGTGACCCCAGCACTCAAGACGTGAGAGGATGAGAAAGTGAAGGTCATGCACACCTGTGACCCCAGCACTCAAGACGTGAGAGGATGAGAAAGTGAAGGTCATGCACACCTGTGACCCCAGCACTCAAGACGTGAGAGGATGAGAAAGTGAAGGTCATGCACACCTGTGACCCCAGCACTCAAGACGTAAGAGGATGAGAAAGTGAAGGTCATGCACACCTGTGACCCCAGCACTCAAGACGTAAGAGGATGAGAAAGTGAAGGTCATGCACACTGTGACCCCAGCACTCAAGACTCAAAGTGAAGGTCATGCACACTGTGACCCCAGACTCAAGACGTAAGAGGACCCCAGCATGAGTAAAAGTGAAGGTCATGCAACACTGTGACCCCAGCACTCAAGACGTGAGAGGATGAGAAAGTGAAGGTCATGCACACCTGTGACCCCAGCACTCAAGACGTAAGAGGATGAGAAAGTGAAGGTCATGCACACCTGTGACCCCAGCACTCAAGACGTAAGAGGATGAGAAAGTGAAGGTCATGCACACTGTGACCCCAGCACTCAAGACTCAAGAGGATGAGAAAGTGAGGAGGTCATGCACACCTGTGACCCCAGCACTCAAGACGTGAGAGGATGAGAAAGTGAAGGTCATGCACACCTGTGACCCCAGCACTCAAGACGTGAGAGGATGAGAAAGTGAAGGTCATGCACACCTGTGACCCCAGCACTCAAGACTGTGACCCCAGCACTCAAGAGGAAGAGATGAGAAAGTGAAGGTCATGCACACCTGTGACCCCAGCACTCAAGACATAAGAGGATGAGAAAGTGAAGGTCATCACCTGTGACCCCAGCACTCAAGACGTAAGAGGATGAGAAAGTGAAGGTCATGACACCAGCACTCAAGACGTAAGAGGATGAGAAAGTGAAGGTCATGCACAAGGTCAAGAGGATGAGAAAGTGAAGGTCATGCACACTGTGACCCCAGCACTCAAGACGTAAGAGGATGAGAAAGTGAAGGTCATGCACACTGTGACCCCAGCACTCAAGACGTAAGACGATGAGAAAGTGAAGGTCATGCACACTGTGACCCCAGCACTCAAGACGTGAGAGGATGAGAAAGTGAAGGTCATGCATACTGTGACCCCAGCACTCAAGACGTGAGAGGATGAGAAAGTGAAGGTCATTCTTGGTTACATATAGAGGTCAAAACCAGCCTGTAATACATAAGAAAAAAAAAAAAAAAAAAAAAAAAATCAAGGATTTCTTTCTTTTCTTTTTGCTTTTTTTCTTGAGGTAGCATCTTTAGTGTAGGCTGACCTGGAACTCACTCTGTAAACCCATGTTGGCTCAAACTCATGGTGATCCTCCTACATCTGCCTCCAAAGTGCAGTGATTAAAGGCATGCACTACCATGCCTGAAAAAAGAATAACAACAACAAATAGTAACAATAAACAAAACTGGGCTAGGAGATGGCTCAGTGGTTAAAGGTGCTTAGTTGAAAAGACTGCCAGCCTGGGGTTCAATTCCCCAGCATCCATGTAAAGCTGGATGCAAAGTGGCACAGAAGTCTGCAGTAGTATGCCTACACACACACACGTAAGAGAATAAACACAAACTAAATGCTCTTTAATAAGGGTTCCCTTTCATTTTCTAAAAAACAACCTATCCTTTTTTTGTGTGTCTGTTTTTCTTTTCTGTTTTTGGATAGAGCCTCACTCGAGTTGAAGCTGACCTGGATTCACTGTGTAGTTCCAGGCTGGCCTTGAACTCATGGTGATCCTCCACCTCTGCCTTCCCAGTGCTGGGATTATAAGCGTGAGCCAGTTTACAACCTATCCTTTTAATTGGTGCTAAGTTATGAAGAGAGGATCATTACAAACACATATATTTAGACTAATAACATATGATAACATATGATAGAAAAAGTATAATGGAGAGTCCTGAATTACTTGTGGTCGCAGGAGAGCAATAGTCAGTGCAAGCTGGTGAACTTGCTTAGTAGAAAGAGACTGGGGCCTGGCCCAATTCGGCCTTTGTATGTCCACTTTGGACAAGTCTCTTGCACTCTAGCTAAATTATGCGAAGTTCTACACAATGTTCTCAAAAGTTCCTCTTAGTATTAACATTTTGTGTTGATGACTAGATTTTATTTCTTCCATTCATTTATTTATTTATTTATTTATTTATTTATTTATTTATTTATTTATTGGTTTTTTTCAAGGTAGGGTTTCACTATAGCCCAGGCTGACCTGGAATTCACTGTGTAGTCTCTCAGGGTGGCCTCAAATTCATAGCGATCCTCCTACCTCTGCCTCCCAAGTGCTGGGACTAAAGGCGTGCGCCACCATGCCCAGCAGATGACTAGATTTTCTGAAACATAAAATGTAAACAAGGATGGTAAACTGAAATGGTGTGGAGACAAATCTAGCAAAAGAGAAGCTCAAACTCAGTCACTGCTGTACTTCTGAAAAAAAAAAAAAGAGGGGGCTGGAGAGATGGCTTAATGGTTAAGGCGCCTGCCTGCTAAGCCTAAGAAACTGGTTCCAATCTCCAGGTTCCAATCTCCAGGTCCCACCTTTAGCCAGATGCAAAGTGACGCAAGGGCGCAATGCTGCACTTGACCACAAGGGGGCGTGCACACCTGTAGTTCGTTCACAGCAGCTGAGAGACTGCTGGCGCGCCCATCTCTGTCTTCCTCTCCCTCTCTCTCTATATCTCTCTCCAAAAAAAAAAAAAAAAAAAAAAAGAGGAATTATATCTTTCCCTATTTGAAGAAAAACATTGTGCTATTTGGTATATAAAAAGGGATTCTAACGTCAGTTTTCCTGTCAACAGCTCAGAATTACTTGTGTGAGGGCGTACCAGCACAAATAGGCACCAAACACAAGGGAAACAGAGCAAACAGAGACACTGGGAGTTCACACTGCAAGGTGCTCTGAGGCATTCTAGCTATCCACACCACACGTGTATGTCAAGCAACGCCACGGACAAGATTCAGGAGCATCTGATCAAGCACTTTCCAAGCAAAGGACATACCAGGCAGCACTCAGAGAAGGACTTTTTAGGAAGCCGTGCAGGAGGAGCTGGGCCCTGATCCCACTCCCAGAATGCCATGGAGTTCTGACAGACCAAAAGCTCCCTGGAAGGCTAAGATGATGGAGAAATGCCGACGGCAGGAAAATTAAAAAAAAAGACAGGAGAAGCAAACCCAGCATGCTTATGGAAGGGACAGACAGCAGCAAAAAGGAAAGGCAATGAACAGGAGATGCTCTAGTTCTTAGGAAATCATGTATGGATGAACACATTAACACAAAAGCAACAGATGCTTCAGAATGATGCTTTCTGCCTTATTTCTACACATTCGTGTTTGGAAGATAACAGGTTTTATGGCTGCAGTTTTTCTTTTGTTCATCAGAAATAATCAAACCTTATAATTTTATTCAAATATATAGTTTGAATAAAGATGTTCTCTAAAAAGTGGTGTTAGCAGCCAAGGGCAAAACTCGGTAAATATATCATTACTTACTAGGCTTAAGCTACACTTGAAATGTAGACATGTCTCTTTAAGATAAAATAAAATAAAAAAGACAGATTCACCAAAATTTACCCTAAACAAAGTCTTTATTTGATGTATTACACAAAAAGCCCTTTATGAGATGCAGTAAAATGAAAAAACTAGAGAAGCCTGGCATGGTGGGTTTTAATCCCAGCACTCAGGAGGCAGATGAGTTCCATGTGACTCTGAGACTACATAGGGAGTTTCAGGTCAGCCTGGGCTAGAGTGAAACCCTACCTCTAAACCCCACCCCCAAAAAAAAACCCAAAAAACTGGAGGAAAGTTTTTCTGCTATAAACCAATATAAAAGAACTTTTTTGGTTTTTCAAGGTAGGGTCTCACTCTGGCCCAGGCTGACCTGGAATGCACTATTCACTATGTAGTCTCAGGGTGGCCTCAAACTCATGGCCATCCTCCTACCTCTGCCTCACAAGTTCTGGGATTAAAGGTGTGTGTCACCACGCCTGGCAGAACTTTTTTTTTTTTTTTTTGAGTGCTGGGATTAAAGGTGTGTGCCACCAGGATCAGCAAATATATATATATATATATATATTTAATTTAATTTTTTTTGAGGTGGGTTCTCAGTCTAGTCCAGGCTGGAATTTACTAGGTAGTCTCAGGGTGGCCTTGAGCACCATGCCAAGCTAAGAACTAGTGTTTTTTATTTATTTATTTATTTTTTTAAAATTTTTTTTAGAACTAGTGTTTTAACTAATATAATTGACCTATATTTTCAAATACGCTTGAAAGGACCCCTGCTGGGTGCGTTCCTGGCCCGTGCATGATGGCGTCCCAGGCAGGAGCCCACATACCTCCCTCGAGTCGCTGTCCAGTCCAATGTGCTCTGAGTGCTGGCGGAGGCGTCCCTTCCTGCGCTGGGCTGCAGCACTGCGACTCACCCAGCGACTGGATAAACCAAGACAGTGTAGGTTAAGACAACCAGGTTACCCCCAAAAGAAAAACAAACAAAACGAAACTAAAAGGAAACTTTTAAAAATCTTTAAAACAGAAAGAAAGAAAGAGTTTTACAAAAAAAGACTAACAGTGGGCTGGAGAGATGGCTTAGTGGTTAAGGTGTTTGCCTGCAAAGCCAAAGGACCCAGGTTCAGTTCCCCAGGACCCATGTAACACAGATATACAAGGTGGCGCATGCATCTGGAGTTCCTTTGCAGCAGCTGAAGTCCCCAGTGTGTCCATTCTCTCTTTCTCTCTCTCGGCCTTTTTATCTCTCTCTACTCTAGTAAATTTAAAAAAAGGCCAGGCGTGGTGGTGCATGCCTTTAATCCCAGCACTCAGGAGGCAGAGGTAGGTGGATTGCTGTGATTTTGACGCCACCCTCAGACTATATAGTGAATTCCAGGCCAGCCTGGGATAGAGAGAGAGACCCTACTTAAAACAAACAAACAAACAAACAAACAAACAAAACAAACAAACAAACAAACAAACCAGACGTGGTGGCACACACCTTTAATCCCAGCACTTGGGAGGCAGAGGTAGGAGGATCACCATGAGTTCGAGGCCACCCTGACACTACATAGTGAATTTCCAGGTCAGCCTGGGCTGGAGTGAGACCCTACCTCGAAAAACAAAAACAACAACAACAAAAATCCAAAAAATAAAAAAACAACAATTAATAAATAATAAATAAAATAAATTAATAAAAAGGACAGCCGGGCATGGTGGCACACGCCTTTAATCCCAGCACTTGGGAGGCAGAGATAGGAGGATCACCGTGAGTTCGAGGCCACCCTGAGAATACAGAGTGAATTCCAGGTCAGCCTGACCTAGAGTGAGACCCTACCTTGAAAACCAAAAAACAAAACAAAACAAAACAAAAGACAAACAATGGGCTGGAGAAATGGTTCAGTGGTTAAGGCACTTGCCTGCAAAGCCTAAAGACCCCAGTTTGATTCCCCAGTACCCACACAAAGCTAGATGCACAAGGTAGGGATGTGTCTACAGTTCATTTTCAGTGGCTAGAGGCCATGGTATGCCCATTCTCTATCTGCTCCTTTCTCCAAAAATAAAGTAAAACAAAAAAGACTTGTAACAGCCATTTTTTTTTTCCTGAGGTAGGGTTTCACTCTAGCCCAGAATGTCCTGTAAGTCACTCTGTAGTCTCAGGGTGGCCTCCAACTCATGGCGATCCTCCTACCTCTGCCTGCCAAGTGCTGGGAATAAAGGCGTGCACTACCATACCCGGCAACAGCAAACAATTCCTCCCTTTTTTCTTGTTTTTTTGGATAGTCTTGCTATGTAGCCCAGTCTGGTCTCCTGTCTCGGTCTCCCACCTGTTGGGATTATAGGCCTATTCACACATCCAGGTCTTTCAATCCATAATTTAAAAAAATATATATATGAAATGTGTGTGCATGTGTACGTTACATATGTGTATGTGTGTGTGTGTATACATATATATTTTATCAAGATATAATTAAAATATTCAAGCCTGGCCTGGTGGTACACGCCTTTAATCCCAGCATTCAGGAGGCAGAGGTAGGAGGATCACCATGAGTTCAAGGCCACCCTGAAACTACATAGTGAATTCTAGGTCAGCTCGGACTTGCGTGAAACCCTACCTTCAAAAACCAAAATATTTATACAATCTATCCATTCAAAGCAAAACCCAATGGCTTTTAAAAACTTTACTTTTACTGAGTATATACTTCATTATTTCCCTCCTCCCTGCCCCCATTCTGCTGAGAATCCTCCTCAACAGGGTTGCTGGTATTCCATATGGGAACGTGGGTTATGAGTTGTGAGAGAAGCTGTCAGTCATTGTGGTGGGGGCAATGCCTCTGCATATGTCCCTCCAACCTGTCATTCTTAAAATCTTTCTTCTCCCTCTTCTGCAAAATTCCCTGAGCCACTGTAGGTGTGTTTTAAGTCTACTTCACTGTTGAGATCACAGGAGTCTCTGGATCTCTGCTTTGCTAAGTGTTGAGTGTCCTCAGTGTCTGTCTCCTTTACCCTGGCGCAGGTTGTCAGGCTCACCATCGAATAAACTTTTAATATATTCGTATTTTTATTTATTTATTTGATAGAGAAAGAGAGAGAGAGAATGGGTATGCCAGGGCCTCCAGCCACTGCAAATGAACTCCAGATGCGTGTGCCCCCTTGTGCATCTGGCTTATGTGGGACCAGGGGAATTGAACTTGGGTCCTTTGGCTTTGCAGGCAAACGCCTTAACCGCTAAGCCATCCCTCCAGCCCAAATAAACTTTTAAAAAACATTTTAAACTGGGTATGGGGGTGCACACCTTTAATCCCAGCACAACAATCTCCTAAGGCTTTATTATTTATTTATTTATTTTTTAAGAAGTTAATGAATTCTATTGTTATTTATTTATTTGAGAGCTACAGAAAGAGAGAAAGAAACAGAGAGAGAGAGAGAATGGATGCACCAGGGCCTCCAGCCACTACAAATGAACTCCAGATACATGCACCACCTTGTGCATCGGGCTTATGTGGGTCCTGGAGAATCGAGCCTCGAACTGCTATCCTTAGGCTTCACAGGCAAGTGTTTAACAGCTAAGTCATCTCTCCAGCCCCCTAAGGTTTTATTTTATTATATTTCTGTTTTTTTTTGAAACAGGGTCTCATTTTAGACCAGGCTGACCTAAAGTCAGTCTTGTAGCCCAAGCTAGCCTTGAATTTTCCTACTTCAGCCTCTCAAGTGCTGAGATTGAAGTCACGAGCCTCCATGTCCTGCTGATCTTATTTATTTTATTTTATTTGCATGGGTCTCCTTTACTATAAATAAATGACCATCCAGCTTTTTGTGGATAGCTGAGGAGTTGAACTTGGGTTTTTAGGCTTTGCAAGCAAGTGCCTTAACCACTGCACTATCTCCCAAGATTTTTTTTTTTTTTTTTTTGGTTTTTCGAGGTAGGGTCTCACTCTGGCCCAGGCTGACCTGGAATTCACGATGTAGTCTCAGGGTGGCCTTGAACTCATGGCGATCCTCCTACCTCTGCCTCCCGAGTGCTGGGATTAAAGGCGTGCGCCACCACGCCCGGCTTATTATTTATTTTTCAGTTTTTTGTACTAGAGTGTCTAGCCTATGCAAATGAACTCCAGACGCACACACCACCTTGTGCAACTGGCTTTACTTGGGTACTGGGAAATTGAACCCAGGTTCTTAGGCTTCTTTGTAGGCAAGTACCTTAACTGCTGAGCCATCTCTCTAGCCCTTTTTAAAACATTTCACTTATTTGAGGATGGGCACACCAGGGCCTCTTGATGCTGCAAATGAGCTCCAAAAACATGGGCCACTCTCTGCACCTGGCTTTATGTAGCTACTGGGGAAGTGAACTCGAGCCATTAGGCTTTGCAGGCAAGTGCCTTTAACAGCTAAGCCATCAATCTACCTCTTTACTTCTTTAAAGGTTTTTAAATTTTTATTTATTTTTACTTATTCATTAATTAGAGACAGAGAGATGGAAAGGGGGGGGAGAGTGAGAATGGGTGCACCAGGGCCTCTAGCCACTGCAAATGAACTTCAGACACATGCGCCATCATGTGCATCTGGCTTACGTGGGACCTGGAGAATCAAACCAGGGTCCTTAGACTTCGCAGGCATGCGCCTTAACCGCTAAGCCATCTCACCAGCCCTTTTCTTGGTTTTTCGAGATGGGGTCTCACTGTAGCCCAGGCTAACCTGGAATTCACTATGTAGTTTCAGGGTGGCCTCAAACTGCGGCGATCCTCCTACCTCTGCCTCCCAAATTCTGGGATTAAAGGCGTGCGCCACCACGCCCGGCTTTATGTTTTATTTTTACCTACAATACTTGGGGCTGGAGAGATGGCTCAGTGGATAAAATGCTCACTGCTCAAGCTGAGTAACTAAATTAGACCTTCAGATCCCATTTCTTTTAAATACTTTTCTTAATACTTTTATTTATTTATCATTTATTTGAGAGAGAGAAGCAGAGAGAGAATGGGCATGTCAGGGCCTCCAGCCTCTGCAAATGAGCTCCAAACACATGTGCTACCTTGTGCATCTGGCTTATGTGGGTCCTGGGGAATCGAACCTGGGTCCTTTGGCTTTGCAGGAAAGCACCTTAACAGCTGAGCCATCTCCCCAGCAAGCCTTAGTGAGCGTCTGTATTTCCAGTACACTAACAGCTGAATGGGAGGCAGAGACCAAACAAACAAACAAAGGGGGCTAGAGAAATGGCTTAACAATTAAGGGGCTTGCCCGGGAAGCCTAACGACCCAGGTCAATTCCCCGGAACCCATATAAGGCAGACACACAAGGTGGTGCACGCATATGGAGTTTGTAGTGGCTGGAGGTACTGGCATGCCTATTCTCTCTCTCATAATTGAATAAAAATAAAATATTTTAAGAACAAAAAAAATCATTTTGGACCTTTACACATTGTTTGTGAATCAGTTGCCTTGAGTATGGTACAGGCAGCAAAGATCAGTTCTTGTTTGTTTGTTTGTTTGTTTATTTGAGAGAATGAGAGAGAAAGAGGCAGACAGAGAGAGACTGTGAGAGAATAGGCACACCAGGGCTTCCAGCTACTGCAAACGAACTCTAGACGCATGCTCCACCTTGTGCATCTGGCTTATGTGGGTCCTGGGGAATCAATCTGAGGTCTTTTGGTTTTGTAGGCAAATGCCTTAACCACTAAGCCATTTTTCTAGCCCTGTTTTTAATATTTCTATTTATTTATTTGCATGCATGTGTGTATGGGTGCACCTGGATCTCATGTAACTGCAAAAAAGTGCCAGATGTTCTTTTAATCCCAGCAAGGCAGAGAGGTAGGAGGATTACTATGAGCTTGAGGCCACCGTGAGACTACATAGTGAATCCCAGTCAGCTTGGACTAGAGCCAGACACTGACTCCAAAAAAAAAAAAAAAAAGAGCCGGGCATGGTGGCGCACGCCTTTAATCCCAGCACTCGGGAGGCAGAGGTAGGAGGATCTCTGTGAGTTCAAGGCCACTGTGAGACTACATAGTGGGTTCCAGGTCAGCCTGAGCTGGAGTGAGACCCTACTTCAAAAAAAAAAAAAAAAAAAAAAAAAAAAAAAAAAAAAAAAAAAGAACAGCCAGCATGGAGGTGAACATCTTTAATCCCAGCCCTCTGGAGGCAGAGGTAGGAGGATCATGAGAGTTCCAGGTGAGCCTGGGCTACAGTGAGACCCTACCTCAAAAACACACACACACACACACACACACACACACACACACACACACACAGAGGCACGTGCTTGGACAAAGCCAAGTGCACATACATAGTGTCAATTCTTTTTTTTTTTAATTTTTATTTTTCAAGGTAGGGTTTTGCCCTAGCCCAGGCTGACCTGGAATTCACTATGTAGTCTCAGGGTGGCCTTGAACTCACAGCGATCCTCCTACCTCTGCCTCCCGAGTGCTGGGATTAAAGGCGTGCACCACCATGTCCGCTACATAGTGTCAATTCTTATTTCAGAGGGATTGTAAGGTCTTACAAGACGTTTACTGGCCACACACTGTAAACATCACGCCTCACTCATCTCTCCAACGGTGCTGCAGTAACGAGTGTGCTTACTTGTTATTTGCTGGTCCTGCTGCCAAGACGTCAGGCTGCAACTTTGGAAAGAACCCTTGCTCGTATTTGCCTTGACCGATTTTCATATCAAGTAGATGTGGGTGGATTGCAGTATGATCCATTTTCATCAGCCTTTGCTCAATTGACTGGGCTAAAAATTAAATTTATAATAAATTAGAGACATTTCATTCCTTCAAAAATAATACTTCCTATACTCATTCACCTATAGAAATTCAATCATCCTGATACTCTGAAAAAGATTTTCACAATCAGTGAAATTTAAGTATTGAAAAGTTAAATTTTACACAGGGTGTGGTGGCACATACCTTTAATCCCAGCACTCAGGAGGCAGAGATAGGAGGATTGCTGTAAACTCAAGGCCACCCTGAGACTACACAGTGAATTCCACGTCAGCCTATCCTACCTTGAAAAATAAAAAAAAGTTAATTAAAAAAAAAAAAAAGAATAAGCCGGGCGTGGTGGCGCACGCCTTTAATCCCAGCACTCGGGAGGCAGAGGTAGGAGGATCGCCGAGAGTTCGAGGCCACCCTGAGACTACATAGTTAATTCCAGGTCAGCCTGGACTAGAGTGAAACCCTACCTCGAGAAACCAAAAAAAAAAAAAAAAAAAAAAAAAAAAAGAATATATATATGTATGGGGCTTGAGAGATGGCTTAGTAGTTAAGGTATTTGCCTGCGAAGCCTAAGGTCCCCAGTTTGATTCTCCAGGTCCCACGTAAGCCATATGCACAAGGGGGCACACGTGTCTGGAGTTTGTTTGCATAGCTAGAGGCCCTGGCGAGCCCATTCTCACTCTCACACTCACTCTGTCTCTTTCCCTCTGTCTGTCTCAAATAAATAGATAAAATATATATGTATAATTTTTTGTTTTTCGAGGTAGGGTCTCACTCTAGTCCAGGCTGACCTGGAATTCACTCTGTAGTCTCAGGGTGACCTTGAACTCATGGCGATCCTCTTACCTCTGCCTCCTGAGTGCTGGGATTAAAGGTGTGCGCTACCATGCTTGGCTAAAAAACATATATTTATTTATTTATTCATTTATTTAAGAGAGATAGGTAGATAAGATAGGTAGATAAGAGAGAGGTAGATAGAGAGAGGCCTGGAGAGATGGCTTAGCGGTTAAGATGCCTGCCTGCCAAGCCTAAGAACGCCCATTCGATCTCCAGGTCCCATGTTTAGCTAGACACAAAAGTGACAGAAGCGTGCCATTCCTTGCTTGCCCACAAGGGGGCGCATGTGTCTGGAGTTCATTCACAGCAGCTGAAATGGCCCTAGTGCGCCCATTCTCTCTCTCTCAAAAAAGTAAGTAAATAAATAAATAAAAAAATAAAAGACAGAGAGAATGGGCGCCACTGCAAACAAACTCTAGACTCATGTGCCCCCTTGTGCCCCTGGCTTATGTGGGTCCTGGGGAATTAAACCAGAGTCCTTAGGCTTTGCAGGCAAACACCTTAACTGCTAAGACATTTCTCTAACCCTGAAAGGTTAATTTCATATAAATATTGGATGATTACTTTTTGAAATTAATTTTTGAGAGACAGGGAAAGCGGCAGAGAGAAAGAATGGGCGTGCCAGGGCCTTTCAGCCACTGTAAACGAACTCCAGACTCATGCGGCCCCTTATACACATGTGCAACATTGCACACTTGCATCACTGTGTGTGTAGTTACATAGGACCTGGAGATTCCAACATGTGTTCCTAGGCTTTAAAGGCAAGTGCCTTAGCTGTTAAGCCATCTCTCTAACTCAATGACTACTTTGCATACTATTTTCTGCCTTTGTGAAAATCAAGGCAGAGTTTCAAAAATTTATAATTTACTATTGAAACAATGTTCCCTCCAGAGGAAATTCAATATCTTTAGTCAGAATACAGCTCTAAGTATAACATTAAGGAATATGATGGCAGGGGCTGGAGAGATGGCTTAGAGGTTGAGGCACTTGCCTGTGAAGCCTAAGGACCCAGATTCAATTCCCTAGTACCTATATAAGCCACATGCGCAAGGTGGCACAGGCACATGTTTTTGTTTTTTTTTTGTTTTTTTTTTTTTTTTTTAAAGAATTATGAACTAGGGCTGGGTGCGGTGGCACACGCCTTTAATCCCAGCACTCGGGAGGCAGAGGTGGGAGGATCGCCATGAGTTTGAGGCCACCCTGAGACTACATAGTGAATTACAGGTCAGCCTGAGCTAGAATGAAATCTGGAGAAACCGAGAAAAAAAAAAAAAAAAAGAGTATGATGGCAGGGGCTGGAGAGATGGCTCAGCGGTTAAGGTCCTTGCCTACAAATCCTAAGTACCTGAGTTCGATTCCCCAGGACCCACATAAAGCCAGATGCACAAAGTGGCACATGTGTTTGTGTTCCTTTGCAGTGGCTAGAGGTCCTGGCATGCCCATTCTCTATTCTCTATTATTGCTTGAAAATAATGAAATAAAATATTTTCAAAAGATGTTTATCAAGCCAAGTGTGGTGGCACATGCCTTTAATCACAGCACTCTGGAGGCAGAGGAAGCAGATCACTGTGAGTTCAAGGTCACCCTGAGACTACGTAGTGAATTCATGTTAGCCTGGGCTAAAGCAAGACCCTAACTTGAAAAAAACTACATATATGTGAATATGATGGCAAATAAAATTCTTCCCTGAGCCAGGCATGGTGGCGTATGCCTTTAATCCCAGCAGAGGCAGAGGCAGGACGATCTCTGTGAGTTCAAGGCCAGCCTGGAACTACAAAGTAAGTTGTAGGACATCTGGGCTAGAGTGAGACCTACCTTGAAAAAAGCCAAGAGTAAAATCCTTCCTTGAGCTGAAAGACGATGTAAAGGAAAGCAAGCCCAGTTGCCTTATTGGTTAGACCGAGAATGACTCCATCTTTGAACTCTGACCCAGCCACTCCTCCCGATGATCATCGCATTCCTAAACCTGGACCACCTATGCCCATTGTTACTTTCCTGGAATGGCCCAAACCACCTGTCTGCTTATCACTTCCGGGAAGTGTCCCTGACACAAGGCAGACCACCCTGTAACCAAAGAATTCAATGACCCCCACCCACTATAAGTATCCCATAGTCTGTAAGGGAGGCGGCTTTTTGCCCTGCCTGGTCAGAGCCCTTCTTAGGATGCTGTTGAGTTGGACCTTCTCTCTCTTTTCTCTCCCCACTTTTTCTAACATTATGACTTTATTACTTTGTGCAAAGACCCATTAAATAACCCATTTATGAGAGGTAGCTATGTGGTGTTTATTATCTCAGTTTAAGTAAGAAGTCACATTCTCATTAGTAAAAATCAATGCAGTGTGCTTATTAGATCAAGAAGGAAGAGGGCTGGAGAGATGGCTTAGCGGTTAAGGCGCTTGATCCTCCAGGACCCATGCAAGCCAGATGCACAAGGTGGCACATGTGTCTGGAACTCATTTGCAGTGACTGGAGACTCTGGCACACCCTTTTTCATTCCCTATCTAAGGCATTCTCTCTTTCAAAAATAAATAAACAGATAAAAATAAAAAGTTTAAGAAAAATTTAAGCTAGGTTGTTGTAGTGCCACTACGCCAGTTCACAACCATATTCTTTTTTATTTTTTTGGTTTTTCAAGGTAGGTTCTCACTCTAACCTAGGCTGACCTGGAATTCACTCTGTAGTCTCAGGGTGGCCTCAAACTCACGGCGATCCTCCTACCTCTGCCTCCCAAGTGCTGAGATTAAAGGCGTGCGCTACCACACACGGCCATAACCATATTCTTTAACCTCTCAGTTTCCTTAACTAAGCAATGAAAACAGTAATGAAGCAAAATAAAAATAACTTGCCTATATAGACCCCTTGTTCTTAAGATCAAATACAAAAAGGCATATAAAACTCTTGGCCTAACGATGACACATAGTAAGTATTCAATAAATGCTGGATATTAGTATGATGACTTAACGGACTGTATTCCACTATCAGAAAAGACTGGCTAAGACTCATCATTCTTGGAAGGAAAACTAGTATCAGGATTGAGAAGCCCTCTAACTTTAATGTAAGAACCCAGAAGAGTTTAGGTCTGGGGAGATGGTTCAGTGGTTAAAGGTCTTGCCTGCAAAGTCTGCTGCCTGGATTCAATGTCCAAGACACTCACATAAGCAGGCAGGTGTCTGGCACTCCTTTGCAGTGGCAAGAGGCCCCAGCACAGCCCACGCCCATGCACACAGGAGCATGAGCATGTGTGAAAATAAATTTTAAAAATTACTTAGCTGGGTGTGGTGACTCATGTTTATAATCCTAGCACTCAGGAAGCTGAGGTAGGAGGACTGCTGTGAGTCTGAGGTCAGCCTGGGATATAGAGTAAGTTCCAGATCAGTCTGGGCTAGAGTGAGACCCTACCTTAAAAAAAACTCTCTGGGCGTGGTGGCACACGCCTTTAATCCCAGCACTTGGGAGGCAGAGGTAGGATAGCTATGAGTTCAAGGCCATCCTGAGACTACATAGTAAATTCCAGGTCAGCCTGGTCTAGAGCGAGACCCAACCTTGAAAATCAAATCAAACCAAACCAAACCAAAACAAAAACAACAACAACAACAACAACAAAACCTCAGAGATTTATTTTGAAGTTCAAAAACATGAAGGTACATAACTAATTGTACCTCTAAAGTGAAAATATACTGTTTTAGTTATGTAAATGAGACAGAATCTCAGATTTACTCTCCCTACATACACACATCTCCCCACCCCAGGCAACATCTTGATCTACATTGCCCAGGCTGGTCTTGAACTCCAGATTTTCGTGTGTCAGTCTCCTGAGTTCTGGGGTTACAGGCGTGCACCACCATGCCTACTTCAGGGTTTCTATTTTAGGAACTCCAGATTTTCGTGTGTCAGTCTCCTGAGTTCTGGGGTTACAGGCGTGCACCACCATGCTGAACTTCAGGGTTTCTATTTTAGGAACTCCAGATTTTCGTGTGTCAGGGTTTCTATTCTATTCTATTTTAGACAACACTTACCTTTCCTTAGCTCAAGAGACAAAAGGTCAAAAGTAAAAAGGCAACATCAGAAGTAAGAAATAAATAAACATTTTTCTACTATATAATAAAGAATATGACAAAAATTGCATCATCTAGTCAAACACTAGTCAATTTATTACTATTTTTCCTCTTTTGAGTAAGAGAAATGTCCATAAAAAATTGGAAGTCATAGAAATACATAGAAAAGTATAAAAACACCCCTTTGACTTACTATGAAGTCCAAAAATAAAAGTTAACTTAGTGATATATAAGGTCAACAATTCATAAAAAGAAATACTCATGGACTTTACTTTTGAAAGGTATGGCACATGTACCTGCTTCTTTTAAAGTGCTGCATTTCTGATATACAGACGTCCGCAAGGTGGGTGCCCTTACATTATACAGTCTTATCTTCTCAATCCGAGAATCAAAGACCCGAAGCAAAGGATCTTTCTCTTCCCACTGAGACATGATCTTATTATCAATAAAGGTGGCAAACATCTGTGTTTCAATGAAGCGTGAAAGAAATGGCAGGTAGGGCTCAGGCTGGTCAGACAGAAAAGAAGCCTGCAATGAGACAATCAGGAAATTACTACTATAGTGAGGCCATCTCAAGATTATAAAGGATAAACCTGAAAATTATCTATGGCTAAGGTTATCTTTCAATCTTATAACACATAGAACTAACATTAGAGTATTTTAAAAGTCTACTTTTGGGGTGGGAAGATAGTTTAGCAGTTAAAGGTGCTTGTTTGTAAAGCCTGTCAGCCTGGGTTCAAGTATTAAGCCCCCTATATAAGCAGACAAAAATGGCACAAGCATCTGGTATTTGCTTGCAGCAGTAAGAGGTCCTAGTGTCCATACACAGACACACAGACCCGCACACGCACAGAAATAAGTAAATATAAATTTAAAAATCTGAGCTGGGCATGGTGGTGCACGCCTTTAATCCCAGCACTCAGGAGGTACAGGTAGGAGGATTGCTGTGAGTTCAAGGCCACCCTGACACTACATAGTGAATTCCAGGTCAGCCTGGACTAGAGTGAGACCCTACCTTGAAAAAATAAAACCAAAAAAAAAAAAAATTTAAATCTGCTCTTAGACAACAGGTGCAATAGTGGCATGTCTGTTATGGGAGAAACCCTACCTCGAAAAAAAGACCCAAAATTAA
The DNA here is from genome assembly GCA_036365145.1 of Orientallactaga sibirica. Taxonomy (NCBI): domain Eukaryota; kingdom Metazoa; phylum Chordata; class Mammalia; order Rodentia; family Dipodidae; genus Orientallactaga; species Orientallactaga sibirica. The sequence goes on from JAEOAD010002567.1 coordinate 2,640,849, forward strand.
AACTGCCTCTAAAGAAGATGAATAGAACTTGGAAACCAAGAGAAAGGAAGAAAACCCTTTAAAAATGTAATGAACAACATATGTATGTCCTGCTCTGAATGTTATGAGACTGGTCAAGCTAATAGTTCTTCAATTATAAAGAAAAATGCTAGCTAAATGCCAATGAACTATTTTTACTCTTTTTATATGAAATGCACAAATTTCTGGGGATGATGGTGGCTGTGGTGCCCCTTGTTACCGTATTTAAAACACTTGATCACTTTCATCAACATTGCCATCATCTGTTTAACATTGCCAGTATATTTTTTCAAAGTCTATTTAAAGTTGCACAGAATGATGTAACTAATAAGCAATAAAGTCCGAATTATGATGAACAAAAAGAAATTGATTTACATGTGTAAACTGCTAGCCATTATGTAGACATCAGTACATCATTAATCAACGATGGCAGATAAATTGCTATACGCCTGATTGTCAACCATCCACTTGGTGTGCCTTTAAATTTTGATTCCCTCTCTCCAGGGAGTAATCTCGTCTGATTCTAGCCTATGAAAAGAACCCCTGAGCTAAAAGGCAGTGAGGTGGGTAACTGACACAAATATATATGTATCATGCATGCAATAACTCAAAAAATGACAATATAGAATTTGTGCTTATGGGTAAAATTCTTTTGTTTTTCAAGTGGAAAAAAGTCTATGTCCTAACTCTTTATGTTAAGATCAAATTCCTTCTACACCTGCCTGAAAAAAAAAAAGATTGAAAATGTATAAATTGTTTTTTCCTTTTACTATCTTGTTTGAAGCATAAAGTAGTTCAAAACATTATAGTCAGTTTCTAATCTAATTTCGGTTGTCTTTCAGGGCTATGTATATAGGAATTCTAATCTTGGTTGGGCACAAGCTGAAATTTGAAAGTAAATTATTTCCGGCATTGGATTGGTTTTTATATTATTTTATGTATCTTTATTTGCAAGGAGAGAGGAGACAGAGAGAGGGAGAGAGGAAGAATGGGCATGCTAGTTTTTTGCCACCACAAATGAACTCCAGATGCATGTGCCACTTTGTGTGTCTGGCTTTAACCCAAGTTGTCAGGTTTTCCAAAATGTGGCTTTGGTCTGTTGGACCTTTTTCCAGTGCTGGTTTTGTTTTTCACTGTAGTACAGAGTGCAGCAGAAGTCACACGGAGAAGATGAAGGACAGTTATGACATAAGGTCACTTTTCTTAGTACTCGCCAGCTTCTCAACGTATTTACTTTTCACTCTAAAACGTCAGAGGGCTTTAACAAGTTCCTTAGAGAATTCCACCGTTGGCTGCTTTTTCAAGGTATGGTCTCACTCTAGCCCAGGCTGACCTGTAACTCACTGTGTCTCAGGCCAGCCTTGAATTCACAGTGATTCTCCTACCTCTGCCTCCCAACTGCTGGGATTAAAGGCGTGCATCACTTTTTCACTTTAAGTGTTTTTATAGTTTATCTGTATTTATATAAATCTAAATAAGCAGAGACAGACTCACAGTAGCCTTTAGAAGCATCAGTCCTCCGCTCCTTAAATGGCACTCTACAGAAAAGCATCAGTCATGTCATCTACGCCTCCCCCTCTGCCCAGGGAGGTCTCCTTCTGGACCAGGCTGACCTGGCACTCACTTTGTAGCCCCAGCTGGCCATGAGCGCCTAGCTAGCCTCCTAATTCAGCTTTCAGAGTTAATTTTACTTCTTATAGGCCAAATAGCCTTCTTTTTGTTTTTGTTTTTGAAGGTAGGGTCTCACTCTAGCTCAGACTGACCTGGGATTCACTATGTAGTGCCAGGGTGGCCTCCAACTCATAATGCTCCTACCTCTGCCTCCTGGGTGCTGGGATTAAAGGCATGTGCCACCACACCCAGCAGCCTTTTAATATTTTATTTATTCATTTATTTGACAGAGTGAAAGAGACAGAGAAACAGAAAGTGGGTGCACCAGGGCCTCTAGCCACTGTAAACAAACTCCAGACACATGTGCCACTTTGTGCATCTGGCTTTTTGTGGGTACTGGGAAATCAAACTCCAGTCCTTAGGCTTTGCAGCCAAGCACCTTAATGGCTGAGCCATCTCTCCAGGCCCCAAGTAGTCTTTTAAAATAATGGACATGGTGGGACACCCTTTTAATTCCAGCACTTAGGAGGCTAAATAAGGTGGGAGGATCATCATGAATTTCAGGCCAGCCTGGGATACAAAGGGAGTTCCAGGACAGCCTGGGCTAGAGTGAGATCCTGCTTCAGAACAAAGCTAAACAAAAATGGGCCACATATCTGGTTTTTAATGTTCAAACCCTACAAAATTTAAGGTCAACCCAAACTTGGCTTGTAGGACTACCACATCCTGTATATTTCCCTAGTGAAAAATGAGATGATTATCAGCCTTCTGGGAATCCAGCAAGAAACTTTCAATTCCTAAGGTGTTATAAAGATGGAATCCTATTTATGCTTTAATGTTACATAAAGATTAAAGGCTGGAAGGTGGCTTAGTAGTTAAGGCACTTGCCTGCCTAAGGAAGCCTAAGGACCTAGGTTTAACTCCCCAGAACCCATGTAAGCCAGATGCACATGGTGGTACATGAGTCTGGAGCTCGTTTGCAGTAGCTAGAGGCCCTGGCTCATCCATTCTCTCTCTTTCTCAGATAAATAATACATAGTGAATTCCAGGTCAGCCTGAGCTAGAGCACAATCCTACCTCAAAAAAGAAAAAAAATTTTTTAAAGATCAAAATGGAAGTACCAAGGCTCAAATTTAAATCAGAGTTTGAATTGTTCCAAGTATAGTTCATGAATGTACAAAGATTAGTTCTAAGCTGTACAAGAAAAAGTATAATAAGCTGGACGTGGTGGTGCATGCCTTTAATCCCAGCACTTGGGAGGCAGAGGTAGGAGGATCACAGTGAGTTCAAGGCCACCCTGAGAACTACATAGTGAAGTGAATTCCAGGTCAAACTGGGCTAGAGTGAAACCCTACCTCGAAAAACCAAAAAAAAAAAAAAAAAAAAAGAAAAGAAAGAAAAAAAGAAAGAGAAAAAAAATAAAAGTTAATGAGGAAGGGACTTGAGAAAAGAAAAACATCTAAATAAATGGTTACATAATATTAAAGAAGTTTAATCAAGCATTAATTACATCAGTAAATTATATACACATAGTATATTATTCTCCACTAGAAAAAAATCTGATGAATCAGAAAATAATCTGTGGGTTTTTTTTTTTCCTTTTTCTTTCCGAAGCCAGGTCTCACTCTAGCCCAGGCAGCCCTTGAACTGAGAGCGATCCTCCTACCTCTGCTTCTCAAGTGCTGGCACTAAAGGCATGTGCCACCACACCCAGCTAATAATCTTTACCACTACCAACCTGTTGCAGTCAGGTTCACATTGCTGGCAGAAATTACCCAACCAGGAGCAGATTTTGGGAAAAAAGGGTTTATTTTGGCTTACAGATTCGAGAGGAAGCTTCATGATGGCAGGGGAAAACGATGGCATGAGCAGAGGGTGGACATCACCCTCTGGCCAACATAAGGTGGACAACAGCAACAGGAGAGTGTGCCAAAGACTGGCAAGGGGACACCGGCTATAACACCCATAAGCCCGCCTCCAACAATACACTGTCTTCAGGAGGTGTTAATTCCCAAATCTCCATCAGCTGGGAACCTAGCATTCAGAACACCTAAGTTTGTGGGGGACACCTGTGTCAAACCACTACACTGCCTTTACACAAATATTTAGTAATCACTATTTGTCAGATGTCACCAGATTGAACATTAGCATTTTGGAGTAAAACTGCCCTGTTGGGGATTCTGTCTGTGTCTTCCCTGACACAGATGCCACTTAGTGAAAGCTACACTCCATTCTACCAGCAGCATCATGTCTGGTCTGTATCACGGGATCAGGGGACCTCAGAGTGCACGCAAGTCCCTACGTGCTCATGTGTGTGGGGAGGTCTGGAGGATATGTGAAGGACATCTGACAGAACATAGTGAATCTCAGAAAAGCTTCAGCAGGACAGTAAACAGCAGAAAGATGGAGAGACAGCTCAGCAGTTCAAAGGTTAAAGGCACTTGTTTGCAAAGCTTGCAGACTTAGCTTCCCCAGTACCTACAAGCCAGAAGCACAAAGTGGCACATGCATCTGCAGTTCCTGTGCAGCAGTAAGAGGCCATGATATGCCCTCTCTTGCTCTTGTAAAGGAAAGGAGGAAGGGAAGAGGGAAGGAGGTAGAAGGGAAGGAAGGGAGGAAAGAAGAAGGGAGGGAGGAAGGAAGGAAACAGGGTTGGAGAGATGCCTTAGTGGTTAAGGTGCCTGCCTGCAAAGCCTAAAAACGCCTGTTTGAATCTCTAGGTCCTACATTTAGCCAGACACAAAAGTGACACAAGCACACAATGTCGTCACACATGTGCACTGGGGGCGCATGCGTCTGGAGTTCATTCACAGTGACTGAGAGGCCACTGGCGCACCCAGTCTCTCTTTGTGTGTGTGTCTCTCTCTTTCAAATTAAAAAAACAAGAAAGAAAGGAAGGAAGGATAGCAGGAAAGAAGGAAGGGAGGGAGGAAGGTCAATAAAAAGCCAGGTGTAAACTGGGCGTGGTGGCACATGCCTTTAATCTCAGCACTCGGGAGGCAGAAGTAGGAAAACTGCCATGAGTTTGAGGCCACCCTGAGATTACATAGTGAATTCCAGGTCAGCCTGGACTAGAGTGAGACCTTACCTTGAAAAAACAAAACAAAACAACAACAACAACAACAACAAAAATAGAAGAGAAATTAATTGGAAAGAAGGGATTCAATGTAGGGTAGATTCAGAAGGTGGAACAGGCAAATTGTGGGTGTAAATTATCATGGTTTATTGCCTGTACTTATGGAAGCTGTCAATAAAAAGTTTAAAAAGGGGGCTGGAGGGATGGCTTAGAAGTTAAGGTGTTTGCCTGCAAAGCCAAAGGACCCAGGTTTGATTCCCCAGGACTCATGTTAGCCAGATGTACAAGGTGACACATGTGTCTGGAGTTTGTTTACAGTGGGTGGAGGCCCTGGTGTGCTCATTTTCTCTCTCTCTCTCTTTCTGTCAAATAAATAAAATAAAATAAAATATTTTTTTTTAAAAAGGGGCTGAAGGAATGGCTTAGCAGTTAAGGCATTTGCCTGCAAAGCCAAAGGACCCAGGTTCGATTCCCCAGGACCCACAGTAGCCAGACGCACAAGGGGGTGCACACATTTGGAGTTGGTTTGCAGTGGCTAGAGGCCCTGGTATGCCCATTTTCTCTTTCTCTCTCTCTGCCTTTTTTTTTTTTTTTTTTTTTTTTTGCAAGGTAGGGTCTCACTCTGGTCCAGTCTGACTTGGAATTAACTATGTAGTCTCAGGGTGGCATCAAACTCTCGGCGATCTTCCTACCTCTGCCTCCCGAGTGCTGGGATTAAAGGTGTGCGCCACCATGCCTGGCTAAAAATATCTTTTAAAAAAGCCAGGCATGGTGGCGCACACCTTTAATCCCAGCACTCGGGAGACAGAAGTAGGAGGATTGCCATGAGTTCAAGGCCACCCTGAGATTACATAGTGAATTCCAGGTTAGTCTGAGCTACAGTGAGACCCTACCTCAAAAAAAACCAAAAAACCAAAACAAAAACAAAACAATTCTGGTACTTAGCTGGGTGTGGCAGTGCATGCCTTAATCCCTGCACGGGGAAGGGAAGAGTTGCTGTGATTTTGAGGCCAGCCTGCAACTACAGGGTGAGTTCAGATCAGCCTTGATTAGGCTAGAGACAGACACTACTTCAAAAAAAAATTTTTTTTTTGAGGGGCGGTTTAAGGCACTTGATTGCAAACTTGCTGGCCCAGGTTCAATTCCCCAAAACTCACATAAAGCCAGCTACAATGTGGTGCGTGGTTCTGTGATCCCAACATGACTATACAAGAATGGTAATTAAAGGTAAAGTCAGGGTCTGGAGAGATGGCTTAGCGGTTAAGGCATTTGCCAGCAAAGCCAAAGGATCCCGATTTGATTTTCCAGGACCCACGTAAGCCAGATGTACAAGGGGGCGCATGCATCTGGAGTTCGTTTGCAGTAGCCCGAAGCCCTGGTGCGCCCATTCTCGCTCTCTGTCTCTTTCTCTCTCGTAAATAACTAATAAAATTAAAAAAACAGAGGAGTCAGAGAAATCCAAAGCTCTTGGACCACTTAGTCTTACTTTGGTTTACAGCCTGGCAGTGAGTTTGCAGCAAAAAGAGTCCCTGGCTCAAAGAAGATGAAGTATCGATTTCTTGAAGTTGTCCTCTGAATTCCACATGTGTGCCATGGCACACGAGGACACGCAACACACACACACACACACACATACAAAAATATGTTCTGGGGAGGCTTCACAGATGGCTCAGCAGTTAAGGTGCTTGCCTGCGAAGCCCAAGGATCCAAGTTTAATTCCCCAGTGGCCAAGTAAGCCAGATGCACAAGTTGGCACATGCATCTGGAGTTTGTTTGCAGTGACTAGAGGCCCTGGCATGGCCATTCTCTCTCTGTCTCTTTATCTCTTTGCTTGCAAATAAAGTAATTTTATTTTAAATTTTTATTTATTTGAGAAAGAGAGAATGGGCACACCAGGGCCTCTAGCCACTGCAGGTGAACTCCAGGTGCATGTGCCCTCTTGTGCATCTGGATAACGTGGGTCCTGGGGAATCAAACCTGGGTCCTTTGGCTTTGCAGGCAAACGCCTTAACTGCTAAGCCATCCCTCCAGCCCCAAAAAAGTAATTTTTAAAAAATGTCCTAGTGGAATTTAATGACATCAGATATTCTTTTCTTTTCTTTTCTTCTCTCTCTCTCTCTCTTTTGAGGTAAGATCTCACTCTAGAACAGCCTGACCTGGAATTCACTATGTAGAGTCAGAGTGGCCTCCAACTCACGGTGATCCAGCCTCCTGAGTGCTGGGATTAAAGGTGTGTGCCACCACGCCTGGCAGAAACAGATATTCTAAACAAAATAATTAAGTGCTAGCTGGATGTAGTAGTCAGTTCCAACGATACTGGGATGAACACCCAACAAAACATTTATTGTTGTTATTTATTTATTTATTTATTTATTTATTTATTTGAGAAAAAGAGGGGGAGCAGAATGGGCATGTCAGGGCTTCCAGCTGCTGCAAATGAATTCCAGACACAGGTGCCACCTTGTGCATCTGGCTTACGTGGGTCCTGAGGAATCAAACCTGGGTTCCCTGGCTTTGCAGGCAAGTGCCTTAACCACTAAGCCACCTCTCCAGCCCCCAAACACAGCTTTATTGGAGGAGCAGGATTTACTTCAGCTTACAGATCCAAGGGGAACTTCCATTAATGGTGAAAGAAGCTGTTTATTTCCACAGATCCAAGCAGAGAGACAGAAACTGCAGCAAGCAAAACACCAGCACCAGCACGCGTGCGCACACACACACACACACACCCCACCCCCAGCAAGCAGGGATCCTGCCTACTTGTGGGCTGGAATCAGATCCGCCCCCAAACACACCTTTGGGATGGATCCCAGGATCCACTCCCAGTGATACTCTGCCAGGAGGTGGCAGGAGACCCACGTTACAAGCTTAATAAAACACCCAAGTCTATGGGGACATACATTCAAACTACCACACTGGGCATGGTTGTTCACGTCTTTAACGCCAGCATTTGGGAGGCTAAGATAGGAGGACTGCTGTGAGTTTGAGGCCAGCCTAGGCTATACAGTAAGTTCCAGGTCATCCCAGCTAGAGTGAGACTCTGCCTCAAAAAAAAAAAAAAAAAAAAAAAAAAAAAAAAGTGAGGCTGGCGAGATGGCTCCGTAGTTAAATGTGCTATCAATTATGCAAAGCCTAATGGCCCAGTTTGATTGCCCAGTACCCACGTAAATCCAGATGCACATAGTGGTGCATGCATCTGGAGTTCATTTGCAATAGCAGGAGAAATAAACAGTGATAGAGAAAGAGAGAGAAGGGGTGCACCAGGGCCTCCAGCCACTGCAAACGAATTCCAGATGCATGCACTACCCTGTGCATCTAGCTTTATGTGGGTAATGGGGAATGAACATGGGTCGTTACGCTTTGCAGGCAAGTGTCTTAACTGCTGAGCCATCTCTTCAGCCCCTATTTTTATTTATTTGAGGCAGAGAGAGAGAGAGAGAGAGAGAGAGAGAGGGGGAATAGGAATGGGCAGGGCATTGTAAATGAACTCTTCATGTGCCACTTTGTGCATCTGGCTTTACATAGGTACTGAGGAATCAAACCCAGGCCATCAGGCTTTGCAAACAAGTGCCTTTAACCACTGAATCATCTTTCCAGCCCACAAATAACTATTTTATTTATTTAATTTTTATTTTTGGTTTTTCCAAGGTAGGGTCTGACTCTACCGTAGGCTGATCTGGCACTCACTGTGTAGTCCCAGGCTGACCTTGAACTCACAGTGATCCTCTTACCTTTAGCCTCCCACGTGCTGGAATTAAAGACATTCACCAGCATGCCTGGACACTTTATTTATTTTTTGGTTTTTCGAGGTAAGGTCTCACTCTGGTCCAGGCTGACCTGGAATTAACTATGTAGTCTCAGGGTGGCCTCGAACTCACGGCAATCCTCCTACCTCTGCCTCCTGAGTGCTGGGATTAAAGGCGTGCGCCACCACGCCCGGCCCCACTTTATTTTTTGTTTCTTTTTATTTTATTTTATTTGAGAGAGAGAGAGGCAGATAGAGGGAGAGAGAATGGGACTCCAGGGCCTCTAGCCACTGCAAACAAACTCTAGACACATGCACCACCTTGTACATCTGGCTCATGTGGGTGTTGGGGAATCAAACCTGGGTCCTTAGGCTCTGCAGGCAAGTGCCTTAACTGCTAAGCCATCTCTCCAGCCCTATTTTTTATTTCTTAAAATTATTTTTATTTATTTGCAAGCAGAGAGATAGAAGAGAGACCGACAGAGAGAATGGGCATGCCAGGGCCTCTAGCTGCTACAAACTCCAGATGCAAACTTTAGACTTTGGGCATCTGGCTGTATGTGGGTACTTGGGGAATCAAACCCTGGGTGTTAGGCTTTGCAGACAAGCGCCTTAACTGATGAACCAGCTCTCTAGCCCTTATTTATTTATTTTTATTTCTGTTTTTCTGAGGTAGGGTTTAGTTCTAGCCCAGGCTGACCTGGAATTCAGTTCACTAAGTAGTCTCGGGGTGGTCTTGAACTCATAGTGATCCTCCTACCTCTGCCACCTGAGTGGTTGGGTTAAAGGATTGTGTCACCATGTCTGGGTCCCTTATTTATTTTTCAAATAATTTTATTGCTGAGTGTGGTAGGCAATGCCTTTAATCCTAGAACCTGGGAGGCAGAGGTGTAGGACTGCTATGAATTCAAAGCTATCCTGAGACTACATAGTGAATTCCAGGTTATCTTGGGCTACAGTGAAACCCTACCTCAAAAAACCAAAGAAAGTAGTGGCGCACGCCTTTAATCCCAATACTCGGGAGGCAGAGGTAGGAGGATCACCATGAGTTCAAGGTCACTGAGATTACATAGAGTGAAACCCTACCTCCAAAAACCAAAAAAGAAAAAAAAAAAAAAAAGAAAGAAAGAAAGAAAAAGAGAGAGAAAAAAAGAAAAACCAAAGAAAGTAATAATAATATCAGTACTGTCATAAAATGGAAATATGGGTCTTCTTACTTTGTCGAAATTCTGCATCTGTTCCCGGTTGGTCAGCCAAGACTCCATGTCCTGGGCAGCCTGAATCACAAACGCTTCATAGTCTGCAAACATCTGTGTGAAACGGTTAGCAAACACCTCTCGCAGCTGCACATTGAGTTGGTAGTCCCTCAGCTCTGCCTCTTCACACTGCAACTTTAAATCCTTTTCTTTTTCCCCCGGAGAAGCTGAGAGATCCACTTTTTCCACAGCTACTCCAGTCCTCTTGGCCAGAGCCTGAAGGCGGGCTATGGTTTCATTGCCCTTCAGTAACTCATACATGCTGATGTCATTAGTGGAGAAGTTGCCATTCTTTTTGTCATTGACCAAATCTTTAAGAACCAGATTTTTCAGTTTGGTGGCACTCTCACTGCAATGTAGGCTGCCCTCAGGAGGAATCCCAAATTGGAGAAGAACTTCAGAGAGTTCTTGAATAAAATCCACTTTATTGGGAAACTGTGGAAACTCTTCAGGTAGCTCAATAAAATGGTTGTCGATATCCACAAAACACAAATTAGCCTGGAAAATAAAAACACAAAGGTTTAAAGTTGAAACATTTTATTTTATATATTTTTATTTTTTTAAATATTTTATTTTATTTTATTATTATTTTTGGTTTTTTGAGGTAGGGTCTCACTCTGGTCCAGGCTGACCTGGAATTAACTATGTAGTCTCAAGGTGGCCTCGAACTCACAGCTATCCTCCTACCTCTGCCCCCCGAGTGATGGGATTAAAGGCATGCGCCACCACGCCCGGCTCCCTAATATTTTATTTTTATTTATTTGAGAGAAAGATACAGAGATAGGCAGATAGAGAGAGGGAATGAGCACGCCAGGGCTTCCAGCCACTGCAAATGAACTCCAGATGTGTGTGCCGTCTTGTGCAGCTGGCTTATGTGGGTCCTGGGGAGTTGAACCTGGGTCCTTAGGCTTTGCAGGCAAGCGCCTTCACTGCTAAGCCATCTCTCCAGCGCTAAAGTCGAAGCAGCTTCTAAATTCCCAAGTCTTAGTACATGGGCCACCATACTTGGCTGCTATTCTTTTTTCCCTTTCCCTTCCTTTTTAAAAATTTTTGGTGTATGTGTATACAGTATGATGTGTGTGATGTGTATAGTGCATAGTGCACACACGTATGTGTGCAGATATGTGCTATGTGTATGAACCCAGAGGCCAGAGCACAATGGGTGTCTTCTTTGTGCTCATCCACATGTTCCTTGAGATAAGTGTCTCTCATTCAAAGCTGGGCGTGGTGGCGCATGCCTTTAATCCCAGCACTTGGGAGGCTGAGGTAGGAGGATTGCCATGAGTTCAAGGCCACTCTGAGACTACATAGTGAATTCCAGGTCAGCCTAGGTTAGAGTGAGACCTACCTCAGGTAGAAAAAAAAAAAAGATCTCTCATTCAACCCAGAACTTTTTTTTTTTTTTTTTTTTTTTTTTTTTTTTTTTTTTTTTTGAGGTAGGGTCTCAATCTAGCCCAGGCTGACCTGGAATTCACTCTGTAGTCTCAGGGTGGCCTTGAACTCATGGCAATCCTCCTACCTCTGCCTCCCAAGTACTGGGATTAAAGGTGTGCCATGCCCAGCGTCAGAGCTATTGTTTTTTTGGTCAGCAAGCACCAGCAATTCTCAGGTCAGGGCCAGACATGGTACACACCTTAATTCCCAGCACTCAGGAGGCTAAGGTAGGAAGATTGCCATGAGCTCAAGGCCATCCTGGGCCACAGAATGAGTTCCTGTTCAGCCTGCACTACAGTGAGACTTTGCTCCTAAAAAAGAAAAAAAAATACTAATTTGGGTTGTAGAGCTAGATGGCTCAGTGGTTAAAGGTACTTGCTTGCAAAGCCTGCTGGCCCAGGACTGATTCCCCACAAACCACATAAAGCCAAATGCACAAAGCAGGACATGTGTCTAGAGTTCATTTGCATTGGCAAGAGGTCCTGGTGTGCTCATTCTCTTTCTACCAAATAAATAAATAAAAATACATTTAAAAAAACGACAGGGGTTAGATATATGTGGTAATACTCATTTGTTTACAGAGATGCTGGGGAATCAAACTTGGGCAGTCTCAGGTCCTCATGCTTGCACAGTAAGTGCTCTTAACCACTAAACCATTTCCCTGGCCCCTGGCATTGTGGTACTCTATTACTTCTTAACCACTAAACCATTTCCCTGGCCCCTGGCATTGGGATACTCTATTACTTTTAAGCTTATGCTACTGATATTTTATGGGGGGCTGAAATCACCTCATATTTATCTTCTACATAGTGTCTGAGACAACAAAGGCAACCTTACTTAAGGGAAACCCAAAATGTACCCAGGATTGTAAGGCCTGGGATGTTCCCTAGTTTTTATTTAGTAAGTGCTTAGGATTCTCAGTGTCATGAAAGCAAGTCAGAAGTGAACATTGAAAACATTCTCTCCCGGGCTGGAGGTCCAGTGAAGTGGTAGAACAATTGCTAAACACGCATGAGGCACTGGGTTTGATTCCAAGCACTGACAAAATATTCCTTCAGAATCTCAAGGCAAGTTACAACAATAAATAAAGTGGCAAAAGCAGTTCTATTTAAGTTTTCTCTTGATTCTTTTCTTTTTGCCTGCCATTTACTATAGAAGTTTGCCACAGTGGAAGGTGAGACCCTATGCTGTGCAATCTGTCCTCAGCACTGCATCCTTCCATCCGTCCCTCCCTCCACATGACACTCACTCCCTGCAAGACAGTGTAACAAATGGCTACTTGTACTTGTCATTTTGGAATCATGGGAAAGGAAGCAGGAGGATAATTACAAGCCTATGCAGCCACACTAGCTACCTAACAACTAAAATCATACCTTCTTAAAATAATCATTTTGCAAGCTTATCATTTACAACTTTTTATTTGAAACCTCATTATTTTATTTTAGTTTCCAGGGGAAAGGGGAGGGAAGTCTTACTGCTAGTGAGCACATTTCAGTCAGTGTCAGTTTATATTATTACATTCTGAATAGATGAGTGTATGTGCTCATTAAATAGTGCTGAGCTCATTTATGACGGAAAAGTTAGAAAACCATGGCTAGCACTACAAAGACTGAGAAATTTTTTTGCTTTAGAGCCAGCGGATACATGAAAATACAAGACCTTCTAGCTATAAGATATCAATCAAAGTGGTATTAAAAAATTTCAGGCTGGGGGCTTTTTTCACTCTTTCCAGGCGTTCAAGATGTCAAAACGAGGGCGTGGTGGGTCCTCTGGTGCAAAGTTCTGGATTTCCCTGGGTCTTCTAGAAGGAACTGTGATCAACTGTGTGGACAACACAGGAGCCAAAGCTCTGTAGATTATCTCTGTGAAGGGATCAAGGGACGCCTGAGCAGACTTCCTGCTGCTGGTGTGGGTGACATAGTGATGGCCACGGTCAAGAAGGGAAAACCAGGGTTAAGAAAGAAGGTCCATTGCTGGGTGGTGATTCGACAATGAAAACCACACCGAAGAAAAGATCGGGTGTTTCTTTATTTTGAAGAGAATGCAGGGGTCACTGTAAACAATAAAGGCAAGATGAAAGGTTCTACCAGAACAGGACCAGTTGCAAAGGAGAATACAGACTTGTGGCCCAGGTTTGCATCCAATGCAGGCAGCATTGCATGACCCTCCAGTCTGTTTGTAAAATATGCCCATTAAAAAATATTTGCTCTAAAAAAAAAATTCAGGTTGGGGGCTGGAGAGATGGCTTAGTGGTTAAGGCATTTGCCTACAAAGCCAAAGAACCATGGATCGATTCCCCAGGACCCACATAAGCCAGATGCACAAGGTGGTACATGTGTCTGGAGTTCCATTTGCAGTGGCTGGAGGCCCTGGCACACCCATTCTCTTTCACTCTCTCTCTCTCTCTGTCTCTCACTCTCTGTGTGTCTCTGTATTTAAAATGAATAAAATAAATTTAAAAAAATATTTGCTCTAAAAAAAAATTCAGGCTGGGGGCTGGAGAGATGGCTTAGCAGTTAAGGTGCTCGCCTGTAAGGCCAAAAGACCCAGGTTCAATTCCCCAGGCCTCACAGAAGCCAGATGCACAAAGTAGCGCCATGTGTCTGGAGTTTTTCAGTGGCTGGAGGCCCTGGCGTGCCCATTCTCTCCCTCTCTCTCTCTGCCTCCCTATTTCTCTCTCCCTCTCAAATAAATAAATAAAAATTAAAAAAGCTTTAAAATCCATTTAGCTAGTTTACTTATTTTTCCTTAAAAACTTAAAGGATGTACAGGGCTGGAAAGATGGCTCAGCAGTTGAAGGTGCTTGCTTGCAAAGCCCAATGGCCATGGCTCAATTTCCAAGTACTCATGTGAAGCCAGATGCACAAAGTGGCACATGGGTCTGGAGTTTGTAGTGGCAAGAAGCCTTGGTGTCCTATACTTGCTCTCGTTCTATCTGCATCTTTTTTCTTCTGTCCCTCAAATAAAAATATTTTAAAAATAAGGGCTGGATGTATGTAAGTTTAAAAGTCAATAAAAATAATAATTAAAAAAAAAATAGGTGCCGGGCATGGTGGCGCACGCCTTTAATCCCAGCACTCGGGAGGCAGAGGTAGGAGGATCGCCGAGAGTTCAAGGCCACCCTGAGACTACATAGTTAATTCCAGGTCAGCCTGTCCCTCAAGTAAAAATATTTTAAAAAAAACCAAAAAAAAATAAAAAATAATAATTTTAAAAAAATAGGGCTGGAGCCAGGCGTGGTGGTGCACGCCTTTAATCCCAACACTTAGGAGGCTGAAGTAGGAGGATTGCTGTGAGTTCGAGGCTATCCTGAGACTGCATAGTTAATTCTAGGTCAGCCTGAGCCAGAGTGAGACTCTACCTCAAAAAACCAAAATAAATAAATAAATAAATAAATAAATAAATAAATAAATAAATAAATAAAGCTGGAGAAATGGCTTAATGGTTTAGACATTTGCCTATGAAGCCAAAGGACCCAGGTTCGATTCCCCAGGACCCACGAAAGCCAGATGCACAAGGGGTACATGCATCTAGAGTTCATTTGTGGTGGCTAGAAGCCCTGGCACACCCATTCTCTCTCTCTCTCTCTTCTATCTCTGCTCGCAAATTAATTAATTAATACATATTTTAGCCGGGCGTGGTGGAGCACGCCTTTAATCCCAGCACTCGGGAGGCAGAGGTAGGAGGATCGCCGTGAGTTTGAGGCCACGCTGAGACTACATAGTTAATTCCAGGTCAGCCTGGACCAGAGTGAGACCCTATCTCGAAAAACCAAAAACATATTTTAAGCCAGGTGTGGTGGTGCAAGCTGGTGCGCCACCAGCCCAGCCTCTCTCTGTCTCTACCTGCCTATTTTGTATCTCTCTCTCTCAAATAAACAAGCAAATAAATACAGTATTTTTAAAGTCCATTTGAATAGAGAAAAAAGGTAAAATAGGGAGGAGAAAGCAGAGAACATGCATAAGCCTCAAAAGAACACCACAGCCGGGCGTGGTGGCGCACGCCTTCAATCCCAGCACTGGAGGCAGAGGGAGGAGGATCGCTGTGAGTTTGAGGCCAGCCTGAGACTACACAGTGAATTCCAGGTCAGCCTGGGCTAGAGGAGACCTTATCTCAACACACACAAACAAACAAACAAACAAACAAACAACAACAAAAACAATATGCACATGTATTTCACTGGCCTGAATGAGGCCATTTTCTGCTGAACAACAATGCTACTTTCGATTGGACAACATTCACTAGAATAAAAGTAAGCAACTGAAGCTGGGCGTGGTGGCGCACGCCTTTAATCCCAGCACTCGGGAAGCAGAGGTAGGAGAATCACTGTGAGTTCCAGGCCACCCTGAGAATACAGAGTGAATTCCAGGTCAGCCTGGGCTAGAGTGGGACCCTACCTTGAAAAAAAACAAAGTAAGCAACTGATTCTCATTGTTACTTTTAATGGTGGCTTAAAGTGTTATTTTAAATTCACTTATATTAAAATGAGAATTGGGCTGGAGAGATCGCTTAGGGGTTAACGCGCTGCCTGCAAAGCCAAAGGACCTCAGTTCCATTCCCCAGGACTCACGTAAGCCAGATGCACAAAGTGACACATACATCTGGAGTTCATTTGCAGTGTGGAAGGCCTGGTGTGCCCATTCTTTCTCTCTCTGTCTCTTTCCCTCTCTCAAATAAATGAATACAAATAAAAATATTTAAAATGAGAATCTATGGGAAATAAGGACAAATGAAAATAAAGTTCCCCATGAGGTATTTTATTACAAAAGGTGCTGGACTGGAGAGATGGCTTAGTGGTTAAGGCGCATGCCTGCGAAGCCTAAGGACCCTGGTTCAATTATCCAGGTCCCACGTAAGCCAGTTGCACAAGAGGGCACATGTGTCTAGAGTTCGTTTGTAGGGGCTAGAGGCCCTGGCGTGCCCGTTCGCACCTCCCTCTCTTTTCCTCTCTCTGTCTCAAATAATAATAATAAAAGGTGCTAATTAAATGTCTAATAATATAACGTAATTAACCATTTGGTGTTTTTCACAGGCTGTAGCATTCTCATCAATATTTCATTTCAAAGCTTTACACTACAATTCTGAATACCACTAACAACAGCTAAAAATTAAATTTAAAATGCTTTTAAGAAGCCTTGCTTAGTTTCCTCTTAAACATTTGAAAACACAATACACAGAAAGCATAGTAACATTAAGGTGGTAAAAACCTAGGGGTTAAGACTTTTGTCCACTGTTTAAGCCAAATCAACATTCAGAACAGGCCCACAATGGGCTCATGTCTCAACACGGAGACGAGGAAAGCGTTTGCTATTTCCATTATCCCTTGTTTGCTGCGATATTATTTTTCATTTAATGGAGGTCAAAAATTGACTTCACCTCATAGATTAAAATGATTTAAAAGGATGTTAAATCTGGAATATACTGCTTAAAAATAAAGCCTACTAACACAAGGGTGGGAAAGAAATAAAATGCTGTTAGAATAATAAGTCAATGAAATCCAACTACTATTAAGGACCTTCACATATTGTAAAAATCTGTAACTGTCTTCTTATCGATCCTATTTAATTGATGGACCTGCTGTGGCAAGCATGGGCTATGGCTTGGGCTCCAGCCCAGCAGTACCTTGAAAATTCAGATACTAGTGCACAAAGATACTGTCATTTAACAAAAGAAGCCTTGAACTAAATCAAGAAAGAGCACATATTTCATGATTTGTGACAAGTTTTACCTCTTGAGGAAGTTCTAGTTTAGAGCGGTCAGTTCCTTCTTTTGACTGAAGGCCCATCAGATAAGGGACAGGAGCATCAAGAAAATGGAGCAGAGAAGCAGGGAGGATAGGCACATAAACATGCTGCCACTGAAATGGGAACAAAAGCGTGGTGATGCCTTCAGCCACAGTCATCAGGCGTTGATAATCTGCATAGAACAAGGAAAAACAGAAGGGAAGAATCAAAGTGAAAACATAAGTGATGCAGTAAACTTGAAAATGACAGAAAAGATTAAAAATAAACATTTCGGGCCGGAGAGAAAGCTCAGCAGTTAAGGCGCATGAGTGCAAAACCTAAGGACCCAGGTTCGATTCCCCAGGACCCACCTAAGCAAGATGCACAAGGTGGCTCACGTGTCTGGAGTTTGTTTGCAGTGGCTAGAGGCCCTGGTGGGCCCATTCTCTCTATTTGTACCCTCTCATAAATAAATAAATAGATAAACAAATAAATAAACAAACAAACAAATAAATAAATATTTCAGCCTGGAATGGTGGCACATGCCTCTAATCTCAGCACTCTGGAGGCAGAGGTAGAGGATCTGTGAGTTCAAGGCCAGCCTGAGACTACATAGTGAATTCTAGGTCAACCTGGATCAGAGCAAGACCCTACCTCAGCAGTTAAGGCCTAATGACCTAGGTTCAATTCCCCAGTACTCACGTAAAGCCAGATGCACAAGGTGGTGCATGCATCTGGAGTCTATTTGCAATGCCTGGAGGCCCTGGTGTGCCCATTCTATCTCTCTCTGCTTGCAAATAAATAAATAAATAAATAAACAAACATATTTAAATAAATAAATTCTTTGGAGCCTGGCATCCCAGCACTTGAGAGGCTGAAGTAGGAAAAATGCTGTTAAGTTCAAAGCAAGCCTGGGTCAGAGTGAATCCACTTTGAAAAAACCCAAATAAATAAATAAATAAATAAATAAATAAATAAATAAATAAATAAATACTTTGAAAGCCAGAAGGCAGAAGTAGGAGGATCACCATGAGTTCAAGGCTACCCTAAGATAACATAGTGAATTCCAGGTCAGCCTGAGCTACAGCGAGACCCTACCTCAAAAACAATAAAATAAAATAAAATAATAAAATAAATAATGAGAGAGAGTGAGAGAACAATGAGATCAAAATAAAAGAAGGGTGCAGGCATGGTGGTACATGTCTTTAATCCCAGCACTCGGGAGGCAGAAGTAGGAGAATCACTGTGAGTTTGAGGCCTGGGGCTACAGAATGAGTAACAGGTCAGCCTGGGTTAGAGTGAGACTCTACCTCGAAAAAACAAAAACTTTTCATCCCAACACTCGGGAGGCCAAGGTAGGAGGATCACTGTGAGTTCAAGGTCAGCCGGGGTACAGCAAAATCCTACCTCAAAAAACCAAAATAATAACAACAATAATAAATAAATAAGTCTGGAAGTGGTGGTGCATGCCTTTACTCCCAGCACTAGGGAGGCAGAGGTACAAGGATTGCTGTGAGTTCAAGGCCAGCCTGGGACTACAGAGTGAATTCCAGGTCAGCCTGGGTTAGAGTGAGACCCTGCCTTAAAAAAACAAACACAAGGACTGGAGAGATGGCTTAGCGGTTAAGGTGCCTGCTTCCCACATTTAGGCAGATGCAAAGTGATGCAAGGGCGCAATGTTGCACTTGACCACAAGGGGGCGCACACATCTGAATTTCGTTCTCAGAGGCTGAGAGGCTGCTGGTGTGCCCATCTCTATCTGTCTTCCTCTCCTCTCTCTCTCTCTCTCTCCAAAAAAAAAAAAAAGAAAAACAAGAATCCCAGCACTGGGGAGGCAGAGGTAAGAGGATCATTGTGAATTTGAGGCCACCCTCTGAATACAGAGGGAATTACAGGTCAGCCTGGACTAGAGTGAGACCTTACCTTGAAAAACGAAAACAAAGCAAAACAAAAAACAATAATAAATAAATAAATAAATAATAAATAAAAAGGACTGGAGAGATTGTTCAGTGGTTAAGGTGCTTGACCGCAAAGCCTAACAACCTCAGTTTGATTTTCCAGTACCCACATAAAACAAGATGCACCAAGTAGTTCAAGTGTCCAGAGTTCATTTTCAGGGGCTAAATGCTCTGGCACACCCATTCTCTCTCTGCCAGTCATGGTGGTGCACTCCTTTAATCCCAGGACTTGGGAGGTAGAGGTAGGAGGAACTGTGAGTTAGAGGCCAGCCTGAGACTACATAGTGAATTCCAGATCATCCTGGGCTACAGTGAGACTCTACCTTATAAAACTAAACCAAACCAAACCAAACCAAACCAAACCAAAACAAAAAAACTAACAATAATCACATTAGCTTTAATTTAATAAGGGCTAATTATTTCTAAGTATTGTATATGTGTGTATGTATGTGTGTATAGATAGACAGATATAGTATAGATGATATAGATATTAGTTTGTTTGTTTTTTGAGGTAAGCTGACCTGGAATTCACTCTGTCTCAGGATGGCCTGAAACTCACAGCAATTCTCTTACCTATGCCTCCCTAGTGCTGGGATTAAAGGTGTTGCACCACCACACCCATCAGATATATGTATGTATATGTGTGTGTGTGTGTGTGTGTGTATGTATGTGTGTGTGTATATGTATGTATATGTATGTGTGTGCTGTGTGTGTGTATATATATAACATTTTTATTTATTTGAGAGAAAGAGGCAGAGAGCGAACTGGCACTCCAGGGCCTGTAGCCACTGTAAAGGAACTCCAGACACATGTGCCACCTTGTGCAGCTGATTTACGTGGGTCTTGTTTGCTTTGCAGGCAAGTGCCTTAACCTCTAAGCCACCTCTAGAGCCCATTTTTTGTTTAACCACCACAATAAATCAGAAGTGGGCAACAAAAACATTCTCATGGAAGGGCTGGAGAAATGGCTTAGCGGTTAATATGTTTGCCTGCAAAGCCAAAGAATCCCAGTTTGATTCTCCAGCACCCATGTAAGCCAGATGCACAAGGGGCACATGCATCTAGAGTTTGTTTGCAGTGGCTAGAGGCCTTGGCATGCCCATTCTCTCTCTGTCTGCCTCTCTTCTATCTCTCTCTCTGCTTGCAAATAAGTAAATTAAATTAAAAAAAAAAAAAATTCTCATGGAGATGGGGGGAAGTGATCCTCAGCAAGAGTAAATAGTTTGGGCTGGAGAGATGGCTTAGTGATTAAGGCGCATGTCTGCAAAGCCCAAGGACCCTGGTTTGATTCTCCAGGTCCCACGTAAGTCAGATGCACATGGTGGCACATGTATCTGGAGTTCATTTGCAGTGGCTAGAGGCCCTGGCGTGCCCATTCTCACTTTCTTTCTTTCCCTCTCTCTCTCTCTGTCTCAAATAAATAAATAAATAAATAAAAATTTTTAAAAATCTTTGAAAAAAATTAAAAATAAAATAAAAAGAGTAAGTAATTTTCCCACAGTGGTTATAGTTGGTAAGAGACAGAGCAGAATTTGAAACCAACTTAAAAAAATTATTTATTTGGGAGAGAATGAGAATGGACAAGGCAGGGCCTCCTGCCACTGCAAACTCCAGATGCATGTGACCCTTTGTGCACCTGGCTTAATGTGGATACTGGGGAATTGAACATGAGCCTGCAGGCTTTGCAAGCAAGTGCCTTTAACCACTGAGCCATCTCTCCAGCCCATGAAACCAGAACTTTTATGACTTCTAAAACCAATACTGGTTAAACATCTATAATCCAAAAATATGAAAAATGCTTCACAATCAGAATCTGAGTACTGACATGATGTAATTTTCTAATTTTTAGGGAAAAAGTAAGAAAACAAGGGAGAATTACTTAAAATTTTCAGCTATAAGCAGGTAATTGACAAAAATGACGCTCGAGAACATGTGAGCATGAGGGAAGGAAGGAACTTAGGCTGGCTAGCAGAGAAGAGCTCCTGACAACAGGAAGCCACACTTGAACACGTTATCAAAGAACATTATGTAGGACAAACTGAAAGGCTGTCAGCATACAAAGAGTGTCAGTATACACAAGAGATGGCAACGTATAAATATAGCCCACTTGGAATTCAAAGTGGAAAATAATAAAAAGGAGAGTGGGAAGTAAACCTGACAGCAGCTGTTGGGAGACCACCCCGCTACACTCGGTGGTCTCAACGCAAGCGAGCACAAGGCTGACCCTCGTACCTGTGCCACATGTTCTAAGCATTCAGCAATGCACAGAAGCCGTTTATAATTTCTTGGAATCCACTATGACACAGCGTATCTAGTTCTCCTGTAAATTCATACTTAGGCAGGAACTGGCATCCAAATCGAGGCTCAACATTAGTCACCACAAACATACTGGTACCACTCTGTTGGTATGTATGTGTTGGGAAAACTTTGAATAAAAAAGATATCATAAGGATAACCTTGGCCTGGCATGGTGGCACATGCCTTTCATCCCAGCATTCGGGAGCAAGAGGTAGGAGGATCACCATGAGTGCGAGGCCACCCTGAGACTACAGAGTGAATTCCAGGTCAGCCTGGACCAGAGTGAAACCCTACCTCAATAAATAAATAAATAAATAAATAAACAAACAAACAAATAAATAACTTCAGGGCTGGAGAGATGGCTCAGTGGTTAAAGTACTTGACTGCAAAGCCTGATGATCTGGGTTCAGTTCCCCAGTACCCATGTAAAGCCAGAATCACAAAGTGGTGCATGCATTTGGAGTTTCTTTGCAGTGGCAAGAGGCCCTGGTGTGCCCACTCATTTTTTTTTTTTTTTTTTTTTTTTTTTCCTCTCTGTTGCAGCCAGGTTTGCATTCTGGCAGAAATCACTCAACCAAGACTAGCTTTTGGGGAAAAAAGGGGTTTATTTTGGCTTACAGACTCGAGGGAAGCTCCATGATGGCAAGGGAAAATGATGGCATGAGCAGAGGGTGGACATCACCCCCCTGGCCAACATAAAGTGGACAATGCAACAGGAGAGTGTGCCAAACACTGGCATGGGTAAACTGGCTACAACACCCATAAGCCCGCCCCCAACAACATACCGACTCCAGAAAGTGTTAATTCCCAAATCTCCATCAGTTTGGAACCTAGTATTCAGAACCCCTAAGTTTATGAGGGTCACCTGAATCAAGCCACCACATTCCACCCCTGGCCCCCATAAACTGATATCCATACATGATGTAAAATACAATGCATTCAGTACGACTTTAAGAGTCCTCATAGTTTTTATCAATTCTAATGTTCATACATCCTTATAGTCCAAGACCTTTTAAATGACCATAATACCAAAAAAAAAAAAAAAACCCTCAAAAACCCATAATGGTACAGAATAAACATTCACACTGCAAAAGGTGGCACTGGGTATAGCAAAGAATTATTCACCCAATACAAGATTTAAAAAGGGCAAACATCAAACTCTGTAGCTCCAAGTCTAGCAACTCTAGCCAGTGACAAGTCTCCACGTCTGATAACTCTAACCAGCAACAAGTCTCTGGAGTTCCAATTCTGTCCCTCCAGCCAGGCTACTCAGAGTCCTGGAAAATTTCATCTGAGGCCGGCAGCTTCACTGGGTTTCCACTGCAACCCACAGTTCATCCTCACAGCTCCATTGGGTCTCCAGGCAGGAATCCAGCAAACCTGCTTCACACTGCCCATGGCCATTTCCAAAACATGAGACACTCCTTGAGCACTCATTCTTCCTGTTGCCCTGGTGCAGGTCAGCTGGCCCAATCTCAAAGGTTGTAATCTCTCATATAATTGCAAAAGAACAGGCAAGAAGTTTCAGCCCAAAGATTTCATTTCTGTGCCATATCCCTCTGCTCACGCCAGTCCATTTCTACGCAAAGCAACCCTGCACAACTTCTCAGGACACAGACGTAACAGCAAGCCTCTCACACCAACTGCTTCTCGCCCAGTCCAGGCAAAGCTCTTCTCACTCTCACAAGTCAAACCTCACAGTCCGTAGTTCTTACTGCATTCAGGTCTTTCAACTCTGACCAGAATAGACCACCAAGCTGTTGTTACAGCACTGCAAGGCATCTCTTAGGCCAAGGTTTCAAATCCTTCCACATTCCTCTTGAAGTCAGCTCCAAAAGGCCAAAGCCACACAGTCAGGTGTCTAGCAGCAATCCCACTCCTCGGTACCACTTTACTGTTCCAGTCAGGTTCACGTTGCTGGGAGAAATCACATGACCAAGAGCAGCTTTTGGAAAAAGGGGTTTATTTTGGCTTACAGACTCAAAGGGAAGCTCCTTGATGGCAGAGGAAAACAATGGCATAAGCAGAGGGTGGACATCACCACCTGGCCAACATAAGGTGGACAAAAGCAAACACTGGCAAGGGGAAACTGGCTGTAATACCCATAAGACCACCCCCCAACAATACACTCCCTCCAGAAGGTGTTAATTCCCCAATGTCCATCAGCTGGGAACCTAGCATTCAGAACACCTGAGTTCATGGGGGACACCTAAATCAAACTACCACACTCTTCTTGCAAATAAATAAGTAAATAACCAGGCAGAGGTAGGAAGACTGCAATGAGCTCGAGGCCTGCCGGAGACTATATAGTGAATTCCAGGTCAGCCTGGGCTATAAAATGAGAGAAAACAAACAACAACAACAACAACAACAACACAACAACAAAATCTTCAATCTAAGGGCCTAAGAGAGGTAATTCAGGGGTAACAGGGTCTCCTGAAAGAGGTCAGAGAAGCGTTAGGCTTCTCCTTCTTTCTTTTTGCCTAAAGGTGTTTTTCTTTAAACTCAGTCTGAGTTCCTTCCTAGAAAGTTCTTTCTTGAAGGGTTAAGATTCCTGGAAGGGGGGCTGAAGAGATGGCTGAGCAGTTAAAGCACTTACCTGCAAAGCCTAGGGCCCAGGTTCAATTCCCCAGTACCCACATAAGCCAGCTGCATATGCATCTGGAGTTTGTAGTGACTGGAGGCCCTGGCACACCCGTTCTCCTAGCTGCCTTTTTCCCTCTCTTTCCCTCTGTCAGAAAGAAAGAAAGAAAGAAAGAAAGAAAGAAAGAAAGAAAGAAAGAAAGAAAGAAAGAAAGAAGGGAGGGAGGGAGGGAGGGAGGGAGGGAGGGAATAGGGAAGGGAAGGGAAGGGAAGGGAAGGGAAGGGAAGGGAAGGGAAGGGAAGGGAAGGGAAGGGAAGGGAAGGAAAGTCTTCCCGGAAAGGGGCTGGAGAGATGGCTCTGAGATTAAGGCTCTTGCTGGCAAAGCCTAAAGATCTGGGTTTGATTTCCCTGTACCCACATAAAACCAGAAGCAGAAAATGGCACATGCATCTAGTTTGTTTGCAATGGCAAAAGGCCCTTGCCGGCACATTTCCCTCACTTATCTGCCCCCCTGCTCCCCCCCACTTGCAAATAAATAAAATCCTTCCTGGAAGGATGAAACCTGATCCCCTATATAGAAACCTGACAGTGTGGCACGCCTTTAATCCCAGCACTTGGGAGGTAGAGGTAGGAGGATTGCTGAGAGTTTGAAACAGCCCCAACACTACATAGTGAATTCTAGGTCAACAATGGCTAGAGGGAGACCCTATCTGAAAAAGAAGGGTGCAATAGTGGCATGTCTGTTATGGGGGGAACCAACCACTCTCTAATTGGACTAGAGGCCCACTCCATGGGAGGGAATACATCCCTGATACTGAAAACCTACGACAGGGGTAGTCATGAGCCCTAGGGGTGTAATGTCTGCTGATATCTGGCTAAATGAATATACTATGCTCACCAAACTGTCCAGTAAGCACTTCTCTTAATGTGCACACCCATATATTAATGCTACTCTCACTTTTGGTTAGAGAAGCTTCTCTTTTCAGATGGTAGTGACCTTGGAATGATTCAGAAGGCACCATGGTGCTGAGAAGAAGGGACAGAGGAGTGCTCAGCACTGAAACATCTCTAACACACCTTCCAAAGCTCAGGGTCCCTCGCAGAAGAGGTTGTGGAAAGAATGTAAGAGCCAGGGCTGGAGAGATGGTGTAGCGGTTAAGGCGCCTGCCTCATAAGCCTAAGAATGCTGGTTCCAATCTCTAGGTCCCACGTTTAGCCAGATGCAGTGACGCAAGGGCACAATGCCGCACTTGACCACAAGGGGGTGCACACATCTGGATTTCGTTCACAGTAGCTGAGACTGCTGGCGCGCCCATCTTTTTCTGTCTTCCTTTCCCTCTCTCTCCGTCTCCCCCCCCCCACAAAAAAAGAATGTAAGAGCCAAAGGAAGAGTAGGATTCCTTACAGCGCACTCCTGCAGACACAAAATGGCCTGGATATCCATGACCTCACAGTGCCTGACACTACCTACACAAGACCCTCATAATAGGAGGAAAAGATCATGACATCAAACTGAAAAGAGAGTGATTGAGGGGGGAGGGGATATGGACAGTGGAGTTTCAAAGGGGAAAGTGGGGGGAAGGAGGGAAGTACCATGGGATATTGTCTACAATTAAGGAAGTTGTCAATAAAAAATAAATTAATTAAAAAAAAAAAATACATCTACATTGTCAAGCTTGGTAAATGTCTCAGTAGACTTGAACATATGTGTGTAAGCCTTCAAATTCTGTCCTCTACCAGCTCATTAAACAATTATAGAAAATATGACTCTGGCATGCATTTAATATTTGGCACATATTTTAATTTTAATTTTTGATTTCATAGTATAAGTGTGAAATTTGTAGACCTTTTTTAAGGATTACTTATTTCATTGTGTTTGGCTGTTATTTATTCAATGTCTATGTCATTAATGCTATTTTGTTCTTCCAGATACATACTGTCATGTCAAGAAATATTTGGATTGTATTGAGTCAACTCCCTCACAAACAACATTTTATTAATGATTTCATGCATTTCCCCTGTTGGATTTTTTGCAAAAGAAGAAAGTAATATTTGAGGTTTATGGAAAGAAGAAAGGAAGAAGAGGAGGACAAATTCCTAACACGTACCTTGTGAGTAGAGAAGGATCTGCATTTCTAAAAGAACACAAGTAAATACTTGCACCAGGTTCTCTAATCCCAGGAGCTCAAAGGCCTCTCGAAGAGGGTAATCCGAGAGGGGGAGCTCATTTGGCCCAGGCCTCTGGCAGATGACTGGCTCATAAACACCGTAAAATTTCAGTGATCTCCCAGGAGGTGGAAGGGGGACCTCGTAGAGAATATTGTGGATGTAGCTCTCCAGAGGCAAGGGTGGTGGCTGCTGTGAGGTGACTGCTTTGTACAGCTGCAGGAGGAATTTCTTGCAGGCCTGCATGAACGGTAGTGGTGTGATCAAACATAGACTTTTTGAAACGTACAAGGTGTCTCTGCTGATGTCATAGGAGTTGTACTGCTGCAGTTTCAAAAGGGAGGTTGCATCTCCTTCATCAATACTGCTGGCCAGCGAATCCATGCTGCAGGAAGACGAAGCACACACACTGCTGTGCTGCTCAGCATTGTGCATCTGGTACAGAGTCTGCATTGCTGTGCAGATTTGCTTACTAGTAACTTCTTCGTAAAAAGTGAGAACAAAACCGTAGGTGCGAGACCCATCTTCCCGGGTAATTATAAATGAGTGGAACTGAGGGTCTCTGTTGTCAGTCTGTGTTCTGAAAGACAGCCCCTTTGGCATGCACAGCTGTGAAAAAAGAGGAAAAAGCATCAGAATGCAGCATACAAATAATTTCAAACCAGGAAAAAGAAAGGTAATTTTCTTTTAACATAAAAGGATTTGAAAGAACAGGTTATCTAGATTTTATTTTAGCAACCACCTTAATTTCTAAGTATATTATAAATATATTTCTACATTGCAAATATGCATTTGCATGTAGATAAAATCTTCTCAAAAGAAATACTGGCTGGAGAGATAGCTCAGCGGTTAAAGGTGCTTGCTGGGTTCAATTTCGCAGTGCCCATGTTAAACCAGATGTGGGAAGTGGCACATGCAATGTGGAGCTCATCTGCAGTGGCAAGAGGTATGGCCATGCCCACTGTCCACCTCTTCCTCTTACCTTGCAAAAAATATTGTATTTATTTGAGAGAGAAACAGAGACATACACTAGAGTGAATATGGGTGCGCAGCAGGGCTCCCACCACTCCAAATGAATACCAGGCTCATGTGCCACTTTGTGCATCTGCCTTTAAGTAGGTACTGGGGAATCAAACCTGAGCCATCAGGCTTTGCAAGCAAGTGCCTTTAACTGCTGAGCCATCTTTGCAGCACACACACACGTGCTCTCTCTCTCTCTCTCTCTCTCTCTATATATATATATATATATATATATATGTAAATTTTTTTTAAGGTAGGGTGTTGCTCAAGTCCAGGCTGACCTGGAATTCACTACGTAGTCTCAGGCTGGCCTCGAACTCAAGGTGCTCCTCCTACCTCTGCCTCCCAAATACTGGGATTAAAGGTGTGTGCCACCATGCCCAGCCTCTCTTTTTATTTTGACATGGTTGCTCAGGTTGGCCTGGAACTCATTCCATATCCCAGGCAAGCCTTGAACTTGTGATTCTCTTGCCTTAGCGTCCTGGGATTATGGCCCTGTACCTCCAAGCCCACTAAAATGAGCTTCTTAGCAAATGTTTACCCTCTATGTGAGATACTTGTGTATATTATCCAATTTTCTATCAAACTGTCTTTCTCATATTAGTTTAATTCAATTATATGTTCATTTAACTAATATTCATTGAGCACTCACATTTTTCTATTCTTTATTTGTTTGTTGTTCTTTCAAGGCAAGGTCTCACTCTAGCCCAGGATGACCTAGTACTTATTCTGTAGTACCAGGCTGGCCTCAAACTCATAGTGATTCTCCTATCTCTGCCTTCTCAGTGCTGGGATGAAAGGTGTCCACCACGACACCTGGCTCATTTTTCTATTATTTATAAAACACATTTTATTTATTTGACAGAGAGACAAAGAAAGGAAGAAAGAGAGAGAGAGAATGGGCGCACCAGGGCCTCTAGCCACTGCAAACAAACTCCAGACACGTGCCACTTTGCGCATCTGGCTTTACATGGATACTGGGGAATTGAACCCAGGTCCTTAGGCATGCAGGCAAGTGCCTTAACTGCTGAGCCATCTCTCCAGCCCTCATTTTTCTATTATTTCCCCAACATTTTCTAGTTTTTTTCAAAACAAATAGATAATCTATTTTATTTGAGAGAGAGAGAGAAGCAGAAAGAGAGAGAGTATAGATGCGCCAGGGCCTCTCGTGCGGCAGGCGAACTCCAGGTTTACGTGGGTACTGGGGGTACTGAACCTGAGTCCTTTGGCTTTATAGGCAAGCGTCTTAACTACTACAAGACTTTCTATTTTTCTCAAAATTTAATAGAAATTTAAATGTTCTCCCAAATATCACCAAGAAAATACAATTCCCTTAATTGTTAATATCCTTCACTCAAATTATCAATAAGTTGTTATTAATTGGCCTAGGAGCTAGGGCTTGCAATGGGAAGGTGACAGTAAGAAATCAGGGGCCCTGTCTTTCTCCTCTGGGACTCACCATCCCTTGCAGATGAAGTGGGGCTGAGGACATGGTTCCGAGGATAAAGTGCCTACTGCATAGCGTGAGGACTGAAGTTGTGCCCAGCACCCTAGCAAAGCCAGATGCAGGAGAGCGCGTCTGCAGACAGGAGGCCGAGATACCAGAATCTCAGAAGCTGCTGGGCCAGCTCACCTGGCATATGTAACGGAGAACAGTACTGCAGCCTCAAGCAAGGCAGAAGGTGAGAGGGAGTCAGGCAGCTCTTTTAGTCAGTCAGGGTGACCCCTAAAAGTACAAAGGCAGGATATCTGCACTTGCGAGGCCTTACCTAGACTTGTTTCTCCACAAACAACCTGGCCCCTCCTGGGAAGGAGGTCTTTCCTAGGATTTAAACATTGTGGTTGGTCAAGTTCAGCCCCCAGAACTTGTTGTCAGGCAAGCCTCTTCCTGAGATAGCCCCTGGCCCTAACCAGGCAGCTGTCCCTCTGGTTCACCTGAGCCAGAAGGTGAGGCCCACCTCCATACGGTTCTAAATACGTTTCTGAGGGGAGGGCAGGCTCTTTTGAACTGCCTGATTACTTGGGATCTTCCAACTGCTGCTGAGTTGCCCTCAGTTCAGCCCAGGCCCAGGGGAGAAGGGCGAGCCCCCGGCCCTCACTCTCCGATGGACACGTGACTCACTCCAGCTCCTCACTTTGAACTTTCACTTCTCTCTTTTCTCCACGTTTGCCCAGGCCCTTCACATGGTATCTCTAGCCAAGCGAGCGTCTTTCCTTGGGTCTGTACTTCTAACAACAAATACAATGATTTAATAATTATCCTTCTCAGTCTAACTGTATTCAATTCTTTGATTAAATTGGAAACGAGGGCTGGAGAGATGGCTTAGCAGTTAAGGCATTTGCTTGCAAAGCCTAAGGACCCAGGTTCAATTCCCCAGGACCCACATAAGTCAGATACATAGGGTAGTACATATGTTTGGAGTTCGTTTGCAGTGGTTGGAGGTCCTGACGCACCCATTCTCTCTCTATATAGTAAAAAATATATATAAATGTTTAAAAATTTATGAAAATTGCTGGGTGTGGTGGTGCATGCCATTAATCCCAGCACTTGGGTGGCAGAGGTGGGAGGATCGCCATGAGTTCAAAGCCACCCTGAGACTACATACTGAATTCCAGGTCAGCCTATGACAAAGTGAGACCCTACCTGGAAAAAGTTTAAAAAAAAAAAAAAAGAAAGAAACAAAATCAGGGTTTAGGATTCAAGGGCTTTCTTGAACCCTCAGCACCATCAAGCTTATGGAGATCCCTTACCTCTGCTTTCACAGGGCTGGCATTAAAGGTGTGTTCCACCATACCCAGCTCTTTTTTTTTTGTTTGTTTTTGTTTTTTGATTTTTCAAGGTAGGGTCTCACTCTAGCAAAAGCTCAGCTTTTTTTTTTTTTTTTTTTTTTTTTAAATTAGAGGCAGGGTCTCTAGGCTGACCTGGAACTCACTCTGTAACCCTAGACTAGCCCTGAATGTTCAGTGATTCTCTTATCTCAGGCAGCCTGAGGAGCTCAGGGATTAAAGGCTTATGCCACCACGTCTGGCTTTCAGGTGTGTATTCTTTTAAAAATATTTTGTTTTCAGACGGGTGTGGTGGTGCACGCCTTTAATCCCAGCACTCGGGAGGCAGAGGTAGGAGGAATGCCAAGAGTTCGAGGCCACCCTGAGACTCCATAGTGAATTCCAGGTCAGTCTGAGGCTAGAGTGAGACCCTACCTCAAAAAACAAAACAAAATAACAACAACAAAAAAAATTTTTTTTGTTTTTATTTATTTATTTGAGAGAGAAAAAAGGAGAGAGACACAGAGAGAGAATGGGTGCACCAGGGCCTCCAGCCACTGCAAACAAACTCAGACGTATGCACCACCTTGTGGATTTGGCTTATGTGGGTACTTGGGAATCAAACCTGGGTCCTTAGGTTTTGCAAGCAAATGCCTTAACCACTAAGTCATCTTTCCAGCCCCTAAGCCATTTTTTTTTGAGAGAGAGAGGGAGACAGAGAGAGAACACACATGTGCCAGGGCCTTCAGCCACCGCAAACGAACTCCAGACACATGCACCACATCTTGTACATCTGGCTTGCGTGGGTCCTGGGGAATTGAAACTGAGTCCTCTGGCTTTGCAGGCAAGTGCCATAACCACGAAGTCATCCCTCCATCCCTTAAGCTGTGTTTTAATTACCACTGATAACACATTATATGGATTCAGAATCCTTATAAATAAATTACTACCAATGTCTAAATGATGTGTTTAAGTTCCTTTCCAGCTTGGGTATGATGGCTCATGCCTGTAATCCCAGCACTTGGGAGGCTGAGGCAGAAAGATTGCCA
This sequence comes from Orientallactaga sibirica, assembly GCA_036365145.1. Lineage (NCBI taxonomy): Eukaryota > Metazoa > Chordata > Mammalia > Rodentia > Dipodidae > Orientallactaga > Orientallactaga sibirica. The sequence continues at coordinate 2,671,553 of JAEOAD010002567.1, forward strand.
CACAGGTGGTCAGGCACTTTCTTGCAGGGCCTGACCACTCCGGTTCAGTTCCCCAGTCCCCACATAAAGACAGATGTACAGAGAACATCATTTGTAGCAGCAAGAGGCACTGGTGTGCCAGTTCTCTACCTCTAGCTCTCTGCTTGCAAATATATAGATTTGTTTTGTATGTTTGTTTGTTAGGGTCTCACTCTAGCCCACGCTGACCTGGAATTCACTATGTAGTCTCAGGGTGGCCTTGAACTCAATGGTAATCCTCCTACCTCTGCCTCCCAAGTGCTGGGATTAAAGGCGTGCACCATCACACCTGGCAAATAAATATATATTTTTAAAAACACATTTATGGGGCTGGAGAGATGGCTTAGCAATTAAGGTGCATGCCTGTGAAGCCTGAGGATTCTGGTTCGAGGCTCAATTCCCCAGTACCCACGTAAGCCAGATGCACAAGGTGGTGCATACATCTGGAGTTCATTTTCAGTGGCTGAAGGCCCTGATGCGCCCATTCTCTCTCTCTCTCTCTCTCCCTCTCTCTCTCTCTGCCTCTTTCTTTGTCGCTCTAAAATAAATATAAAGTTAAAAAAAAAGACATCTGCCATGCGTGGTGGCACATGCCTTTAATCCCAGCACTCGGGAGGCAGAGGTAGGAGGATTGACGTGAGTTTGAGGCCACCCTGAGACTACATGGTGAATTCCAGGTCAGCCTGAGCTAGGGTGAGACCCTACCTCGAAAAACAAACAAACAAAAAAACCAAAAAAAAAAAAAAAAAAAGGGAAAAAAAGACATTTATGTAGTAATATAGACCTAAAACACAGTTTAATAGGAAAAGAAAAAGGGCTTTAAGAATCTGTTGTATACACTTGCTAGTCTTGGAACCATGATTAACTAACTAACTTCTCTTGAGTTTCGGTTTCCCCATCTATAAAACATTGATAATAGCATATTTCTCATAAAATTTAAAAGATTACATTGAATGAAATAGCACAGATATTCAAAATACAGTCCTCACTTCCATCTTACTAAAAGAAATACTAAGGAGAAAACAGAGAAAAAAAATACATACCATGTTCACTGCATCTTGATCAAAAGGGTTCCATTCTATGTTCTGAGGATAGTGGGCCAAAACTTTGGATTTGAATGTTCTTCTCAATGGACTCTGATCGAAATTTTCACCTACAACAAATAATTAATAATTAACATCTACAACTTTTTTTTCTTTTCTTTTTTTTTTTTTTTTGGTTTTTCAAGGTAGGGTTTTTCTCTAGTTCAGGATGACCTAGAATCCACTATGTAGTCTCAGAGTAGCCTTGAACTCATGGTGATCCTACCTCTGCCTCCCAAGTGATGGGATTAAAGGCATGCACAACCACTTTTAGAAACATATATATATTTTTTAATTTTTTGGTTTTTCGAGGTAGGGTCTCGCTCTAGTTCAGGCTGACCTGGAATTCACTATGTAGTCTCAGGGTGGCCTCGAACTCACAGCGATCCTCCTACCTCTGCCTCTCAAGTGCTGGGATTAAAGGTGTGCGCCACCATACCCGACTAACTTTCTTTACTTCTTTTGTATATATATTTAGTGATCATGTTCAAATTTGACAAGTTGTACCTTTAACAGCCTGAGTTGTAAAATTCTCAATAGACAACTGGAAAACTAAGGAAATCTGCACCAGGCGTGGTAGCGCACGCCTTTAATCGCAGTACTCGGGAGGCAGAGGTAGGAGGTTCAATGAGAGTTAAAGGCCACCCTGAGACTACATAGTGAGTTCCAGGTCAGCCTGGGCAAGGTGAGACCCTACCTACAAAAAAAAAAAAAAGTGATAGAAGTAATGTAAAATGAGTCAGTATGACTGAAGTACAGTTGGTATACAGAATTACAGATTTCTGTGTAAATGATGTCCTTAAGATGACACTAAGATTAGATATTATTCATTTCTTTGTTAAAAATGATTAGCAGGGCCTGGAGAGATGGCTTAGTGGTTAAGCACTTGCCTGTGAAGCCTAAGGACCCCGGTTCAAGGCTTGATTCACCAGGACCCACATAAGCCAGATGCACAGGATGGCGCATGTATGTGGAGTTTGTTTGCAGTGGCTGAAGGCCCTGGCGTGCCCATTCTCTATCTATCTGCCTCTTTCTCTTTGTCTGTCTGTTGCTCTCAAATAAATAAATAAATAAATAAATAACATAACATAACATAACATAACATAAACAAAAATTTTTTAAAAAGGATTGGCAGCATGTGTGGTGGTGCATGCCTTTAATCCCAGCACTGAAGTAGGAAGATTACCATGAGTTCAAGACCAGCTGAACTACAGAGGGTGAATTTCAGGTCAGCCGGGGCTACAGTGAGATCCTACCTTGAAAACAAACAAGCAAACAAACAAACAAACAAAAACAAGAAAAGCTGGGAAGACGGCCCAACAGTTAAAGGAGCCTGCTTGCAAAGCATGCCAGTCCAGTTTCAGTTCCCCGGCACCCACGTAAAGCCAAATGAACGAAGTTGCACATGCATCTGGAGTTCATTTACAGAAGCAACAGGCCCTGGTGCATCACTTCATTTTAGGTATAAAAATATAATAAAAGGCTGGAGAGATGGCTTAGCAGTTAAGGTGCCTGCCTGCAAAGCCTAAGAATTCTCGTTCAAATCTTCAGGTTCCACAAATAAACACCAAAGTGACGCAAGCACACAATGTCGCACATGTGCACAAGGGGGCACACGCATTTGCAGCTCGCTCAGTGCAGCTGAAAAAGCCCTAGCACACCCATTTTCTCTCTTTGCCTCTTCCTCTCTGTCTCTCCAAATTAAAAAAAAATCTTTAATCCCAGCACTTGGGAGGCAGAGGTAGGAGGACTGCTGTGAGTTCGAGGCCACCCTGAGACTACATAGTGAATTCCAGGTCAGCCTGAGCTAGAGTGAGACCCTACCTCGAAGAAGAAGAAAAAAAAAAGCTGGGTGTGGTGACATACACCTTCAATCCCAGCACTTGGGAGGCAGAGATAGGAGGATTGTAGTGAGTTCAAGGTCACCCTGAGACCTCATAGTGAATTCCAGAGCAAAACCTTACCTTGAAAAAAAAAACAAAAAAACACCAAATAAAATAATAAAAATGAGTCCTCCTGGCTCTAAGTGTCTGTGCTAGTGTGTTACAGCTGCAGCAATAAGCACATCTAATAATACACAGCTTTTGTCCATCACCAAAGATCAGAAATGTCGACTTATAACCCATCAATGTAAGTACAATATGAAACACTAGCTAGGAGAGGTGGCTCACGTCTGCAAGGCCAGCGCTCGGGGGCAGAGGTAGGACTGCTGCGAGTTCAGTCCAGCCTGGGCTAGAGTGCGATCCTGCCTCAAAAACGATGTGCATATTTATATATGAAACTTTTTTTAGGAGCAGAAGAAACAGCACACAACCAAAGACACACTCGTTGTACAACTTACCTTTTAATAAGTTCCTGCCTGCGTATGGTTAAAATAGTAAAAGTATCTTCATTCAGATATCAAGTTATTCATGGGACAGGATAAATCAGAGAAATCAGAGTGGTCATGGGGCTGCCATTCTCAATGTCAATGTTCCATTACTAAGAAACACTATACCTTCTTGAGGCACAGAGAGAAAGAAATTATCTTCAGAGGAAAGAAATTTCCCAAAGATGTTAAACTCACTATTACAAACATCTAACAAAGCCGGGCGTGGTGGCACATGCCTTTAAACCCAGCACTCAGGAAGCAGAGGTAGGAGGATGGCCATGAGTTCAAGGCCATCCTGAGACTACATAGAGAATTCCAGGTCAGCCTGGGTTAGAGAGAGACCCTACCTCAAAAAACCAAAACCAAAAAAACCTAATGAAAGAACAAAAGAACAACCACCACTGCTGCCCCCACAGCCACTACCACCACCACCAGCACCGCCAACACACCATCAGCACTGCCACCACTACCAGCACCGCCAACACCATCATTACCACCACCAGCACCACCATCATTGCCATGCCAACGTCAATGCTACCACCTCCACCGCCACCACCATCTCTTTCCCTGTTAGGAAAGATCATTAGCATATACGCAGCCGTCTTGGCAAATATTGTTTTGAAGGAAATTAAGGAAAGAATCTGATATCACTGGTAAAGAATTGGAAATGAGTGAATGTATCTATTATTATCATCAAAAGAAGAGTACTAGAATTTCCTCTGGGGTACGAGAGCTAGGGAAACTATTTGCTCTTTTCTTTTTGAATATATGTTTTTTATATACTTCTAACAAAATTTAGTGCTAGGACTACGGAGGCCAAGTGACAAGGTTTGAGAATTTAGATTCCTAGGAAATGACAAGTACATAAATAGGAAATATATGCCAAGACAGCTTAGAATAGCAAATATTTTTAAAGCTCAAAGCAAGTGAGGTCTTTATGATAACTAAGATATAGATGAGAGTACAAGAATAAAAAGTATCACCTGTAAGTCTGTCTAAGCAAAATTAAATAATGATAAGTTTGGTATAAATGAATGATGTCTAATATCCAATTTTTTTAAACTATTATTTTTACCTGGAGTCGTATTTGCAGCATCTTGGCTCTTGCCATGACGATCTGCTTCTAGCCATTGGTACAAAACTACATAATGTAACAGAAACAAAAACTTTATGAACAAGGCAACAAAAACATAATAAAGCAAAAGTGATTTTAAAGAATGGAAAATGAGAATAAAAATTTAACAAAAGCACTTAAACATGGGATGTTCAGTCAAGAGTATAACATAATACCAATGGAATATAGTCTAGAAGGAGCAATAAGAAAGCAAAACAATGGGTAATTTGAACATAAGTAAAACACTAGTTAGACATCTGTAACACTTATCTGTATGGAGAAAAGCATACACATCTTAAGACTTATCTCAAAAGAAGTTTCAAGACAAAGATGGGGCTGGAGAGATGGCTTAACAGTTAGGGCGCTTAGGCCTGTAAAAGCCTAAGGACCCATGTTCGACTCGCCAGATCCCAAGTAAACCAGATGCAAAAGGTGATGCATGTGCAAGGTCACACATGCACACAAGGTGGCAGATGTGTCTGGAGTTCAATTACAGTGGCTGGAGGCCCTGGCTTGGCAAAAAAAAAGAGAGAGAGAGAGAGATGTACTTCTATAACGCGATAGAATAGATTATGATAATAAAACTAAATGACTAAGATTAAGAATTGTATCCTGGGGATGAGTAAATGGATCCGTGGTTAAAGCACTTGCTTGCAAAGCCTACTGGCCCAGGTTTAATTCCCTGCTACCCATGTATGGTGGTTTGAATTAGGTATCCCCTATAAACTCATTTGTTTTATGTCTCTGGCTTACATGGATCCTGTGGAATCGAACCTGGGTGTTGGAGAGTAAACAGTTGTGCTTTCCTTAATAAAAGGCAAGCTCCCCTTTTAGCTGTATTCGTCTCCAGTAGGAGTGTACCCTGTGAGGCTGCTCAATCATAAACTCCGTTTGTCTGACATTGTGTTTTGTGTCACCATCCCATACATTACTCCTGTAAACACTGGAAGTCCTTCTTCTTCTACATATACGTATTTGTGTTCTACTGGGTTATTCAACATTTTTTTTTTTTTTTTTGGTTTTGCGAGGTAGGGTCTCACTGTGGTCCAGGCTGACCTGGAATTCACTATGTAGTCTCAGGGTGGCCTGGAACTCTCAGTGATCCTCCTACCTCTGCCTCCCAAGTGCGGGGATTAAAGGCATGCGCCACCACACCCAGCTAGCCCCATGATTTTTTTTTTTTAGCCCCATGATTTTTAATCAAGCCTTTATACACCTTCCCATTTCAAAGTGAATTTCACTCTCAGCAGAGCTCCCCCCTTCCTTCCTTCTTCACGCTGTGCTAATGCAACCTCAGAGCAAACAAGAAAATGGTCCTGTCTATCTCACAGACTTTGGCCACAGGAACTGCAGCTGGCCTGTATGCAAACCAAGTTTTGTTCATGCTTTATCCTGGCAGGAAGCCCTGCCCTAGAACTGTATAGGGACCAATCAGCATTAAACCTATGCCAGAAAGGCTGCTGAAAGCAGCCCCAGAGCAACGATTGAGACAAACACAGCAGCTGTGTAAAAATCTATGAGAAGAGTTTTGGTCATGACAATAAAATTGGAGGCCAGCTTCTTTTCAGTGCTTTGGCACATCTCTTGTGGAAATGACTTTGAAAGGGGGATATTAAGAAAAAAGTGCCATTCTTTCCCTCCCTCCCCCCTCTCTCTACCTGCCTATTTCTCTCAAATAAAAATATTTTTTTAAAAATAGGGGCTCGAAAGTGCTTAATGGTTAAGACATTTGCCTACAAAGCCAAAGGACTCAGGTTTGATTCTCCAGGACCTACTTAAGCCAGATGCACAAGGGGGCACATGTGTCTGGAGTTCATTTGCAGCAGTCCTGACTGCCCCAAATTCTCTCTCTCAAATAAATAAAAATAAAAATACTTTAAAAAAAGAAGACAAAGGGCTGAAGAGATGGCTCAGCAGTTAAAGACACTTGGTTACAAAGCATGATGGCCTAGGTTTGATTCACTAATGCCCACATGAAGCCAGATGCACAAAGTAGCCCATGCAGTTTCCACAGGAGGAGGTCCTGGTGTGCCCATTCTCTCATATTCTCTCTCTCTTTCTCTCCCCCCCCTTGCGTGCTAATAAATAAATAATTTTTAAATTAGTTAATTAATTTATTTGGGAGCGATAGACAAAGAAAGAGAAAGAGAATAGGTACAACAGGGCCTCCAGCTACTGCAAACAAACTCCAGATACATGTGCCACCTTGTGCATCTGGTTTACGTGGGAATTGGGGAATCGAGCCTTGAACCAGAGTCCGTAGGCTTCAATTCATAGGCAAGCACTGAACCGCTAAGCCATCTCTCCAGCCCCAATAAATAAATAATTTTTAAAATTAAAAAAAAAAAAAAAGACCCCAACAAAATGGTGAGTCAGCCTCACTCATCTCTCTTCCTAAGAGACCCTGGAGAGGCAGACTAAGCTTCCCTGCCTTGTCCTCAGAAGGCAGCCCTGGGAGCCTCAGGCCAGGAAGAATTGCTCAGGATGCTGACCCTGTATTCCACGCTCCGTGGGTTCTCCAATTCCAAAACTTCACCGGCCTTCAGGCTGTACTGTCTGTGGTCAATCCTAATAAAATCTGAGATCCCAAAAGCTATCTATTTTGGTCCTCCATTGTAAAAATATGGACAGAGTTACCCCAAAACTGACTATCTTCTAGGGTTTCATCCCCCCTTTCACTCACTTTCATACACCCCAGGGGTCCTCATCTCACTACTTTAATTTCATAGACCCCACAGGGGTCCTCATCTCCTGGTTCTTATAGACATATTCCTTTTTTATTTATTTATTTATTTATTTATTTATTTATTTATTTATTTGTTTATTTTTGGAGAGAGATACAGAGAGAGACAGAGAGAGGGAGAAGACAGATAGAGAATGAGTGTGCCAGCAGTGTCTCAGCTGCTGTGAATGAACTCCAGATGTGTGCACCCCCTTGTGGTCAAGTGCGGCATTGCGCCCTTGTGTCACTTTGCATCTGGCCAAACTTGGGACCTGGAGATTGGAACCGCTGGAGATTGGAACCAGTGTTCTTAGGGTTAGCAGGCAGGCGCCTTAACCACTAAGCCATCTCTCCAGCCCTAGACATATTCCTATTAAATAAGACCTACACCGACCATACTTATTTCCTCTGAGTTAAAATTCATTCTCTTAGCCGGGCGTGGTGGCGCACGCCTTTAATCCCAGCACTCGGGAGGCAGAGGTAGGAGGATCGCTGAGAGTTCGAGGCCACCCTGAGACTACATAGTGAATTCCAGGTCAGCCTGGACCAGAGTGAGACCCTACCTTGCAAAACCAAAACCAAAAAAAAAAAAAAATTCATTCTCTTAGCCGGGCGTGGTGGCGCACGCCTTTAATCCCAGCACTTGGGAGGCAGAGGTAGGAGGACTGCCATGAGTTCGAGGCCAGCCTGAGACTACATAGTTAATTCCAGGTCAGCCTGGACCAGAGTGAAACCGTACCTCAAAAAAACAAAACAAAACAAAAAAAAATCATTCTCTTGTCTTCCAGGCCTCCCTCACAGTTACTAAGATTTTTAAAATTTGTATTTATTTTTTATTAAAATATTTTATCTTATTTTTATTATTTATTTGAGATAGGGAAAGAGGCAGAGAGAGAGAGAGAGAGAGAGACAGAGAGACAGAGAGAGAGGGGAGAGAATGGGCGCACCAGGGCTCCAGCCACTGCAAATGATCTCCAGATGCATACACCATCTTGTGCATCTGGCTTACATGGGTTCTAGGGAATCGAATCGAGGTCCTTTGGCTTTACAGGAAAGTGCCTTAACCACTAAGCAATCTCTCCAGCCCAAGATTTTATTTTTATTTATTGATTGATTAGAGACACACACACAGAGAGAATGAGCACGCCAGGGCCTCTAACCACTGCAAATGAACTCCAGATGCATGTACCACCATGTGCATCTGGCTTACATGGGGCCTGGAGATTGAACCTGGGTCCTTAGGCTTCACAGGCATGCACCTTAACTGTTAAGCCATCTCTCCAGCCCAAGATTTTTTTTTCTTGTTCCAATGTTATGAGTCAATCTTTTATTTGCCTCCCAGTATGTTCTTACATCCAGAGACACCTCTTGGGACCAACTCCATGCCCCTGCTGCAGTCCCACCAGGCTATAAATCCACATCGCCCACCATGACCTGAACCAAGGGACCAGAACCAGCTCCCATAACATCCCTACCCTGGCTTCCGATCTAACGACAGAGTTGGGAATGTCAGAACCAGAATGACTCCATCTTTGCACTCTGAATGCCAACAGTGACCCAATGCACCCCTCCCAATTATCATATTCCTGGAATGACCAGTACCGCCCATCCCCATTGTCACTTTCCTGGAATGACCCAAACCACCTGTCTGATTACCACTTCCCTGAAGTGGCCTAAGCCCTGAGGCAAGGAGGACTACCCAGCAAACAAAGAATTCAATGACTCCCACCCATATATAAGTATATACATATATATAAGTATCCCATTATCTGTAAGGGAGGTGGCTTTTTGGCCTGCCTAATCAGAGTCCTTCTCAGAGTGCCTCAAATGAAGTCTGCTGTTAAGCAGGATCTTCTCTCATTTCTTTCCCCCCTTTTTCTATCAACATGGAAATAACTATTTATAGCATTTAAACAAAATATGAAAATGCTTTTTTTTTGGAGGCAATCTCAACAGACTGGCCGTTTTTTATGAGATAGAGCGAGCGAGCGAGAGAGAGAGAGAGAGAGAGAGAGAGAATTGGCATGTCAGGGCCTCCAGCCACAGCAATCAAACTCGAGATGCCTGTGCCACCTCTCTAAGCCATCTCTCCAGCCCTGAAAATACATTTTTAAAAATGTCTTTAGCTGGGTGTGGTGGCACACGCCTTTACTGCCAGCACTCAGGAGGCAGAGGTAGGAGGATAGCCCTGAGTTCAAGGCCACCCTGAGACTACATAGTGAATTCCAGGTCAGCCTGGGTTAAGGGAAACCCTACTTCAAAAAACAAAAACAAAAACAAAAAACAAAAAGTGTTTGTGGGCCAGGCATGATGGTGTATACCTTTTTTTTTTTTTTAATTTCCTCCAAAGTAAGGTTTCACTCTCTAGCCCAGGCTGACCTGGAATTCACTCTGTAGTCTCAGGGTGGCCTCGAACTCAGAATGATCCTCCTACCTCTGCCTCCCGAATGCTGGGATTAAAGGCATGCACCACCACGCCCAGCAAAAAGATTCTTTTTTAAAAAGACTCAATTATATGCATGCAATTTTATGTCCTCTAAACCAAAAACAAAAATTTCTTTAATGGAAAAGAAGGCCACTATTCACTGATCAGAAGAGATTCATTCAAGATTTAACATATTGTACATACCTTAGAGCACAGTTAAACTTTTATTTTTTTCTTTTGGTTTTTGAAGGTAGGGTCTTGCTCTAGCCCAGGCTAAACCTACCTGGAACCCTCTCCTTTTAAATAAAAACCAAAAAAACCCTGCCATTTGTTTTGCTCTACAGGTTATTTTACAAAGAGAATTTAAGCATCTATATTTTTCCTTGAGTGTCTTCTTTTTCAAAAAAGTATTTATTTGGGAGAGAGAGAGGAAGAGGCAGAGAGAAAGAATGGGCACACCAGGACCTCTAAGCCATTGCAAACAAACTCCAGATGCATGCTCCCCTTGTGTATCTGGCTTATGTGGGTCCTGGGGAAAATGAATCAGGGTCCTTAGGCTTCACAGGCAAATGACTTTACTACTAAGCCATTTCCCCAGCCCAAGTGTCTTCTCTTTATTGATTATTTCCTCAGCAACATGAAAACAAAACAAGGGCAACACACTGCAAGTCCACAAAGGCTACTGAAGATGAGAACACGTGAGGATCCAATGGAGACAAGGCAGGGAAGGTTGAAGCCATGAATATTTCAGAAGAACAATGAAAAAGTGTGCGAGATGGGTTCTCCTTGCAGCTGGCTAACCACCAAATTTCTGACCAAAGCCAAATTCCTCCTTACATAATTTATCAAGCACTTTTCAGTTCCCCTCCACTACAGCCCTTCTCCTTTCATACTCCTTTTCCTCTTGCTTTTTTGTTTCGTTTGTTTTTTGTTTTTTCAGGTAGGGTCTCGCTCTAGCCCAGGCTGACCTAGAAATTCACTCTATATTCTCAGGGTGGCCTTGAACTCACAGCGATCCTCATACCTCTGCCTCCCAAGTGCTGGCATTAAAGGCATGTGCCACCATACGGGTCTTGCTTTTCTTTTTTAAACAGCAATACCACCATCACTTCTCTTTCAAGTGACATCATTATAAAAGAAAACGAAAAGAACACCTGTGTGCCTTGCTCTGCAGCGTCACAAACACGAGAATCCAGGTGTTTTTACTGAAGCAGAAATAGACAAAGGAAGTGCTAGGAAAGCCTGACTGTTCTTTTTTTAAACGAAGTAGTTTAAAGTAAACACTAACTGCCAAGATTAGCAACTGCAGAACACAAGTCGACTCTGCCTAGCGCTCACAAGTAAAAACTCCTTTCAGGCTGGAGAGACGGTTCAGCTGTTAAGGCACTTGCCTGCAAAGCCGAAGAACCCAGGTTCGATTCCCTAGAACCCAAGTAAGGCAGCTGCACACAGTGGCGCATGTGTCTGGAGCTCTTTGGAGCTCTGCGGGAGGCCCTGGTGTGGTCATTCTTTCTATCTGCCTCTCTCTCAAATAAATGAAAACAATTTTTTTACATTAAAAAACAAACCACTCCTCTCCCCCAGTCCTTGTTTACCTTTTCAATACTCTACCCTACATTCTACATACAAAAGCAATGAAAGGGGCTAGAGATGGCTTAGCAGTTAAGGTGTTTGCCTGCAAAGCCAAAGGACCTAGGTTCGATTCCTCAGGACCCACGTAAGCCAGATGCACAAGGTGGTGGCATGCATCTGAGTTCGTTTACAGTGGCTGGAAGCCCTGGCACGCCCATTCTCTCTCTCTGCCTGCCTATTTCTATCTCTCTTTCTCTCTCTCTCTCTCTTTTTTTTTTTTTTTCTGGTTTTTCGAGGTAGGGTCTCACTCTGGCCCAGGCTGACCTGGAATTAACTATATACTCTCAGGGTAGCCTCGAACTCACGGCAATCCTCCTACCTCTGCCTCCTGAGTGCTGGTATTAAAGGCATGTGCCACCACGCCTGGCTTATGTCTCTCTTTCAAATAAATAAATAATAAAATAAAAATTTCCAGGTCAGCCTAAGCTAGAGTGAGACTCTACCTCAAAAAACCAAAATAATAATAATAAAAAAATAAAATTTTAAAAAAGCAACGAAGCCTTTAATCCCAGCACTCAGGAGGGAGAGGTAGGAGGATTGCCGTGAGTTCGAGGCTACCCTGAGAGTACATAGTTAATTCCAGGTCAGCCTGGGCCAGAGTGAGACCCTACCTCGAAAAACAAAACAAAAACAAAAGAATAAATAAAATAAATAAAAAAGTTAGGGCTGGAGAAATGGCTTAGAGGTTAAGGTACTTGCCTGCAAAGCCAAAGGACCCAGGTTCAATTCCCCAGGACCCACATAAGCCAGATGCACAAGGTGGCACATGCATCTGGAGTTCATTTACAGTGGTTGGAGGCCTTGGTGTGCCCATTCTCTCTCTCAAATAAATAAATACAATATTTAACAAAAATAAAAAATTTAAAGCACTGCTTCTCTCTGAATAAATTCAATCTGCACTCATGTATGTAAGTTCCCATGTTAAAGACTCAACAACAGAGAATAAATACTGCAGAGTGTTTCTTGGGTTCCCGTATTCTGGAAAGCTCCAATTTTTAGCCTCTTCCTAAATTACTACTTTACTTTATAAAACTTTCTAGAACAGTTTACTTACAAGAGGTAGGGGACATACTTAGTGACATACAAACAAAACAAAGTTACTATTGAGCAACAAATCACTGTTTTGGGCAGTAAAGCATTTACAAAGATTTAAAAGAAGAATTATTTATAAAGCTCATGCCCACTATTACATCTGAATGGTGTCTTCAATTCTAAAAACAGCTTTTAGGAAAGCTTAAAGCTTTCTGTTGTCTAAGGAAACTTGAGCCGACTGGAGAAAAGCCCAAAGGCCCTGATCTCATCAGAGCACAGGAGTCAAAAGGCAAAGGTCCGTGAACAGGGTTCAAAGGAGTTCCCACACTTCATAGTCTCTCATGATTTTCAAAACATTTAAAAAGTATTCAGGCACTGGAGAGATGGGCTTAGCAATCAATGCACTTGCCTGAAAAGCCAAAGGACCCAGGTTCAATTCCCCAGTACCCACATACAGCCAGATGCACTTGGTGGCAACTGCATCTAGAGTTCGTTTGCAATGGCTAGAGGCTTTGGCGGGCCCATTCTCTCTCCCTCTCTCTGAAAATAAATTTTAAAAATATCGAGGGCTGGAGAAATGGCTTAGTGGTTAAGGCACTTGCCTGCAAAGCCAAAGGGCCTACGTTTGATTCCCCAGGACCCACGTAAGCCAGATGCACAAGGTGATGCATGTGTCTGGAGTTCGTTTGCAGTCGCTGGAGGCCCTGGCATGCCCATTCTCTATCTGTCTCTCCTCTCTCTCTCTCTCTCAAATAAATAAATAAATAAAAATTTTAAACAATATTGAAAAAATAAAATACTTCTACTTAAAAAACAAAAATAAATAAAAATATTGAAAAAACCCACTGAGTTGGACTTACTAAAACAATAAATTTACACTTTCAGTCACAAGGCAAACTTGAATATTAAAAAACAATTTATGCTGGGCATGGTGGCATACACATTTAATCCCAGCACTCTGGGAGGCACAGGTAGGAGGATCACCATGAGATCAAGGCCACCCTGAGACTACATAGTGAATTCCAGGTCAGCCTGGGCTAGAGCAAGACCCAACCTCGAAAAGAAACAAAAACAAAAACAAAAATTTCTAAAAGCAAGGAATTTCAAAAGTTACAGTTATTTCTGCGGCACCACAACCAGCCTATTTTTCTTTATTTATTTGAAAGAGAAAAATAGGCAGAGGGAGAGAGACAGAATGGGTGCGCCAGGGCCTCTAGCCGCTGCAAAGAAACTGCAGATGTGTGTGCCCCCTTGTGCACCTGGCTTACATGGGTCCTGGGAAATTGAACCTGGGTCCTTTGGCTTTATAGGCAAGCGCCTTAACCACTAAGCCATTTCTCCAACCCACTTATTTCTTTTTTAATCCTTTTTTTGTTTTGTTTTGTTTTTTGTTTTTCAAGGTAGGGTATCACCCGAGCCCAGGCTGACCTGGAATTCACACAGTAGCTCTCAGGGTGGCCTCAAACTCATGGCCATCCTCCTACCTCTGCCTCCCAAGTGCTGGGATTAAAAGTGTGTGCTACCACAGCTGGCTTTTAATCCTTTGTATTTATTTATTTGCAAGGAAGAAGGGCCTCTACCCACTGCAAATGAACTCCAGACGCATGCATCACTTTGTACATCTGGCTTTATGTGGGTACTGGGATCAAACCCAGGTCGATAGGCATTGTGGGCAAGTGCCTTAACCATTCAACCATCTCTCCAGCCCTATAAGTTGCCTGCCTGCTTGTTTGCTTCCTTCCTTCCCTCCCTCCCTCCCTTCGTTTCTTTCAGAGAGACAGAAAGAGAGATAGAGGCGGAGAATGGGTATATGCCAGGACCTCTAGCCACTGCAAACAAACTCCAGATGCATGTGTCACCCAGTGGCATCTGGCTTTACATGGGTACTGGGAAATTGAACCTGGGTTCTTTGGCTTTGCCAGCAAGCACCTTAATCACTAAGTCATCTCTCCAGCCCAAAATTCTCTTTCAAGATAAAGACTGAGGGAGAGTTATTAGGAAAAGATAATTGTGGAATAACAGTGTGGTTTTTAATTTTTTTCCTATCAACTTCCATTCCTATACCCCACTTGGTCCCCCTATTTTCTCCTTGCATCAGAGACAAGATGGCTTGCAAGTGGTTCACAATAAATGGGGGCTGTCCATACTGCCACTACAAAAGTTCCACATTCCTGCACACACTTAATTAGAATTAGATTGCAGTTAGGGCTTCCAATGAAGAAATAAACACTGCCAGATAGGAGTGAGAAGAGTCTGTCAAAACAACCTCATGAGCACCTCAGTTGTACCAGAGCCCGAGTTCTCATAAACTGTGCAATCAGCCCTTGTTCTCGTGAACAAGGACACAAGAAAAATAAAGTCAAGTACGAAAGCACTGGGGCTGAGCCAGGATATTGTAAGATGCAGACAAAAGTCTATTTATCAAGTAAAAGAACACACCAGAGACAGGAAACATTTTTAAATGACCTGTTATCTTGTTACAACAGCCATTTAAATTTTCCTAAGGATTAAGGTTAGCCAGGCGTGGTGAACACACTATTAATCCCAGCATCTGGGAGGCAGAGGTAGGATGATCCATGAGAGTTCAAGGCCAGCATGAGACTACGTACTGAGTTCCAAGTCAGCCTGGGCTGGAGCGAGACCCTTCATCAAAAAAAATTAAAAAATAAAAGTGAAAATAAAAATAAGAATAAAAAAAGATTAAGATTAAACTTAAAGCGAAGATAAATTAAAACAAAATAAAACACTGGTTTAAAAAAAGGTGAATCATCTACAAGCTTTCTGTCTGTAAATTCCGACTGCTCAGACTCCTGTTATTAAAATCAGTGTGTCATTCTCTTGGAATCCCACGGATTCCCACTGAGATGCCCATGATGATTCTTCTGACTCACATCAGGGAGTTACACAAGAGCATGCAGGGCCGGGAGTGTAGCTTAGTGGTAGAGCATGGCCTTAGCATGTTCAGGTTCAATGTCTAGAGAGACAGCCAGCCATACACACACACACACATACACACACACACACACACACAGTATCTGATGCTCTCCAGGACCCACGTAAGCCAGATGCACAAGGGGACGCATGCATCTGGAGTTCGTTTGCAGTGGCTACAGGCCCTGGCGTGCCCATTCTCTCTCTCCCTCTCTCTCTTTCCTTCTCTGTCTCTAATAAATAAATAAAAATAAATAAAATCTTTTCTAAAAAGTTCAAAATTAGGGCTGGAAAGATGATTCAGCCATTAAAGGCACTGCTTGCCAAGCCTGACAGCCTGGATTTGATTCTCCAGTACCCACATAAAGCCAGATACACAAAGCAGCACATGAGTCAAGTCATTTTGCAGTGGCAGGAGGCTATTGTGTACCCATACTCACTCTATTTCTTTTCTTTTCTTTCTTTTTTTTTTTTGGTTTTTTTCAAGGTAGGGTCTCACTCTGGCCCAGGCTGACCTGGAATTCACTATGTAGTCTCAGGGTGGCCTCAGACTCACCGCGATCCTCCTACCTCTGCCTCCCGAGTGCTGGGATTAAAGGCATTTGCTTTAAACTGTGCATGGTGGTACACACCTTTAATCCCAGCCTGGGCTAGAGGAAGACCCTACCTCAAAAAAAAAAAAAAAAAAAAAAAAAAAACATTTGTTTTAACATTTAAAGTACATTTTTGTTTATATACAAAGTGCATCTTGAAAACACACAGTAAGAGAAATACAACTGTAAGGATATGAGAGAAAGGACCATGGGTACTATGAGTGCATCAGTATGCAGACATACCCACAAAATTACTAGGTTCCAAGAAGCCAGGGAAGGTGGTACATGCCTATAATCCCAAAATTTAGGAGGTGGAGACAAAAAGATGGGTTCAAGGTCATCCTCAAGGCTACATAGTCATTTTCAGGCCAGCTTGGGCTACATGACACCTTGTCTCAAAATAAATGAGAGACAGAGAACATTCAAAGCCTTGGTAATTTTTATCACCAGTCTTAGTCTATTTAATTGCTACTTTACTATAAACTATGTGTTCTTAACTGAATTTCAATGTGACACTACCTGCAGAGTATAAATTCTTAGGACTATGTTAATGCTAGGAAAAAGTAGAGCAACTTGTATAATTTATGTTTAATGGAAGTCAAGTAAGCCTGGCATTGTGGCTCATGCCTATAATCTCAGCTCTCAGGAGACTGAGGTAAGAGAATCATGAGTTTGAGCCCAACCTGGGCTACAGAGAGAATTTCAGGTTAGTTTGGGTTACAATAAGACTCAGCCACATGAGGAAGGGGAAGGAATTATCATGGTTTATTGTCTATAAGTATGGAAGCAGTCAAAAAAAAAAAAGAAAGGAAAAAAAAAAAAAAGCCAGGCGTGTGGAGTGGCATGCCTTTAATCCCAGCACTTGGGAGGCAGAGGTAGGAGGATCGCTGTGAGTTCGAGGCCACCCTGAGACTACATAGTGAATTCCAGGTCAGCCTGGGCCAGAGTGAGACCCACCTCGAAAAAATTAAATAAATTAAATAAATAATTTTTAAAAATTAAATAAATAAATAAGTAGGGAAAAAAAGACTCAGCCACAAAAACAACATTTAAAAAAAAACTTTGGGCTGGAGGGATGGCTTAATGGTTAAGGCATTTGACTGCAAAGCCAAAGGACCCAGGTTCGATTCTCCAAGACCCATGTTAGCCAGATGCACAAGGGGGCGCACACATCTGGAGTTCGTCTGCAGTGGCTAGAGGCCCTGGCGGGCCCATTCTCTCTCTCTCTTTGCCTCTTTCTCTGTCAAACAAATAAATAAATAAAAATATTTTTTAAAAACTTTATAAGTAGAAGAACAGATTAATGGGGGTGAAAAGGCCTAAGTGAGGTCAGGGGAAGAGACTGAGTAAGGGAAAGGTGGAGGGAGGGCTAATCAAAATCTAAGAAGATATAAATAAGTCATATGGAAACCTACTTTTTTTTCTGGACAATGGAACATTCAAGCCATAGATTGTTACTAGAAAATTTTCAGTGCTAGGGAGGAGATACCTTCCAGTGAGGTGCTGGCCAGGGAGGTCACAGACACCCCCAAAACATTACAGACCATTGCTAAGGCCCTTAGTTTCCCACCAGGAATCGATGATAAGACCCTATTGCTGAAGACTCCACATACTTGGGCGGCAAGGTCACTGAGAAATCCTGCTGGAGCTGAGCTGAAAGCCTCCTCCATGTGGACCAGCTGACAGAAAGCTGGAAAAAGTTATGCTGCATGCAGTTCAATGGGAGAGAGAAAACACCAGTGAAGATACTCAACTGTGAACGCTGCAAGCTTTAAATTTGGCCAGCCAGGCCAAATGAGCCAATGGTGCAATAGTGGCATGTCTGTTATGGGGGAAACCAACTGCTCTCTAATTGGACTAGAGGCCTGCTCCATGGGAGGAAATACATTCCTGATGCTGAAAACATATGACAGGGGTAGTCACGAGCCCTAGGGGTGTAACATCTGCTGATGTCATGCTAAATGAATATACTATGATCACCAAACTGCCCAGTAAGCACTTCTCTTAATGTCCACACCCATATATTAATGCTACTCTCACTTTTGGTTAGAAAATCTTCTCTTTTCAGATGGTGGTGACCTTGGGATGACTCAGAAGGCACCATGGTGCTGAGAAGAAGGGACAGACGAGTGCTCAGCACTGAAACATCTCAAACCCACCTTCCAAGGCTCAGGGTCCATTGTGGAAGAGGGGGCGGAAAGAATGTAAGCGCCAAAGGAAGAGTAGGACTCCTTACAATGTGCTCCTCCAGACACAAAATGGCTTGGATATCCATGACCTCACAGTGCCTGACACTACCTACACAAGACCACCATAATAGGAGGAAGAAATGATGACATCAAACTGAAAAGAGAGACTGATTGAGGGGAGGAGGGGATATGACAGAGAGTGAAGTTTCAAAGGGGAAAGTGGGGGTAAGGAGGGAAGTACCATAGGATATTGTCTACAATTAAAGAAGTTGTCAATAATAAAAATAAATAAATAAAGCCAGGCTTGGTGGTACACACCTTTAATCCCAGCACTCGGGAGGCAGAGGTAGGAGGATCGCCAAGAGTTCAAGGTCACCCCAAGACTACATAGTTAATTCCAGGTCAGCCTAGGCCAGAGTGAGACCCTACCTTGAAAAACCAAAAAATATATATAATAAAATAAATAAATAAAAAATAAAAGAAGAAAAAAAACTTCACTAAAAATAAGTCAATTAAGAACTTTACTGGCAAGCTAATAATTTCTAAAGAAACAATAGAATAAAAATAGATCACTTCCAGAAAAGCAAAAGAAGTTTATCTATCATTAACTTTAAAATTAATGCATCAGGGCTGGAGAGATGCCTTAGCAGTTAAGGCACTTGCCTGCAAAGCCAAAGGACCTAGGTCTGATTCCCCACGACCCACATGAAGCCAGATGTACAAGTTGCCAAATGTGTCTGGATTTTTCAGTGGCTAGAGGGCCTGGCATGCTCTCTCTCAAATAAATAAGTAAATTCATTAAATTAATGCATCAGATAAAAACAACTTTCTAATTTGCCTAACGCAGTGCTATACCTTGAACATGACTTGAGTGTGTCCCCAAAGTGTCATGTACAAGCTTGTCATGCTAGTGTGCAGCTGAAATTCCTGCACTTGTGGAAGGAGCAGAGGGAAGACCAGAAGTTCAAAGGTTAGTCTCAAGTACAAGACACATGGTGAGTGAGGCCCATTTGGGATACATAAGACCCTGTCAAAAAAGATAAACAAGCTAAAGCAGACTGCTAACAGACCCGCCAAGGCTTGGGGACCATTGTGGAAGTGGGAAGTGGAAGACTGTATGAGCACCTGGGGTTCATTTGCATAGGCTCGGGGCTCTACCATGCCCATTCATCCCACCCCCTCTCGTTCTCCTTGCAAACAAATAAATGACAAGATTAACAAGGGCTAGAGAGATGGCCCAGTGATGAAAGGCACTTGCTTGCAAGGCCTGACTGCCTGGGTTTGATTTCCCAGTACTCACAGATACACAAGGTGGCACATGCATCTGCAGTTTGTTTGCAGTGGCAGGAAGCCCTGGCTTACCCATTCATTCTCTTTCTCCCTCTTTCTCTCTGCTTGCAAATAAATAAATTAAAAAGAAAAAAATTTTAAAGATAAAAAGTGTCATAAAGCTAGACATAGTGGCACATGCCTTTAATCCCAGCGCTTGGGAGGCAGAGGTAGGAGGATTGCACCGAGACTACACAGCGAAATCCCGGTCAGCCTCGGCTAGAAGGATACTCTGCTTGAAAGCCCCACCAAGAAAATGTGTCACGTGTTGGATTTAAGTGTGGCAATGCTTGGAGAGGGTAGACTCTCTAAGAGACAGGCCTGGTGGACAGTAATCAGGACCCTCAGAAAGGGTTAATACAGTTGTCTGGGGACTGGTATGGAGGCTTGAATGCAAAATGTCCCCACAGAGCTGGGAAGATGCACCAGCAGTCAAAGACATTTGGCGGCAAAGCCGGCCAGTCCAGGTTCAATTTTCCAGTGCCCGTGTAAGACACACAGACAGACACAAAGTGGCTCAGGAACCTCCCATTTGTTTGCAATGGCAGGAGACCCTGCCCCCCCCCATGCACACACACAAGTACATACATGTGTGCAAATAAATAATTAACTTAAAAATGTCACCCATAGCCTCATGAAGTTGAAGGTTGTGGAGCCTTGCTGGACATACCCATACTATATTATTAACATACAGTTTATTATTAACACACAGTTTCCTAATTTCCAAATGTCTACTGGAAGTCAAGACGACTGTCATAAACATGACACTGCTCCCCTGGATTATGTCCTCCTCACTCTACCTGTGCACACTGGAGGGCCACCTCCCCTAGGACTTAATCCTGAAATCGCCTCCATTCTCCAGTTAATCACTTCCTATGTGAATATTTTATCCATTTATATGGCTTTAAGTTTATACCTACAGTATGGCCCTCTCCACTGAGAGATTTCCATATAGTCTGTGCAACATGACAGCCACAGTAATCCTTTCAGAAAGTATAATCAGATCTTTTCTTTTTTTTTTTTTTGGTTTTGCAAGGTAGGGTCTCACTCTGGTCCAGGCTGACTATGTATCTCAGGGTGGCCTTGAACTCTCCGCGATCCTCCTACCTCTGCCTCCTGAGTGCTGGGATTAAAGGCATGCGCCATCACGCCTGGCTTCAGATCTTTTAATATTTATTTATTTGAGAGAAAAAGAGGCAGAGAGAGAGAGAAAAGGAGAGAGAATGGGTGCACCAGGGCCTCTAGCTTCTGCAAACAAACTCCAGATGCATGTGGCACCTAGTGAATCTGGCTCTACATGAGTACTGGGGAACTGAACGGTCCTCAGGCTTTGCAGGCAAGTGCCTTAACCACTGAGCAATCTTTCCAGCCAGCCAATCAGTTCTTTTAATTACTTTGCTGAAATTTTGCACTGGATTGCCAACTCAAAGAAAACTGGGTGTGGTAGCTCCCAGCACTTGGAAGAGGTAGAATTGCTCTGAGTTTAAGGCCACCCTGAGAAGAAAAAGATTGTCCCTATACAATCTCATCAAAACTTTCTTTTATTTATTTACTTATTCTTACTTGAGAGAGATAATTAACACATCAGGGCCCCCGTCACTATAATCGAACTCCAGATGCTTGTGTCACCTACTGGCTATGTGCGACCTTGCGCTTGCCTCACCTTTTATGCATCTGGCTTACGTGGGATCTAGAGAGTCAAACATAAGTCCGTCCTTACGCTTCACGGGCAAGTGCCTTAACCACTAAGCCATCTCTCCAGCCCTCAACTAACCTTTTTCTATGACCTTACCTACTCTTCCAGCCACCCTGGCTCCTTGCTGTTTACCTGAACAAACTATCCACATTAGGTCTCTGCACTTGCTGTTTGTTCTGCCTGCAATACTGTTCCTCTACCAGGGACGTCCAAACTTTGAACAATTTGTTGGTATCTGCTACATGTTGGGCCACATTCATAGCTATCCTGGAATGCATGAGGCCCACAGGTGGAACATCCCGCTAAGCAATCCATATAGCTTGCTTCTTTACCTCCTTCACAGCTCTGTTCAAAAGTCACTTTAATCCCAGCATGAGGCTGGAAATGGCCACCCTGAGACTACATAGTGAATTCCAGGTCAGCCTGACCAGAGTGAGACCCTACCTTGCAAAACCAAAAAATAAATAAATAAATAAATAAATAAATAAATAAATAAATTTGCCTGCAAATTTGCCTGCAAATCCAGAGGATCCCGGTTCAACTGTTCAGAACCCACATAAGCCAGATGCAGAAGGGGGTGCATGCAACTGGAGTTTGTTTGCAGTGGCTGGAGGCCTGGTGTGCCCATTCTCTCTCCCTCCCCCCTCTCTCTCTCTCTCTGCCTCTTTCTCTCAAATAAATTTTTTTTTTTTTAAAGTCACTATGGCCAGGCATGGTGGCACACACCTTTAATCCCAGCACTCAGGAGGCAGAGGTAGGAGGATTGCCATGAGTTCAAGGCCACCCTAAGACTACAAAGTGAATTCCAGGTCAGCCTGAACTAGTGACACCCTACCTCGAAAAACCAAAAAAAGAAAAAAAATCTAAAATGGGGTACATGGCTCAGTGATGGAGTACATCTTTAGGATGTGCAGGCCCTGACTATAATCCCTAGCATCAACAAAAAGGAACATAAAATCACAATTCCACCATCCTACCATTCTGCTGGCATTCCTCTAATCCCATTTCCCCACTTCATTTTCCTCCTAGTTCTTACTCCAGGCTGTTGGCACAGGACTTAATTTCAGGCTGAAGCAGGAAGATCCCAAGTTTAGGGACTACTTGGGCTACAGAGCAGATTCCAAACTAGTATGGGCAATTTAGTGAGGCCGTCTCAGAAAAAAAAAAAAAAAATTAAGAGCTGGAGATGCAGTTCAGTGGATGAGTGCTTGCCTAAAAACACAACCAAGGGCTGGAGAGATGGCTTAGCGGTTAAGGCACATACCTGTTAAGTCTAAGGACCCCGGTTCGATTGTCCAGGTTCCACATAAGCCAGATGCACAAGGGAGCACATGCATCTGGAGTTCGTTTGCAGTGGCTAGAGGCCCTGGCATGCTCATATTCACTCTCCCTCTCTCTCTTTCCCTCTCTCTGTATCTAATAAATAAATAAAATCTTTAAACCCAAAACAAACACATCCAAGGCCCTGGGTTTAATCCCCAGCATTGCTGGAAAAAAAAAAAATAGACAACAGCAAGCCAGGTATGGTGATAAATACCTAAAATCCTAGCATTTGGGAAGTTGAGGCTGGAGGATCAGGAATTCCAGGTCATCCTCAGCTACACAGCGAGTTCGAAGTGAGTAGGATGTCTGCTCTGTGGCCCACAGGCCATATGCGGCTGCATGTAGCCAAAGATAACTATGAATGAGGCCCAACACAAAATTGTGACCTTATGTAAAACATTATGAGAGCCGGGTGTGGTGTCGCACGCCTTTAATCCCAGCACTCAGGAGGCAGAGGTAGGAGGATCGCCAAGAGTTCGAGGCCAGCCTGAGACTACATAGTGAATTCCAGGTCAGCCTGAGCTACAGCGAGACCCTACCTTGAAAAAAAAAAATTAGGAGGTTTTGTTGTAACTAAATTGCATGGTTCTCCAGCTTGAACTCTGTAGAGCAGAAATGCCAACGATCACACACAAAAAGAGAAACCTACAGTTTTTGTCTTTTAAAAAAAAGCATTAAGGGGCTGGGGAAATGGCTTAGCGATTAAGGTATTTGCCAGGGAAGCCTAAGGACCACGGCTTGAGTCCCCAGGACCAGCTGCACAAGGGGCACGTGTGTCTGGAGTTCGTTTGCAGTAGCTGGAGGCCCTGGCATGCCCATTCTCTCTTTGTCTCTCAAATAAATAAATAAGCATTAAATAGCCAAGCGTGGTGGCGCACGCCTTTAATCCCAGCACTCAGGAGGCAGAGGTAGGAGGATCTCTGTGAGTTCAAGGCCAGCCTGAGACTACATAGTGAATTTCAGGTCTGCCTGGGCTAGAGCAAGACCCTGTCTCAATCAATCAATCAATTGCGCTCGAGAGAAAGACAGAGAATGGGAGGCGCCAGAGACTCCAGCCACTGCACATGGACTCCAGATGCATATGCCACTTTGTGCATCCGGCTTTAGGTGGGTCCTAAGAATCAAACTCACGTCCTTAGGCTCTGAGGGCAAGTGCCTTAACCACTGCGCCACCTCTCCAGCCCTGATTTTGTTTTGAACTAGGGTCTTAATCTAGAGCCTAGGCTGGCACTCACCAGTGTAGCCCAGGTTGGCCTCAAACTCAAAGCAATCCTCCTGCCTCAGCCTCCCAGATGCAGGGATTACAGGCATTAACCACTATCACACCCATCTCCTACTTGTCACTTGTATGTATTGCGGGAGGAACAGAACTTAAAAATTACATGAAAAATCAAATATTTTACTGCATAGTTTTTTTTTTTTTTTTTTTTTTTTTTTTTTTGGTTTTTCGAGGTAGGGTCTCACTCTGGCCCAGGCTGACCTGGAATTAACTATGTAGTCTCAGGGTGGCCTTGAACTCACGGCAATCCTCCTACCTCTGCCTCCCGAGTGCTGGGATTAAAGGTGTGCGCCACCACGCCCGGCATACTGCATAGTTTTTTGTTAAACCATCTGCACTATGCCTGAAGAATTCCAAGTCACACAAAGTGTTTTGTTTTCATATGCATATTTTACTTATTTACTTATTTATTTGTTTATTTATTTGAAAGCAGAAAGAGGCGCCAGGGCTTCTAGCCACTGTAAACGAACTCCAGGCACATGCGCCACCTTGCGCATCTGGCTTTATGTGGGTACTGGGGAACTCACCCTGGGTCCTTATTCTTTGCAGGCAAGTGCCTTAACCACTGAACCATCTCTCCAGTCCAAAGTATTTTAATAGTAGTAGGCCAGTAAACTAGGAAAAACCGACTTTTCTTCTGTCACCATACATGAAGGACACCAAGTACCACAACAGATTAAGGTGAAAGAACAGACGTTAGGAAAACAAGACAAGTGATTCGCCAGCCCTCCAAAAGTCACTCTGCAGACATGTTTCTGTACCTCCATATCCTTTAGCAAAGCCAGTCTTCAGATGTACATGAATTCTGAGCTGAAGAAATGCTATTACATAATTACATATACAAGGAAATGCGGTATTCTGTTATTCATTCCCCTTTTCAACTAAAACTACTCAATTGTTGAAAAAATTTTACTGTGACTCTGACTTAATAAAAAAAAAAGATACTCGAGTAAGACGTGGGATGATGGGTAGTGTGTTTGAAGGCTGAACACTTTCTGTTTACTATCGCTTTTGTTGTGGAATGGTCTTCCAGTTTTCCCCTCCAGGAAAAGAGAAAAGTGCACATGGGTGCAGTGGACGTGGAATGCCATGTCCCAAAGAAGCCGTTCTAAGAGGCTGTGGATGACCTAAGTGTTGAGCACTGACCTTGATCAAAGTTCGGGTGGTGGATGACACTTGTCTCACCCACGGGGGAGGAAAAAAAAACAATCACGATTCAGATCCCAGAGGCAAGTAGAGACAGAGAGAGAGAGAGAGTCGTGAAAAGGGAAACGCTCGTGTCTCCTGGGCCTCGTTCCTCCGCACACTGCGCACTCGCCGCCCCCATCAGCCTTGCACGGCGGGATCGTGGCTGGGCCCCGCACCGCACCGCCCCGCACTGCGCCACCAAAGGCCTCCGAAGGGCCCGGGCCGCTGCAGACACACGCACGCACACACACACGACAGACACACGGACACGACAGACACACGCACACCAGCACGCACGCTCAACAAAGGTGCCCGCCGCTCGCGACAGCCCTGCCCGATGCGCGCACTGCGCGGGCCGCGGCCCAGAACGGCCGCACGGAGCCCCCCGCCGTCCCCCGCCGCCGCCGCCGGCACGATCGCGACCCAGGCCGGGCAGCCCGGGCGGCCGAGGCGGGGCGGGGGCGCCGGGCCGGGCCGGGGATCCCCAGGCCGGGGACGAAGCCGAGCCCGTTAGGCGCACGCGGTGCGGGGCCGCCCCCCGCCGCCGCCTTACCCGCCAGCTCGTCGGGCTCCAGCCCGCTGTCCGCGTCGATCCCGCACAGCACGAAGTAGTGCGCGAAGCGGCAGGCGGCCGCCGACGAGGCCGGGCCCGCGCCGGGCACCGCGCCGCTCATCCCGCCGCTGCCAGGGCGGCCGCGCCACCGCCGCCGCGGGGCCCGCCGAGGACACGGAGACGCCGAGAGGGACGGAGACGACGACGACGAGGACGACGACGACGAGGACGACGAGAGGAGGCCGCGCCGCACCGCACCGCTCGGGTCTTGGGGCCACCCCGGCGCGCCCCTGGCCGCGCAGCCGCTGCAGCCTGGCTCCGCGCTGGGCGCCGGGAAGCGGCCGAAGGCTCGAGGGCGGGGGAGCGCGCGCGCGTGCGCGGAGCCCCGGCCGCGGCGGGAGGGGCGCAAGGGGGCGTGCCGGCGGGCGGGCGCGCGCAGGGCAGAGGGCCAGCCGGTCCCGCGCGGGGCTGCGCTGCGCTGGGCTGCGGGGGCTGCGCGCGCTCGCGGTGGGGACGCGCGCACTCGCGATGGGGGGGCGGGCGCGCGCTCGCGATGGAGGGGCTGCGCGCGCTCGCGGTGGGGAATGCGCTGGCGGGTGGGGGGTGCTGCGCGCGCTCGCGGGTGGGGGGTGCTGCGCGCGCTCGCGGGTGGGGGTGCTGCGCGCGCTCGCGGGTGGGGGTGATGCGCGCGCTCGCGAGGGGGGGAATGCGCACTCGCGGGTGGGGGGCTGCGCGCGCTCGCGACTGCGCACTCGCGGTGGGGAATGCGCTCGCGGGTGGGGAGTGCCGCGCGCACTCGCGGTGGGGGGAATGCGCTCGCGGGTGGGGGTGCTGCGCGCACTCGCGGTGGGGGGAATGCGCTCGCGGGTGGGGGGTGCCGCGCGCACTCGCAGTGGGGGGAATGCGCTCGCGGGTGGGGGGTGCTGCGCGCGCTCGCGGCGCCGAGGGAGCGCGCTCCGGCCGGGCGCCCGTGTGCCCGCCGCGACCCCGGGCGGCCCTCCAGTCCGCGGTGAGCCCAGCGCGCTGCAGGCTTCCCGCAGAGCGGTGATGTCATCGTCCAGTCTAGAAGCGCGGCTCCGAGCTCCTCTCCCACAATGTCCCAGCCAGCCTCTTTCTCTTCTTTGGTCTCTGGGGGGTTTTGTGTTGTGGTGGTGGTTTGGGTTGTGGTTTTTTTTGGTTTTTTTTTCCGAGGTAGGGACTGACCTGGAATTCACGATGCAGCGCGTGCGCCACCGCGCCAGGCTGAACCAGCCTTTTAATCGGACCTGCGGGTGCCTTGGTCCTGAGAGGGGCTGGATGCACATTCCATAGCTCACGCCTGAAATCCCCGCGCTCGAGGACGAGGCTGAGGCAGGATGACTGAATTCTAGACCAGCCTGCGCCATAGTGAGAGACCCTGTCTAAAAAAAAAGAGGAGGGGGGCTGGAGAGATGGCTTAGTGGTTATGGCATTTGCCTGCAAAGCCAAAAGACCTAGGTTCCATTCCCCAGGACCCACGTAAGCCAGATGCACAAGGGCGCACGCGTCTGGAGTTCCTTTGCAGTGGCTGGAGGCCCTGAAGCACCCGTTCTCTCCCTCTCTCTCTCTTTCTCTGCCTCTTTCTTACATAAATAAATAAATAATTTTTTTTTTTAAATAGGGGCTGAAGAGATAGTTTAGCAATTAAAGCTCTTGCCTGGGAAGGCTCAGGACCCACTTAAGCCAGATACACAGGGTGGCGCATGCACTTGGAGATCTCGTTTGCAGTGGCTGGAGGTCCTGACGCACCCATTCTTGTTCTCTATCTCTGACATTCCTTGAATCATTCTTCCACCCCTCACCCTAAATCACAAGCCATCCTTTCTCAGTGAACTAGCAACAACTAAAAGGTAAAGGAACGAAACACGAAAACCGTATCTCTGCTGTAGAGACTTTGGGTAAGGTGACTATCCCACTCCTCGGGAGATTTCCTTACTCCGGTCAGTGTAAATAGCCGAGGCTCCTTGGATGTGGCCTGCTTTCTTCCGGTACAATCACAGGCTGATAAGCAGTAAGAATTCACCCCTGAACTCTGCTCCTCGCAGGGCATGGCTTACCTTCCTTCAACTTTCTGTTCTGCACAGGGAGCTCACCAACCTCTGGGAATTTGAGGCAGTGGGTACCACCACACTGATAGATTTCCTGGAAGGTGGATAGAGAAATTTCAATTATTTGAATGAATGTTTTCCTTACAGGAATTTTATGTTTACATACTATAATTTAGTGTGGCTTGCTTGTAACCTTGCTTTCTTTAACTTTGAAATGTAAGAGTTATGAAATTAGGGCCAGGAGTGGTGGTGCACGCCTTTAATCCCAGCACTCAGGAGGCAGAGGTAGGAGGATCACCGTGAGTTCGAGGCCACCCTGAGACTACATAGTGAATTCCAGGTCAGCCTGAGCTAGAGTGAGACCCTACCTCAAAAAAAAAAAAAAAAAAATCTTTCATGTATATCATTTTCCTGCTTCCGTTGTGAATATGAAATTTTTGAGTTTCGTTTTGTTTTGCTATGCTACCCATCAGTGAAGACAAAAGTAAGCAAGTGGTGAAGGGCAGGCCAAGGTGTTACTGTAGTTGAAGTCCCTCAGTGTGGAAACATGAGACAAGAGGAACAGGAGTTCCTTCTGAACAGAGAAATCCATTCTCTCTGTTCTTTCATTGTGAGATGCAGATTGATTTGGGATCTCATTTACTCCATCTATAGTAAAGTTTTCTGAATCCATGAGAGAGAAAGAGAGATTGATTTGGGGAGGGACAATGGTCCAAAGCTCATTGATTGAGTTAAAATTCAAGATTTTTTTCACTTTTTTTTTTTAATACAAGTTCTCATGAGACAAGGCTGGCCTTGAATGCAGCTAAGGTTGGCCTTGAATTTCTCATCCCTATGCCTCCACCTGAGGCAGGATAGAAAGATACACTGATGGCGAGAAAAACATGGGAGAGGGAGGCGGTCTGAAGCTGCAGAGGGTACGAAATCCAAAGGGCAGGGAGGTTCTTGCTTTTATGGATTTCTGAGGGAGAGGGGTCAAGCTTCATGTCGTGTGACTCAGTCTGCGTCCTAGAAGATACCAGGCAATGGAGAGTGAGTGGGAGATAAAGAAGGCCTCTGCTGCCGAGGAGATGGCTCAGGGCTTAAAGGTGCTTGCTTGCAAACCCTGTTGGCCCAGATTCAATTTCCCAGCACCTATGCAAAGCTAGAAGCAAAACAAGGTGCATGCATCTGAACTTTGCAGCAGCAGCAAGAGGCCTTGACACATACATACATGCATACATGCACATGCACACATACATACGCATACATACACATACATATACACACATACATATATACACACATACATACGTGCATGCACATACACATACATACATGCACATACACACATACATACATGCATACACATTCACATACATACACATACATATACACACATACATATATACATACAGACATGCACACACACATACAGATATACACACACGTACATACACACATACATACATACACACAAATACATACATATACACACACACATACACACACATACATACATAAATACACACATACATACATACACGCACACACTACACATACATACAATTTTAGCCAGGCTTGGTGGTGCATACTTTTAATCCCAGGGAAGCCAAGGTAGGGGATCACTGAGTTCAAGGCCAATTTGAGACTTCATAGTAAATTCCAGGTCAGCCTGGGCTAGAGCTAGACACTACCTCAAAAAAAAAAAACAAGAGCCGGCATGGTGGCGCACGCCTTTAATCTCAGCACTCGGGAGGCAGAGGTAGGAGGATCGTCGAGAGTTCAAGGCCACCCTGAGACTACATAGTTAATTCCAGGTCAGCCTGGACCAGAGTGAGACCCTACCTTGAAAACCAAAAAAAAAAAAAAAAAAAAAAATTATCTATAAAAAAGACTATATATTAGGATACAAAGCAAATCTTAATGAATACAGGAAAATTGAAATAATTCCTTGCACTCTCTCTGATCACAATGGGATCAAACTACAAATCAATAACAAGAAAAGCTGTAGAGCATACACAAAATCATGGAAATTAAACAATACGTTACTAAATGATGAATGAGTCAATGAAGAAATCAAGAAGGAAATCAAAAAAGTCATAGAGCCTTCAATCCCAGCATTTGGGAGGCAGAGGTAGGAGGAGTGCTGTGAGTTCGAGGCCACCCTGAGACTACATAGTGAATTCCAGGTCAGCCTGAACTACAGTGGGACCCTACCTCAAAAAACAAAAAAACAAAACAAAACAAAACAAAAAGTCATAGAGTCAAGTGATAATGAGAACACAACACACCAAAAGTTTTGGGACACGATGCAGGCAGTCCTAAGAGGGAAATTTATAGCTTTAAGCGCCTATACTAAGAAATTAGAACGGAAGCCGAGCATGGTGGCGCATGCCTTTAATCCCACCACTTGGGAGGCAGAGGTAGGAGGATCTCCATGAGTTCAAGGCCACCCTGAGACTACATAGTCAATTCCAGGTCAGTCTGGGCCAGAGTGAGACCCTACCTCAAAAAACAAAAAAACAAACAACAAAAAAAAAGAAATTAGAACGGTCACAAGTAAACAACTTAATGCTTCACCTTAAGGCCTTGGAAAACATAGAAAAAAGCAAAACAAAAATCAGTAGACAGAAAGAAATAATAAAAAATAGGGCAGAAATTAATGAAATAGAAACAAAAAAAAGTCCAAAGAATCAATGAAACAAAGAGTGGCTCTTTGAAAGGATAAACAAGATTGATAAACCCTTAGCAAATCTGACCAAAAGAAAGAGAGAAGAGACACAAATTAATAAAATTAGAGATGAAAAAGGCACCATCACAACAGATACCAGAGAAATTTAAAAAATCATAGGGACATACTATAAGAATATATACTCCATTAAATTTGAACATCTGAAAGAAATGGATGATTGATTTCGTTGATTTATATGACCTACCTAAATTAAATCAAGATGAGATTAACCACTTAGTATGGAGATCCAAGCAGTTATATATATATTTAAAAAATCTCCTAAAGAAAAAAAGTCCAGGCCCAGGTGGATTCACTTCATGGAAGAACTAACCCCAATGCTTCTTAAACTTAAACAAGGAAGGAGCCGGGTGTGGTGGCACACGTCTTTAATCCCAGCACTCAGGAGGCAGAGGCCACCCTGAGACTGCATAGTGAATTCCGGGACAAAGACAGAACAAAAAAAGAAAATTACAGACCAATCTCCCTCATGAACATAGATGCAAAAATTCTCAACAAAATACTGGCAAACAGAATACACCAGAAAGATCATTCACCCCGATCAAGCAGGCTTCATCCCAGAGAAATTGAACCTGGGCCATCAAGGTTTGCAAGCAAGGTCTTCTAACTGCTGAGCCAACTCTCCCGCCCCTAAAAATACTAAAAAAAAAAAAAAAAGAAGAAGAAGAATTCAAGCTGGGCATGATGGCACATGCCTTTAATGGGAAGCAGAGGTAGGAGGATTGCTGTGAGTTCAAGGCCACTCTGAGACTATATAGTGAATTACAGATCAGCCTGAGCTAGATCAAGACCCTACCTTGGAAAACCAAAAAGAAAGAAAGAATTCTTCATTTATTAGAGACAGAAAGAGAGAGAGAGAGAGTGAAAATAGGCACACCAAGACCTCTAGCCACTGCAAATGAACTCCAGATGCATGTGCCACCATGTGCATCTGGCTTACATGGGACCTGGAGAATCGAACCTGGGTCCTTAGGCTTCACAGTCATGTGCCTTAACCGCTAAGCCATCTTTCCAGCCCAAAAGAAAGAATTCTCTTAGCCAGGTGTGGTGGCGCACGCCTTTAATCTCAGCACTCGGGAGGCAGAGGTAGGAGGATCGCCGTGAGTTCGAGGCCACCCTGAGACTACATAGTTAATTCCAGGTCAGCCTGGACCAGAGTGAGACCCTACCTCGAAAAAAAAAAAAAAAAAAAAAAAAAAGAAAGAAAAGAAAAGAAAGAATTCTTTTCCTATGACTATTTCCCTTAACTTCAGCTTTCAGCCTCGAACAATAATTAAAAGTAAGAACAAAAAAGTCTGGAGAAAAGCCAAGCTAATTATACAATCCTAAATAACTATGCTTACTTCTGGCTTGCCCATTGTGATTTTTTTTTTTTAAGGAAAAAACTTAATATCAGACATCAGCAATCTTCAAACAAGTAAAAATTATAATCTGGTGGGTGCCTATTTAAAGTAACAGAATCCGAGGCAACGTAAGAGGCTGAGTTTTGGGTGCACGTGTTATTAACTAAGAGTGGAAGGGAGCGGGATCTCCCAGTACAGTCAAGAGCATAAATCAACCATCTTAGAGTAACACTGCCAGATCTTTAAGGTTTCAAACAAATAAAATGACTTCATCTCCCAGCATTTAGTTTTTCTGTACTTAAACTGTAAGTGCCCGTTTTGTTTTCAGGTGGGTTTTTTTGTTTGTTTGTTTGTTTGTTTTTTGTTGTTTTTTTTTGAGTCAGGATCTTGCTATGTAGCCTAGGCTGTCCCCAAATTTATTATGTAGCTAAGGGTGGTCTGGAACTCCTCATCCTTTGGCTGCTACTTCTCAAGTGCTCAACTTACAGGCATGCACCAGTGAGGAATGAAGAAAGTTAGGCATATTTTACACATTTTTGTCGAATCTCCTTAGCTTTAATAAATATCATCAAATATATGGCTTTCTGTGGTTATATTCCTATAAACCCAAGTTTATATAGTTCAGTGGTACAGTTCTTGCCTATCATTCACAAGACCCTGGTTCAATACCCAGTGCCAAACAGAAAAAAAAAAATGCTTTAAACCAGTGTGATGGTATCTGCGATTCCAGCACTTGAGAGGTAGAAGCAGGAGGATCACAAGTTCAAGGCCACCCTGGGTTACTCAGCTAATTCAAGGGATACATGAGACCCTGTCTCAAGAAGCCAAACATAAAAATAATAAAATAGTCGGGCGTGGTGGCGCACGCCTTTAATTACAGCACTTGGGAGGCAGAGGTAGGAGGATCACCGAGAGTTTGAGGCCACCCTGAGACTACATAGTGAATTCCAGGTCAGCCTGAGCTAGAGCAAGACCCTACCTTGGAAAAGAAAAATAATAATAATAAAACAAAAAGAAATCAAAAAGATAAAAACATGCTGGGCGTGGTGGTACATGCCTTTAATTCTAGCACTTGGTTGGGAGGCAGAGGTAGGAGGATCTCTATGAGTTCGAGGCCACCCTGAAACTACTTAGTGAATTCCAGGTCAGCCTGGGCTGGAGTGAGACCCTACCTCGAAAAATAATAATAATAAAACAAAAATTAGGGTGTTGTGGTGCACGCCTTTAATCTCAGCACTTGGGAGGCAGAGATAGGAGGCTCCCCACGAGTTCAAGGCCACCCTGAGACTACATAGTGAATTCCAGGTTAGCCTGAGCTAGAGTGAGACCCTACCTCAGAAAACCAATAATAATAATAATAATAATAATAATAATAATAATAATAATAATATAAAAATTAGGGCTTCTAGGGGAAGGAACTAGTATTGAAAAACATAATGATTAATTCTGTCTATAACTCATATTTAGTAAAAAGCACTTTTCACTGTTTTAAACAGTCAACACTGGCTTGTTGAGGAACCATATTAACCTAAACAGTTACTTCACAAGTCATGTTGAGTATTTGAAGTGTAATATTCTATACATGTTGTATTCATGAAAAAGATATGGGAGCAGTGGGCTGGAGAGATGGCTTAACAAGGTGGTTAAGCCTAAGAACATATGTTCCAATCTCCAGGTCCCATTAAACTAAACGCCAGATGCAAAGTAAAATGCCACCCTTTGAATGATCCAATCTGATTTCGTTCACAGCAGCTGAGAGGTTGTTGGTTTTCTATCTGTTTCCCCTCCCTCTCTCTCTGTCTCTCTCCAAAAAAATATATGGGAACCGTGGTGGCTCATGCCTTTAAGTCTCAGGCAGAGGTAGGAGGACTGCCGTGAGCAATCCTCCCTTTAATCCCAGCACTCGGGAGGCAGAGGTAGGAGGACTGGGAGTTTGAGGCCACCTGAGACTACATAGTGAATTCCAGGTCAGCTGGAAAAAGTGAGAACCCGAAAAAAAAAAAAAAAAAAAAAAAAAAAAAAGGAGCAACTTCTAAAATTTTTTTGTTGTTGTTTTTTTTATTTATTTATTTGAGAGCAACAAACAGACAGAGAAAGAGGCAGAAAAGAGCATGGGTTTTTAGGGCCTCCATTGCAAACAAACTCCAGATGCATGTGCCACCTTGTCCAACTGGCTTATTGGGTCCTGGGGAATGGACATAAAAGAATGTCCTTTTTCAGGCAAGCACTTAACGGCTAAGCCCTCTCTCCAGCCCGGGAGCAACTTCTGAAATAATCAGTATTTTACCTTTATAATGTTGGTGACTTCAAAGTAGCAACAAGGGTTACTGGACATATGTTTCTTTTACTTTGGTAAAATTATTGATGATCCAATTTCTTTTTTTTTTTTTTTTTGTTGTTGGTTTGTTTTTTTGAGGTAGCATCTTGCTCTAGCTCAGGTTGACCTGGAATTCTCTATGTAATCTCAGGGTAGACCCAAACTCACAGCAATCCTCCCACCTTTGCCTCCCGAGTGCTGGGATTAAAGGCGTACGCCATCACGCCTGGCTTAAAATGGTAAAAATGTAATTCTGAAATATGATTCAATAATTAAGTTTCTTTTATGGAAAAGATCTAGTTTATTGTATCAAATTTACATATTACATTATGCTGGCAAATGTTCTAAAAAGAGTTTTTAAGCTATTTTAGTTCTAGAACTTCCTCCTCCTTTCCTCAGGACATAAAAAATGTGATTTTATATTAGCCTTATATAAACTCCTGTGAATTTTGCCTTATTATACATTGTGCCTGGGCCAGAGAGATGGTTTAGAGGTTAGGGTGCTTGCCTGTAAAGCCAAAGAACCCCAGTTCAATTCTCCAGGACCCACATGAACCAGATGCACAAGGGGGCGCATACATCTGGAATTTGTTTGCAGTGGCCGGATGCCCTGGCATACCCATTCTCTCCCTCTCTCTTTCTGCCTCTTTCTCTCTCTCAAATAAATAAATAAAATATATTTAAAAACACTACCATGCATTGTGCCTTTTTTTATTAAATTGTTTTATTGGGATCCAATTCTGTATTTTGGAAAAGTAGCATTTTATTCTAAACAAGCATTTACTTTTAAAAATATTTTTGGTTTTTCAACGTAGAATCTCACTGTAGTCCAGGCTGACCTGGAATTCACTATGTAGTCTCAGAGTGGCCTCGAACTCACAGCAATCCTCCTACCTCTGCCTCCCAAGTGCTAGGATTAAAGGTGTGTGTCACCACACTGGGTTTTATTTATTTATTTTTCTCACATGTCAAATTTTTTCTGTAAGACTTTTTACCATTTTTAAAATTTATTTATTTATTTATTCACTTATTTTAGTTTGAGAGAGACAGAGAGAGAGACAGAGAGAGAATGGGTATGCCAGGGCCTCTCAGTCGCTGTGAACAAACTCCAGACACGTGCAGCCCCTGTGCACAAGTGCGACATTGTGCACTTGCATCACTTTTGCATCTGGCTAAACGTGGGACCTGGAGATTCGAACGGGCATTCTTAAGCTTCACAAGCAGGCGCCTTGACTGCTAAGCCATCTCTC
Source organism: Orientallactaga sibirica (assembly GCA_036365145.1). NCBI lineage: Eukaryota > Metazoa > Chordata > Mammalia > Rodentia > Dipodidae > Orientallactaga > Orientallactaga sibirica. The sequence continues at coordinate 2,706,737 of JAEOAD010002567.1, forward strand.
CCTATTTATTTATTTTTTAATATTTTTATTTATTCACTTGAGAGAAAGAGAGGTAGAGAGAGAAAATGAGCATGCCAGGGTTCCTTCCCTTTACTTTAAAAAAAAAAAAAAATCTGCTGGCGTGGTGGCACACGCCTTTAATCCCAGCACTCGGGAGGCAGAGGTAGGAGGATCACCTTGAGTTCGAGGCCACCCTGAGACTACATAGTGTATTCCAGGTCAGCCTGGGCCAGAGTGAGACCCTACCTCGAAAAACAAAAAAAAAAAAAAAAAAAAAATCTAAACTGGACGTGGTGGTGCACGCCTTTAATCCCAGCACACAGGAGGCACAGGTAGGAGGATTGCCATGAGTTCTAGGCCACCCTGAGACTACATAGTGAATTTAGGTCAGCTTGGGCAAGAGTAAGACCCAACCTCGAAAAACCAACAAAAGAAAAAGAAAATGTGGTGCAGGCCTTTAATCCCAGCACTGGGGAAGCAGAGGTAAGAGGATTGTTGTGAGTTTGAGGCCACCCTGAGACTGCATAGTGAATTCCAGATCAGTGTGGGCTAGAGCGAGACCCTATCTCAATAAACAGCAGTAACAACAGCAACAAAAACATCTGCTTTGTGCTGTATTTTAAATTGTTATGATTGCTACAAGCAGACAGGAGCTACATAAAAGAAACAACTGATGTGACAGCAGTTGACAGCTGAGGCCAAATTAAGAGGAATTGTTTACTCTTTTTTTGTTGTTTATTTTTTATTTATTTATTTGAGAGACACAGACCGAGAAAGGGGCAGATAGATAGAGAATGGGTGCACCAGGGCCCCCAGCCACTGCAAACGAACTCCGGACATGTGCGCCCCCTTGTGCATCTGGCTTACGTGGGGTCCTGGGGAATTGAGCCTCGAACCGGGGTCCTTAGGCTTCATGGGCAAGCACTTAACCACTAAACCATCTCTCCAGGCCCGGAATTGTTTTTTTTTTTTTTTTTTTTTTTTTGGTTTTTCGAGGTAGGGTCTCACTCTAGCTCAGGCTGACCTGGAATTCACTATGTATTCTCAGGGTGGCCTTGAACTCATGGCAATCCTCCTACCTCTGCCTCCCGAGTGCTGGGATTAAAGGCGTGCGCCACCACGTCCGGCCTCTGGAATTGTTTATTCTTGTTCTTTGATTGGGAGCATGGATTCTGGGAGAAGGCTCCAGAATCCAGATAGAAGAGGTTGGTGATTTAATACACACTACTTTTTTTCTTTTAATTTAATTTAATTTAATTAATTTATTTATTTAAGACAGAGAGAGGTAGAGAGAGTGAGAATGGGCATGCCAGGGCCTCCAGCCACTGCAAACAAACTCCAGACGCATGTGCCACCATGTGCATTTGGTTTATGTGGGACCTGGAGAATCAAACCAGGGTCCTTAGTTTTCTCAGGCATGTACCTTAACCGCTAAGCCATCTCTCCAGCCTCCACACTCCTTTTTTATACTCATCTTGAAATGTACAATTTAACAAAATCCTTTCAAGAAAAGTCACCTCAAAGCTAGTGAAATAGGAAATAATATATAATCTTCATATCTATTCTTGAACATTATCTATAGGCTGCAAACATGCACTAAATATTGGATGCTTTTAGGGATTTTGTTATAGACATTTCCAAACATACACAGAATAACAAGTTCCCGTGTATCTGTTATACAAATACGATGCTTATCAACCTTGACCGATCTATTTCATTGATGCTCCAGGTCCCATCCCCACTACATTCCATATTCTCTAAAATCAGTTGTTAGGGTGGGTGGCCAGGGAGATGGTTTAGCAGGTGAGAACACGTGATGCACAAGCACGAGAACCTGAGTTTAATCCCCACCACTCATATTAAAAAGTACGGCACGGCCACACATGCCATGCCGCTAACCCTAATGCTACATGGGAAAGAGACAGGAGGGGGCTTGCTGGTCAGCCAGTGTGACTGAAAACCAGTAAGCTTCTGGTTTAGTGAGAAATAAAATGGAAAAGCAATAAGGGAAGACAACGAACATTGTCCTCTGGCCTCTACATGCCTGTACACATCAATGCAACACACACACGCGTGTGTATACACACACACACACACACACACCATGTACAAACACCAAATTTAAAAATCAGCTCTGAGCCGGGCGTGGTGGCACATGCCTTTAATCCCAGCATTCGGGAGGAAGAGGTAGGAGGATCACCATGAGTTCGAGGCCACCCTGAGACTACATAGTTAATTCCAGGTCAGCCTGGGCTAGAGTGAGACCCTACCTTGAAAAAAAAAAAAATCAGCTCTGAGCCAGGAGTAGTGGTGCAGCCCTTAAACCCAGCACTTGGGAGGCAGAGGTAGAAGGATCACCATGAGTTTGAGGCCACCATGAGACTACCTAGTGATTTCCAGGTCAGCCTGGGCTATAGAGTGACCCTACCTCGGAAAAACCAAACAAACAAACAAAATATCAGAGCTGGGGCTGGAGAGATGGTTTAGCTATTAAGGTGCTTGTCTGCAAAGCCAAAGAACCCAGGTTCGATTCCCCAGGACCCACATAAGCCAGATGTACAAGGGGGCACATGCATCTGGAGTCCACTTGTAGTGACTGGATGCCCTGGCTTGCCCATTCTCTCTCTCTCTCTCTCTCTCTCTCTGCCTATTTCTGTATCTCTCTTTCAAATAAATAAATAAATAAAAATAAAATATTTTTTAGAAAATCAGGAGAAGAGGTTGGTGATTTGCCGCACTACTTTTTTCACCCTAGGTCCACAATTTAAGATAATTAATTTATTTATTTCCGACAGAGAGAGTAGAGATGAAGGAATGGGCATGCCAGGCCACTCCAGCCACTCCCAGCATCAACTTTCAGATCGCTGTGGGCTTACATGAGAGACCCCCAAGATGGGAAGATCAGGCTCCCCACCAAGGGTCCTTAGTCTTGGGCAGCCATGTACCTTAACCGCTAAGCCATCTCTCCAGCCTCTCTGCACTCCAGGTTTGCTAGCATTTTTAAACATTGCAGAATTTAACAAAACTTGGTTCTGAAAAGTCACTGTTGAGTCTAGTGAAATGTGGGGAAAGAATATATAATCTTCATATCAATTCTTGAAGATAACTCCAGGCTGCAAACCAGTAATTAATATTGGAGTGCTTTTAGAAATTTACTTAAAATTTAAAACAAGACAGAATGGGCTGAGAGTATCTGTTATAGGGTTAAGGCATGCCTATCAACCTTGGACGAATGCTATTCCAATTCCATGTTCCAGGTCCCAGGTCCCACTTTATTCCAGATGCTCAAAAGTTGTTAGGTGGTGGCCAGGGAGATGGTTTAGCAGGTGAGAACACATCTGATGCACAAGCACGCAGAAGCTGAGTTTGCTCCCCCACCATCTCTATCTGTCTCCTCTCCTCTCTCTCATGCCATCTCTCTAACCAAAAAAGAAAGAAAGGGAAAAGAGACAGCTGAGGAGATGGCTTGCTGGTAAAGGCCAGCTGCAAAGCCTGACCACCAGCTAAGCTTCCCAGTTTAGTGAGAAAGCCAGATGAAAAGTGGCACATATGTCTGGAAGACATTTACAGTGACAGGAGCCTCTGGTTGCTCATGCCTTCAAATAAATATTAAAAACAGAAATATTAAATACTGTAAGAAGATCTTACACATCATGTCCATGCACATGTGTAAAATCAGTGTCTGAGTGTGTGTGGTGTGTGCTCTTAATCCCAGCAAAGGAGCAAGAGGTAGGGCAAGGCATCACTGGGGTGTCCCTCCAGCACACCCTGAGACTGTATGGTTAATTCCATTCAGCCTGGGATAGAGTGAACCACACCTTGAAAAAAGAAAAAAACCAGTTCTGAGATAAGATAGTTCAAAAGTATTGCTTATAAACCCAGCATTTGGGCTGGAGAGGTGGCTTAGAGGTTAAGGAGCTCTGCCTGCCTGCCTGAGCCTAAGAACGTGTTCAAATCTCCAGATCCCTATAGTTTAGCCAGATGCAAAAGTGAAACAAACAAACAAAATATCAGATTTGCCACAAGGAGCCAGATGGTTTAGTTTATTACAGCAGCTTGTCTGCAAATACAAAGAACCCAGGTTCTCTCTGTCTGTCTCCAAAAAGTAGTATTGCTTACATTTGTGTGTGTACATGCACATCTGAATGTCCACTTGTAGTGACTGGATGCAGTTTGTGTGTGCCCATGCATGTGCATGTGTGTGTCTGCCTATTTTTGTAGGTATCTTCAAATCACTAAATAAATAAAAATAAAATATTTTTAGCAAATTTTTGATGGGCATGGCATTTTATTTATTTACTTCCCAGAGCTTGGGAGGCAGAGAGGGAGAATCTCCGTGACGAGGCAACCCTGAGACTGCAAATGAGCTCCAGGTGCATGCACCAGCTAGGTGAGATCTGGCTCAAATGTGGGTCCAAAAATCAGAACTATGGGCTGTCCTTTGGCTTTGCAGGCAAACGTTAACCTGCTAAGTCATCTCTCCAGCTCATTTCCAGTTTGAGACAGGGTCCATTGAACCTGGGGCTTACTGAAGCAGAAGACTTTCATCTTGGAGTTTTGTTTGCAGGGATTGAGGCCCTGTCTCTATCAGTCCCAGCCTGGTCTGTCTGTGTGTCTGTCTGGTTTTCTCTGGGCGCTCTCTCAAACTCTCTCAAATAAATAAAACTAAAAATAAATAAACTTTTTAAAAATCAGGTCTGGAGGTTAGAGAGATGGCTTACAGTTAAGATGCTTGTTTGGAAGTTTTGGACCCATATTTGATTTCCAGGTCCCATGTAAGCCAGATGCACAAATTCATGCTATGTACACTCACAAAGACGCTTTAACCCATTGCAATCCTCCTACCCCCGATTAAAAGTAATTGGGATTAAAGGCGGTGCTAATTTCTCACACAGATAAAAAAATAAAAATGCAAAATAATAAACAAACTGAAAAACAAGTCGACATGGGGCAGGCATTAATCCCCAGCACTCGAGGCAGAGGTAGGAGGATAGCCTTGAGTTCAAGGCCACCCTGAGACTACATAGTTAATTCCCAGGTCAGCCTGTAACCAGAGGAGACCCTACCCCAGAAACCCCAAAAAGTAAAAGTCAATGAATGGGGAGATGTTCCACTGAATACAAGCACTTTGACATGAGTGAGGGACAGGTGACACTGGTCAGGAATGGACTGTTCTCACCATAGTGTGAACTATTACCATCACCATTGATGATAGGCAGCCAGTCCTGTGGGCAGCAGCAGAGAAGAATCAGTAAAGAAAGGAAATGAGAAAGCTTAATGATTTGGGATGTTGGATAATTTAATCTGAAAGGGCAGAAATTAGGGACTGACTGGAGGGATGGTTTAGTGGTGAGATGTTGGCCTGCAAAGCCTAAGATCCAGGTTTGATTCCCCAGTGCCTACATAAAGCCAGCTGCACAAGGTGGTACATGCATCTGGAGTTCGCTTTGCAGTGGCTAGGCCCTGGCATGTCCATTCTCTCTCTCTGCCTCTCAAATCTTCCCTTTCAAATAAAGAAAATAAAAAAATAAAATTTAAAAAAGAAGTATGAATAGTTCACTGTGACTTTGAGGAAAGAAAGGAACTAGGTTTAAAGACCCAGGTCCCCACACCAAAGTGACATGGGCTACCTGTATTCTGTCTTAAAAATTAAAAACATGAAACTGCAAACTTGAGGCTGGAGAGATGACTCAGTGTTAACGGTACTTATTTAACAAAACCGGAGCCCACAATAAGCCCCACTTGTCATGAGACATGTACAGTCCCCATATTAGAAGAAGTGGTGCATGTGACTGAGTTTGTTTAATCTGTGCACTCCAGACCCTATTCTAGCAGAAACACTCTCATGGGCCTCGACATCTCTCAGGGCAAAATGCATAAAAATATTAACACAAGCTGGGGAGCACCTGAGTTTAATGCCAGCAATTGGGAGACAGAGGTAGGGGTGCCAGAGTGCAGGCCACCCTGATAACATAGTGCATTCCAGGTTTGCTACAGCAGTCTAGCTACCTTGAAAAAAAAAATAAATTAACATGGGGGATGGCTTAGAAGGTTAAGCTCTAGGAATGGCTTAGCAGTGTCTGGAGTTTGTTTGCAGCTGGAGAAAGAACCCATTCTCTCTTCAGGACCTCTAAAATAAATAAATGCTCCTGGAAAAAAACAGCAGCTGAAGGTGGTGCATGCCCATAATCTCTCACTTGGGAGGCAGAGGTGGAGGATTTCTCAATTATAAATAAAAATTTAAAATACAAAAATAGGTGGAACTGGAGCAAAATGACCCTCCTCCCTATGACTTAAAAAAAAAAAAAAAAAACTTAAGTTCAACCCACTCAGATCCCACATAAGCCAGACAAAGGTGGCATTTGGGAGGCAAAGGTTGGACACATGCTGTGAGTTTGTGGCCACCCTGAGACTACATAGTGAGCTTCAGGCAGCCTGAGCAGGGAGTGAAACTCTATCATAAAAAAAAAATTTAAAAAAGAAAAAAATAAGGTGAATAAAAAGTTGGGAGAGTGATTAGCCTCAAGAAAAGCAAGAGTGTCAACTTTGCATCACAACCATGGTATACTGTGTATGTAAAGACACATGTATACATGCACACTCATAAAGATGGATGGGAGGGAGAGAGGGAGGAATGGAAGAAAGAAAGAAAGAAAGAAAGAAAGAAAGAAAGAAAGAAAGAAAGAAAGAAAAGGAAAAGAAAGAGAAAGGAAAGGAAAAGAAAAAAGAAAGAAAGGGAAAGGAAAGGAAAAAAGAAAGGGAAAGGAAAGGAAAGGAAAAGAAATAAAGAGAAAAAGAAAGAAAGAAAGCAACATTTTTTAATCCCAGCAAAGAAAAAGAAAGAAAGAAAGAAAGAAAGAGAAAGGACCTTTGAAAGGAAAATGAGATCCAGAAAAAAGCCTGAGAAAAGAAAGAGAGAAAGAAAGAAAGGGAAAGAAAGAGAAAAAGAAAGAAAGAGGAGGCAGAAGTTGCATTTTACAGACTTGGCGAAGAGGTCTTGGGGTGCCACCATGAGGTGGAATGGGGGTGAGGCTGCAGTTCTCATGTCATCCTGCACTGATCCTGGGGTCTCAGCAGATCTTCAGCTCTCCCCTGTTTCTATACAGAAGCCAGCTTGGGGCTGGTATAGCCGATATGTGCAAACATCTGGAATTTATATTAATAACTGTATTAATATATTAACTATAACTATATTAATGCTGAGTAATCCTCTCCCCCCCCCCAACCTAGTTTGGCCCCAAAGCCAAAGGATCCACTTTTGATTCCCCAGGACCCACATAAGCCAGATGCACAAGGTGGTGAATTTGTCTGGAGTTCGTTTGCAGTGGCTGGAGGCCCTGGCATGTCCATTCTCTCTCTCTCTCTCTCTCTCTCTCTCTCTCTCTCTCTTCCCTCTTTCTCAAATAAAGAAAAATAAAAATAAAATTTAAAAAAGAAGTAGGAATATCACTGTGACTTTGAGGCCAGCCAGGGAACTACACAATAAGTTCCAGGTCAGCCTGGGCTAAAGTGAGACCCTACCTGGAAAAATAAAAATTAAAAACATGAAAGCTGCAAGCTTGAGGCTGGAGAGATGACTCAGTGGTTAAAGGTACTTATTTAACAAAACCTGAGGGACCTGGTTCCATTTCCCAGAACACATGTAAAGCCAGATGTGAAAAGTGGTGCATGTGTCTGGAGTTTGTTTGCAGTGGCTGGAGACCCTGGCCTGCCTATACACTCTCATTCCCTCTCGCTCTCTTTTAAAAAAAAAAAAAAAAAAAAACTTCAGGCTGACATCTAGGAAAGTTCCGAACTAAACCAAGTGTGAGTTGCTATGGCAGTCATGAAATCTGGTGTTTAGAACCAGGCTCACTCGAAATTCTGTTGTTTCTCATCATTTGACAATTTTAATCCTAAACAAATGTTCTCATCCATTTGAAAACAGACTTTGTGGAAAAGTGGGGTTTTTAAAAAATTATTTTATTTTTGGAGAGATGCAGAAAGAGACAGACAGAGAGGAGCTGACAGTAACGATATGCCCAGCAGTCTCAGCTGTTGTGAACAACCTAAATAAAATGCCTCTTGTGGGCAAAAAAAAATTGGCTGGGTGTGGTGTCACTTTACATCATCCCGTGGACCTGGAGGAGGCAGAGGCCCTAGTGATTAGCAGGCTTGAGACCTAACCCTGCCATCCTCCAGCCCAAGTGGTTTGTGTCAGCCTTAACTAGACTATTTTCTTCCTAATAAATACCAGTTAATGAAAGTCTAAAAACATAAAATAATTTTGCTTGTGCTTTCCTCGAATAAGGAAGGGTATATTAGAGTTCTGATGTCTTCACCTTCACTCTGTGTTTTTACTTCAGGGTCTCCCACAAAGACACACAGTCACCTCTTTGTCTAACCTACCTTCTTCCTTTGTTTTTTCATTTAGCCTTTTCAAACTTTTAAAATAGTATTTAAGAAAAGTGTAAAGTTTGGAGAGAGAGGCAGATACGCCTCAAGCTTCTGCCTCTGAAGTGTAGGCAGTTCAAGGCATCTTGATTCCCCATGGTATATTGTATATGCAGTGGGTGTAACCATCTGATTGCTGAATCGGCTGGAGGCCCTGGCTTATCTATCTGTCTTTCAGTCTGTCACTCAAATAAATAAATTGCTTAAAAAGAGAGAGGGAAAGAGAGAATGGGCACACCAGGGCCCGGGCTACTACAAACAGAGATCCCAGAATAATGACACCATGTGCAACTGGAGCCCGAGGTAATGGGGAATCAAACCTATGTGTCTTAACCACTAAGCTATCTCTCCAGCCCTATCCTTTTCAACTTTAATTCTCTAACTCGGCTTCACTTTGGTTTATTTTCTTTGTAAAGTATTTAACAACTGTGCCACCAACTTAAAATGTTATTTTTGTTTTAATTTCTTAGAAAAATGAGAGTCTCTTTTCTGTCCCTCAAAACATCTGTCCAAACCTATGCAGCTCGACCCAGCACAGCACTCTGTGTTGATTTTATTTTGTTTAGGCAAAAACATATAAAGTTTGTGATTTCCTCATAGCAGGGCAGACACAGAGTGAAAGGATACTTAGGACTTATATGAAAAGCAGCATCCTGGCTCTGACCCACCAGAAGTGTTCTGTATATCTCATAATGTCCCTTTCCTATTAATTTCATTTTTTTTAACTTTTTAAAAAAATTGTTTATTTTTATTTATTTACTTGAGAGATGCAGAGAGGTGGCAGAGAGAGAGAATGGAGGCACCAGGCCTCCATCCACTGCAATGAACTCCAGACTGTGCTACCTTGTGCATCTAGCTTGGGAATTGGAGCCTCAAACTGGGTCCTTAGGGCCTCACAAATGCGCTAACCTTTAATTTTTTAAAATGTGTTTTTTTTTTTTTTTTTTTTGCAGGTGTTCCCCAACCCAGGAAGTTGATGCAAAGTGGAATTTCAGGTAGTCTCAGGTGTGCCCTTGAACTCAGTGATCTTCCCACCTCTGCCTCAGTCATGCTGGGATTAAAGGTAAAATGCACCATCATGCCTGGCTCTGCCTCTTTTTTGTTTTTCTCTCTCTCAAATAAATAAATGTTGATTTATTTTTATATAAATTTATTTATATTTATGCTGATGTGAGGTGGCACACAGATCCCTAGTCCCAGCACTCAGGGAGGCAAGAGAGGTAGTATATTGCCATGAGTTCAAGGCCACCCTGAGACTATATAGTGAATTCCAGGTCAGCCTGAGCTAGAGTGAGACCAAAAAAAAAGCATTTATATTTAAAAATATTCTTCAGTTATGATGTGCTTAGATTCTTCACCACACAGTGTTCGTTGTTAGTTCCCTGAAGGCCAAGCTGGGCTCTGCCTACGATTGGGAGCAAGCAAATACTCATGTTGTTCTTTGAGGCCAGCCAGGGAACTACATAATAAGTTCCAGGTCAGCCTGGGCTAAAGTGAGACCCTACCTGGAAAAATAAAAATTAAAAACATGAAAGCTGCAAGCTTGAGGCTGGAGAGATGACTCAGTGGTTAAAGGTACTTATTTAACAAAACCTGAGGGACCTGGTTCCATTTCCCAGAACACATGTAAAGCCAGATGTGAAAAGTGGTGCATGTGTCTGGAGTTTGTTTGCAGTGGCTGGAGACCCTGGCCTGCCTATACACTCTCATTCCCTCTCGCTCTCTCTCAAATAAATGCATAAAAATATTAACACAAGCTGGGTGTGGTGGTGCATACTTTTAATGCCAGTACTGGGGAGACAGAGGTAGGAGGATCGCTGTGAGTTCAAGGCCACCCTGATATTACATAGTGAATTCCAGGTCAGCCTGGGCTAGACCCTACCTTGAAAAAAATAAAATTAACAAGAGGGATGGCTTAGTGGTTAAGGCACATAAGCCAGATACACAAAGTAGTACATGTGTCTGGAGTTTGTTTGCAGCTGGAGAATGATATGCCCATTCTCTCTCTCCCTCTCTCTCTCTCTAAAATAAATAAAATGAAAAATGAAAAAAAAAAAAAAAAGGTTGGGTGTGGTGGTGCATGCCTTTAATCCCAGCACTTGGGAGGCAGAGGTAGGAGGATTGCCAAGAGTTTGAGGCCACCCTGAGATTACAGAGTGAATTCCAGGTCAGCCTGAACTAGAGCAAAACCCTACCTCGAATTAAAAAAAAAAAAAAAATTAAGAAAACTGCATGCCGGGCATGGTGGCGCACACCTTTAATCCCAGCACTTGGGAGGCAAAGGAAGGAGGATCGCTGTGAGTTTGTGGCCACCCTGAGACTACATAGTGAATTTCAGGTCAGCCTGAGCTAGAGTGAAACCCTACCTCAGAAAACCATTTAAAAAAAGAAAAGAAAAGAAAAGTGCAAGCTCTGCGTTTACAGAGAGACTCCGTCTCAAGAAAATACAAGAGGTAGGCAGTGGAAGGGCATCATAACCATGGTATATTGTGTATATGTATAGAGGTTGTCAATAAAAGTTGAAAAAGCTGGGCCTGGGGCTGGACAGATGTCTCAGCTGTTAAATGAGCTTGCTTGCAAAGCCTGATGGCCTGGGTTCGACTCCCTAGTACCCATGTAAAGCCAGATGCACTAGTGACACATGTGTCTGGAGTTCATTTGCAATGGCAGGAAGCCCTGGTGTGCCAATACTCACTCTCTCTACCTCTTTCTTTCTCTCTCTCAAATAAAGAAATAGAATTATAAAAAAAGGTCGGGTGTAGTGGCACACATTTTTAATCCCAGCACTCAGGAGGCAGAGGTAGGAGGATCGCCATGAGTTCGAGGCCACCTTGAAACTACAGAATGAGATCCAGGTCAGCCTGAGCTAGAGTGAGACCTTACCTTGAAACCCCAACCCCCCAAAAGTTGGGATTGGTGGCACTCACCTTTAATCCAATTTGGGAGGGTAAGGTATGAGGATAGTCTTGGGTTCGAGGCCAGCCTGGGACTATGGTGTAATTTTTAGGTCAGCTTGGGATAGAGTGAGAAAAAAAAATTGGGGGCTGGAGGAATGGCTCAGTGGTTAAGGCACCTGCCTGCAAAACCTACCGGCACTGGTTCAATTCCCCAGTACCCATTTATAGCCAGATGTACAAGGTGGCACAAGCAGTGGCTGGAGGCCCTGGCATGCTTATTCTGTCTCCCTCTCTCTTTTATCTCTCCCTGCTTGCAAATAAATAAATAAAAAATAAAATTTTAATTTTTAATTTTTTAAAAATTTTTTTTTTTTTTTTTTTTTTTTGTGGTAGGGTCTCCCTCTAACCCAGGTTAATATGGAATTTCTTATGTAGTCTCAGGGTGGCCTTGAACTCAGTGATCTTCCTACCTCTGCCTTCCAAATGCTGGGATTAAAGGTGTGCACCATCATGCCTGGCTCTGCCTCTTTTTGTTTTTTCTCTCTCTCTCTCAAATAAATAAATGTTGATTTATTTTTATATAAATTTATTTATATTTATGCTGATGAGGTGGCACACAGACCTTTAGTCCCAGCACTCAGGAGGCAGAGGTAGGAGTATTGCCATGAGTTCAAGGCCACCCTGAGACTATATAGTGAATTCCAGGTCAGCCTGAGCTAGAGTGAGACCAAAAAAAAAAAAAAAAGTTATTTATATTTAAAATATTCTTCTGTTATGATGTGCTTAGATTCTTCACCACAGTGTTCGTTGCTAGTTCCCTGAAGGCTGCTGGGCTCTGCCTACGATTGGGAGCAATACTCATGTTGTTGCTTCCTCTGTAGTTTCTCCTGGACCCTGGCTATTGCAGTAGAGGTGGGACATCTCATGGTGAGCAGTCAGCTTTCTTTTTTGTTTTTGTCATATCAATGAATCTTGGATCTCCCCAATATTCTCTACCATCTCCTTTCTCCCCCCATGATCTAGTGGGGCTCCTAGTCCACCATCTTGATCAGAAGTTCTTTTGTTCTTGGCTATGATAAAATACCTGAAAGAACCTACTTAAGTTTGGCATGGTGACACACGCCTTTAATCCCTGCACTTGGGAGGCAGAGGTAGGAGGATCACTGTGAATTGGAGGCAAGCCTGAGACTACATAGTGAATTCCAGGTCAGCCTGAGCTAAAGTGAGATCCTACCTTTAAAAATCAATGAAGAGGGCTGGAGAGATGGCTTAGTGGTTAAGACACCTGCCTGCTAAGCCTAATAACCCGGTTCCAATCTCCAGGTCCCATGTTTAGCCAGATGCAAAGTGACGCAAGGGCGCAATGCTGCACTTGACCACAAGGGGCGCACACATCTGGATTTCGTTCTCAGCAGCTGAGAGACTGCTGGTGCACCCATCTCTGTCTGTCTCCCTCTCCCTCTCTCTCTGTCTGTCTCTCTCTGTGTCTCTCTCCAAAAATAAAAAAATAAAATAAAAAATTTTAAAAAAATCAAAGAAGAGGGCTGGAGCAGTGACTTAGTGGTTAAGGTGTTTGCCTATGAAGCCAAAGGACCCAGGTTCGATTCCCCAGGACCCACATAAGCCAGATGCGCAAGGTAGTGCATGCATCTGAAGTCCATCCCCATTCTCTCTCTATCTGCCTCTCTCTCTCAAATAAATTAATTTAATTTAATTTAATATTTTTTTAAAGTTTTGGGCTGGGGAAATGGCTTGGCAGTTAAGCACTTGCCTGCAAAACCAAAGGACCTAGGTTTGATTTCTCAGGACCCACGTAAGCCAGATGCACAAGGTGGCGCATGTGTCTGGAGTTCGTTTGCAGTGGTTGGATGGATTGGCCTGCCCATTCTCTCTCTGTCTCTCTTTCTCTCTCTCAAATAAATAGATTAGCCGGGCATGGTGGCATGCCTTTAATCCCAGCACTTGGGAGGCAGAGGTAGGAGGATCGCCATGAGTTCGAGGACACCCTGAGACTACATAGTGAATTCCAGCTCAGCCTGGACCAGAGTGAGACCCTACCTCGAAAAAAACAAAAACAAAAAACAACAACAACAACAACAACAAAAACCAAAAAAACAGACAAATCAAATAAATAGATTAATTAAATTTAAAAAAATATTTAAAAATTTTTTTTTAAGTTTTAACCAACCAGGTGTGGTGGTGCATACCTTAAATCCCAGCACTTGGGAGGCAGAGGTAGGAGGATCACTGTGAGTTCAAGGCCACCCTAAGACTACAAAGTGAATTCCAGGTCAGCCTGAGCTAGAGTGAGACCCTACCTTAAAAACCCCCCTCAAAAAAGAGAGAGAGAGAGAGAATGCAGGCATTTGGAGGATCTCCATGTGTTCCAGAGCAGCCTGGGCTACAGAATGAGTTCCAGGTCAGCCTGAGCTAGAGTGAGACTTTGCATTTCAAATAAAATGCAGGGGCTGAAGAGATGGCTTAGTGGTTAAGGCGTTTGCCTGCAAAGCCAAAGGATCCCAGTTTGACTCCCCAGGAAGCACGTAAGGCAGATGCACAAGGGGCTCATGCATCTGGAGTTCATTTGCAGTGGCTGGAGGCCCCAGCGTGCCCATTCTCTATCTCTCTCTCTCTCACTCTTTCTCTCAAATAAATAAAATATATTTAAAAAAAAAAGTAAAACAAAATGCAATAGGACCATTGAATCCAAGTAGATACAATGTGGATGTCGATCTAAGCAGATACAATGTGGATGTCGATCTAAGCAGATACAATGTGGATGTCGATCTAAGCAGATACAGTGTGGATGTCGATCTAAGCAGATACAGTGTGGATGTCGATCTAAGCAGATACAGTGTGGATGTCGATCTAAGCAGATACAGTGTGGATGTCGATCTAAGCAGATACAGTGTGGATGTCGATCTAAGCAGATACAATGTGGATGTCGATCTAAGCAGATACAATGTGGATGTCGATCTAAGCAGATACAATGTGGATGTCGATCTAAGCAGATACAATGTGGATGTCGATCTAAGCAGATACAATGTGGATGTCGATCTAAGTAGATACAATGTGGATGTCGATCTAAGTAGATACAGTGTGGGATGATCTCGATCAGTGTGGATGTAGATACAGATACAATGTGGATGTCGATCTAAGTAGATACAGTGTGGATGTCGATCAAGCAGATACAGTGTGGATGTCGATCTAAGTAGATACAGTGTGGATGTCGATCTAAGCAGATACAGTGTGGATGTCGATCTAAGTAGATACAGTGTGGATGTCGATCTAAGTAGATACAGTGTGGATGTCGATCTAAGTAGATACAGTGTGGATGTCGATCTAAGTAGATACAATGTGGATGTCGATCCAAGCAGATACAGTGTGGATGTCGATCTAAGTAGATACAATGTGGATGTCGATCCAAGCAGATACAATGTGGATGTCGATCTAAGTAGATACAATGTGGATGTTGATCTAAGTAGATACAATGTAGATATTGAGTCCAAATAGATACAATGTGGATGTTAATTTAAGTAGCTCTAATTTTTGTCCATTGGTCCTCAGACTTTTTATTCCTTTCTTTTTTTTTTTTTTGTCTTAGAATCATTTTACATTTTCATGTGTGTGTGTGTGTGTGTGTGTGTTTGAGGTAGGGTCTCATTTTATCCCAGGCTGACCTCACTATAGGCCCAGGCTGGCCACAAACTCACAGCAATTCCCCCACCTCAGCTTCCCTAGTGCTTGGATTAAAAGCATGCATTGGACCAGAGAGATGGCTTAGCAGTTAAGGATTAAGGTGCTGGCCTGTGAAGCTTAAGAACCCAAGTTCAACTCCCTGCAGGACCCATGTAAGCTACATGCACATGGTAGTGCATGCATCTGCAGTTTGTTTGCAGTGGCTAGAGGCCCTGGAATGTCCATTCTCTCTCCCTCTTTCTCTCACATACATATATAAATTTAAAAGCCATGCACCACCATACTCAGCTTCATTTTACTTTTTTTTTTTTCAAAATAGGGTCTAACTCTAGTCCCAAGATGACTTGAAACTCACCATGATCCTCCTACTTCTGCCTCTTGAGTACTGGATCAAAGGCATGAGACATCACACCCAGCTTGCTACCAATCTCTTTAATGCCTAGCTTAATAACAAAAAAGACGGACTTTTTGTTTTGTTTCCTGTAACAGTGTCTTGCTCTGTCTGTCAAGTATTGCTGAGATTACAGGTATGTGCCAGCATTCCTGACTCTGAATATTAATTAAAAAAATATTTTAGGGACTAGAGAGATGGCTTTGCAGATAAGGTGCTTGCCTGTGAACCCAGGAACCCAGGTTCAATTCCCTAACCCAAAGTGAGAGTAGCATTAATATATGGGTGTGGACATTGAGAGAAATGCCTACTGGGCAGTTTGGTGAGTATAGTATATTCGTTTAGCCAGACACCAGCAGACGTTACATCCCTAGGTCTCATGACTACCCCTGTTGTAGGTTTTCAGTATCAGGGATGTATTCCCTCCCATGGAGTGGGCCTCCAGTCCAATTAGAGAGCAGTTGGTTTCTCCCATAACAGACATGGCACTATTGCACCTGTTGGCTCATTTGGCCTGGCTGGCCAAATATAAAGCTTGCAGTGTTCACTGTTGAGTACCTTCACTGGTGTTTTCTCTCTCCCATTGAACTGCATGAGGTGTAGCTTTTTCCAGCTTTCTGTCAGCTGGTCCACATGGAGGAGGCTTTCAGCTTAGCTCCAGCAGGATTTCTCAGTGACCTTGTAGCCCAAGTATGTAAAGTCTTCAGCAATAGGGTCTTACCACCTATTCCTGGTGGGAAACCAAGGGCCTCAGCAATGGCCTATATGTTTTGGGGGTATCTGTGACCTCCCTGGCCAACAACTCACTGGAAGGTATCCCATCCCTGGCACTGAAAATTTTCTAGTAAAAAATCTATGGCTTCTGAGTGTTCCATTGTCCAGAAAAGTAGGTTTCCATATGACTTATTTATATCATCTTAGATTTTGATTAGCCCTCCCTCCACCTTTCCTTTACTCAATCTCTTCCCCTGACCTCACTTAGGCCTTTTCACCCCATCAATCTGTTCTTCTACTTACATATATACAACACCATCCTATTAAGTCCCCCTCCCTCCCTTTCTATTCCCTTTACATCCCTTTTCTAGCTTACTGGCTTCTGCTACTGAGTTTTATTTTTACTCACATAGAAATCCAATCATTTGTAGCTAGGATCCACATGTGAGAGAGAACATGTGACGTTTGGCTTTCTGGGCCTGGGTTACCTCACTAAGTATAATCCTTTCCAGAGCCATCCATTTTCCACCAAATTAAATAAAAATATTTAGAAAAAAATTTTTAGCAGGACATGGTGACCCACACCTTTAATCCCAGCACTTGAGAGGCAGAGGTAGGAGGACTGCTAAGAGTTCAAGGCCACCCTGAGACTACACAGTGAATTCCAGGCTTGTGCTAGAGCAAGACCCTACGCTGGAAAACTCAAAATAGAGCAGGGCATGATGGCACACACCTTTGATCGCAGCACTTGGGAGGCAGAGGTAGGAGGATTGCTGTGAGTTCAAGACCATCCTGAAACTACATAGTTAATTCCAGGTCATCCTGGGCTGGGGTGAGACCCTACCTGGAAAAACCAAAAAAAAAAAAAAAAAAAAAAAAAAAAAAAAAACCAACCAAACAAACAAAAAACCCCAAAATACAGACACACATAATTTACTTGTCTATTTGAGAGAGAGAGAATGGGTACATCAGGGCCTGTAGCCAATGCAAATGAACTCCTTGTGCACGTGCCACTTTGTCCTTCTGGCAGTACATAGGTCCTGACTGGGAAATTGAACCCTGGTTGTTAGGTTTTGCAGGCAAGTACCTTAACCATTGAGCAATCTCTCCAGCCCCTACCCCCTCCCCCAATTTTTTTAGGGTACAGTCTCACTGTAGTCCAGGCTGACCTAAAACACACTCTGAAGCTCAAGCTGGCCTCAAACTCAGGGTGCAGCTCTTAATAGATATATTTCTTGTTTGTTTGTTTGTTTGTTTGTTTGAGAGACAGACGAGAGCAAGAGAGAATGAGTATGGGCGGTCCAGGACCTTCTGCCGTTGCAAACTCCAAACACATTAGCCACTTTGTGCATCTGGCTTTATGTGGGTAATAGGGAATCACCCGGGCCTTCAGGTTTTGCATGCAAGCACTTTAACTGCTAAGCCATCTCTCCAGCCCTCCTGAATGTTAATTCTAAGAAATATGATAATTGCATTTGTCAACTAGTTGTCACCCTTTCCCCATTGAACTAAATCAAAATAAAACACCAGGATGAATCTAAACCAGTCCCCTGTCAAGGCTTTCCCCAGTAATTAACTAACAAACATGACTAGTGGTCATGCCAACTAATCAGATATGCATTTAAAAATCTGCTCTTGCAGGCAGGGTTTGGTGGTTTACACCGTTGATCCCAGCACTTGGGAGGTAGAGGCAGGAGGATCACTGAGGCCAGCCTGAGAATACAGAGTGAATTCCAGGTCAGCTTGGGCTAGAGTGAGACCCTACCTGGAAAAGAAAAATTGTTCTTACAATTACTTAATCAAATTTTTTCAGACTGATTTTCATGTACTTTTACCTTCTATAAGAACTCTTTTTTTTTTTAAAAAAAAAAAGCTCTTTAAAAGCAATGTCTGGGCTGGAGAGATGGCTTAGTGGTTAAGGCACTTGCCTGTGAAGCCTAGGGACCCAGTTTGATTCCCCAGTACCCAAGTAAGCCAAATGCACAAGGTGGCGCATGCATCTGCAGTTCATTTGCAGTGGCTGGAGGCCCTGGTGCACCCATTCTCTCTCTCATCTGCCTTTTTTTTTTTTTTTTTTGCAGTGGCTGGAATTAACTAGGCCCTGAACTCACGGTAATCCTCCATTCTCTCTCTCATCTGCCTCTTTTTCTAATAAATAATAAAAAAAATTAAAAAGCAGCTGGACATGGTGGTGCATGCCTTTAATCCCAGCACTCGAGAGACAGAGGAAGGAGGATCAATGTGAGTTCAAGGCCACCCTGAAAATACAGAGTGAATTCCAGGTCAGCCTGGGCTAGAGTGAGACCTTACCTCTCAAAAAACCAAAAAACAAAAAAGAAATTAAAAAAAAATTTTAAAAGCAACGTCTGAGCTAGGTGTGGTGGCATACACCTTTACTCCCAGCACTTGGGAGGCAGAGGTAGGAGGATCACTGTGAGTCTGAGCCCACCCAGAGACTACAGAGTGAATAGTGAATTCCAGGTCGGCCTGGGCTAGAGTGAAAAATCTACCTCAAAAAAAAAAAAAAGCAATGCCTGTGCAAAGGTTGAATTTGATTGTTGATTATTGTTGGTGAAGAGTTGAAGTCACCCACAGGTATGTGTGCAACAGCCAAGGAAAGATGGGTAAGTTCAGGGCCACCCAGTATTCCATTTTCCATTTGTGTTAGCACAGAGCGTTCTGAACTCTGCAGCGTGTTTGTCCCGAGGCTGACGGGTGGACCTATCTGGAGCTAATCCAGTTGTTATCAAGCGATTCTAAGAAGAATTCCTAGGCCAAATTGCTAATGACAAGTTTAAGAGTACTAAAGGTTACCTAATGCTTGCAGTAACTTTTATTTTTTGTTTGCTTTTTTGAGGCTTACCTTAAACTCACAGTGATCCTCCCGAGTGCTGGAATTGAAGGTGTGTGCCACCACGCCCGCCTAGTTCTTTTATAAGGTAGGGATCCTTGAAAGAGGTCTCCAGTGCCCCACCTTGGGACTCTGGACAGTAACCTAACAGCTTGGCATGGTGACTCAGGCTGGGAATCCCAGCATTCTGAAGGCTGAGAAGCTTGAAGCTAGCCCAGCTGACCAGGTGGACCCTGCAGTTTGTGTGAGCACGCTCTAGCAGGCACTCGCTCCACATCGATTTGCAAGCAGCGTGGTGTTACCGCTCTTATCCGTCCACGCGTGACTGGGGTTGCCATCCGACACACCCTGGCTTTCTTATTATTCCTACTCCGACTCGTGAATTCTCTGCAGACGTGAACATGTTGGGACTTGTATCTCACAGTCTTGTTTGTCCATATCCTCTGTCCATACCAACTCTGCTCCAGGAATCTTATCTTTATTTTCACAGCTCACATTGCTTCGGACTAAATGCACGAAATGTTCTACTGCTTCCCTTGAGTTAGCACCTATCAGCAGAAGCTGCTTGCACTTGGGAGGGAGAGGCAGAAAGATCACTGTGAGTTTGAGGCCAGACTGAGACTGCACAGTGAGTTCCAGGTCAGCCTGGGCTACAGTGAGACCTTACCTTGAAAAACGGAAAATAAAAAAAGGTGTGGGGGGGGCTAGATTTAGATTGCTAATTGTGGATGACAAGTTTTTACAAAATGAGGGCGTTGAAGGACAGTTAATTGGGTAAACCTCCTTCTAGTTATCTCGCAGGATTCTATGATTCACATCCTTCCTTTCAAAACAAGTTTTTGTTTGCTTTTCATAAGGGGAGAAGGCACTGGTTCCTGAAGTGTCAGGGGAGAGGGCAACAGGAGGCCCTCTGGGAAAGAGGAAAAGGAAGGGGGTGGCTGATGGAAATGTAACATGACAGAGATGTCACCTGATTCCCTCTCAGCTGTCAGGCAGCACTTCTCACTCGCTCACTACTTGGATTTTGAACATTTACAAGTTCTCAGCATTCGCTCAGATCATCAGCTGTTCTTGACAGCTTCATTCCCTTGCCGCTTGGAGGGGAAGTTAAATCAAAGCTTTACTGCACAGAGCCTGGCTGAAGACGCTCTTCCACGCGTGGGGCTGGCGTGAGGATTTCGGTCTTGTCCCTCCACTCTACATGCAACCTGGCTTCCAGGAAAAGCGGCACGTTGGAGGAGTGAGACCAGCCCGCTCCGCTGCAGGAGCCGGGGACCCTGGTGCTCACTGCAGCAGAAAAAGTCAAGAAGGGGCTGGGCAGATGTGTGGCTCAGTGGGAAAAGAAAAGAGCCAGGTGTGGTGGTGCACGCTTTTAATCCTAGCTCTCGGGAGGCAGAGGTAGGAGGATCACCGTGAGTTAGAGGCTACCCTGAGACTACACAGTGAATTCCAGGTCAGCCTGGGCTAGAGTGAGACCCTAGCATGACAGCCCCTCCCCCAAAAAAAAAGAAGGAAGGAAGGAAGGAAAGAGAAAAGAAAAGAGCCAGGTGTGGTGGTGCACGCTTTTAATCCTAGCTCTTGGGAGGCAGAGGTAGGAGGATCACCGTGAGTTCGAGGCCACCCTGAGACTACAGAGTGAATTCCAGGTCAGCCTGGGCTAGAGTGAGACCCTACTTCCAGGGGAAAAAATGGAGAAGATTAAGAAATTCTCCCACATTCCCTATTTTGAGAGCTTGTTTGGAGATTTTAGCAGGAAGCGCAGCTACTCTTGTACCCTTGACTGAAGACCGGTCCTCCTCTGTTCAGGGAAGGTCGTCCTCTACGACCAAGCACGCAGCTTCGGGAGGGAGGGGACACCCGCCTAGCCAGCCAGATCAGCCGAATCAACCCTGGCAATCAATGGGGTGACAGATGTTGCAATCAGATCGCCCTCACATCCCACATTCCCTGTTCTGGAAAATGGTTGACCGCAAAGACCCACTCTTCCTACAGGCCTTCAGAAGGTCTCCTGGACATCTCCTTTGTCTGTCTGAGGATGAGGACAGGTCTAGGCCCTCAACATTCTCCTTTTTATTTTTATTTTTTTAATTTTTTTTTTGGTTTTTCGGGGTAGGGTCTCACTCTAGCCAGGCCGATCTGGAATTCACTATGTAGTGTCAAGGTGGCCTAGAACTCACTGTGATCCTCCTACCTCTGCCTCCTCAGTGCTGGGACTAAAGGGGTGAGCCACCACTCCCAGCTTTCTTTCTTCCCTTCCTTTCCTTTTTTTCGAGGTGGGTCTCACTCTGTCCCAGGCTGACCTGGAATTCACTATGTAATCACAGGGTGGCCTTGAACTCCTACCTCTGCCTCCCAGCGCTGGGATTAAAGCCGTGCGCCACCACTCCCAGCTCTCTTTCTTTTCTTGACAAATGATTAGCTCTACTGTTATCCCCATAGGTCACTGGGAGCAAAGTGCTTGCTAGCCAAACTTTGGTTAACTGCCTTTCCTTCCAAGCCTTGAAAGAACCCTGAGCCAGCACGTGTCCTCTTGGAAGACAGCTGGCCTCAGGGTCAAACATCCTCAGGTCTGCTCCGCACACCACTTCCCCACTTCCCGGTATTCCTGCTCCTCCTAACTGTGTTTACTGTTCTCTGTCACAGAGAAACTGTTAAGTTGTAACTTAGGGTCATGGAGTTCTGATGAAATAGCTTCCCTCTCCTATGACAAGAGCCCCCCCCCTCCCGCTTTTTAAGGTTTAATTTTTAGTTTATTATTTATTTATTTATTTGAGAGCAACAGAGAGAAAAAGGCAGAGTGAGAGAGAGAGAGAGAATGAGCGCACCAGGGCCTCCAGCCACTGCAAACGAACTCCCGTTGCATGCACCACCTTGTGCATCTGGCTTACATGGGTCCTGGGGAACTGAGCCTCTAACCTAGGTGTGTTTCAATGGGTTTATATGTTATCATTTTTAATTCCCCTAATTTCCACAAAAGGTTACTGGGAGACATTGGAGAAGCAGAGGTAGGAGGAGCACTGTGAGTTCGAGGCCACCCTGAGACTACACAGTGATTTCCATGGAAGCCTGGGCTAGAGTGAGACCCTACCTTGAGGAAAAAAAAAAAAAAATGAGGCCTGTCAAAATCACAACAGGAGCCGAGCATGGTGGCACACTCCTTTAATTCCAGCACTTGGGAGGTAGAGGTAGGAGGATCACTGTGAGTTCGAGGCCACCCTGAGACTACACAGTGAATTCCAGGTCAGCCTGGGCTGGAGTGAGACCCTACCTCGAAAAACAAAACAAATCACAACTGAGCTAGAGAGATGTTTAGCAGTTAAAGTGCTTACCTGCAAAGCCAAAGGACCCAGGTTCAATTCCCCAGGACCCATATAGACCAGATGCAGAAGGTGGTGCGTGTGTCTGGAGTTCCTTTGCGGTGGCTGGAGCTGATGCGCCCATTCTCTCCTCTCCCTTTCTCTCTCTCTGCCCCTTTCTCTCTCAAACAAATTAAAATTTAAAAAAAATCACATTTTCACAGGTGCAGAAATTGTAAAGCCATATGCATCTTTATCTGACTCCTTACAGAGTCTAAAGAACCAGTTCTTCCCAAGAAAAAGTACATCTATTTTTTGATCAAAATCTAGCCTAGGGCTAGAGAGATGGCTTAGTGGTTAAACCGTTTGCCTGCAAAGCCAAAGGATCCCAGTTCAATTCTCCAGGACCCACATAAGCCAGATGCATGAGGGCACATACATCTGGAGTTCCTTTGCAGTGCCTAGAGGCACTGGTGTGCCAATTCTCTCTTTCTGCCTCTCTTCTACCTCTTTTTCTCTCTTTCTCTCTGCTTGTAAATAAATGATTTTTAATTAAAAATCTATCCTAATGAGCTGGAGAGATGGCTTAGCAGTGAAGGCACATGCCTATGAAGCCTAAGGACTCGGTTTGATTCTCAGGCCCCACGTAAGCCAGATGCACATGGTGGTGCATGCATCTGGAGTTTGTTTGCAGTGGCTAGAGGCCTGGTGTGCCCATTCTCTCTCTCCCTCTCTCTGTCTCAAATAAATAAATAAAAATTAAAAAAAAATCTATACTAATGTGTTCTTCACACAGAGATAGATCATCTGCAGACTGGAGATCTTGTTTCTGTAAGTACTTCTGAAGGCAATTTTTTTTTTTTTCCGAGGTAGGGTCTCACTCTGGTCCAGGCTGACCTGGAATTCACTCTGTAGTCTCAGGGTGGCCTCGAACTCACGGTGATCCTCCTACCTCTGCCTCCAGTGCTGGGATTAAAGGCGTGCGTCACCACACCCGGCCTGAAGGCAATTTTAAAACCTCCAAACTCCAGGAATTAGAAGAGCTCTTTTTATTTTTATTTTTGGTTTTCAAGGTAGGGTTTCCCTCTAACCAGGCTGACCTGGGATTCACTATGTCACTATGTAGTCTCAGGGTGGCCTTGAACTCACAGTGAATCTCCTACCTCTGCCTCCCGAGTGCTGGAATTAAAGGGGTGCGTCGCCACACCCAGCTAGAAGAGCTCTTTTTATTGGCAGCTGGACCAGGCTTCACACCAATAGTCAAATTACTGAGCTATGCTTTGACCTATGTGCTCAGACTCAGGAAGGTGAAGTTGATGTTCTTCAATAAAATGGAGGAAGATATAATTTGGAGAAACCAACTGGAGAAATTAGCATTTAAAGATAAAAGATTTCATGTTGAGTTTGTTCTCTCAGCACTTACTTCAGAATGGAATGGCAAACAGGGACAAGTATCACCAGCTCTTCTTTCTGAATCTTTTTTTTTTGTTTTGTTTTTTGGTTTTTTCGAGGTAAGGTCTTGCACTAGCCCAGGCTGACCTGGAATTCACTATGTAGTCTCAGGGTGGCCTTGAACTCATGGCAATCCTCCTGCCTCTGCCTCTGCCTCCGGAGTGCTGGGATTAAAGGCGTGCACCACCACGCCTGGATTCTTTCTGAATCTTTGAAAAGAAGTCTAGAAGAATCTAGAGACCTCCTTCACACCTGCGGACCAGCACCTTTTACAAAACAGGAAATAAGGATGCTGCATGATCTTCACATTTCCAGAGATGAGCTCCACAGCTTCAAAGCATCGTGGAGAGCTGTCATCTTTCTCCAGCCATCTTATCTGAACCTGTGGTTGCTTGGGTGTTTTTCTTTTTTAAACTTTAAAAATATATAGAGACCTTAAATCCCAGCACTTGGGAGGCAGAGGTAGGAGGAGCTGAGAGTTTGAGGCCACCCTGAGACTACATAGTTAATTCCAGGTCAGCCTGGATCACAGTGAGACCCTACCTCGAAAAACAAAACAAAAAAAAAAAAAAAAAAAATATATATATATATATATATATATATATATATATATATATATATATATATATATATAGAGAGAGAGAGAGAGAGAGAGAGAGAGAGAGAGCCGGGCGTGGTGGCACACGCCTTTAATCCCAGCACTCAGGAGGCAGAGGTAGGAGGATTGAAGTGAGTTCAAGGCCACCCTGAGACTACATAGTGAATTCCAGGTCAGCCTGAGCTAGAGTGAGACCCTACCTCAAAAAACCAAAAAAAAAAAAAAAAAAAAAAAAACTTTATTTATTTGAGAAAGGGAGAGAGAATGGGTGCTCCAGGGCCTCTAGCCACTGCAAACGAACTGCAGGCACATGCACCTTCTTCTGTATCTGGCTTATGTGGGTCCTGGGGAATTGATCCTTTAGCTTTGCAGGCAAATGACTTAACCGCTAAGCCATCTCTCCAGCCTTTTTTTTTTTTTTCGAGGTAGGGTCTCACTCTAGTTCAGGCTGACCTGGAGTTCACTCTGTATTCTCAGGGTGGCCTCTACCTCATGGCGATCCTATCTCTGCCTCCATGTGCTAGGATTAAAGGCGTGCGCCACCACGCCAGACTTAAAAAAAAAAAATTTTATTTATTAGAGAGGAGAGAATGAGAATGGGCTCATCAGGGCCTCCAGCTTCTGCAAATAAACTCCAGATACAGGAGCCACCTCGTGCAACTGGCCTGTGTGGGTCTTGAACCTGCGTCCTCTGGCTTTGCAGGCAAGAGCATCAACCGTTAAGCCATCTCTCCAGCCCCTGCTTGGGTTTTTTTAGAGAACACTTTTATAGACAAAAGGTTAACTAGAACCCAGGCTTCAGTTTCTTAAAAGAACTCATACATTCCTGCAGTTTCGTAACTTTTTGGTTTTATTTTGTGCCATCACTTATTTTACTGCTGATACTTGCCTGGAAAACAGGTCATGGCAGCAAACCCCCTCCATGTCTCTATTATGAATGGCAGCTTTCTCACTATTGAAATTGTATCACTGTTGGACACAAGCACTTGTATTTTATGACAAGAAAACTTAAACAGTCACTTGGATCACTTTAAAAAAAAAAAAATCACAACTAAGTGATCAAACAGCGCCCTCTCCTGGCTTTCGGGAGTATTGCAGCTTCGTTGTCAGTTAAGTCCACCAACTAGATAAACATCAAACACATACACAAGCATGAGCACTGGTCACGGGGTCAGGCTTCTGTATGACCGGCACTCAGGAGGCTGCGGCAAGAGGACTGGGTTGAGCTTGAGGTCTAGGTTACTGAGAAAGACCTTCAAGTCCCACGTCGGGAGCCATTTGATCTTGACTTAACTTCTGTTTGACAATGGGCTCAGATAAGCAGGATGTTTCGTGGAGCAGAGATCAGTTACCTGCTGAGAATATGGAAATTGAGGAGGGAGTGTCCTCTGATCTAAAGGCAAAGATTTAACTGTTTTATGATGTAGTTTTTCTGAGAAATCCTGTGTTTTCTGCTTGCATCCTTGTGCTCTGAGAAGAGTATAAAAACGCTAAATTAAATAAAGTCGGGACTTGGTGCTGACCGACAGCCCTCCTAGTTCATCTTTCGTCTCTCTTGTCTTTCTTTTTCCTTAATCCTCACTCCCCACTCAGGTATTGTTTGAATCCTGAGACTTTATATTTGAGACTGGGAGAGAGAATGGGTGCCCAGGGCCTCTAGCCACTGCAAACTAACTACACATGCACCTTCTTTCTGTATCTGGCTTAGTGAGACCCTACACCTGGGCAAAACAAATCACAACTTTAGATGTTTAGCAGTTAAAGGCACCTAGGCCTGTCAAAATCACAACAGGAGCCGAGCATGGTGGCACACTCCTTTAATTCCAGCACTTGGGAGGTAGAGGTAGGAAGATCACTGTGAGTTCGAGGCCACCCTGAGACTACACAGTGAATTCCAGGTCAGCCTGGGCTGGAGTGAGACCTACCTCGAAAAACAAAACAAATCACAACTGAGCTAGAGAGATGTTTAGCAGTTAAAGTGCTTACCTGCAAAGCCAAAGGACCCAGGTTCAATTCCCCAGGACCCATATAGACCAGATGCAGAAGGTGGTGCGTGTGTCTGGAGTTCCTTTGCGGTGGCTGGAGCTGATGCGCCCATTCTCTCCTCTCCCTTTCTCTCTCTCTGCCCCTTTCTCTCTCAAACAAATTAAAATTTAAAAAAATCACATTTTCACAGGTGCAGAAATTGTAAAGCCATATGCATCTTTATCTGACTCCTTACAGAGTCTAAAGAACCAGTTCTTCCCAAGAAAAAAGTACATCTATTTTTTGATCAAAATCTAGCCTAGGGCTAGAGAGATGGCTTAGTGGTTAAACCGTTTGCCTGCAAAGCCAAAGGATCCCAGTTCAATTCTCCAGGACCCACATAAGCCAGATGCATGAGGGCACATGCATCTGGAGTTCCTTTGCAGTGCCTAGAGGCCCTGGTGTGCCAATTCTCTCTTTCTGCCTCTCTTCTACCTCTTTTTCTCTCTTTCTCTCTGCTTGTAAATAAATGATTTTTTAATTAAAAAATCTATCCTAATGAGCTGGAGAGATGGCTTAGCGGTGAAGGCACATGCCTATGAAGCCTAAGGACTCCGGTTTGATTCTCCAGGCCCCACGTAAGCCAGATGCACATGGTGGTGCATGCATCTGGAGTTTGTTTGCAGTGGCTAGAGGCCCTGGTGTGCCCATTCTCTCTCTCCTTCTCTCTGTCTCAAATAAATAAATAAAAATTAAAAAAAAAAACTATCCTAATGTGTTCTTCACACCAGAGATAGATCATCTGCAGACTGGAGATCTTGTTTCTGTAAGTACTTCTGAAGGCAATTTTTTTTTTTTTTTCCGAGGTAGGGTCTCACTCTGGTCCAGGCTGACCTGGAATTCACTCTGTAGTCTCAGGGTGGCCTCGAACTCACGGTGATCCTCCTACCTCTGCCTCCCGAGTGCTGGGATTAAAGGCGTGCGTCACCACACCCGGCCTGAAGGCAATTTTAAAACCTCCAAACTCCAGGAATTAGAAGAGCTCTTTTTATTTTTATTTTTGGTTTTTCAAGGTAGGGTTTCCCTCTAACCAGGCTGACCTGGGATTCACTATGTCACTATGTAGTCTCAGGGTGGCCTTGAACTCACAGTGAATCTCCTACCTCTGCCTCCCGAGTGCTGGAATTAAAGGGGACCACCCAGCTAGAAGAGCTCTTTTTATTGGCAGCTGGACCAGGCTTCACACCAATAGTCAAATTACTGAGCTATGCTTTGACCTATGTGCTCAGACTCAGGAAGGTGAAGTTGATGTTCTTCAATAAAATGGAGGAAGATATAATTTGGAGAAACCAACTGGAGAAATTAGCATTTAAAGATAAAAGATTTCATGTTGAGTTTGTTCTCTCAGCACTTACTTCAGAATGGAATGGCAAACAGGGACAAGTATCACCAGCTCTTCTTTCTGAATCTTTTTTTTTTGTTGCAGTCTTTAGCCCAGGCTGACCTGGAATTCACTATGTAGTCTCAGGGTGGCCTTGAACTCATGGCAATCCTCCTGCCTCTGCCTCTGCCTCCGGAGTGCTGGGATTAAAGGCGTGCACCACCACGCCTGGATTCTTTCTGAATCTTTGAAAAGAAGTCTAGAAGAATCTAGAGACCTCCTTCACACCTGCGGACCAGCACCTTTTACAAAACAGGAAATAAGGATGCTGCATGATCTTCACATTTCCAGAGATGAGCTCCACAGCTTCAAAGCATCGTGGAGAGCTGTCATCTTTCTCCAGCCATCTTATCTGAACCTGTGGTTGCTTGGGTGTTTTTCTTTTTTAAACTTTAAAAATATATAGAGACCTTAAATCCCAGCACTTGGGAGGCAGAGGTAGGAGGATCGCTGAGAGTTTGAGGCCACCCTGAGACTACATAGTTAATTCCAGGTCAGCCTGGATCACAGTGAGACCCTACCAAAAAAAAACAAAAAAAAAAAAAAAAAAAAAAAAAATATATATATATATATATATATATATATATATATATATATATATATATATATATATATAGAGAGAGAGAGAGAGAGAGAGAGAGAGAGAGAGAGAGAGAGCGGGCGTGGTGGCACACGCCTTTAATCCCAGCACTCAGGAGGCAGAGGTAGGAGGATTGAAGTGAGTTCAAGGCCACCCTGAGACTACATAGTGAATTCCAGGTCAGCCTGAGCTAGAGTGAGACCCTACCTCAAAAACAAAAAAAAAAAAAAAAGAAAAAAAACTTTATTTATTTGAGAAAGGGAGAGAGAATGGGTGCTCCAGGGCCTCTAGCCACTGCAAACGAACTGCAGGCACATGCACCTTCTTCTGTATCTGGCTTATGTGGGTCCTGGGGAATTGATCCTTTAGCTTTGCAGGCAAATGACTTAACCACTAAGCCATCTCTCCCAGGTAGGGTCTCACTCTAGTTCAGGCTGACCTGGAGTTCACTCTGTATTCTCAGGGTGGCCTCTACCTCATGGCGATCCTATCTCTGCCTCCATGTGCTAGGATTAAAGGCGTGCGCCACCACGCCAGACTTAAAAAAAAAAAAAATTTTATTTATTAGAGAGGAGAGAATGAGAATGGGCTCACCAGGGCCTCCAGCTTCTGCAAATGAACTCCAGATACATGTGCCACCTCATGCAACTGGCCTATGTGGGTCTTGGGGAATCAAACCTGGGTCCTCTGGCTTTGCAGGCAAGAGCCGTAACCATTAAGCCATCTCTCCAGCCCCTGCTTGGTTTTTTTTTTTTTAGAGAACACTTGTATGGACAAAAGGTTAACTAGAACCCAGGCTTCAGTTTCTTAAAAGAACTCATACATTCCTGCAGTTTACGTAACTTTTTGGTTTTATTTTGTGCCATCACTTATTTTACTGCTGATACTTGCCCTGGAAAACAGGTCATGGCAGCAAACCCCTCCATGTCTCTATTATGAATGGCAGCTTTCCTCACTATTGAAATTGTATCACTGTTGGACACAAGCACTTGTATTTTATGACAAGAAAACTTAAACAGTCACTTGGATCACTTTAAAAAAAAAAAATCACAACTAAGTGATCAAACAGCGCCCTCTCCTGGCTTTCGGGAGTATTGCAGCTTCGTTGTCAGTTAAGTCCACCAACTAGATAAACATCAAACACATACACAAGCATGAGCACTGGTCACCGGGTCAGGCTTCTGTATGACCAGCACTCAGGAGGCTGCGGCGAGAGGACTGGGTTGAGCTTGAGGTCTAGGTTACTGAGAAAGACCTTCAAGTCCCACGTCGGGAGCCATTTGATCTTGACTTAACTTCTGTTTGACAATGGGCTCAGATAAGCAGGATGTTTCGTGGAGCAGAGATCAGTTACCTGCTGAGAATATGGAAATTGAGGAGGGAGTGTCCTCTGATCTAAAGGCAAAGATTTAACTGTTTTATGATGTAGTTTTTCTGAGAAATCCTGTGTTTTCTGCTTGCATCCTTGTGCTCTGAGAAGAAGTATAAAAACGCTAAATTAAATAAAGTCGGGGCTTCGGTACTGACCGACAGCCCTCCCTAGTTCATCTTTCGTCTCTCTTGTCTTTCTTTTTCCTTAATCCTCACTCCCCACTCAGGTATTGTTTGAATCTGCCGGCAGGCTCCGGCAATCCCAGCACAGAGGAGGCAGAGGTAGGAGGTTCACCTTGAGTTTGAGGCCACACTGATACTACACAGTGAATTCCAAGTCAGCCTGGGTTAGAGTGAAACCCTACCTAGGGAAAAAAAAAAAAAAAAAAACTGGAGAGATGCTTAGTGGTTAAGGCACTTGCCTACAAAGCCAAAAGGAACCAGGTTTGATTCCCCAGGACCCCAGATGTACAAGGTGATGCATGCATCTGGAGTTTGTTTACAGTGGCTAGAGGCCCTGGAGTGCCCATTATATCTCCTTTCTCAAATAAATAAATAATAAAATATTGAAAAAACAAGACTAGCAGTGCGTGGTGGCACACACCTTTAATCCCAGCACGCAGGAGGCAGAGGTAGGAGGATCGTCGTGAGTTCGAGGCCACCCTGAGAATACAGAGTGAACTCCAGGTCAGGTCAGCCTGAACTAGAGTGAGACCCTACCTCGAAAAAAACCAAAAAACAAAACAAAACAAAAAAAAAAAAAAAAACAAGACTAGGCTAGAGAGATGGCTTAGCAGTTAAGATGCTTGCCTGCCTAGCCAAAGGACCCAGGTTCAATCCTCAGGACCCACGTAAGTCAGATGCAATAGGTGGTATATGCATCTGGAGTTCATTTGCCACAGCTGGAGCTGTGGAGCACCCATTTTTCTCTCTCTCTCTCTCTCTCTCTCTCCCCCACTCTTTCTCTCTCTCTCTGCTTCTTTCTCTTTCCCTCAAGTAAATAAATAAAAATAAAATAAAAGAAGATGGAGAAAGATAATTTATCAATCCTTATAATTTTTTTGGAGGGGGTTTCAAGGTAGGGTCTCACTCTAGCTCAGGCTGACCTGGAATTCATTATATAGTCTCAGGGTGGCCTCGAACTCACGGCGATCCTCCTACCTCTGCCTCCTGAGTGCTGGGAGTAAAGGCGTGTGCCACCATGCCTGACTTTTTTTTTTTTTTTTTTAGGGGATGTTGACTACAACTATTTACTAGTGATGCAGGATTTTGGGGTTCAAGAGGGGGCTCTCAGAATTTATGAACCCTAATTTTTGGGTTCTATCCTACCTTTAAGAATTAAAAGACAGACTCAAGAAGGATAAATTATGAATTATTAAGTTTATATAGTGAGAAATCACAAATGTGGGGTTTATTTAAAGGAGATTTGGAGCTAGAGCAGAGTCATAAACATGTGGAAACTATAGTTTATAAGGCTCATTTATAAGAAACTGGGAGGGGGTGGAGCTGCAAGCTCTTGGAAGGTCGAGTCAAGGAGCTTGTGTATGGAGACGTAGGAGCCAATGTGGCATCTGCCATATGCTTTTCCATGTATGGGAGTTAAGAGGGCAAATGGGGAGGCTCAAGGCAAAATGAGAGGCAGGTATCAAAGCAGAGAGAGGAGATTCCGAGGAGAAAGGAGTAATGAAAGTTGCACTCATGGTTACCGGGAGTTTAAAGAAATTACACAGGTAGCAGACTTAGAGTTAATGAAAGCACCCATGTGGTGAGTTAATGAAAGCACCCACGTGGTAGATCTGGGATATAAGGAAAATATGCACGTGGTAAATCAGAGACCAGAGTAATCAAAGTGCGAAGTTACCCCAAACTATAGAGCAGAAGCAGGCAGAAAAGTCCCTCCTGACCTGGAATTCACTATGTAGTCTCAGGGTGGCCTCGAACTCATGGCGCTGGGATTAAAGACACAGTTTTATACTTTCCAGGCTGACCTGGAATTAACTATGTAGTCTCATGAACTCATGATCCTCCTACCTCTGCCTAGTGCTGGGATTAAACCAGGCTAAAGACACAGTTTTATACTTTCCATCTGAAGCTATACTCATGTGTGTCCCTGTAGTCAGGTAAAAAGAGGCAGAGCAGAGCAGCAGAGTTAGGGATCAGAGGCATGGGCTACCATGCCAGGCAACATCATCATCATCATTATTATTATTATTATTAATTTATTTTTGGAGAGAGACACAGAGAGAGAGACAGACAGAGAGGGAGAGGGGACAGATAGAGATGGGGGCGCCAGCAGTCTCTCAGCTGCTGAGAACAAAATCCAGATGCGTGCGCTCCCTTGTGGTCAAGTGCGGCATTGCACCCTTGCGTCACTTTGCATCTGGGACCTGGAGATTGGAACCGCTGGAGATTGGAACCGGGTTCTTAGGCTTAGCAGGCAGGCACCTTAACTGCTAAGCCATCTCTCCAGCCCAACATTATTTTTTTTGTTTGAGGAAGGTGTAAAGTTTGGGAATGACCATGACCATGCAAACCCCTCTGAGGCAAAGATGAAAACTTTTATTTGGGAAAAGCATGAGCTGCCAGGACTGACTCACGAGAGAGGAGCCCAGCCCACCTGAATCTCCAGATACTGGGATTTATAGGGCTTTCAGTTGGGGGAAGGTGAGGAAGGGAAAAGCTTGAATAAGAAAGGGTCCTTTAGCCGGGCGTGGTGGCACACGCCTTTAATCCTAGCACTCAGGAGGCAGAGGTAGGAGGATCGCCATGAGTTCGAGGCCACCCTGAGATTACATAGCTGATTCCAGGTCAGCCTGGACCAGAGTGAGACCCTACCTTGAAAAACCAAAAAAAAAAAAAAAAAAAAAAGAAAAGAAAGGGTCCTTTAGAGGAGATCTAAGATAGCCAGGGTGTGACACCAGAACAGTGACCAGGTGACTTACAAAAGAAGGGGGCAGGAAACCATGACCTGGGGGCATTGCAGCAAGGAGGGGGTAATGGCTGGGCTGGTTTCTTGAGGAATGTGGATAATCCACTTCCTTATGTCTCTGTCGCCATCCTGCTGTCCTTGGTGACTCCATATTGGGACCTGTCAGACCTAACATTCCAGCCTTTTGTTAATGATAAGGGACGAAGATTAATTTCTTTGTGTTGAAACAGAGACTTCTCATACCATCCTTCGGGGTAAGAGAGAGGAGGCCGAGGGGCATCAGGGTATTCAAGAGGAGCATTTGGGGATCAGAGGAAGAGTAGGAACATGGGAGAGTTTAAATTTGAGAGTGCCCGTTGGGGTGGCAGTGTATTTATCCCTGGATGAGGTAGGGTGAGGACTAAGGAAGGAGGATAGTTCTGATTCTGGCTAAGGAAAGTGGGAGGAGCTGGGGTCAGGGTAGGTGAAGTTAATCAGGGACAGGCAGAGGCAGAAGGCATGAATTAATGCTAGAATTTAGTATTGTAAGCCAGAATCAGACAGAGGAGCTTATTAATCTGAACCATTGTTTATATTGTAGTTATATTTTCAAACCATATTTTTCTTACTGGGTGATTAAAACCATGTAGGCTGCCAGAATTAACTGTATATTTTGGAGGTCAATAATGGCGCTGTGGGAGAGACTTTTAGGGACCTGTGAGGACTTCTGTGACTCTCAGCATTGTCATCTGTTAGGATAAGCCAAGGCCGTGCTGACCAAGTGGCGCTCCCTCTTTTGGGATGCCTGGAGGACTGATTTTCCTCAGATGTGACTCTCCTGTTGCAGATACACTGACTTGGAGTTGATCTCTGGGTTTCCATATCCTCTCTGATTGAGAAGATAGATAGGCAACATCCCAGAAGCTAGAAGTTAGCATTGTCCCATCATCTCCTGTGGCCTTCTGACCTGGGAGCAGGAACCAAAATATTGGTTATCCTTTTAACTCCAATGTTTCCAATTGATTTTGGCTTCTACATATGGTTATTAATCACTCAGAGAGACTGTACATATCTGAGTAGTAAAACAGATTAGTTAAAAAGGTGTAAAACATATCTGGTTAGCAAAGCAGATCTGGTTAGAGACTGATACAATAGTTTAAAATCATTCTGATTAATCAGCCTTTAGTGAGTGAAAAACCAAAAAGGAAATTAAAAAAATAAATAAATAAAATCATTCTGATTAATATTTAAGTATAGGCAGAACATTTTAGTAGCCCTGAAAACAATATTTTAGCAATTATTTTATCAGTAACTTTAAGGCAATTGATTTAATCTAGAAATTGTATGTCAGAAAAACAAAAAACCCAAGATAGTATAAAAACTTGCCGGGGGCCATGGCCTTAGCCTAGTTCCTCGTGAAAGATTAACAGAACATCTTGATAACCACAAGTGAAGAAACAATTGTGGGTGGAAGAAAACATCTTAACTAAGATTACCACCTGGCCACTGGAATGTACCCCATCCTCATCTCCCCCATGACCTCGAATGAACTTCCTCATTGTTACAGCTTAAATTGTAACTGCGAAATAAACTTTTTCAGAGCTTGATCAGACAACCTGTCTTGCTCTCGTTCTTCGTGTCTCTTGTCTTCCTTCATTCTCTCATCCCCACCCCAGGTCTCCGTTGACAGACCCCACGGACCGGGGCAAAAACTTAGCATCTATCTGTGTTTGAAAACAACTTTGGGTAGTCTGTATACCAAGGTCCCAAACTGGAAGCAGAACAGAAATTTAAGATTATTTTTCTAGGGCAGGGGAAAGCACTAAGTAACACATAACAGGAACATCTGCTTGGACTGGCCCAGAACTTAAAATTATTATTATTATTTTGGTTTTTTTGAGGTAGGGTCTCACTCTGGTCCGGGCTGACCTCGAATTTCACTATGTAGTCTCAGGGTGGCCTCGAACTCACGGCGATCCTCCTACCTCTGCCTCCTGAGTGCTGGGATTAAAGGTGTGCACCACCATGCCCAACACTTAAATTCTTTTTGATCTACTTTTTGTCCCTGAGAAATACAGTGGGACAGCATAACTCCCCAGTTACTTTCAGTGTTTCTTCTGGGGGACACTCAACAGTAAAAGTTGGCCATGCCATCTAGTACAGTGGGCTTAGTGGAGAATGTCCCCCACAATGACATGGCACTGTTCAGAACAGAAATCATTCTACAGCCTGAAGACTATCAGCCACATATATACTCATGTATTCATATTCAAGTGGACTTTTCATAAAGAGTCCAGACAACCGTTTCCCCCTCATATGTTTATCCATTCATTCAGAAGCTATGCATTTTCATTTTAAATTTCTATTTTATTTACAACTCCAGAGACCAAAAAAACAAACCTTGTTAGTGAGAGCATGACAGAGCACAAAGAAGGCCATATACGCAGAGTGAAAAATTTTGGACCATTTGCCTGTACATTGGCATAAGTTTTCTAAATCAGTGAGAACTGGACATCAAAAGTACTATATTTAGAGCCGGGCGTGGTGGCGCACGCCTTTAATCTTAGCACTTGGGAGGCAGAGGTAGGAGGATCGCCATGAGTTCGAGGCCATCCTGAGACTACATAGTTAATTCCAGGTCAGTCTGGGCTACAGTGAGACCCTACCTCGAAAAAAAAAAAAAAAAAAAAAAAAAAAAAAGTACTATATTTAGGCACCATTTGGACCCATTGTCTAGCTTAGATTGTGGCCAGAGTTGCAGAGAAAGATCAGACAGACGATGTTTGATGTCGTCCAAGGGTTGTAAGGAGACAGGGAAAGACAAGGGTGAGAGAAAGGAACCAGGGCTTAAGCTGGGTTTACACGGAACACCAATATGACCCCCTTGGCTCCTACCACTACTGATCTCCTGAACTGGCAACAGCACACCCCACCTTATTCTGAGAAGCTCCAGGGAAAACCTGAGATGAGGAGCAGACTCCAGCCCTGGATAATCACGATGCTGGGCTTGATGGCCACCGTGCCTCCAGCAGCAAGTGACACACACCTATTGGCCCTCCTTTGACACACCTAACCCTAACCAATGGGCTTGTGTTGATTTTGTTAGCAGATCTACCTTGGGACCCACCTCTGGGCAATTAAACTGCCCTGAGATGAAAAAGGAGGGGTTCGAATACAGCTGACCCTGAGCGACCCCGTAACATGGGGCTCTTGCATATTTGGGTTGCTGTATGCTGGCCAAATGGTACAGTCTCCACTCAAGACCCTCCAACTATCAGTCACCAAGCAGGGAGATTCCTTCCAGTGAGCAAAGTTAATGCCTTAGACAACCCTTGTGCCCCAAACCCGTTCCCAAACAGGAAAAAGTCAATCAACTTGATCCCAACGCCCCTCTTCCCAAAATGATGAATTTTAGATCAGCCTGGGCTAGGAAAAGACTACCACATAAGTCGCTTCCATCCAAAAAAAAAAAAAAAAAAAAAAAAAAAACTAAAAAATTAACGCCTGAGCCCGCCATAGTGGCACACACCTTTAATCCCAGCACTCGGGAGGCAGAGGTAGGAGGATCGCCATGAGTTCAAGGCCACCCTGAGTGAGACCCTACCTCGAAAAAAAAAAAAAAAAAAAAAAAAAAAAAAGCCAAAACCCTAACGCCTGAAAGCCTAATGACACTAGTTCTAATACCCAGTACCCATGTAAAGCCAGATGCACAAAGTGGTGCATGCATTTGGACTTCGTTTGCAGTAACTGGAGGCCCTGATGCACCCATTCTCTCTTTCTCTCTTCTATTTCTCTGCTTGCAGATAAATAAAAAAATTAAAATTTAAAAATTCTGTTTTTTTTTTTTTTTTTTTTTTAAAGAGGGCTGGAGAGATGGCTCAGCTGCTAAGGCACTTGCCAGCAAAGCCAAAGGACCCAGTTCCATTCCCCAGTACCCATGTAAAGACCCATGCAGAAGGTGACACATGCTGGAGGCCCTGGCGCGCTCTCTCTCTCTCTATAGCGTTGGGTCATTTATGAAAACTATGACAAAGGGGCGTGTTAGGACTTAGGACAGCCGCGGGTAAGCACCGCAATGGGTTTGCACTATATTACTCAACTGCTCTCGGTTTAGAGGTTTTTTGTTTGTTTTTTTTCCAGGTAGGGTTTCACTCTATTCCAGGCGGACCTGGAACTCACTATGTAGTCTCAGGGTGGCCTCGAACTCATGGGGTGAAAGGCGTGCACCACCACGCGTGGCTTTAGGCTTAGAGTTTTTTTTTTTTTTTTTTTTTTTTTTTAGGGTCTCAGTCTTCCAGACTGACCTGGAATTAACTATTGTCTCAGGGTGGCCTCGAACTCTCGGCGATCCTCCTACCTCTGCCTCCCAAGTGCACTGCCACCACGCCCGGCTTAGGCTTAGAGTCTTAACAGAGCATTGCACACACACTTCCATTCTTCGATGCACTGCGATGGTAAGGGACCACCTAGAGACGGCCGAGACGCAAGGGCTCGCGAGCTCCGGGCCACGTGGAGGACGGGAGGAGGGCCGGGGCCGGCGCGCCGCGTTCCCAGGTCCGGCGTTCTTCCGCCCGCGGGGCCTCCCCGGGTGAGTTCCGGCCGGCCCGCCGCCTGGGGATAAGGAGTTCCGCCCGGACGCCGCGCTAGCCGCACCTTCCGGCCGGCAGAGGCGGGGCCGGGCGTGCGGCATTCCCAGGTCCGGCGTTCTTCCGGTCCGTGGGGCCGTCCCGGGGTGAGTTCCGGCCGGCCAGCCGCCCCGGGGTGAGGAGTTCCGGCCGGCAGAGGGGGTGCCCGGCTCTCCTCCCGGGCGCACTGTGGCAAAGCCCGGTAAGGCCACCAGAAGCGCTGCGCTGCCGGCAACGTGCTCGCTTCCACTTGTGGAACTTAACTTTTTTTTTGTTTAGTTTTCTCCAGGTAGGGTCTCACTGCAGTCCAGGCTGACCTGGAATTCACAGCGATCCTCCCACCTCTGCCTCCCAAGTGCTGGGATTAAAGGCATGCACCACCACGCCCCACTGGATAAAAAATATTTTTAAAAAAGGTAAAGTAGGGCTGGAGAGATGGCTTAATGATTAAGGCGCCAAAGGATCCCGGTTCGATTCCCCAGGACCCACGTAAGCCAGCTGCACAAGGGGGCACATGTGCCTGGAGTTCGTTTGCAGTGGCTGCATGCTCTGGCTGTGCCCGTTCTCTTTCTTTTTTTTTTTTTCTCTCTCTCTCTCAAATAAATATAATATTAAATTTAAAAAAGATTATAATAGGGTTGTGTGGTAGTTAAAAATTAAACCAAGCTGGGGATGGTGGCACACACCTTTAATCCCAGCATTTGGGAGGCAGAGGGAGGAGAATCACTGTGAGTTCAAGGACACCCTGAGAATACAGAGTGAATTCCAGGTCAGCCTGGGCTAGAATGAAATCCTACCTCGAAAAAACAAAGAAAGAGTTAAAACTGTAATAAGCCACAAAGGCTGGCGGGGGGGTGGGGGCAGTAAACTGCAAGGGGCAGGAGCAGGGAGCAGCCTCCCTAGTCAACCCCTCATTCTTTTCTAATCTTGTTTTCCCCATTTATTTGTTTATTATTTATTTATTAGAGACAGAGAGAGAGAGAGGGAAAAAGAGACAGAAAGAGTGAGAATGGGCACACCACCTTGTGCAGCTGGCTTACGTGGCTCCTGGGGAATTGATCCTGGGTCCATTGGCTTTGCAGGCAACCACTTTAACCACTAAGCCATCTCTCCAGCCCTCTTAGCCTGGAGAATTTCTGCTGTTAGCAACCACCTCATTTCAGTAATTTTTCATTGCCATCACAGGATCACCATGAGTTTGAGACCAATTTGAGGCTACAAAGTGAGTTTCAGGTCAGTCTGAGAGTGCAACCCCTACCTCAAAAAGGAAAAAAAAAAAAAAAAAAAAAAGATTATTTTTACTAGTTGATGAACTGAAACTTTCCTTTTTTGAAATCAACTTGCACTCATGAATCTCAGACACAAAGCTTGTACTAGCTTATTTTCTTGATGTAGTAGGATATTGGACATGCTGGTTTTAGAATTGAATTTTTTTTTTTTTTTGAGGTAGGGCCTTGCTGTAGCCCAGGCTGACCTGCGATTCACTCTGTAGTCTCAGGCTGGCCTTGAACTCACAGTGGCTCTCCTACCTCTTGCTTCCTGAGTGTTGGGATTAAAGGTTTATGCCACCATGCCCTACTTTGAATTTTTATTTATATGTGTACGTGTATGGGTGCATCAAGGTCTCTTGCTACTCTTGATTTATGTGGGTGGCTGGGGAATTGAACCTGGGCTAGCAGACTTTGCAAACAAGCACCTTTAACCTCTGAGCCATCTCCAAGCCCTATTTTTTTGTTGTTTTGTGCTGACCCAGGTGTGATCAAGTGGAGAGACACACCCGCGTATTCTCCCTGTGAGGAGCAGCCCTGAACAGCAGCACTGACACCCTTAGATTTGGAGAAAGACCAATGGCTTTCAGCCTGGGCTGGAAAGCTCCCAGGAGCTGCTGGGCTCTCCAGCAGGTCTTCAGGAGCAATGGGTTCCCCCTGTGTCCTTGGCGAGCAGCAGGAAGTTATTTGGACCCTGAGATGAAAGCCTTCCTGGAGGAGAACACTGAAGTTACCAGCAGTGGCAGTCTCACCCCGGAAATCCGGTTACGGCTTTTGACCCCCAAGTGCAAGTTCTGGTGGGAAAGGGCTAACCTGTGGCCCTACAGCGATCCCTATTGGGCAATCTACTGGCCAGGAGGCCAGGCCCTGTCAAGGTATTCCTCTGTGAAATGGGAACCTCTAAGACTGTTACAGAGCTTTTCTCCTTTCAATCCCTCCTATCGTGCACCCTCTGGTTCCCATATGACAGTGACAAAACCCGTAAGTCACTTGCACATGCTCTGGCTCTAACCTGTGCATGGTTTGGACGCTACCTGCCTCCTAAAGCACAAGGGTTTGTCTTCTGGGAATACAAAGTCATCTTCTAAAAGTTCCTCCTACAGGGCTAGGGAGATGGCTCAGCAGTTAAAGGCACTTGTTGCAAAGGCTGCTGGCCTGGGTTTGGTCCGCCAGCATCCATGTGAAGCCAGGCATACAGAGTGGCACTTGTCTGGAGATCATTTGCAGTGGCAAGAGGCTCCGGTGCACACGTACACACATTCTCATTCTCTGTATGTGCGTATCTCTCAACCAGCTTATTAAAAAAAGATCTGAAAAATAAATTAGGGCTGGAGAGATGGCTTAGCAGTTAAGGTGTTTGCCTATGAAGCCTAAAAACACTTGTTTGAACTTTCCGGTCCCACCTATAGCCAGATGGAAAAGTGATGCAAGCATGCAATGTCACACATACGCACAAGGGGGTGCATGCGTCTGGAGTTCATTCACAGTGGCTGAAAGGCCCTGACTCATAGATTCTCTCTTTCTTTTTTTTCTTTTTTTAACATTTTTCTTTTGTTTAAATGTTTTATTTTTATTTACTTATTTGAGAGAGAGAGAGATACAGAAATAGGCAGGTAGAGAGAGAGAGAGGGAGAATGGGCGTGCCAGGACCTCCATCCACTGCAAATGAACTCCAGATGTATGCACCCCCGTGTGCATCTGGCTTACGTGGGTTCTGGGGAGTTGAACCTGGGTCCTTTGGCTTTGCAGACAAGCACCTTAACCACTAAGCAATCTCTCCAGCCCAGATTCTCTCTTTCTTGTCTCTTGCTCTTTCTCCCTCTCTGTCTCTCTCTCTCTCTCTCTCTAAATAAATAAATAAATAAATAAAAAATAAAAAAGGTCTCCTGCAGCTGGGTGTGGTGGTACACCTCTATAATCCCAGTACTCTGGAGCCTGAGGCAGGAGATTTAGTTTGAAGCCAGCCTAGGCTACATAGAAAGACTGTCTCAAAAAAATAAAATAATAACTAGGCGTGGTGCCTCACACTTTTTAAAAATATATATCTATTTTTTTATTGACAACTTCTATACTTACATACCAAAAAATGCATATTTCCTTGCCTCACACTTTTAATCTCAGCACTCGGGAGGCATAATTAGGAGGATCACTGTGAGTTCAAAGCCACCCTGAGACTACATAGTGAATTCTAGGTCAGACTGTCCTAGAATGAGACCCTACCTTGAAAAAAACAAAAACTAAAGTGAGTGTTCTATATATTTAACTTGCTACAGAGAGGAGGGCAGAGTTTGAGGTCTCCCGAATATGGGTTTTCAGTGGAGGTTGAAAGGGATTACCACCAAAAAAATTCAGAGAGGGCCATTGCTACCTCCAGAACTGGTCATTATTAACTCACCCAGGCTTCATCATTTAGAAGTAGATTCCATAATAATAAGAAATATAATAAGAAATAATAATAAGAAAGTAGCCAGGTATGGTACACATGCCTTTAATCCCAGCACTGGGGAGGCAGAGGTAGGAGGATCGCTGTGAGTTCGAGGCCACTCTGAGAATACAGAGTGAAGTCCAGGTCAGCCTAGAGTGAGACCCTACCTTGAAACCCCCCCCCAAAAAAAAAGAAAGTAGCTCTCTTCAACGCTGCCATAGTCACTTCTATCAACTTGAGCGCTCTTGGAGTCCCCTCGGAGACACCCTGTGGGTGTATCTGTGAGGCATTTTCAGCGATGTTTAACTGAGGAGGAAGGCTTATCCTGAACAGGAGTGGCACCATTCCATACTTGGTTCCCAATCCGAGTAAAAAGGAGAAAGCTGGCTAAGTCCTGGGATTCTCATTTCTGGCTTCATTATGCACTCAGACATGAGCAAGCAGCTTCACATTTCTTTTCTTGTTTGATTTTTGAGGTACGGTCTCACTCAAGCTCAGGCTGGCCTGGAGCTCACGTTGTCCTAGACTGGCTTGAACTTACAGCAGTCCTCCTACCCCAGCCTTCCAAGTGCTGGGGTTAAAGGCTTGTGCCACCGAGACAGGCGCAGCCTAACATTCTGCTGCCAGCCTTTCCCTACTGTGATAGACTAGCCTTTGAAGTTGTAAACCAAAAGAAACCCCTCCTCTTTATGTTTACTCTTGTCAGGCATTTGGTCAGTGAAAAGTGTTTTGAGCCCTAAATCCACCCCCCCCCCAAATCGTACTGTTTTCTTTTCTTTTTTGGTTTCTCGAGGTAGGGTCTCAGGCTGACCTGGAATTCACTCTGTAGTCTCAGGGTGGCCTCGAACTCACGGTGATCCTCCTACCTCTGCCTCCCGAGTGCTGGGATTAAAGGCGTGCGCCACCACATCAGACACTGATCTTTTTTCTTCTTTTGGAGACATTTTCTCCTTCTCTCTAATATAGGTACCTCTTAGATAACCCTGATGTTGTCAGAGGAAAATCTGTCTTAGATCTTGGCAGTGGATGTGGAGCGACTGCGATTGCGGCCAGGATGAGCGGAGCGTCAGATATCTTGGCCAACGACATCGACCCCAGTAAGAAATCTGTACTAAAGCATTTGAAGATCTTTGGTGTTTTCAGGATAATTACGTGTAGATATTCATCTTGGCAGTTTATTGCCACGTGTGTTTCATAATCTGATACTATGAGGCATGATCAGTGGGACATTACCTGAGGCCTGAACTGACAATTATTATACCAAGAGGATTTGATTTGTGTCTGTCAGACCTCCCAGAGGGCTACCGATTTGGAAGCATATATGTTAGCTTCTGGTTAGGAATTCTCTGAATACGAAAGTATTGTTTGTTGAATCAAAATATAAATGGGGATAAGCTTATGTCATTACAGAGGAGTCTTATTCCAGCCTGAGATTACAGAGTGAGTTCATGTCAGCTCAGACTACAGTGAAAGAGACCCTACCTTGAAATCACGTAAAGAAAATCGATTGTTTGTGCCCTGTTTAGTGTAGATGAAAGAAGGGTTAAGTTACTAGAACAGGCTTCTAGGTTTTCAGCTCTAAAACAGAATGTGCTTGTCATGCTTGTTACAATGGTAGACAGGTGTTTTAAAATAAAATGCCAAACCTCAACTCTGCTTTTTAGATTGGCTTACAGACTCAATTAAAAGGTCAAAAATTTAGATGGGAGCTGCCTGTCGTGGTGGCACACACCTTTAATCCCAGCACTCAGGAGGCAGAGGTAGGAGGATTGCTGTGAGTTCGAGGCCACCCTGAGATTACATAGTGAATTCCAGGTCAGCCTGGGCTAGAGTAAGATCCTGCCTTGAAAAACAAAACAAACAAGCAAATAAAAATTTAGATGGGTTTAAGTACTTTTTGTAACTCTTGTAATAAATGGTGCTGGAAGCCGGGCATGGTGGCACAAGCCTTTAATCCCAGCACTCGGGAGGCAGAGGTAGGAGGATGGCCATGAATTCAAGGCTACCCTGAGACTACATAGTGAATTCTAGGTCAGCCTGGGCTAGAGTGAGGCCCTACTTCAAAAAACCAAAATAAATAAATAATGCTGGGAAAACTAGATATCTATATGCAGATGAAGGAAACTAACCTCCTATTTCTTTTTCTTTTTAAAAAATATTTTATTTTCATTATTTATTTGAAAGAGGGAAAGAATCAGAGAGAGACAGACAAGACAGAGAATGGGCGCACCAGGGCTTCTCTGCAAACGGACTCCAGATGCCTGTGCCACCTTGTGCACCTGGTTTACGTGGGTCCTCAGGTCCTTTGGCTTTGCAGGCAAGCACCTTAACTGCTAAGCCATCTCTCCAGCCTCTAGACCTCCTATTTCTTACCCTGTACAAAAATCAACTCAAGATGGATCAAAAACCTGCATGGAAGAACTGCAATTCTGAAATGCCTAGAAGTCACGAGAGAGTCAATTCACGGTATCAGTGTAGGCAGTAAGCTGTTGGATAAGACCCAAAGATGCGAGTGATAAAGGCAAAAGCAGAAAAGTGGGGATGTGACACTAAGCACGCACACAGCAGACACTCGACACAGTAAAGGGGGAGTGCACGGTGATGCTTCTGCTCGCTTCCCAAATCCTGGGATTACAGACATGCACCACCATGGCCAGCAACTACGTACTTTATGCTGCCATAAACTTTAAACGTTGTCAGCTAAAAATAAAACAAAACAAGGGAGGTAGAGGTAGGAGGATCATTGTGAGTTCAAGGCCAGCCTGGGATTACAGAGTAAGTTCCTGGTCAGTTTGGCTTGAGTGAGACCCTACCTGAAAAAAACAAAACAAAACAAAAAAAACCTTAATCATGCCGGGTGTGGTGGCGCAGGCCTTTAATCCCAGCACTTGGAAGGCAGAGGTAGGAGGATCGCCATGAGTTCAAGGCCACCCTGAGACTACCAAGTGAATTCCAGGTCAGCCTCAGCCTGAGACCCTAGAGTGAGAAAAAAAAAAAAAAAAAAAAAAAAAAAACCCCCCAAAAAAAAACCCCAAAAAAGCCTTAATCAGGGTATGGTGGCACACACCTTTAATCCCAGCACTTGTGAGGTAAAGGTAGGAGGATTGCTGTGAGTTGAAGGCAAGCCTGAGATTACATAGTAAATTCCAGGTCAGCCTGAGCTAGAGTGAGATTCTATCTCGAAAACAAAATACTAACAACAACAACAAAATTTATTTGGGGCTGGAGAGATGGCTTAGCTGTTAAGGCACTTGCCTGCACAGCCAAATGACCCAGATTTTATTTCCCAGGACCCACATAAGCACAAGGTGGCACATGCTTCTGGAGTTGTGGCAGTGGCTAAAGCCCTGGTGTGCCCATTCTCTCTTCTCTATCTGCCCTTCTCTCTCTTATAAATAAAACAAATAAAAAAAAATAGAAGCCAGGCATGGTGGTGCATGCTTTTAATCCCAGCACTTGTGAGGCAGAGGTAGGAGGATCGCTGTGAGT
The DNA here is from genome assembly GCA_036365145.1 of Orientallactaga sibirica. Lineage (NCBI taxonomy): Eukaryota > Metazoa > Chordata > Mammalia > Rodentia > Dipodidae > Orientallactaga > Orientallactaga sibirica. The sequence continues at coordinate 2,751,140 of JAEOAD010002567.1, forward strand.
TTGAAGCCACCCTGAGACTACATAGTGAATTCCAGATCAGCCTGAGCCAAAGTGAGATCCTATCTCAAAAAACTAAATAAATAAAAAAAAATTAAAAAATAAATTATTTGGAGCCTTGCATAGTGGCACATGCCTTTAATCCCAGAACTCAGGAGGTTGTAGAAGAAAGATCACCACGAGTTCAAGGCCAGGGTGGGCTACGGAGTTCCAAGTTAGCTTGGGTAGTGAGACGCTACTTAAGAAAAAAAAAAGAAAAAAGCCGGGCATGGTGGTACAGGCCTAATCCCAGCATTTGGGAGGCAGAGGTAGAAGGAGCTCGGTGAGTTCAGGGCCATCTTGAGAGTACATGGTGAATTCCAGGTCAGCCTGGGCTAGAGTGAAACCCTACCTGGAGGGAGGGGGGAAGCCATTAAAACAAAACAAAGCTGGGCATGGTGGCGCACGCCTTTAATCCCAGCACTCAGGAGACAGAGGTAGGAAGATCACCATGAGTTCGAGGCCACCCTGAGACTACATAGTGAATTCTGGGTCAGCGTAGAATAAAGCCCTACCTTGAAACCTCACCCCCCCCAAAAAAAAAGCGGTGGAGAGGTGGGCATAGAGGTGGGCATAATCCCAGCACTTGGGAGACAGAAGTAGGAAGACTGCTGTGAGTTGGAGGCCACCATGAGACTACATAGTGAATTCCAGGTCAGCCTGAGTGAGAGTGAGAGCCTACCTCGAAAAGCAAAAAAGAAAAAAGAAAAAACAGTCAAGGGCTGGAGAGATGGTTCAGCAGTTAAGGCGCTTGCCTTAGAAGCCTAAGGACCCATGTTCGACTCTCCAGATCCATGTTAGCCAGACACAAAGGGTTAGGCAAGCACAAGATGGCACATGCCCACTAGGTGGTCCAAGTGTCTGGAGTTCCATTGCGGTGGCTGAGGCCCTGGCATGCCAATTCTGTCTCTCTCTCTAAAATAAAAGAAAGAAAAAAAATACATAAAAATCAAGAGAGGATCGCCGAGAGTTTGAGGCCACCCTGAGACTACATAGTGAATTCCAAGTCAGCCTGGGCTAGAGCAAGACCCTACCTCAGAAAAGCCAAAAAAAAAAAACAAAAAAACAAACAAACAAACAAAAAAAAACTTATATATGTGTGTGTATGAAATCAAAACAAACAAACAAAGGCGGGCATGCTGGTCTGAGACTACATAGTGAATTCCAGGTCAGCCTGGGCTAGAGTGGAACTAACCTAACCTTGGAAAAAAACAAAACAAAACAAAAAACTCAACCACAACAAACAAACCTTTTTTAAACTTTTTATTGTTTTTATTTATTTATTTTTTTTTTTTAATTTTTATTTTTATTTTATTATTATTTTTTTGGGTTTTGAAGTGGGTCTCACTCTGGTCCAGGCTGAAAAAACAAAACAAAACAAAAACTCAACTCATGGCATCAACAAACAAACCTGCCTTTTTAAACTTTTTACGCCTGGCTGTTTTTTTTCGCACCAGCCCAGGCTGACTTGGAAATCACTATGTAGTCTCTGGCTGGCCTCGAACTCACGGTGATCCTCCTACATCTGCCTCCTGAGTGCTGGGATTAAAGGCGTGCCACCACACGTGGCTAAACACAACATTTTTTAAAAAAATATTTTATTATTTATTTATTTATTTGAGAGAGAGAGATACAGAAATAGGCAGGGAGAGAGAGAGAGAGAGAGAGCATGGGTGCGCCAGGGCCCCCAGCCACTGCAAACGAACTCCAGATGCATGCACCCCTTGTACATCTGCCTCCTGAGTGTCTTGGGATTCAAGCCTCGTGGGTCCATAGGCTTCATAGGCAAGCGTTTAACCGCTAAGCCATCTCTCCAGCCCAAACACAACATTTTTTGAGTTAATGAGTAGTGAATGGAAGCAGCCCAGTGGTACGTGTTTAAACTGACTCCTCGTATGTTTTCAAAGTTGCAGGAATAGCTATTACATTAAATTGCAAGTTGAATCATCTGAATCCTTTTCCTGTTTTAACCAAAAACATCTTGAATGTAGAACAGGGTAAGTGGGACCTTATTGTTCTTGGAGACATGTTTTATGACAAAGACCTTGCCGACAATCTTCATCGGTGGCTGGAAAACTGCTTTTGGACATCCGGAACCCAAATACTGATTGGTGACCCTGGGCGGCCCCAGTTCAGAGGACACAGCATTCAGCATCAGCTGCATCAAGTGGTAGAGTACACGCTTCCAGGGCCCACCCAGCAGGAAAACAACGGGCTGACCACAAGCGCGGTATGGGATTTTCGGCCTTGAACTATCAAAGTGCTTTCAAATGTGAACACAGCTCTGTCTGGATTGAACCCTGAACATTTTCTCTATAGGATATACTTTGTTTGGAATTTTGTGTGCAATTTTTGTCAACGAGCACCCACCCCCTTGTGCATCTGGCTTACGTGGGACCTGGAGAATGGAACCGGGGTCCTTAGGCTTCGCAGGCATGTGCCTTAACCACTAAGTCATCTCTCCAGTCCAATAAAAATATTTTTAAAAGCTTGGCATGAGGCTGGAGAAATGGAGAGGTGCATGCATTTGTAGCAGAATTTTTCCCCTAAACCTTAAGGTGGGAGTGTCCCCTATCCCTCTTTTTGTTGGCTTTTACTTTTTTTTTTTTTTTTTTTGGTTTTTCGAGGTAGGGTTTCACTCTGGTCCAGGCTGACCTGGAGTTAACTACGTAGTCTCAGGGTGGCCTTGAACTCACAGCGATCCTCCTACCTCCCGAGTGCTGGGATTAAAGGTGTGTGCCACTACACCTAGCTTTAAACTTTTATTTCAATTTATTTTTATGCTGACTTTACTCCTGTGCCCTAAGTGTTTGTTTCTTCAGTTTTTTTTTCTGGGGTATCTTTTTCTTCTATGCAACCTCCTCTTCTGGCTTAGGAACAATCTGTTCCTTTTCAGTGAGGATCATCTCAGCGTAGCAGGGAGAGCTCATGTAAGGGTCAATCCGACCATGAGCGCTGTAAGTGCAGTGGTGCATCTTGGGTGCTCTGTTCAGCTGGACATGCTCAATGACCAGAGAATCCACATCTAAACCCTTATGTTCAGCATTACTCTGCTTTTTTAAGCATGGGCAGCAGAAATTCAGCATTCTTTTTGGGCCTCCGACCCTGGGTCCAGCCCCTCTGTTTAGCCTGGGCACACCTACCACCTCCACCATGGAATCAGAAGAAGGCGCACACTGCTTCTTTAAAGTGACATCTTTCAGACACTTGTGGCTTTTCAGATATGCGTACCCTTGATGGCCTGGGAAGTTTCACAGGTGTTCTTAAAGTGAACACGAAGATTTGAACCCCTTGATTTGCATGATTTTGTGGGATTTTCTGGGTCAGGAGAGTAGCAAGCCATTTTCACAGGTCACCTCAGGCCGCTGACAGGAAGAGGAAGATACTTTTAAACTTTTAAGTAAATAATTGTAGGCCATAGGCATGACAGACAATGAGCAAAGAACCTGGGAGAAGACGTTCCAAAGCTCCTGCGTGTGCTAACACTTCTGAGTGCATCTTTGTGGTCCACAGAGCGAGGCTGGGAAGTAGCAGTGAGATGCTGTGTCAGCTACTGCAGCCTTAAAACAAAGCTGGGGTCTCTGTGGACTTAAAATTGTTCCTATGCGGCTTATTTTAATTTTTGTTTAATCAAACAAACAAGAGGGGTTTTCCATGGGGGGTGGGGAGACAAAGGCTCATCAAACATATACAACAGCAGTATTAACATGTTGAACCTGACCAACTTCAAAGTACAGACATTGTATATACTAAGTTTAAGTAATAAAACAATAAATTAGTGAAACGCAAATACTTATAGATCATTTCCTGGAAAAGTTGTTTGAACATCAATAAACAGACCATGTCACTTGCTTTAGTTTTCTTGATCCTTCTAATTGTGCCAAGACTTCTCGTGAATGATCTGTAGAAGAAAACAATGACAGTATGTTAATTCACAATAATCAGAGACACTGAAGATTTTCCCACAATGACAGTATGTTAATTCACAATAATCAGAGACACTGAAGATTTTCCCACAATGACAGTATATTAATTCACAATAATCAGAGACACTGAAGATTTTCCCACATGTAACTTGAGGGTAAGACAGGTGTGGAGGTGCAAGCCTGCAATCCCGGCATTTGTGAGCGGAGGGAAAAGAATCAGGAGTTAAGACCACACAGGCTACGTGAGCCTCTTTCTCAAAACAAGCAGCAGCAGTGGGTTGTGAAGAGGCAGAGGCAGGTGGATTGGGAGGTCGAGGTCAGCCTGGGCTACACAAAAAGAAAAAGAAAAAGGAAAAGAGCAAGCAGCAGCAAAACAAAAACAAAGGGAAAAAACAAACTAAACAAATCTAGCCGGGCGTGGTGGCGACACACGCCTTTAATCCCAGCATTTGGGAGGGAGGCAGAGGTAGGAGAATCCCTGTGAGTTCGAGGCCACCCTGAGACTCCACAGTGAATTCCAGGTCAGCCTGGGCTAGAGTGAGAGCCTACCTTGAAAAACAAACGAAGAAGAGCCCTGAAATCTAGGGGTGATTGTAAAGATTAACACATATGTAACAATACACAACTGAGTAACTCCGTAATTAATAGTAGTCTTCACTACCCTTAGATTTAGTACATGTAATGTAAGGCTTTAAAATTTATTTATTTTGTTTTTCAAGGTAGGGTTTTGCTCTAGTCTACATTGACCTGGAATTCACCATGCAGGGGGTGGGGGGGAGGCAGGAAAAGGGCTCAAACTCTTGGTGATCCTCCTACCTCTGCCTCCAGAGTGTTGGGTTAAAGGTATGTGCCACCATGCCCAGCATGTTTGGTTAAAAATATTTTTATTGGGCTGGAGAGATGGTTTAGCAGTTAAGGCACATGCCTGAGAAGCCTAAGGACCCTGGTTTGATTCTCCAGGCCCCATGTAAACCAGATGCACAAGGGGGCACACGTGTCTGGAGTTCGTTTGCACTGGCTAGAGGCCCTGGCACGCCTATTCTCACTCTCCCTCTCTCTTTCCCTCTGTCTCTAATAAATAAATTAATTAAATATTTTTATTTATTTATTTATTTGCAAGTAGAGAGAGAAGAGAGACAGAGAATGGGGGCACCAGGGCCTCCAGCTGCTATGCACAAACCCCAGGTGCATGTGTCTCTTGTGCATCTGGCTTTACGTAGGCACTGGGGCATCAAACCCAGGTGGTAAGGCTTTTCAGGCAAGCACCTTAACTACTGACCCATCTCTCCAGCCCCTGTTTTTGTTTTTCAAAATAGGGTCTCGCTCTAAGACCAGGCTGACCTGGAATTCACTATGTAGTCTTAGTGTGGCCTTGAACTCACAGCAATCCTTCCTACCTCTGCCTCCCAAGTGCTGGGGTTAAAGGTGTGCCCCACCATGCCCAGCTGGTTTTAAAAAATATTTTATTTAGAGAGAGAGAAATATGGACATGCCAGAGCCTCTAGCTACTGCAAACAAACTCCAAATGCGTATGCTACCTTGTGTGTCTGGCTTACGTGGGTACAATGGAATTGAACCAGGGTCCTTAGGCTTTGCAGGCAAGCGCCTTAACTGCTAAGCCATCTTTTGAGCCCAGGCTGACTTGGAACTCCCTCTGTAGTCCCAGGCTGGTTTCAAACTCACAGCGATCCTCCTACCTCTGCCTCCTGAGTACTAGGTTAAAGGTGTGTGCCACCATGCTTGGCCATTTTATTATTTTTTAAAAAGTTTGTGTGTGTGTGCATGCATGTGTTGGTATGTGTGTCAGGGTGCAAATGCATGCATTCCAGAGCCAGTGTGTGGAGGTTAGCCGATAACTTTGGGGTCAGTCCTTGCCTTTTTTCCTCTGTCTGGATCTTGCTCTGCTGTTCTTTGTTGTGTTCCCTGTAAGCTTCTAGGAAATTGTCCCAAATCTGCTTTTCATCTCACTATCAATGTGATGGGATGTACAGGTACCTGTCACAGCTTTTACATCGGGTGGGGATTGAACTTGAGTACTCAGGTTTGGGTGGCTGGTACTTTATCCACTGATCCATGAAAGGATGGCTTAGTGATTAAAGTGGTTAAACCTGAAAGGATGGCTTAGTGGTTAAAGTGCTTCCTGCCAAGCCAAAGGACCCAGGTTCAATTCCCAAGAACCCCCATAAGCCAGCTGCACAAGGTGGCACCTGCATCTGGAGTTCATTGGCAGTGGCTGGAGGCCCTGGTGTGCCCATTCTCTCCTTCTCTCTGTCAAATAACTAAATAAAAATAAAATGTTAAAAAAAAATTGAGCCAGGTGTGGTGGCACACACCTTTAATCCCAGCACTCAGGAGGCAGAGGTAGGAGGATCGTCAAATTCAAGGCCACCCTGAGACTACATAGTGAATTCTAGGTCAGCCTAGACTAGAGTGAAACCCAACCTCAAAGAAAATATTGTTGGAATGGAGGGATGGCTTAACAGTTAAGGCATTTGCCTGCAAAGCCAAAGGACCCAGGACCCACGTTAGCCAGATGCACAAGGGGGCGCGTGCTTCTGGAGTTTGTTTGCAGTGGCTGGAGGCCTTGGCATGCCCATTCTCATTCTTTCTCTCTCTCTCCTTCTTTCTCTGTCAAATAAATAAAATAAAATATTAAAAAAATATTGTGGGCTGAAGAGATGGCCTAGCGGTTAAGCTGCTTGCCTACAAAGCTAAAGGACCTCAGTTTGATTCTCTAGGACTCACGTAAACCAGATGCACAAGGGGGCACATGTGTCTGGATTTGTTTGCAGTGGCTGGAGGCCCTGGTGCACCCATTCTCCCTCTCTTTGTCTCTTGCTCTCTCAAATAAATAAAAAAAAATATTTAAAAAATTGTTATTTTTTTTTTTTCAAATGTAGGATCTCACTCTAGCACAGGCAGACCTGGCACTCTATAGTCCCAGGCTGGCTTCAAACTCCCAGTGATCCTCCTACCTCTGGCTCTGAAGATTAAAGGTGTGTGCCACCATGCCTGGCATCTTAGACTCTTGATTAACATTAATTCCATGTGCAGCTAGGTGCTAGGCATTAGAACACTAGGATATCTTTGGGGAAGAGCATTACTCTGCCTAACAATATACCATACGAATAGAATAAAGGACCACAATAAGATTCTCTTCCTAAAAACAAAAAAGAAGACAAAATTGAAAACAGCTGGGCATGGCGGCACATGCCTTGAATCCCAGCATTCAGGATTGCCGTGAGTTCAAGGCCACCCTGAGACTACAGAGTGACCTCCAGGTCAGCCTGGGCTAGAGTGAAACCCTACCTCGAAAAACAAAAACAAAACAAATCTCATGGGCTGGAGAGTTAGTGGTTAAGGCACTTGCCTGCAAAGCCAAAGGATCCAGGTTCAGTTCCCCAGGACCCACATAAGCCAGCTGTACAAGGTGGCACATGTGTCTGGACTTTATTTGCAGTAGCTGGAACTCTGGTGTGTCTGTATTCTCTCTATATATCTGCCTCTCTACATAAATACATACTTAAGTACTTTTGAAAATAAACCTACAACTAACACTGACAGCTGCTGAGAAGCTGCTCTTGCTGGAAAGAATGGACTCCACTGGACCACAGGGTAAGTAACAGTGACAGACGCTTGGTATTGGTTTTCATTTTGCACCCGACCTTGGGTCAATTATCAGTTTAACTAACAGCTTATGGAAGGAAAGGTTTCTATCAGGCTTACAGATTCCAGGGCAAGTTTCTTCATGACGGATGAGGCTGGCTCATGCCATCACCCAACCACAGCCAAGAGAGAAAAGCTGGCACCAACAAACACGACCAGCCAGAGCTCACACTGGCTCTTAACTCACCCAGTAGCGTTCGACTTGAGAAGCACCACCAGTAACACTCATCCAGCAGGGCTTTGCCTACTGAAGACTAAGTAGGAAGCTTAATCAAAAATACTAAAGAGGAGCTGGGCATGGTGGCACACACCTTTAATCCCAGCACTCGGGAGGCAGAGGTAGGAGGATCGCTGTGAGTTCAAGGCCACTACAAAGTTAACTACAAAGTTAATTCCAGGTCAGCCTGGGCCAGAGTGGTGAGACCCTACCTCGACAAACAAAAGAACAACAACAACAAAAAAAGTACTAAAGAGGGCTGGAGAGATGGCTCGGCAGTTAAGGTGCTTGCCTACAAAGTCAAAGAACCCAGGTTCCATTCCCCAGGACCCACATAAGCCAGATGCACAAGGTGGCACGTGCATCTGAAATTTGTTTGCAGTGGCTGGATGCCCTGGTGTGCCCATTCTCTCTCTCTCTCCCTCCCCCTCTTGCTCTTTCTCTTTCTCTCTCTCAAATAAAAAAATGTTAAGGGGCTGGATGCGTATTATGGGGTGACTGGAACTTCTGATGCATGTTGACATGCTGAGGTATGGGTGACCTGAATAAGCTCAGCAGACTGAGCCTGAGGGAACAAACTTTCCTGTTCAGAACCCAGTGTTCCATTTAGAGCAGTCACACGCAGGAGGAAGTATGGCCTCCTGAGACCTTGCAAAATGTGACAGACAAGTCTGCTTTGTTTAAAGAATCTTAGAATACCACAGCTATTATAAGAGGTTTGTGTTTGAGATGAAGCAAGAGATCAGGAGAGATTTAAGAAATAGTTAGAATAACAAGTGGCTTGTGTAAACTGCTATTGCACTAATGTTGTTCTTGCTAAGATGAGCGATGCTATATGACGGCTTGAGCCAGAAATAAAATCATCCATTTGCTTCTACTGCTGGGCATCCCTGTGTCCTCTCTTGTTGGGTGCGACACATTCTCAGGGGTCCCCACTCCCCTAGAGAGTGACGACAGTACATGTGTCCAGCAGTGGCTGGACACCCTGGCATGCCCATTCTCTCTCCCTCAAATAAATAAATAAATAAATAAATATCAAAAAAAAAAAAAAAAAAAAAAACTAAAGCTGGGTATGGTGGCACACACCTTTAATCCCAGCACTCGGCGGCAGAGGTAGGAGGATCGCCGAGAGTTCGAGGCCACCCTGAGACTACATAGTTAATTCCAGGTCAACCTGGACCAGAGTGAGACCCTACCTCGCAAAACCAAAAACAAACAAACAAACAAAAAAAAAAAACTAAAGAGAGGAAAAAACACTAAAGAGAAGCCTTTAATTCCAGCACTTGGGAGGCAGAAGTAGGAAGATCACCATGAGTTCGAGGCCACCGTGAGACGACTCCATAGTGAATTCCAGGTCAATATGGGTTGAGTGAGACCCCACCTTCAAAAACCAAAACAAAACAAAAAAACAAAAACAAAAAGACTAAAGAGGGCTGGAGGGGTGGATTAGTGGTTAAGGTGGTTAAGGTGCTTGTCTTTGAAGCCTAAGGACCCAGATTTGATTCCCCAAACCCACATAAGCCAGATGCACACGCGTCTGGAGTTCCTTTGCAGTAGCTGGAGGCCCTGGTAAGCCCATTCTCTCTCTCAATAAATAAGTAAAAATAGGGGTGGAGAGATGGCTTTGCGGCTAAGGCGCCTGCCTCCTAAGCCTAAGAACGCTGGTTCCAATCTCCAGGTCCCACGTTTAGCCAGATGCAAAGTAAGGCAAGGGCACAATGCTGCACTTGCCCACAAGGGGGCGCACGCATCTGGATTTTGCTCCCAGCAGCTGAGAGACTGCTGGCGCGCCCATTTCTGTCTCCCTCTCCCTCTCTGTCTATCTCTCTCTGTCTCTCTCTCCAAAAATAAATAAAAAATAATAAAAATTAATATAAATAAATAAATAAATAAATAAATAAATAAATAAAAATAACATTTAAAAAAACAACACTAAGAGCCAGGCGTGGTGGTGCACGCCTTTAATCTCAGCACTCGGGAGGCAGAGGTAGGAGGATCGCTGTGAGTTCAAGGCCACCCTGAGACTACAGAGTGAATTCCACGTCAGCCTGAGCTAGAGTGAGACACTACCTCAATCAATCAATCAATCAATCAATCAATAAATGTGGGGAACCATTGGGCACTAGGTAACCAAAAGTGCCTCCATCTTGAGTAATGACTCCATTTTGTGATAAGTTGTCTGTTCTGGAAAGTCACAAGGTCTGCAGTTGTTTGTTAACCCATGCACAGAGAAAGAACAATGTAACCCACAGAGAATGAGAAAGTCGTTATCTTGTGACCTTGGGGCTGGGACCTTATCCTGTTGAACATCTTGTGGCTTTGGGCTGGGACCTTATCCTGTTGAAATAGAACTGTAGCAATACCTAAACTGCTGACAAACTTCCCTGTTCTGCTGTATAAAAGGCACCCTGAGAAAAATAAAATTTGCAGCTTGATCAGACTCCTGTCTTGCTGTCGGTTCCTTGTGTCTCTTGTCCCTTTCATTTCAGGTTCTCTGGGGTCCGTGCTCCCATTGAAGCCCCGCTGGCCGGGGCAAATAAATAAATAAATAGTAAAACTTAAAAAAAAAACAAACACTAAAGGGAGTTGGGTGTGGTGGCACACACCTTTATCCCAGCACTTTGGAGGCAGAGGTAGAAGAGGATTGCTGTGAGTTCGAAGCCAGCCTAAGACTATGTAGTGAATTCTAGGTCAGCCTGGTCTACAGTGAGACCCTACCTTGAAAGACCCTCCCCCCCTCAAGAAAAAAAAAAAAAACTAAACTAAAGAGGGCTGGAGAGAGAGCTTCCCTGCCAATCCTAAGGATCCAGGTTTGATTTTCCAGTACCCATGTAAAGCCAGGTACACTAGGTGGCACATGGGTCTGGATTTTGCAGCAGCTGGAGGCCCTGGTACACCATTCTCTCTCTCTCTCTCTCTCTCTCTCTCTCAAATTAAAGCATTGTAGTGTAACATCATGTCATGTTGCCTTCTTCATCCTTATGTAGGTAACATCGACTGAGTCACAATCCCACCTTCAGTACTGCCGCCTTGACCACAACAGTGCCATCAGATAATCAACAGAAATAAGCCTACATGGTACCCATTTCACAGATAAGAAAACTGGACACTGTAACTGAATGACAAGGAATTTTATCAATGTCACACAGTAAAAGATGAAGCCACGATTTAAACATAAGCAATCCATCAAACTGACCTGTTATCAGGGGGCATCCATGGAAGAGAAATATACATATTTGAGGGCAGGAAGTCAGGACAGCTTTTACAGCCTTATCAGTGAGATTTACACAATATCCCATATGAATCTCCTAGTTGACAAGAGGGGAAAGAAAATAAGAAAAAAATATTTACAACAGCCACATGAAAAGTTTGGAAAGTATTTATAAAAAGAATAACAAAAAGAACACCTGCAAAAAAAATCTACATAGCAAGGATAACTGGGAGGCTGAGGAGGAGGGTCATTTTGAGTTAAAGGTCAACCTGGAGCTACAGAGTGAGTTCCAGCTCAGCCTGGGTTAGAATGAGACCCTACCTCAAAAAAAAAAAAAAAAACTAAAAAGAGCCGGATGTGGTGGTGCACGCTTTTAATCCCAGCACTCGGGAGGCAGAGGTAGGAGAATCGCCGAGAGTTCGAGGCCACCCTGAGACTACATAGTGAATTCCAGGTCAGCCTGGACCAGAGTGAAACCCTACCTCGAAAAACCAACCCCTCCCCCAAAAAAAAAAAACTTAAAAGGCTAAGCGTGGTGGTGCACACATTTAATCCCAGCACTCGGGAGGCAGAGGTAGGAGGGTTGTCAGGAGTTCAAGGTTACCCTGAAACTACATAGTGAATTCCAGGTCAGCCAGGGCTAGAGTAAAAACCAAGAAAAACAAACAAAAACCAACAACAAAAAGAGACAGACAGACAGAAAGACAGACGGGTGTCTTGGTACACTCCTATAATCCTAGCATTTGGGATGTGAGGACAGAGGATCAGAAGTTCAAGGCCAGACTTGACTACAGAGTTTTTTTTGTTTGTTTGTTTTTTTTTTTGGTTTTTCGAGGCAGGGTCTCACTCTAGTCCTGGTTCCTGGCTGACCTGGAATTCACTATGTAGTCTCAGGAAGGCCTTGAACTCACAGTGATTGGTGATCGTCCTACCTTTGCCTCCTGAGTGCTGGGATTAAAGGCGTGCACCACCACGCCCGCCTAAAACTTCTGTTTTTGCAGCATCTGGCAAGAGGTTGCTAAACCCTCCCTTTAGTTTCTCCTCTGATAATCATGCTACTTGCAAATCTTACCGAATCGTGTAATAACTGAGGCTGAGCTCTGACCAGTCAAAGTGAGGCACAAGACCGTCCCTTTGCTTTAAGGAATAGCTTTCAACAGATTTCTGTTGGTGTCTTCACCTGCCCGAAAATTTTTCTGGCTGCACACTCTTCTAAAGAACTAAAATTTTAACTTGCTGAAATACTTTAAACTGTGTGATCTTTCTCAGGACCCCAGACTCATTTCTATCACAAGGAAATAATTTATACACAAGCAGATTAGGCTGAGAACAGTTTAGTGGTGGAGCTCTTGACCACCACACACAAAGCTGTGGGATGGGCCTCATCACTGCCAACCGCAAATGAAATGAAGTGGGGATTAAATATGTTAATTGTGATTACTTATAGTAAAGAAGTGGAGAAGGGCAAATTATAACGGAATAAGATAATACGGTTAAAGTATAAAGTGCCTACGTGGGACCGAGGAATGGCTCAGCAGTTAAGGCCCTTGTACAAAAAGCCTAAGGAGCCAGGTTTGATTCCCAAGTACCCACGTAAAGCCAGATGATACACTAGGTGGTACATGCATCTGGAGTTGTTTGCAATGGCTAGAGGCCCTGGTGTTCCCATTCACTCTCTCTCAAATAAACAAATTAATTAAAAATACTTATTTATACTAGTAGTAATGACTCCCAGACATGTTAGTTTACACTTTTCAGAAAACTGTATGGTTGTATCTTTTTTAAAAAAGTTTTTATTTATTTATTTATTAGAGACAGTGAGAGGGAGAGAGAGAAGGAGGGAGAATGGGCGCTCCAGGGCTTCAAGCCACTGCAAATGAACTCCAGACGCATGCACCACCATTTGCACCTGGTTTACGTGGGACTTGGAGGATCAAACCTGGATCCTTAGACTTCGCAGGCATGTGCCTTAACCACTAAGCCATCTCTCCAGCCAGTTGTATCTTTTTATTATTGTTTGTTTTTTGGTTTTGGGTTTTTCTAAGTAGGGTCTCTAGCCCAGGCTGACCTGGGATTCACTATGTAGTCTCAGGTTGACCTTGAACTTGTGGTGATCCTACCTCTGCCTCCCAAGTGCTGGGATTAAAGGCATGTGCCACCACACCCAGCATAAGACATTCATCTTTTCTAAAAAGGATTTTCTGAGGATAATATAAAATTTAGTTACTGTTGCAGTCAGGTTTGAATTGCTGGTAGAAATCACCCAACCAAGAGCAGCTTGTGAGAAAAAAAGAGGTTTATTTTGGCTTACAGTCTCAAGGGGGACGCTCCATAATGGCAGACGAAACTGATGGCATGAGCAAAGAGTGGACATCACCCCCTGGCCAACATAAGGTGGACAACAGGAACAGGAGAGTGTGCCAAACACTGGCAAGGGGAAATCAGCTATAACACCCATAAGCCCACCCCCAACAATACCCTGCGCCTCCAAAGAGGCATTAATTCCCAGATCTCCACCAGCTGGGAACCTAGCATTCAGAACACCTAAGTTTATGGGGGACACCTGAATCAAACCACCGCAGTTACCATCATTTTTACAGACTTTTTTTTTTTTTTTTTTTTTTTTTTTGGTTTTCCGAGGTAGGGTCTCACTCTAGCCCAAGCTGACCTGGAATTTACTCTATTCTCATGGTGGCCTCGAACTCATGGCGATCCTCCTACCTCTGCCTCCTGAGTACTGGGATTAAAGGCGTGCGCCACCGCACCGGCCAACCTTTTTTCAGACTTTTTAAAGTTACCTCTATTTTCTTTGCACATGGTCCGCTGAGAAGTGCAAACACACCACTGTCAGATACCTGAACAAAGAAAAAAGAAACAGCCGATAGTGGAGGTGAGAGGAAAATTTTCTAAAATCCATCAATCATGTTGCTGTAACTTAGTCACCTCTCATTCTGCAAACATTTATTCTTGTCATACACACGTCTTGCTTTGTTACTTAATTAAGGCAAAATGCAAAATTAAATTAAAATTATCAATGACCAAAGCATAAAATGATCAACATTTTCAGGTTTTTTTTTTTTTTTTTTTTTGAGGTAGGGTTTCACTCTAGCCCAGGCTGACCTGGAATTCACTATGCCTCTAACTCATGGCATTCTTCCTCTGGAATTAAAGGCCTATGCCACCATGCCTAGCTCTTTGAACTTTTTTTTGGGGGGTGGGGCAGGGTTCGAGGTAGAGTCTTGCTTTAGCCCAAGCTGACCTGGCCAGGAATAGGAACTCACAGAGATCTTCCTACCCTGACTCCCGAGTGCTGGGATTAAAGACCCTCAGCCAGCTGCTTTTTGTTTCTTTGAGGCAGGGTCTCACTCTAGCCCAAACTGACCTGGAATTCACTCTGAAGCACCAGGCTGGCCTCAATTCGCAAAGATCCTCCTACCTCTGTCAGAACTAAAGGCATTCACCACCACACTTGGCTTTATTCTTCAGACTATGTGGGGTAATAACTGGGACACCCTGTCATCTGTATGGGTCAAATTTATATTTCATTTACCTGAGTAGCCGAGAAGTCCACACACTGCAAAAGTGGGCAGTTTTTCCCTAGTGCATGCAAGGACAGGTCGGTAATACTTAAGCAGCCTCCTAAGTCAACAATCCTTAGCAGTCGGCAGTTGCGTGCAAGAGCGAGGACGCCTTCATCAGTGACGCTGCGACATCCTCTCAGAGAAAGTTCACACAGCTCCGAACAGAACGAGGCCACAGCTTTTACTCCTGGGGAAACACAATTACTACTCCTGAACTATATATGTGCGTAAGCGTGTGTATTATAAAATTAAACTCTCCCAAAGGGCAGAATTTCTTTGGAGTAAGCACCAGAGAGACAGTGTCTTCATCCCAGCAGGAGACAGGTGCACAGATACCTGCAGGAATAGGCACGGGGAGCCTCCGTTATTTATGTATGTGTTTTTAATATTTTTCAGAGAGAGAAAGCGAAAGAAAGAGACTTGGCACACCAGGGCCTCCAGCCAATCCAGACTCATGTGCCATCTTGTGCACGTGTGAGCTTGTGTCACTTTGTGTGTCTGGCTTACATGGGATCTACAGATTGGACCTGTGCTTCAGGCTTTGCAGGCAAGTGCCTTAACTGCTGAGCCACTTCTTCAGTCCTAGAAGGAGGACTCTTTATAATGGCTGCTCCAGCCCTCACTCCTGACTTCTGTATCTGACCTAACATTTTCACTATTAAGTGACCTCTAGGGATGTATGATGGAAACATACAACTTGAGAAAGAGGAGACCAGGTGTGGTGGTTTGAATGGATGTCCCCCAACAGACTGAGTTTTATTAAAGCTTCTTGGAATTTCCAGCTACTAAGCTGAAGGTGGACTGGCATTCCAGCCTAGATATGCAAAGTAAATCAGTTCTGCTGGTGGTTCTCTGAGGTTTGGCTGCTGATTTTTTTGTTTGTTTTTTGGTTTTTCAAGGTAGGGTTTCACTCTAGCCCAGGCTGACCTGGAATTCACTATGTAGTCTCAGGGTGGCCTCAAACTCATGGCAAACTTCCTACCTCTGTCTCCCGAGTGCTGGGATTAAAGGCATGTGCCACCACGCCCCGCATGGCTGCTGGTTTTAATCTGAGTAAGACTTATTAAATGGATACCCTAACACTGCCACGTATGGGTAATGAAAAAATAAGGAAAACATTAACTTACTGAATTATAAAAATATTTTCCTTGGGCTGGAGAGATGGTTTAGTGGTTAAGGCATTTGCCTGCAAAATTGAAGGACCCAGGTTCAATTCCCTAGGACCCACATAAGCCAGATGCACAAGGGCGTGCACACAGCTGGAGTTCATTTGCAGTGGCTGGGGGCCCTAGCATGCCCATTTTCTCTCTCTTCTATTCTCTCTCAAATATATATATATTTCCCTTTGGCTGAAGAGAAGGCTTAGCAGTTAAGGCATTTGCCTGCAAAGCCAAAGGACTCTGGTTCGATTCTCCAGGACTCATGTAAGCCAGATGCACAAGGGGGCACATGCATCTAGAGCTAGTTTGCAGTGGCAGGATGCCCTGGTGTGCTCATTCTCTCTCTCTCTCTGCCTCTTTCTCTCTCACAAATAAATAAAATATATTAAAATTTTTTTTCTTTGGAAAAAATTCCAACAAGGTTATCATTAATACCTATAATCAAAGGGAAAAAATAAACATTTGTTCTTTGACCCATTAGTCATTTAAGTAAAAATGAAAACCTCAGGGCTGGAGAGATGGTTTAGTGGTTAAGGCATCTGCCTGCAAAGCCAAAGGATCCCGGTTTGACTCTCCAGGACCCATGTAAGCCAGATACACAAGGGGGTGCATGCATCTGGAGTTCGTTTGCAGTGGCTGGAGGCCCTGGTGCACCCATTCTCTCTCTCTCTGTCTCTTTCTGTCTCTGTCAAATAAATAAATAAATAAAATATTTTTAAAATGTTTTTAAAAAATGAAAAACTCAGACTGGAGAGATGGCTTAGTGGTTAAAGTGCTTGCCTGCAAAGCCAAAGGACCCAGGTTTGATTCCCCAGTACCCACATAAAGGCAGATGTACAAGGAGGTGCATGCATCAGGAATTCGTTTGGTAGAAGCCTGGGTGTGCTCATGCTCTCTGCCTGGTGTGGTGGTGCACACCTTTGATCCCAGCACCTAGGATTAAAGTTTGAGGCCAGCCTGAGACTACAATTCCAGGTCAGCCTGGGCTAAAGCGAGACCCTACCTCAAAACACCAAAACAAATAGATACTTTTTTTTTTAAAAGGACATACTTTGCAAATTAAGCCTTACAGTCATTTCTAGAACTAAATACTAAGTAGGAATATTACAAAAGCCATCAGATGTTCTGGATTCTGTGGTCCGAAACAAAGATTTGGTAATTAACATCTTTTCAGCATTGGGGCTGAAGCTGTTCAAAGGTACTGGTCAAACCAGAATATCTCCATTCCCGAACTCTGCCTGCCATTTTACAATGCGTGAGTTTCTGGTTCCCAGAAGTGACTCAGGCTACCTACCTATCACACTTGCAAATGAATTGTGACTTCCCAAATCATATTACTGATTATCATTCTCCTGAAGTCTGGAATAAAAGAATCCCAATGATCCCACTGCTTCAGAAAAAAAAAAAAAATCAGCTAGGCATGGTGGCACACACCTTTAATCCCAGCACCCAGGAGGCAGAAGTAGAAGGATTGCTGTGAGTTTGAGGCCACCCTGAGACTACATTCCAAGTCAGCCTAGGCTACAGTGAGACCCTACCTTGAAAAAACAACCAAACAAACAAAAAATCCTAGTCTGGGGCTGGAGAAATGGCTTAGCAGTTAAGGCGTTTGCCTGCAAAGCCAAAGGACTCTGGTTTGATTCCCTAGGACCCACGTAAGCCAGATGCACAAGGAGACAAGGAGGTGCATGCGTCTGGAGTTCGTCTGCAGTGGTGAAGGCCCTGGCATACCTGTTCTTTCTCTCTGCCTCTTCCTCTCTTAAATAAATAAATAAATAAATAAATAAATAAATAAATAAATGAATATGTTTTTAAAAAATCTAGTCTGTAAGGGAAATTGTTCTCCATCTGCTCAGCTTTCTCCAATGAAGTTTGTCTCTGCTGCTAAGCTGAGCCTTTTCCTCTTGTTATTGGCTTTTTTTCCCCTTTTGTTTTACTTTCTTAATTTTTGTTTTGTTTTGTTTTTCAGGGTAGGGTCTCACTCTAGCCCAGGCTGATCTGGAATTCACTCTGTATTCTCAGGGTGGCCTTGAACTCATGGCGATCCTCCTACCTCGGCCTCCCAAATCCTGGAATTAATAGCATGCGCCACCAGGCCCGGCCAATTTTTTTTTTTTTCTTTTCTCTAACATCTGTCCTAATTCAATTCCTAAGCCACCCACATAAACTGGACACAAAAAGTGGCACAAACATCTGGTGCACCCTCCCCACATGCAAATAAATCAAATTAAAGAGAACCATCTTTTCAGCAAAAAGATGACGGGGGGGAGAACAAATGGCAGAGCTAAGTGCAACTCTGAGGAGCAGCCCAGCAAGGACCTAAGGCAGACCAAAGCCTGGCACCTCTGCCCTTGTTTTGTGTCTCCTTTCCTCTCTCTGAAGGCGCACAGGTAAATCATCCAAAACCTGTAGACACCTTGAATTCTAGGAAGTCAAAACCTCACAGGATAAACCACCTCCTCCCCCAGAAGAGGGCAACTACTCATGGGGGGCTGCACCTGGGAACAGAAGGAAGCGTTTTAGGAATCAGATTAGGCTCCCACTTTGATCAGAGCTGCTTAAATATGCACATCTCTTCTCCTGACCCACTCCTTTCCCTAAACCTAAAGCCTGTGGCCATACTTCAAAGACAAACAGGTTATTAGATCCTTTTATCTGGATCTCTTCCAAATATGCATTGATTAAATCTCTTTTGTCTGCATTCATCATTCCTCAGTTTTCCTTTTTTTCTCTTTTCTTTTCTTTTTCCTTTCCTTTCCCTTTTTCTTCCTTCCTTCCTTCCTTCCTTCCTTCCTTCCTTTCTTTCTTTCTTTCTTTCTTTCTTTTTTTTTTTTTTTTTGAGGTAGGGTCTCACTCTAGCCCAGGCTGACCTGGAATTCACTCTGTATTCTCAGGGTGGCCTCGAATTTACCGCCATCCTCCTACCTCTGCCTCCCAGTGCTGGGATTAAAGGCATGAGCCACCACGCCCGGCTTTTTTTTTTTTTGAGGCAGGGTCTCACTCTAGCCCTGACATACTTTCTCCTCTGCTCCAAATTATATTAGGCACTAGGCAAAAATCAGCCCAATTATTGAGTGATAACAAATATACCTTCTGAAGTTATGCAATCTCTGTTTTCTCTTGAGGATCTTAACTTTAATACCTTCAGTTTTCGGCAGTTACACAGGTGCTGGAGAGCAGCGTCTGAGATGTCACAGCTCTGGAGATACAGTCTTTGGACTTCAGAATGTAAAATCTGTAACAAAAACATAACTTTGAAAAACAAAGTTTTCTATAAACATTTACTCCATACTCAGTGCCTTGATGGCCATAACAGGTAAATAACTGATGGAAAAAAAAAAAAGCAAGGAATGTAGAATTTTAACCACTAGGAGACGGACAAAACAGGAGAAAACCAAGCCAGCTTCTAGCCTGAACCACAACACTCAGTGCCCCCTGTCCTGACTGCTGAGCTGGCTGGTGCAGACTTAGGACTCCTCCATCTGAGGAGCATGGCCACCGTAGGGAATGACTATCTTCTGGCAGTTCTTACCGTCATGAGGAGATGGGGTTAGTGTGGCTCTCTGATCAGCAGGTGTTTTTTTTTTTTTTTTTTTTTTTTTTTTTTTCCCCAAGGATAAATCCTCACCTGAAATGCCCTCAGCCAACTCCAGAATCCACTGAGTTATCAGGTCGTCCCTGCAAAACTCATACCTTCAGCATGATCTCTCCTCTGCTGTAACTAGAATCTTCACTAGCTCTTAGTAGACTGAAAAAATCACTCTTGTTGGAAGTCAGACAGAGGAACAACATTGCTTTCTCACTAAGTCTGAGGTAGATACATCTCTTCCACATAAGCTATGATAATAATTGCCTAAATTAGAGTTCAGGATTTCATGGTGTTTGCCAGCCTATAAAGTCTGAAGGACGAGTGGAACGCAGCGTTTCATGTCGTATCTGTCTCCTTTGCTACCTCAACCTTTGAGTCAGATCTACTCAGCTCTGCATGTAGAGATGTTCCAGATCTGATAATGTTTAATCCAAAATTATAGTGCAGGTTTAACTTGACCTGGATTTGCCTAGTCTCTCCCCATACCTCTTTTAAGGCTAAAGAAGCCGACCAGCCACGACTTCCAGAAAGCCCAGATTCTGAAAGGAACAAAGATGTGGCACCTGAGTTCTTGGAAAACATTTACCTATTCCCAGAAAAGACATGTACATTGCTTCTCTTTGCTAGCATCTCTCTCTTCCTCCCACATTATTCCTGTCTTGTATCTATAACCATCATTCCTCCTGCAGTTGGGAACCTAATTTATGAACAAATTTCCCTCTTCTCATCTATCAGCCACTAAATAAAAGCCTCTCTGTGGGGTGGAGAGGTGGCTCAGCAGTTAAAGGCACTTGCTTACAGAGCCTAACTGCAAGTACCTACTTGTAAAACCAGATGCACAAAGTGGCACATGCATCTGAAGATCATTTGCAATGACAAGAGGCCTCGGTGTGCACATTTCTCTCTCTCTCTTTCCCCTCTCTCTCTCCTTGAAAATAAATAAAAATAACAATTTTTTAAGCCAGTGTGGTGGTGCACACCTTTAATCCCAGTACTTGGGAGGTAGAGGTAGGAGGACTGCCATGAGTTCAAGGTCACCCTGAGACCACATAGTGAATTCCAGATCAGTCTGAGTTAGAGCAAGAACTTACCTTGAAAAACCAAAAATAAATAAGTAAATTTTTAAAAGAAGCTGGGCTTGGTGGTACACACCTTCAATCCCAGCACTCAGGAGGCAGAGGTGGGAAGATTACTGTGAGTTCGAGGCCACTCTGGGACTACATAGTGAATTCCAGGTCAGCCTGAGCTAGAGTGAGAACCTGCTTCGGAAAAACAACAACACCCCCCCCCTTTATTTTTTCGAGGTAGTGTCTCATTCTATAGCCCAGGCTGACCTGGAATTCACTAGGTAGTCTCGGGGTGGCCTTGAACTCACGGTGATCCTCCTACCTCAGCCTCCTGAGTGCTGGGATTAAAGGTGTGCGCCACCACGCCCAGCCAGAAAAAAAGTTTTTATAAAGCCTTTCTTTTTCTCTCAGACATTGGTTATTATAAGCAAGACACTTCATTATAGGGTTTTAATATTGCTTCCTCATTCTAATTATCATCTCTTTTAAAATATCTATTTATTTGAGAATATATGTATTTATATTCACATACATATACACATCAGGGACTCCTGCCACTGTAAATGAACTCCAGAGGCACGTGCCACTTTGTGCATCTGGCTTTATGTGGGTACTGAAGAACAGAACTCAGAGCATCAATCATTTTTTTAGTAATTTAAAAAATTTTTTATTTATTACACAGAAAGAGAATGGGCACACAAGGGCCTCTAGTGACTCCAGATGCATGTGCTACTATGTGCATCTGGTTTATGTGGGTTTTGGGGAGCTGAACCTAGGTCCTTAGGCTTTGCAGGCACGTGTATTAACTATTAAGCCATCTCTACAGCCCCATTTTCTTTTCCCTTTCCTTTCCTTTCCTTTCCTTTCCTTTCCTTTCTCCTTTCCTTTAGGGTCTTGTTCTAGCCCAGATTGACCTGGGATTCACTATGTAGTTTCATGGTGGCCTCAAACTTGCAGCGATCCTCCTACTTCTGCCTCCTGAGTGCTGGGATTAAAGCATGCACCATCATGTCTGGTGGTTTATGATTGGTTATTATAAGCAAGACACTTCATTATAGGGTTTTAATATTGCTTCCTCATTGTAATTATCATCTCTTTTAAAATATCTATTTATTTGAGAATATATGTATTTATATTCACATACATATACACATCAGGGACTCCTGCCACTGTAAATGAACTCCAGAGGCACGTGCCACTTTGTGCATCTGGCTTTATGTGGGTACTGAAGAACAGAACTCAGAGCATCAATCATTTTTTTAGTAATTTAAAAAATTTTTTATTTATTACACAGAAAGAGAATGGGCACACAAGGGCCTCTAGTGACTCCAGATGCATGTGCTACTATGTGCATCTGGTTTATGTGGGTTTTGGGGAGCTGAACCTAGGTCCTTAGGCTTTGCAGGCAAGTTGTATTAACTATTAAGCCATCTCTACAGCCCCATTTTCTTTTCCTCCTTTCCTTTCCTTTCCTTTCCTTTCCTTTCCTTTCCTTTCCTTTCCTTTCCTTTCCTTTCCTTTCCTTTCCTTTCCTTTCCTTCTTTCCTTTCTTTTTACTTCCTTCCTTCCTTTCTCCCTCCCTCCCTCTCTCTCTCTTTCTTTCTTTCTTTTTGAGGTAGGGTCTTGTTCTAGCCCAGATTGACCTGGGATTCACTATGTAGTTTCATGGTGGCCTCAAACTTGCAGCGATCCTCCTACCTCTGCCTCCTGAGTGCTGGGATTAAAGCATGCACCATCATGCCTGGTGAAACACTTTTTTAAAAAAATATATTTTATTTATTTATTTGAGAGAGAGAGAAAGGAGAGAGAGAGAATGGGTGCGCCAGGGCCTCCAGCCACTGCAAACGCCTTTCCAGATGGTATGGGTCCTGGAGAATGGAACCTGGATCCCTTTTGCATCTGGCCTATGCCATCTCTCCAGGGTCCTGGAGAATGGAACCTGGATCCTATGTATTCTCAGGGTTGCAGGCAAGTGCCTTAACCTCTAAGCCATCTCTCCAGCCCCCCACTTTTTTTTTTGGTTTTTCGAGGTAGGGTCTCACTCTAGCTCAGGTTGACCTGGAATTCACTATGTATTCTCAGGGTGGCCTGGAACTCACAGCAATCCTCCTACCTCTGCCTCCCGAGTGCTGGGATTAAAGGTGTGCACCACCACACCCGGCCACATTTGGCTTTTTTGAAGTAGAATCTCATTCTGTAGCCCAGGATGGCCTCAAATTTAAAGTGATCTTGCCAGATGTGGTGGCGCACGCCTTTAATCCCAGCACTGGGGAGGCAGAGGGAGGAGGATTGCCATGAGTTCCAGACCAGCCTGGGACTACAGAGGGAGTTCCAAGTCAGCCTGGGCTAGAGTGAGACCCCACAAAAACAAAAACAAAACAAAACAAAACAAAACAAACAAACAAAAAACCAAATAAGTTGACTGGAGAGATGTCGTAGCCGTTAAGGCACTTGCCATGCAAAGCCCAAGAACCCAGGTTTGATTCCCCAGAACCCACATAAGCCAGATGTACATTTTGGGACATGTGTCTGGAGTTTGTTAGCAGTGGTTAGAAAGAAGCCTGGCGCTCCCATTCTCTCTCTCTTCCTCATAAATAAAAAAATACATCTTAAATATAACAACAAGTTCCAGACTAGAGTGAAACTCTACCTCAAAAAACAAACAAAAAACACAACAAAAATATGGGCTGAAGAGATGGCTTAGTGGTTAAAGCACTTTCCTGCAAAGCCTAAGAACCCAGGTTCAATTCTCCAGAACCCACGTAAGGCAGTTGTACACGGTGGCATATGCGTCTTGAGTTTGTTTGCAGTGGCTAGCAGCTATGGCATGCCCATTTTCTCTTCCCCCTCTCTCTTTCATGAATAATGAAAATAAAAAAATATTTTTAAACATTTATATATATGTTATGACACTTCCGACACTTACTTTAAAGTTACACATACTTACCTCACTTATATTTGCATCTGTTATCTGACCCCGCAAGCTCATTATTTTAATGAGTCTATCTTTGATGTTGGGAGGCAAAGGCTTAATTTCTGAGATGTATCTGGAAATATTAACTTCAAGGCACCGGAGACATCTGGAAGGAATACAGACATAGTATAGTAAATTACACTGCACTTACACTCAGTACTAATACTTGTCAAGGTTACTTGTTAGCATGGATGGATGGATGGATGGATTTGAGAGAAAGAGAGGGAGAGAGAATGTGCACACCAGAGCCTCCAGCTACCTCAAAGGAACACCAGATGTATGTACCACCTTGTGCATCTGGCTTACATGGGTTCTGAGGAATCAAGGTACTAAGAAAAACCAAAAAGAAATGATGAAACAGGTCTTGAGGTTACATCTTTTTTTTTTTTTGAGGTAGGGTCTTGCTCCAGAGCCCAGGCTGACCTGGAATTCACTATGTAGTCTCACACTCACAGTGATCCTCCTGCCCTAGACTTCTGAATGCTGGGAATAAAGGCGTGCATCAACACTCCTGGCTCCCTTTCCTGTTTGTATCCCTTGTCTCTCAACTGCTGAGCAATCCATCTAGCCCCTAAGGTTTATATTTTGTTTTATTTTTTTAAAAATGTATTTTTTTTTATTTGAGAGAGAAAGAGAGAATGAGAGAATGGTTGCACCACAGCCTCAAGCCGCTGCAAACAAACTCTAGACACATGTGCCAATTTCTGCATCTAGCTTACATGGGTCCTGGGGAATTGAACCATGGTCCTTTGGCTTTGCAGGCAAGCTCCTTAACTGCTAAGCCAGCTCTCCAGCCCTATTTTATTATTATTTTTTATTTTTTTATTATTTTTTATTTATTTTTGGAGAGAGAGAGAGAGACAGAGAGACAGAGAGAGAGAGAGAGAGAGAGGAAGACAGAGGTGGGTGCGCCAGCAGTCTCTCAGCGGCTGTGAACGAAATCCAGATGCGTGCGCCCCCTTGTGGTCAAGTGCAGCATTGCGCCCTTGCATCACTTTGCATCTGGCTAAACGTGGGACCTGGAGATTGGAACCGGGTTCTTAGGCTTAGCAGGCAGGCGCCTTAACTGCTAAGCCATCTCTCCAGCCCTATTTTTTTGTTTTTTGAGGTAGAGTCTTCCTGTACCCAGACTGACCTAGAACTCAGTGATCCTCCTACCTCTGCCTCCCAAATGGCTAATTATTATTTTTTTTTCCAAGGTAGGGTCTTACTCTAGCTTAGGTTAACCTGGAATTCACTATGTAGTCTCAGGGTGGCCTCGAACTCACGGCAATCCTCCTACCTCTGACTCCCAAGTGCTGGGATTAAAGACGTGCGCCACCATGCCCGGCCCAAGTGGCTAATTTTAAAAAATAGACACTTAAAGCTATAAATTTCCCTTTTACCTTCATTGTATACCAAACTTTTTGGTATATTGTATTTTCATTACCATTTAATTCTAGACTTTTTTTTTTTTTTTTTTTTTTTTTTTTTTTTTTGTTTTTGAGGTAGGGTCTCACTCTGGTCAGGCTGACCTGGAATTCACTATGTAGTCTCAGGATGGCCTCGAACTCATGGCAATCCTCCTCCCTCTGCCTCCCAGGTGCTGGGATTAAAGGCGTGTGCCACCATGCCTGGCAATAGTGGTTTTTAAAAAATATTTTACTTTTATTTATTTATGTGTAAGAGAGAAAGAAGGGAGAGAGAGAATGGGCATACCAGGGTTTGTAGCCACTGCAGACGAACTCCAGATACATGAGCCACCTTGTGCATTTGGCTTATGTGGGTCCTGGGGAATCAAACTGAGGTCCTTTGGCTTTGCAGGCAAGTGCCTTAACCACTAAGCCATCTCTCCAGCCCCCAATAGTGAGCTTAATTTCCATGAGTTTGTATATGTATATAGTCTTTCTTGCTGGTGATCTGTAGTTTTATTCCATCATGATCAGTTAGGAGTACAAAGGGCTGGAAAGATGGCTTAGTGGCTAAATGCTTGCCTATGAAGCCTAAGGACCCTGGTTCGAGGCTCAATTCCCCAGGACCCATGTAAGCCAGATGCACAAGGTGGCTCATGCATCTGGAGTTTGTTTGCAGTGGCTGGAGGCCCTGGTGCACCCATTCTCTCCCTCTCTCTCTCAATCTGCCTCTTTCTCTGTCTGTTGCTAAGAAATAAATAAAGATAAACAAACAAACAAACAAAAAAGATGGCTTAGCAGTTAAGGTGCTTGGCTGCAAAGCTGAAGGACCCAGGTTTGATTCCCAAGTACCTATGTGAAGCCAGATGCACAAGGTGGCATATGCATCTGAAGTTTGTTTGCAGTGGCTAGAGGCCCTGGAGCACCCACCCATTCTCTCTCCATATATATATACATTGTTAGGGTCTGAGAATTGTGCAGTAATGGAGACAGAGGCGGAGGTTTGAGCTCAAGCTTACAAAAGATGTTATTGAAGCCGCAGAGAGAAAACCAGGACTAATCAACCAGGGCATAGTGAGGCTCCGAAGCTGAAGCTGCAGCCCTGAGGGGTTGGGAAGAAGAGTTTATAAAGGGAAAAACCACAAGGTGGGAGATCAACATTACAAGGCAGGAGATATTGGGTTGATTTTCAAAGTAACTGACTAGTTTGAAAGTTTAAAAACAGGCGCACACAAACCAGGAATTTAAAGTGAGGTGGGAAACTGAGGCGGGAACCACAGGATGTCTGCTGGAGTGTTTCTAGCTGATAACCTTTACAAGCATTACAAGCAGGTTTGACATGCACAGTAAACAGCAATTCCAGGAACGACCAGGCAGGCGTGTGGAGCACGTCACTCAAGGGTCATAGCTAGGGAATGGTGGCAACAAGACAGAAAACAGCAAAATGGAGTCAGCCAGGCTACGTGGGTCCTTACAAACTGTCCTTAGCAAAAGCAAGCAAGCTTGATTACAAAAGCAGAATTTTTGCAGTCAGCACCAGGTACAAAGTGGGACCTGACAACATACGTATGTGTAAATGTCTCTCTGTGTGTATTTATCTGCCTTTTTCTTACTCTCAAATATATTTTTTTCAAGGTAGGGTCTCACTCTAGCCCAGGCTGACCTGGAATTCACTCTGTACTCTCAGGGTGGCCTCGAACTCACAGCCATCCTTCAACCTCTGCTTCCCGAGTGCTGGGATTAAAGGTGTGCACCACCACGCCCGGCTCCAAACCTTTGTCTTGAAGACAAAGGTAGTCTTGGGAGCCAGGCGTGCTGGGTGGCGCACACCTTCAATCCCAGCACTCGGGAGGCAGAGGTAGGAGAGTTCTCCAGACCATCCTGAGACTTCATAGTGAATTCCAGGTCAGCCTGGGCCAGAGTGAGACCCTACCTCAGGGGGTGGGGGGAGGAAAGTTAGTCTTGGCCAGTTCCATCTCCTGACTGCAGGAGATTCACAGATTCACAATCTTTGTCTTGAGACAAAAACTCTGAAATGGGTAGTAATCAGTCCATTCCAAAAGACAGTCACTGGCCTGCCTCATAAAACAATTGAAAAGTCAGATAACAATCCCTGACCCCTCCAGCCATTGCTTCTCCTCTGCTTTCTCCTCCTCTCCTCAGGTGCTGCAGCTCTCAGAAGCCAGAGACATCCCTGACTCCCCCACCCCCACCCCACCCCACCCCCGGCCTCAGCTCATAGGGACCTCCTCAAGCCCCCACTCTCATGTCTCAGCGACAGCTTTTTCTGCTAACATTTGCTGCCACATGGTAAGACAGTGACTCTACTCTCCCCTGTGAGGGTCTTCATTTACCAGTCATAAACAGTGACCACGTAAATTGTTCCTGACACCGGATAAAGTTAATAGAACCTGCCCATCAACTCCATGCCTTCCCGGCAGGGATTCGGGCCATGCCCACAGGTTAGAGTCTTCCTAAGGAAAAAGAACAAAAAAAAAAAGTGTTGGTTCAAACTGCAAGCAGCTGCTACCCTGTCTTCAAGACTCCCCGCTTTCACCTTACCTAAATCAAATCATATTTCCAGAAATTTCAATTTAATATTTCATTGTGTATTCCTATTAAACTAGACCTTGCTTATTTCCTCTGATGTAAAACTCATTCTCGTCTTCTACGCTGAGGAACCAAAAAAAATTATTAACTAAGTTGCTACATTTAGCTTCTGTAACCCTGCTTGCTCGCTTGCAGGTGCAGCCATTTTTGTATGTTGAAACAAGTTGTAATTGCATTGTTGAAATAAGCCCCCTGGAAATTCCTCAGCTTATCAGTTCCCTTAATTTACTGTTGTAAACCAAGTTAAAGTTTCTTCTTCCTTACTTAGGAGACAACATTCAATAGCCAGAGGACAGTACTGCCATTATAGAACAGTCATTCTAAACAAAGAAGCCCAGGCCTGACTCAGATAAGGAACTAGCTAACGAATGTGCTGACCTCCACCTCTGTAATCTATGCATGCTTGCCCAGCAGTAAATTCCCCCCTGCTCGGCTTCTGGGGAGTCTCCACCTGCAGGACCTTCCAGAGATACTCAGCCACGGGGGTCTCCGGTCCTTGCAACAGATAAGTTCTGCAAACCATCTACTGACCTGAGATGTGACCCCTTTCCCACTCCTCCCCCTATATAAACCCCTTCCCTCTAAGGCCCAGGGCTCTCTTTCTCACTCGTGTGAGGGACTTGGCACTTCATATGCCTCCCTCACATTTACTGTGATTTTCTCTTTGGAATGCCATAATGTCATGAGTCAGTTTTTATTTATTTACTTATTTACTTATTTATTTATTTATTTAATTTATTTATTTGAGGTAGGGTCTCATTCTGGCTCAGGCTGACCTGGAATTCACTATGTAGTCTCAGGGTGGCCTAGAACTCTCAGCGATCCCCCTACTTCTGCCTCCCGAGTACTGGGATTAAAAGCGTGTGCCACCACACAACTTTTATACTTACATACAAAAAATGCATATTTCCCTCCCCTGCCCCCATACCCCTTTAGAACTCCAATCTCCATCATATTCCCTCCCTCTCTCCATTAGTCTCTCTTTTAATCTGATATCATCATCTTTTTCTTCTATTATGAGGGTCTTGTGAAGGTACTGCTGGGCACTGCAAGGTCATTTATTTATTTATATTTTGATTTTTCGAAGTAGGGTCTTGTTCTAGCCCAGCCTGACCTAGAATTTACTATGTAGTCTCAGGATGGCCTTGAATTTATAGCAATCCTCCTACCTCTGCCTCCTGAGTGCTGGGATTAAAGTTGTACACCACCACACCCAGCCATGAGTCAATCTTTTATTTGCCTGCTTATAAAGTTTGTTTTAGCAGCTCCAGTTCCAAATGGTTTCAGAAGTACCTGTTGCTACTTGGGATCTGAGACTGCCTCCCAGTATGTCTTAGAACAAGACTGAATCCATGTTCCTGCTGCAGTCCCACCAGGCCACACACCCACCTTAATCTCCACAATCAGAACCATGGGACCCGAACTAGTTCCCACAACATCCCCACCCTGGCTTCCGATCTAATGACAGAGTTGGGAATGTCAGAACCAGAATGACTCCATCTTTGCACTCTGAATGCCAATTATAACCCAACGCATCCCTCCCAATTATCACATTCCTGGAAAGACCAGTACCACCCATCCCCATTTATCACCTTCCTAGAATGGCCCAAACCACCTGTCTGAGTATCACTTCTCTGAAGTGGCTCAAGCCTGAGGCAAGGAGGACTACCCAGCAAACAAGGAATTCCAATGCCCCCAGGGCCCCATAAATATCACTATCCCAGTCTGTATGGGAGGTGGGGTTTTGACCTGCCTGGTTAGAGGCCTTCTCAGGATGCCTCAGAAAACCCTGCCTTTGAGCTGGATCTTCCCTCTTGGTTTTTTTTTTTCCCACTTTTTTTTTTAATTTAAATTTTTTAAATTGACAACTTCTATACTTACATACAAAAAAATGCATGATATTTCCCTCCCATGCCCCTTTAGAACTGCAATCTCCATCATATCATATCCTTTCCCTCTCTCCATTAGTCTTTTGTTTTGTTTTGTTTTTCGAGGTAGGGTCTCACTCTAGTCCAGGCTGACCTGGAATTAACTCTGTAGTCTCAGGGTGGCCTCGAACTCACGGTGATCCTCCTACCTCTGCCTCCAGAGTGCTGGGATTAAAGGCGTGCGCCACCATGCCCGGCTTAGTCTCTCTTTTAATTTGATGTCATCATCTTTTTCAGGCTCCCACTTTTTTTTCTTTTTGGTTTTTGAGGTAAGGTTTCACCTAGCCCATGCTGACCTGGAATGCACTGTGTATTCTCAGGGCTACCTCTGCTTCCCTAATGCTGGGATTAAAGGTGTGCACCACCACACCAGCCCTTTTCCTGCTTTTTCTAACATTGGGCACTCAGTCATTAGCACTAGTCAATCAGGACTAGAGCTAGACCCTACCTCAGAGGAAAAATTTTTTAAAAAGCCGGACGTGGTGGATCACACCTTTAATCCCAACAGAAGTAGGACTGCCTTGAGTTCAAGGCAAGCTTGAAACTACATAATGAATACCAGGTCAGCCTGGGCTAGAGAAAGACCCTACCTTGAAAAACCAAAAATAAATAAAATAAAAATTACAAAGGCAGCCGGGCGTGGTGGCGCACGCCTTTAATCCCAGCACTGGGGAGGAAGAGGTAGGAGGATCACTGTGAGTTCAAGGCCACCCTGAGACTACACAGTTACTTCCAGGTCAGCCTGAGCCAGAGTGACACCCTACCTCGAAAAACCAAAAATAAATAAAATAAAAATTACAAAGGCATCCTGTAAGTGATAAAGTGGCAAAGGGAAGGAGAAAGGAAAAGAAGGCAGAAAATTAGTAGGAAGGGCTGACACAATCAAAGCACAGAATAAGCATGCATGGGAAAGTCAGTGGAATTCAATCAGTTGTACAACTAGTATTAATAATTATAATGTTCAACTGATTTATTTATTTATTTATTTGAGAGAGAGCAAGAAGAAACAGATAGAGAATGGGTGTGCCAGGGCCTTTAGTCACTGCAAATGAACTCCAGACACATGTGCCAGTTTGTACATTTGGTGTTACATGGGTACTGGGGAATTGAACTCAGGTCCTTGGGCTTTGCAGGCAAGCACCTTAACCACTGAGCCATCTCTCCAGCCCATGTTCAACATACTGCAAAGAGACTGCAGTTATCCTGACCCTAGTGTGCTGAGTCCTATGTGGCATGGTGTCAAACAATCCTAAAAGAGGAAGGGTGCAGTATAAGACATGCTACAACACAACTTAAGAATTTAAGAGTGAACTGGGCGTGGTGGCACATGCCTTTAATCCCAGCACTCAGGAGGCAGAGATAGGAGGATCGCCGAGAGTTGGAAGCCAGCCTGGGAGTAAAGAGTAAATTCCAGGTCAGTTGGGACCAGTGTGAAACCCTGGGGGTTGGGGGGGGATTTAAGAGTAGGGACCAAGAAGCACTGTCTCAAAGAAAAGAGGCTCGGACCCCTAAGACTACAGAGTGAATTCTAGGTCAGCCTGAGCTAGAGTGAGACCCTACCTCGAAAAACCAAACAACAAACAAACAAACAAACAAACAAAAAGCTGGACATGGTGGCACACACCTTTAATCCCAGCACTGGAGAAGCAGAGGTAGGAGAATCGCCTTAAATTCGAGGCCACCCTGAGACTACAGAGTGAATTCCAGGTCAGCCTGGGCTAGAGTGGGACCCTACCTCAACAAACAAACAAACAAACAAACAAACAAACAAACAAACAAACAAACAAACAGAAAGGAAGGAAAGGAAAGGAAAGGAAAGGAAAGGAAAGGAAAGGAAAGGAAAGGAAAGGAAAGGAAAGGAAAGGAAAGGGGCTCCGAAGCCCCAGTCCACTGTGTATTACAAGCTGATTGACTATTAGCATAGCATTGATCGTCTTGGGCGCACTTTCCCTGTGTTATTTTAAGACACAGCAAGTGTTTACAAGAAGGGAAGTATGTGGGCCAGCAGGGCACTGTGACCTGTGGCTGCTTAGGAGAAAGAGGCACTGCATTCCTTAACCTGCACTGGCACACATGTTTATCTAGCTTTGCCATTACAAAGATTCTTGACTTTGCTCTCAGGCCAAGCTTGCTTTCAGCAGAGGTCAGGCAATATCTAACACTAGAGGAATCTTGCATGTCTATAAAACAAGGACGTGGGGTATACTTTCTTAGCTACTCCCATCACCTGAAGCAAAGCCACTGCCGCCCTGGAGCCTTTTCTCAATGGTTTCTCCTAGTCTCTGCCTGGGTTTCTGATGGATTTACTCAGTTAAGAAGCTGGCAGTAAGGCAGAGGTAAAAGGAGAGCTGAGTTTGAGGCCAGCCTGGGACTACAGAGTGAGTTCCAGGTCAGCCTGAGCTAGAGACCCTACCTCGAAAAAAACAAAAACTGGGCTGGAGAGATGGCTTAGTGGTTAAGGCACCTGCTTGCTAAGCCTAAGAACGTCGGTTCCAATCTCCAGGGGTTCCAATCTCCAGGTCCCACGTTTAGCCAGATGCAAAGTGATGCAAGGGTGCAATGCTGCACTTGACCACAAGGGGGCGCACACATCTGGAGTTCATTCACAGCAGCTGAGAGACTGCTGGCACACCCATTCTCTGTCTTCTTCTCCCTCTCTCAAAAAAAAAAAAAAAAAAAAAAAAGACTAAAAGAAGGTGGGGAGCCGGTCATGGTGGCTCACACCTTTAATTTTAGTGCTCAGTACTCTGGAGGCAGAGGTAGGAGGATCACCTTGAGTTTGAGGCCACCCTGAGAATACAGAGTGAATTCTAGGTCAGCCTGAGCTAGAGTGAAACCCCACTTTAAAAAAAAAAAAAAAAAAAAGGTGATAGGTTGGCCTAGTGTGGTCGTGCACACCTTTAGTCCCGGCACTCAGAAGGCTGAAGTGGGAGCATTGCTGTGAGTTCGAGGCCAGCCTGGAGCTAGAATGAGTTCCAGGTCAGTGTTGGGTAGGGCAGAGTGAGATCCTGCTTTGAAAAAAACAAAACAAACAAACAAAAACAGCTGATGATATTTACTGGGCATCACTTACTGTATCAAGTTATAACTCTGGAAGAGTCTGGAGAATGGGCTGGCTGGGTAGCAGGTGAATGTGTTATCCTTGTCTTGGACCAGGGGCTGGCCTCTGGGTAAAATCTGGCTTGTTGCCTACTTTATAAAGTTTTCATGGGACATAGTTATGCCCAATCATTTATGTACTGTCTGTGTTTTCACACAATAATGGTAAAGCTGAGTAATTATGAGAAACTGTATGTCCAGAGAGAGAGAGAGAGAGAGAGAGGCAGACAGAGCGAGAGAATGGGCACGCCAGGGCCTCCAGCCACTGCAAACAAACTCCAGACACATGTGCCACCTTGTGTATCTGGCGTTACATGGGTACTGCAGAATTGACCCTGGGTCCTTTGGCTTTGCAGGCAAGTGCCTTAACCACTAAGCCATCTCTCCAGGCCTACTATTTTAATTTTCACAAAGTTTGTCTTTGGCAATAGACAACACTCCTGATGCCAATACATTATACATGTATATGTATGTATGTGTGTATGTGTGATTATATACACACACACCCACACACGTTTTTGACTCTTGGACTGTTACAGGAGATTTAGTCACCTAGTTTACCACTTGCATTTTTTTTTTTCGAGGCAGGCTGACGTGGAATTCACTATGAAGTCTCAGGGTGGAACTCAAGGCAATCCTCCTACCACTGCCTCCAAAGTGCTGGGATTAAAGGCGTGAGCCAGCATACCCAGTTAGTTTACCACTTGAAAGAACAAACTAGAAGACTATGGTACCCTTTTATGGTACCCCTTGGCATGCCTATACTCTCACTCTAATAAATAAAATATTTAAAAAGTCCAGCAGGAGCCAGGCGTGGTGGCGCACGCCTTTAATCCCAGCACTTGGGAAGCAGAGGTAGCAGAGGTAGGAGGATCGCCGAGAATTTGAGGCCACCCTGAGACTACATAGTTAATTCCAGGTCAGCCTGGACTAGAGTGAGACCCTACCTCGCAAAACCAAAAAAAAAAGTCCAGCAGGGCTGGTGGTACATGCCTTTAATCCCAACACTCGGGGGGTAGAGGTAGGAGGATCACTGAGTTTGAGGCCACCCTGAAACTACACAGTAAACTGCCTGTCAGCCTGGTTTAGACCAAGCCCCTACCTTGAAAAATACCATATATACATACATACACACACACACACACACATACATACATACACACACTTTAATTTATATATTTGAGAGAGGAAGAATGAATATGGGCATGCCAGGCGTCTTGCTGTTGGAAAAGAAGCCCAGATAAATGTGCAGCTACCTTGCACATCTGGCTTTACATGGGTACTAGGGAATCAACCAGGTCCAATAGGCTTTGCAAGCAACTGTCTAACTGCTGAGCCATCTCTCCAGCCCATTTTTGTTTGGAGGAGCTCTCTCTAGCCTAGGCTAACCTGGAACTCACACTGTACCCAGGCTGGCCTCTAACTCACAGCAATCCTCCTGTCCCAGTTCTGTGGTCACTCTCAAGAGGAATGGAGACCCCGGGCAGGTGAATGTTCGCAGAAATCTGCAGAGCAATATGAGCAAATGCATGTTTTATTTCAAGCTAGTGTTGCCTTTACATTGTCCAGAATGTGAATACAGTTCATTTAAGTTCAACTACTTTTTGGGTTCAAAACACCATCTGAAGAATTTCAAAACATCTGTATAATTTTTTTTGTGTGTGTGTGTGTTTTCTTAATTTTATTTGAGACACCCTGAGACAGAATAGGGGTGCCAGGGCCTGGACCAGAGTGCTGCAAATGAACCAAAAAAAAAAAAAAAAAAAAAAAAAAAAAAAAAAAAAAAACACCATCCAGGAATTTCAAACATGGGTATAATTTTTAATTTTTTTTTTTTGTGTGTGCACCTTAACTTCTTAAGCCATTTCTCTAGCCTTAGAGATTGGGTGCCAGGGCCTGGTGGCGCACGCCTTTAATCCCAGCACTTGGGAGGCAGAGGTAGGAGGATCTTGAGAGCATCGAGGCCACCCTGAGACTACAGGGAAGTTAAACCCAGGTCAGCCTTGACCAGAGTGAGACCCAAGCAAAAACTGCAAAAAAAAAAAAAAAAAAAAAAAGATTGTGTGTGTTAATGTATGTGTGTGTGGTTTTTTTAATTGATACCTTCTTTAATTGTAGACAATATCCCATGGTACTCCCCCACCCCACTTTCCCCTTTGAAACTCCACTCTCCATCATATCCTCTCCCCCCTCAATCAGTCTCTCTTTTCATTTTGATGTCATGATCTTTTCCTCCTATTATGATGGTCTTGTGTAAATAGTGTCAGGCACTGTGAGGTCATGAGTATCCAGGCCATTTTGTGTCTGGAGGAGCACGTTGTAAGGAGTCCTACTCTTCCTTTGGCTGTTGGAACCCGAGCCAAAACTGGGCTTTTGCTAACAATGCATGTGGAACGGTAAACATCTGTAACTGTTAAATGTATAACCTACATTCCGAGAATGACCGCAAAATGTTGTAACTATAGAATGTTCCAGGAACTTACCCAAGGCTTGGTCCCCCACCCAGTGCCTCCTTTTTACTTCCTCATTCTGTTTGCTTAAAAAACTGTGCTTGGAACCTAATAAACCAGACCTTGACAAGTCTTTGCTTGGTCTCGCTCCTTCTTTCTCGCCCATCTTTCCACAGGCCTGGTCCCCCTCGCGTCCCTCGAATAACTGAGTCCCGCAGGACGGGACATTTGGCTGTATATATATATGTATATTTTAATTTTTAAAAATTTATTATTATTTTTTTGGTTTTTTGAGGTAGGGTCTCACTCTAGTCCAGGCTGACCTGGAATTCACTATATAGTCTCAGGGTGGCCTCAAACTCACGGTGATCCTCCTACCTCTGCCTCCCAAGTGCTGGGATTAAAGGTGTGCGCCACCACGCCCAGCTTTGGCTGTATAATTTTTTAATAACACCTTATTTCTCGCACAAGTATCCTTCTGTACCCTACAAAAACACCTAAGCCAGATATAAACTATGTGACTAAGACTAAACAAGACTCTGGGTCACAAGGGCTGTGATTCCCTGTTATATTCCATTCTTATCTAAACAGGCCATTGCCTATGGGGAAGTATGCTTCCTCCTCGGATGGTATGCCAAGACCACAAGATAGCCATGCTTAACAGAACAGAGAGCACAAGACAGTTCAATGTCACCTTATTAGTCCTGGTCACCTGTACAGTTCAAGACTTTTTTTTAGGACTCCACACAAGTCTGGGTCAAAACATGGGAGAACCAACTGATTTGCACACCTTGAACCACTAAGACATCTTCCTAGCCCTCCAACTGATTTTTATGAAAAGTGACTGTGGAGCTGGACCTGATAGCTCATGCCTATAATCCCAGCACTTGAAAGGCTAAATAGAAGGATCACTTTTGAGTTTGAGGACAGTATGGGTTACAGAGATCTGGATCAGCCTGGGCTAGAGTGAAACCTTACCTTAAAGTACCACCAACAGGCTGGAGAGATAGCTTAGCGGTTAAGCGCTCTCCTGTGAAGCCTAATGAGCCCAGTTCGAGCCCCAGTGCCCATGTATGCCAGATGCACAAAGTGGCGTATGCATCTGGAGTTCCCTTTCAGTGGCAGGAAGCCCTGGCGCGCCCACATTCTCTATCTATTTCAACTAAATATATAAAAATAAAATATTTAAAACAACCACACACACAAAATGGAGAAAAAAAAAGACTGTGGACTCTAGTTCAAGCCCTTTACTAGCATGTTTTAAGTCCTTGGCATTAAGCTGTTGTTAAAAAAAAAAAAAAAAAAACTACTTTGGGGCTAGAGAGATGGCTTAATGGTTAAATGCTTGCCTGTGAAGGCTAAGGACCCTGGTTGGGGGCTCGATTCCCCAGGTCCCATGTTGAGCCAGATGCACAAGGTGGCGCATGCATCTGGAGTTCGTTTGCAGTGGCTGGACGCTCTGGTGCACCCATTCTCTCTCTGTGTCTGCCTCTTTACTCTGTCGCTCTCAAAATAAATAAATAAAAAATAAAAACAACAAAAATTTTTTTTAACTACTACTTTGTTTTCTGTGTCTGAGAATGGGCGTGTCAGGGCCTCTAGCAGCTGCAAATGGAACCCCAGATGCAGGCGCCACTTTGTGCACCTGACTTTACGTGGACACTGGGGAATCAAACCTCCTACCTCTGCCACTGGATTAAAGGATTAAAGGCGGGCGCCACCACGCCCAGCTCCTAAACTGTCTTTTGACACAACAGTATTAATGGGCAAAAACCTCTTGGAAAAACAACTGTCATGGTAATTAATTTCCACTATCCTAGCTAGCACTGAGGAATCCTATGGGTTACAGACATGTTACGTTTATGCCTCATGAAGATTATAAATACAATTATTATGAAAATGTTAAAGAATGAGACAGTGCCTCTACAGGCGTGAACTCTTGGCCATCCTTCACCGCACCCCACGGGCAGGCAGAATTTCAGCCCTTAACACTGCGCTCGCAGGTGGTTACCGTCCATGATCGGGGACAATGAACCCAGCACCTCCTTTGACGACCCTCATCACTGGCCAATTTGCTGCATCTATTGCCGCAGAGTTGATATGCATTCCAGTTGGTAACTGGCTGGTGCTTTATTGGAGGCTTATTTTTAATTTTTGGTTTCTCTTTTGGTTTTCCGAGGGAGGGTCTCGCTCCAGCCCAGGCTGACCTGGAATTCACTCTGGAGTCTCAGGGTGGCCTCGAACTCAGGGATCCTCCGACCTCCCCTCCCGCGTGCTGGGATTAAAGGGGTGCACCACCACGCCCGGCCTTGGGCTTTTTTTTTGTTTGTTTGCTTTGCTTCGAGAAAGCCTGGAGCCCGGCGGGCCTAGAGCTCGCGGCCGTCCTCCTGCCGCAGGGTCGGGCCAGCAGCAGGCGGAGGCCTGGACGGGGGACGGGGGACGGGAATCGGGGTCCGGCAACGCGACGGCGCGGAGGAGGGCGACGCGGGACTCACAGTTCCAGGAGCTGCCGGACTCGGCCCGGGGACGACATCGCCGCCGCCTCGCCGGCCCGCTGCGCTCGCTCGGCCCCGCCCCGCACGCCCGGCCCCGCCCCGCACGCACCCAACGCCCCGCCCCGAAACCTCCGCCCCGCACCCTCCGCACCCCCCGCTCCGCACCCTCCGAATGCCCCGGCTCCGCCCCGCACGCACCCAACGCCCCGCCCCGCACCCTCCGCCCCGCACCCTCCGCGCCCTCCGCACGCCCCGCACCCTCCGCACCGCACCCTCCGAATGCCCCGGCTCCGCCCCGCACGCACCCAACGCCCCGCCCCGAAAGCTCCGCCCCGCACCCCCCGCACCGCACCCTCCGCCCCGCACCCTCCGCACGCCCCGCACCCCCCCACCCTCCGAACGCCCCGGCTCCGCCCCGCAACCTCCGCCCGCGCGCCCCGCACCCCCCAACGCCCCGCACCCTCTGCACGCACCCAACGCCCCGCCCCGCCCCCTCCGCACGCACCCAACGCCCTGCCCCGCACCCTCCGCCCTGCACCCTCCGCACGCCCGGGGCTCCGCGGGGCCAATCGGCTGACGTCAGGCGGAGGAGGCGGGAGAACGGGGCGGAGGCTCGAGGGCAGCTCGGGCCAGGCCCAGCCCGCAGCGGGCAGCTGCCCTGCGGGGTGTGGGGCAGGGCTGGGCTCTCCTGGAAGCTCACGCTAAACTCCGCGTTCCCCTCTGCTACAGCAATTGGCCTATTACTTTGTCAA
This sequence comes from Orientallactaga sibirica, assembly GCA_036365145.1. Lineage (NCBI taxonomy): Eukaryota > Metazoa > Chordata > Mammalia > Rodentia > Dipodidae > Orientallactaga > Orientallactaga sibirica. Next base: position 2,789,292 of record JAEOAD010002567.1, read on the forward strand.
GCTGCAGCTATTTAGTGTTGTGCCCAGTCCACGGTGCCCCCAGTGACCACCAAGGATGACCAGACACGTATGCAAAAGCAAAGAGCTTGAATTCGAGTCTCTTGACTTCACCAACACAGTGGATTCGTGCGAGAGCCCCGAGAAGCAGGGGAGCAGGCTTTTTATTGTGGTTTTTGCGAGCTTAGGGGCTTTCCAGGTGGGCATGCATCTGGTTGGTCAACATTCACATCAGTCTGAGATGTTTGCTTGCTATTGGTGGGTCCCGTGGGGACTTCTGGCTTGTGACCACAAGAATGCTGACCCATTTTTTAAGATAATTTTTAGGGGCTTACCAAGTTGTCTCTGATTGGCTCTGTCTGGGGGCCTTTAGCTTGCTATAACAATCTTATGGTTTTTGCAGTAACTGCTTGTTCTACTTTAGATTGGGGAACCTGACACTGAAGTCTACAGGGTGGCTGAGGCCTGTCATGGTGTCACTCTAGCTTTGGGGTCTTTCATGCCCCCCCTCTTTATGTACCTAAGGGGAGCCAATCTTGGGTCCTAAAAGGCATTGAGCTGTCAATAGCAACAGGGCCATAGTGAGCCCTGAGAACCATCAGTTGGACTGTGTTGATGCGGTCTTTGACAAAGCTAACTAGCCTATTAAGTATACAAGGTCCTAGGGTAATTATAATTAAGAGTCTGGGGGGGGGAGTGGCTGGAGAGATGGCTTAGGGGTTAAGGCGCCTGCTTCCTAAGCCTAAGACCGCTGGTTCCAATCTCCAGGTTCCAGGTTTAGCCAGATGCAAAGTGACTCAAGGGTGCAATGCCACACTTGACCACAAGGGGGCGCATGCATCTGGATATCGTTTGCAGCAGCTGAGATACTGCTGGCGCAGCCATCTCTGTCTTCCTCTCCCTATCTCTCTCACTCTCTCTGTGTCTCCAAAAAATAAAAATAATTTAAAAAAATTTTTTTAAAAAGAAAAGAAGCCGGGTGTGGTGGCACATGCCCTTAATCCCAGCACTTGGGAGGCAGAGGTAGGAGGATCGCCTTGAGTTCAAGGCCAGTCTGAGACTACATAGTTAATTCCAGGTCAGCCTGGGCCAGAGTGAGATCCTACCTCGAAAAACCAAAAAAAAAAAAAAAAAAAAAAAAAAAAAAAAAAGAGTCTGGGGAGATGGCCTAGTGGTTAAAGGCGCTTGCTTGCAAAGCCTGCCGCCCAGGGTTCAATTCCCCAGTACCCACATAAAGCCAGCTGCAGAAAATGGTGCATGCATCTGAAGTTCTTTAGCCGGGTGTGGTGGCACATACCTTTAATCCCAGCACTCGGGAGGCAGAGGTAGGAGGATTGCCGTGAGTTCGAGGCCACCCTGAGACTACAAAGTGAATAAAGTGAATAAAGGTCAGCCTGAGCCAGAGTGAGACCCTACCTCCAAAAACCAAAAAAAAAGAAAAGAGCTAAGGGTCCTATTAAGGCAGATACTAAGGTAGTGAGCCAAGGAGAATAGTTGAACAGGGACTCAAACCATCTTTGAGAGGCCTCACATTCTCGCTGTCTTTTCATTAGAACTTCTCGAACCTTTGCCATGGACTCCTTAACTACACCTGAGTGATCCCCATAGAAACAGCATTCTTCACTCAAGGCTGCACAGAGACCACCCTGTGGAAGGAAAAGTAAATCTAGTCCCCCATCTATTTTGTAACACAACTTCAGCTAAGGAGGTCAATGATTCTTGTAAACGAGAAATTGAGGTTTCTAGTTTTTTCTATGTCCGTGTCACTAGCTGTCCGCAGGCTGGAGTAATGCTTTTCTTGAGTAACTAGGGCTGCTGTACCAGTGCCCAACCCAGCTAGTCCAGCCCCTAATATAATGCTTAAGGGGAGAGCTGTGACGGCCTCCCCGGACCTGCGGTTGTTCCAGGCGGGCAAATGATTCATCTTCTGTATGATAAAGGAGCCTGGGTACCAGTTGAACTAACACACAAAAACCTTGTGATTGGTTGAGGTCCTCTAGATGGACACAGGGAGTCAACCCCGTGGAACATGCCCACCACTTATCGGGGGGAGGAAGCAGGTATACAGAAGGGTGACTAGGCTCTGGGGTTAAAACAGTGATATTGCAAAATGTGTCTGGTCAGGGAGCACTGTTCCTATGCATAGTCTCTGTCCAGTAACTGATGTTAAAGTTAACTTGGCTTTTTGCTGCCACCTACAACTAGAAGTATCAGTAGCTCTTATATAGTCACCATGTCCTGCAATTCCTTCATAATATGGAGGCTGAGTGCCATAGCAAAACCAACAAGCAGTAGTGAGCTCGGGTACAGAAGCATTTAAAAATTCAAAAGAGGGCTGGAGAGATGGCTTAGGGGTTAAGGCGCCTGCCTCCTAAGCCTAAGAATGCTGGTTCCAACCTCCAGCGGTTCCAATCTGCAGGTCCCACGTTTAGCCAGATGCAAAGTGATGCAAGGGCGCAATGCCGCACTTGACCACAAGGGGTGCATGCCTCTGGATTTCGTTCACAGCAGCTGAGAGACTGCTGGCATAACCATCTCTATCTGTCTTCCTCTCCCTCCCTCTCTCTCTCTCTGTCCAAAAAAAGAAGAAAATTCAAAAGAGTGTTCTAAGCCGGGCGTGGTGGTACACGCCTTTAATCCCAGCACTCGGGAGGCAGAGGTAGGAGGATCGCCAAGAGTTCAAGGCCACCCTGAGACTACATAGTTAATTCCAGGTCAGCCTGGACCAGAGTGAGACCCTACCTTGCAAAACCAAAAAAAAAAAAAAAAAAAAAAAAGGAGTGTTCTAACAGGTCAAGAAGGGGGTTGACTTCCGAGGGGTGGTTAGGGGTAGGGACAGGGGGAATAAGGGAAGCAGGGGAAGGGTTGATGGAGGGGGGTGTAGGGATAAGCGGGGGAGAAGTAGGCAACGGTAGAGGCCTGGGGAGTAGCGGTAAAGGCAGGGCCGGGGCTTTATTTGGGCCTAGGGACAAGCTTTTAGGTTGTGAAACCCGTAAGCGTACTCCTAGGAATCCCCCAGTGTTGAGTGCCCCAGCCTGCCTCATAAAGTTTTTTTTTGTTTGTTTTGTTTTTCAAAATAGGGTCTCACTCTAGCCCAGGCTGACCTGGAATTCACTCTTTAGTCTCAGGGTGGCCTCGAACTCATGGCGATCCTCCTACCTCTGCCTCCCAAGTGCTGGGATTAAAGGCGTGCACCACCACGTCTGGCTTCATAAAGTTTTATTCCCTGGGTTAACCCTTGCTGCCATCTCTGATCCTGTTTGCCACGATCAGTGAAGGAAAGTCTAATCGGGTTACAGTGTCCATTCCCATGTCTCTCTGAGAGCCCTTCCAGAGGCCCCGACTGTACTATTAAGCAAGGGGGCTTGGAGTCCCTGGTTATAGAAATTAAATCATCTGCCTTTGGTGCCTTCCACCATAGGTGCGCTGTGGAAACACCATCCAGGATTTACAATGATAGCTTTCAGTTCCCCCACAATCGCTACGATGTTTTTTGTCAGTGATATATCCTGGCACACATAAAAATGATGTTTCTGGAGAAATTTGTCTGCAAAAGTCACATCAATAAAGGCTCCCAGTTCAAAAATATAAATCTGGGAACCGAGTCCAAAGTGGATACCTGCCAGTGGTAGAATTCAAAATCTCTAAGGCTGCTACGTTGTATAATCCCCACGTAAGGTTTAAGGGAACATGTGGGTTAGGGTTAGGGAAAGCACAGACAGTTTGTAACATGAAAACCATTAGGAGCGTTGGAGCTTGAGTTTGAGGGGTGATTTTGGGTCCCGCTGGATCTTCCATTCAGCCAGTGGGTCTACCGGACGAATGTGGGTGTGATGAATCCAAGTGGCAATCCCGTCTACCTTGACAGCGGTGGACGTCGTCAGGATGATGACATAGGGTCCTTTCCAGTGGGGTTCAAGCGTCTCACGACAATGACGACGAACAAAGACCCAATCCCCCGGCTGGTATCCATGAGTTGATGGGGGTGGTCCAGTCTCATAGATGGCCTTTAGGCAAGGCCACACTTCTTTGTGACTTCTAATTAAGGATTGAAAGACTCTCATAAATTTTGATGATTAAATTCCTCAAGTAGTTCTTCCTTTAAATCAGGCAGAATGGGAGGTGGTCTCCCAAGCATAATTTCATAAGGAGTTAACCCTATCATGTAAGGAGTGTTTTTTACCCAATAAAGAGCAAAAGGGAGAGCTGGGCGTGGTGGCGCACACCTTTAATCCCAGCACTCGGGAGGCAGAGGTAGGAGGATCGCCGAGAGTTTGAGGCCACCCTGAGACTACATAGTTAATTCCAGGTCAGCCTGGACCAGAGTGAGACCCTACCTCAAAAAACCAAAAAAAAAAAAAAAAAAAAAAAAAAAGCAAAAGGGAGGAGAGATACCCAGTCCCCGCCAGTTTCTATGGTTAGTTTAGTAAGTGTCTCTTTTAAAGCTCTGTTCATTATCTCTACATGCCCTGAACTTTGGGGTCTGTAAGCACAATGTAATTTCCAATTTGCCTCCAATATTTTAATTACCTCCTGTGTTACCTGAGAAATGAAAGCTGGTCCCTTATCTGAACTTAGAAGAGCGGGCATTCCATACCTGGGTAGAATGTCTTCCAAAATCTTTTTTGTTACCACCTGTGCTGTCTCATGCTTGGCAGGAAAAACTTCTGTCCAACCTGAAAAAGTATCTACAAAAACTAAAAGAGGGCTGGAGAAATGGCTTAGAGGTGAAGGCATTTGCCTGCAAAGCCAAAGGATCCCGGTTCGATTCTCCAGGACCCACGTAAGCCAGATGCACAAGGGGCACATGCATCTGGAGTTCGTTTGCACTGGCTAGGGGCCCTGGCATGCCCATTCTCTCTCTGTCTGCTTCTCTTCTATTCTCTCTCTCTCTCTCTGCTTGCAAATAAATAAAATTATTTTAAAAAAAAACAAAAAAAATATTTATAGCCATATTTTCCTGGTTTTACCTCTGTAAAATCTAGTTCCCAATGTGCTCCCGGTTTGGAGCCTCTCAGACGGGTTCCAAGTCCTTTAGAACGTTGATTGTCCGCATTCGTCACCTTGCAATGTAAACATTTGTTAGCAATTTCTTCAACCTGGGATCTTAGGTTAAGTATTTTAAGATGACTGTGTCTTATCAGTTCCTCAGTCTTTTTTGTCCCCAAATGGGTGGACTGGTGCAGGTGTTGTAGGAGCTGCTTAGCAAGGTGAGAGGGAAGGATTAGTTTATGATCTCCGGCTCGGACCCAGCCATTGTCCACTCCTTGAGTCATTGTCAATGGCTCGGGCTAGGCGTTCTTCAGGACTCTCTCTGTTGGTGTACATTCGTTCTGCCGATGTCACCAACTCCCGCAAGCTTTTATCTGCTAATCTATCTAGTTTCTGAATCTTTCTCCTGATGTCTGGGGCTGCCTGATTAACACAACTAAGAAAAACTGCTGCTTATTTTCTAGGAGTTCTGGATCCATGGGAGTATACATACGGTATGCCTCCATGAGCCTTTCTAGAAAAGCAGCAGGGGTCTCATCTTTCCCCTGCTGAACATCACTAACCTTAGCCAAATTAGTAGGTCGCCTGGCGGCGGCTCTGAGACCTCTCATTAGAGGCTGGTGGTAAACCTGGAGTCTCTCCTTACCTTCTGCCATGTTGAAATCCCAGTCAGGTCTAGTCAATGGGGAAAAGGCGTCAATGACAGCCTGGTTGTTTGTAAGATTTCCATCTGGGCCCGGAACCAATTTCCGGGCTTCTGTCAGGATTCTGTCTCTCTTCTGTAGTGAAGAGAATCTGTAAAAGCTGCTGACAATCATCTCAAGTTGGAAGGTGGGTGACAATAAGAGAATCTAAAAGATCAGTTAATCCCTGTGGTTTCTCGGAAAATGTAGGAGTCTGCATTTTCCAGTTATAAAGGTCACTAGTGGCAAATGGCCAATAGTGGTGGGGCTGGTTGTCTGCTGCATCTGGGGGGTCCCGTAACCCTGAGAGGGAGCGCTGTACTTTCTGGGCCTGGCGCTTGGCTCCTAGGGGCGCTACTACGTGTATGCGGGGGACTCTGCAATGGAAGAGGCTGTGGTGTCGGCGGCAGGTTTTGCGGATCTTGTCCGGCAGGTTGTGGCAAATGTAAAGATGGAGGAGGATAAAGTGGGGGGGGGGCTTATTTCTTCCCATTGTGAATCCTGCAAGAAGGGGTAGAGAGGAGCGGTAGGCAGGAAGGGGGATGGATTGGAATTGGGAGGGGATCCATGTTCTGTCTTCTTGACTATCAGGACAGTCGCGGCTTTTTGCTGTGAAGGAAGAAAAGGTTTTAGCCAGGTAAGAGGGTCGTCAACCAAATCTCGCCAGACCAGAATATGTGGAATCTGATCTAGAAGTCCTTTTCCAGAGGAGGAGTTCTGGAAGACATTGTCCTGTACCCGCCTTATGATAGGCAGGTGAAAGGTCCCTTCAGGTGGCCAGTCTGCATTGAAAGTGGGCCATTCATTCCTGCAGAAAATAACAAGTTTGCTCTTCCTGATATCTACACTTAGATTGGAAGCTCTTTCTTTAACATCCCTGAAATGATCCGTCAGAAGAGATAGAGGAAGCTGGGCATGGTGGCTCATGCCTTTAATCCCAGCACTTGGGAGGCAGAGGGAGGAGGATTGACCCAGGGTCACAAGACTTTCTGATTGAGGCCATCCCTCAGACTACAGAGTGATGGGAAGGTCAGCCTGAACTAGCAGATGAGACCCTGCACAGGGCTTGTAGCTGGGGCAACTCTGATCGGACTCAAAAAAACAAAAAACAAAACAAAACAAAAAAAAGATAGAGGAGTCGCCTGTGTCTGTCACATCACACAAATAAGAAGTCCAACAAAGAACAGAGGAAAAGACAGTGAAAAAGTTCAGCTGGCCAGCGTGCTCTGTGAGGGAGGCAAAACCGAAAGTGGGGCAGTGGGGAGAGCGACACATGTTGTCCCTCCAAATCCAGGTTGACATTTACAACAGTCTGAGATGTTTTTTCACTATTGGTGGCCCCCATTGAGCCACCTGGCCTGTGACCACAAGAACGCTGACCTATGTTCTAGGGAGTTTCCAAGTTGTCTCTGATTGGCTCCTTCTAGGGGTGGCTGGCTTGCTATAGCAACCTTGTGGTTTTTCCCGTAAGTGTTTGTTCTGTCTTCTATATTCTAGGAACTTGAAACTGAGGCCTGTCATGGCTTTACTTTGGCTCTTGGGTCCTTTAGCTAGGAGGCCCTGGTGTGCCCATTAGCCCTGTCTCTATCTGACTCTGCCTCTCTCTCTCACACCCTCTTATATAAATCAGTAAGTTTTGTGGGGCTGGCGTGGAGTTCTTTTTGAGGTAGGTCCCAGGCCCACCTGGAATTCACTGTGTAATCTCACGGTGGCCTCTAACTCACAGCAATCTTCCTGCCTCTGTCTTTTGAGTTCTCGCATTAAAGGTGTGCATCGCCATGCCTGCTCAATTTCTTTTTACAGGGCTGGAGAGATGACTCAGTGGTTAAAAGTGCTTGACCATGCAGACCCTCCGAGGCAAAGATGAAAGCTTTCATTCGGGGAAAAGCACATGAGCTTCAGGGCAGGCTCACAAGAGAGGAGCACAGCCCACCTGAGTTCCTCAGGGAGTGGCTTTGTAGGGTCAGTTGAGGAAGGTGAGGAAGGAAAAGAACTCCTTTGTTCTTCACATTAGCCATTTCAGAAATCTAGGCTGTGAGACCAGAGTGGTGACCAGGCAAGGGGGCAGGAAACCATGACCTGGGGCATTGCAGGCAAGGAGGGGATAATGGGGCAGTTTCTTGAGGGATGTGGATAATCCACTTCCTAACGTCTCTGTCCCATCCTGCTGTCCTTGTGACTCCTGTTCAACCTAACAAGTGCAAAGCCTGCTGGCCCAGGTTCAAGTCCCCAGCCACCCATGTAACTGAACACAAAAAGTGATGCAAACATCTGACACTCCTGTGCAGTAGAAAGAAACCTTGGTGTACACGTGCACTTACTATAAGGAAAGTGAGAAAGAAAAGTGCACGGAAAACACCGGACTTGATCTCAGACAGAGACTGTTGTTTTAATATGCATTTCTTTGATGGCTAAAGATGTTGAACATCTCTTTAAATGTGTAATAGCCATTTGTATTTCTTTCTTTGAGAAGTCTCTATTCGTATCTCTACCCTGTTTTTTGATTGTGTTGTTAGATTTTATTTTTAGTTTTTAGTTTTTCTTTTTTTTTTTTTTTTTTTTTTTTTTAGGTAGGGTTTCACTCTAGCTCAGGCTGACCTGGAATTCACTCTGTAGACTCAGGGTGGCCTCGAACTCATGGAAATCCTCCTACCTCTACCTCCCAAGTGCTGGTTTTTTGAGGTAGGGTCTCACTCTAGCTTAGGCTGACCTGGAATTCTCTATGTAGTCTCAGGGTGGCCTTGAACCCACAGTGATCCTCCTACCTCTACCTCCCGAGTGCTGGGATTAAAGGTTTGCACCACCATGTCTGGCTGTTGTTTGATTTTTTAAAGATAAAATAAATTAAATTTATTATTATTATTATTTTGTTTTGTTTTTGTAGGGACCCCAGCCAGCTTTTGGGCCCCACGAAGGGGGATAGTCTAAGGCCTTTTGAGTCCATAAGACCCAAAGACACTCACACGGAGAACACTCAATGCAAGCAGCAAGAGGTTTTATTGAAACTAGGTCAGCCTGAACTAGAGTGAGACCCTACCTCTCAAAAACAAAACAAAACAAAAAAGGAGGAATGGAGAGCCCACAAGAAGTCCAACAAAGAACAGAGGAAAAGGGGCAGGGTTTTATAGGAGAAAACCATAGGTTGACATTTACAACAGGAAATACTGAAAGTATGTGACGGACCTATGTTTAGGGAGGGCTCTGATTGGCTTTCTAGGGGTGGTGTGGCTGAAGTGTTTGTTCTGTCCAAGGTGAAACTGAGGCCTGTCATGGACTTTGGGGAGCAGGGGCTTTTGTTATTTATTAACTGTTCCTAAGATGTTTAAACAATATGTGGCCCTGGCTTCCAAACCACAAGATAGTTCGACATTATTCTCTCTTTGTGTATAGTTAAAAGTGTTAACATTGTAAACCTTGTGACTTCCCAGAACAAACAACCTACTTGGCTTTGTAGGGTCAGTTCGAAGAGTCACGCCATTTCCCCTGAGACCAGAGTGGTGCATTTGTCCCAGACTGTTTTACTTTAGGAAATGGATAATTGCTCTTTCTGTTCTGTGCAAAGCCTGCTGGCCCAGGTTCAAAGCAATTGTATAAAACTAGTGAAAGCACATCAGTTATGTTTCCCTTCAAGCAAGCAAGTGTACAGAAGCCAAAGAAGCAGATTAGTTATATTTTTTTTTTATTCTTTCAGTTTTGTTTTGTTGAGGTAGGGTCTCACTCTAGCCCAGGCTGACCTGGAATTCATTATGTAGTCTCAGGGTGGCCTCAAACTCAGTCTCAGGGTGGCCTTGCACTCCTCCTACCTCCCTGGGAGTGCTGTTGTTTGGATTAAAGGGACCCCTTTTGGGCCCCCACACGAAGGGATAGCAGCCACCACGGAGAACACTCAATGCAAGGCAAGAGGTTTTATTTTTTTTAAAATAAATTTTTTTGAGTTACTTACAGATTTTAGACATGAGACCTTTGTTGGAGGTACAGCTGGTAAGAAGATTGTTATTCTCTCTATTAACATTGGCGTGACTTCCCAGAACAAACACCATCACGTCCCCTGGCTATGATGGTTGCCTTTCTTCTTTTTTAAATAAATCAGTTATGTTTTTGAGTTACAAGTGTACAGAAGCCAAAGAAGCAGATTTTAGACATTAGACCTTTTTTGTTTTGTTGAGGTAGGGTACAGCTGGTGAAGATTGTCACCTATTAAACCTCCCGAGTGCTGGGATTAAAGGCGTGCGCCACCACGCCCGGCTTGATTTTTTTAAAATAAATTTTTTGAGTTACTTACAGATTTTAGACATGAGACCTTTGTTGCAGGTACAGCTGGTGAAGATTGTCACCTATTAAAGGCGTGCACCATCATGCCTGGCTATGATTTTTTAAAATAAATCTTTTGAGTTACTTACAGATTTTAGACATGAGACCTTTGTTGCAGGTACAGCTGGTGAAGATTGTCACCTATTCCCGGGCTGTCTGCTGGCTCTGCTGATGTTTGGTCTGTACAGTGGCTTTTTACTTTCATGGAGTCCCAGCGGTCCACGTGCTGGGATCAAGGTGAGCGACACCACGCTCCGCTTCTTGTTTGTTTTTGTGGTCTTGAGGCGATGGTTTCTTGTGTAACAAATGTCTTCATTAGGTTTGGTCAAGGTAGGTATTTACAGCACAAAGGAATTTCTTGTTTCAAGGCCTTCACTGAGGTCAGCATGTCCTATGTGGTATTAACCCTTCACAGATAACTTTATTTTTACTTGAGGTAGGGTCTCACTGTAGCTCAGGCTGACCTGGAATTCACTATGTAGTCTCAGGGTGGCCTTGAACTCAAGGCAATCCTCTTACCTCTGCCTCCCAAGTGCTGGAATTAAAGGCATGTGCCACCATGCCTTTTATTATTATTATTATTTATCTATTTGCAAGCAGAGAGAGATAGAGAGAAGAGAGACAGATAGTGGGCACACCCTGGCCTCCAGCCATTGCAAATGAACTCCAGATGCATGCACAACTTTGTACATCTGGCTTATGTGGGTACTGGGGATTCGAACCCAGGTCATCAAGCTTTTCAGGCAAGTGACTTAAATGATGAAGGATCCTTGAGCCTCAAAATGTTTTTATTTATTTATTTTATTTATTTATTTATTTATTTATTTATTTATTTATTTATTTATTTTTGGTTTTGCAAGGTAGGGTCTCACTCTGGTCCAGGCTGACCTGGAATTAACTATGTAGTCTCAGGGTGGCCTCGAACTCTCGGCGATCCTCCTACCTCTGCCTCCCGAGTGCTGGGATTAAAGGCGTGCGCCACCACGCCCGGCTTTTATTTATTTTTTTAAGATAGGTTCTCACTGTATTGATTAATCTTAAATAAAAGTTGCAAGTACAGTCAATATGGGGTTCTCTCTCCAGAGAATTCTCTGATCCTCTGGTGCAGTCAGGTTCACAACCAAGAGCAGCTTGTGGGGAAAAAAAAAAAAAAAAAAAAAGAGGTTTATTTTGGCTTACAGGTCGAGGGGAAGCTCCACAATGGCAAGGAAAACGATGACATGAGCAGAGGGTGGACATCACCCCCTGGCCAACATATGGTGGACCATAGCAACAGGAGAATGTGCCAAACACTCATAAGGGGAAATTGGCTCTAACACCCATAAGCCCACCCCCAATAATACACCGCCAACATTCAGAACATCTAAGTTTATGGGGGACACCTGAATCAAACCACCACACCCTCCTTTAGATCATATTTTGCATGTTGTGTGTTTATTTCATGTTCGTCTAAGCATCACTGGGTGGTGAGCACAATATGCCCTTTGAAGCCTGGTGTGGTGGTCTGCTCAAAAGGGCACTGAGACCACCTGAGACAGTCAAGGTCCAAATTGTGAGTCTTTATTAGCTGGCCAGTGACTGCACCATGCACAGATCGGCTTCTGAGTGCAGCTGACTATTGGGCATTGCGGCTATTTAAAGGCAGAAACCACATCCTGGTTGGCATAGTGACATACATTTTTCTGCAAAGCTAGTTTACAGAAGCCAACATATGCAAAGGTTAGATAGAACATTCAGCCCATTTGTGGTTATAAGTTCCTGGAAGTGTTTAACATCTGCAAGTTCACTAAGTCAGGCTGTTTGGTCCGGACTTCTCCTGGTTTGTAAGATGGAGCGGAGTGTACAAAATGGAGTTGCTCTGGTTTCCAGTCCATCATTCTCCACTGGGTTTTGGAAAGCAGCTACGCTCACCACTATGCTTACCACTATGCCACCAATGCCCCACTGGGGTTTGGAACATGGAGTTGCTATTGAGGACCATCATCAGGCAGGAGAGTAGCAGGATTCAAAGCTATTTTTTCTGGAACTTTAGACAGGGTTGATCTAATAGCAAAGCCTGGTATTGAGTTAGCCTTGCAATGGAGAGCCATCTCTCTGGAGTTCCCCTTAGAAGGGTTTCTACAATGCGGGGGGGGGGGGCTATAACATATAAATCTTGTCCCAAAGTTAGTTTGTCGGCCTCGTTGACCAGTGTAGCTGTGGCCACTATTGCCTTTAGGCAGGCTGGCCATCCAGTGGCCACAGGGTCCAGTCTTTTGGAGAGAGAAGCCACTGGGCATTTCCAGAGTTTGTGTAAGGACCTTTTGCTACACTCTTTGTTTTCATCCATGTATAGATGGAACGGTGTGATAATGTGGGGAGAGCCAGTGCCTACGCTTATGCCAGGGCTGATTTGAATGATTCCAGAGCTTTCTGTTCCACTTCTGTCCAATTAATAGAGCATTTCCCCCTGAAGTACTTGTATACCAAATCTTCATATTTCCAAAAATTACAATTAACTTCCCATCTAAGTTAATAATTCCTTCTTCCTTACCTATCACCTATATTGATTTTTCAACCTTAAATATATTTGTGTCACCTGTAAATGTCATGTTACACATAAGAAAATTCATACATAGGTAATAACCACATCATAATGGCTAATAGATTTAACGTGATCTGGGAATTTCTTTCCTAATGGCTTTGTTAAGTTTCACTCTCCTGAAGAGCTGCCTTCTTGCCTGTTTTTTTTTTTTTTTTTTTGGTTTTGCGAGGTAGAGTCTCACTCTGGTCCAGGCTGACCTGGAATTAACTATGTAGTCTCAGGGTGGCCTCGAACTCATAGCGATCCTCCTACCTCTGCCTCCCGAGTGCTGGGATTAAAGGCGTGCGCCACCACGCCCGGCTTCTTGCCTGTTCTTAAGGTCCATGTGAGATAGTAACCTACTATGTACATAAACTGTGAAGTGAAGTTTGACAAATGGAAAGCCAAAAGCTGAGATTTCCAAAAGCCACACCTGTGTGACTAAAACTTCAGTGATGGACTACACCAAAGGTAGAGAAGTAAATGTTACCAGTCCAGAGCCAATAATATTTTGGTCTATATTAGCCTTTTTTAAAAAAATTATTTATTTATTTACTTGAGAGACAGAGAGAGAAAGAGGCGGGGGGAGAGAATGGGTGTGCCATGGCCTTTAGCCACTGCAAACAAACTCCAGATGCATGTGCCCCCTTGTGCAACTGGCTTATGTGGGTCCAGGGGAATCGAACTGGGGTCCTTTGGCTTTCCGGGCAATTGCCTTAACTACTAAGCCATCTCTCCAGCCCTATATTAGCCTTTTTTTTTTTTTTTTGAGGTAGGGTCTCACTTTAGCTCAGGCTGACCTGGAATTAACTATGTAGTCTCAGGGTGGCCTTGAACTCACTGCAATCCTCCTACCTCTGCCTCCCAAGTGCTGGGATTAAAGGCGTGTGCCACCACGCCTGGCTATATTAGCCTTTTTAATGGCCAATCATATTATTTCTCTGCATGTGACTTCACATCTGTCTGTGACCAGCCAAGATATCTATTGCTATAAGTTAAGAAATCTCACAGCTCTGCTCCCTTCAAGTGAAACCTATCCTGTCTCTGACATGTACTTTATTCCCCTGGTTATGATAATACTCACCCTCTCTTTTGGTCCTTGCATATTCAGATGAATACCTCCAAGACAAAGTACACACCTTCAACTCATAGTGAATCACTGAATTCTATTTATTTATTTATTTATTATTGTTATTATTTTGGTTTTTTTGAGGTAGGGTCTCACGCTATCATATACTGACCTGGAATTCACTATGTAGTCTCAGGCTGGCCTCAAACTCATGGTGATCTTCCTACCTCTACCTCCCGAGTGCTGGATTAAAGGCATGTACCACCATGCCTGGCTAAATCACTGAATTCTTCATGGCCACTGAACATCAGTCCCTGGGCATCCAACCTCCATGGGATTGCACAGGAAGCCCCTGAGAGATCTACTGTCCCTCCTAGCAGGAAGTAATATGAGCATCTGACATTGACCCAGCTCCTTCCTATGTAGCCCACTCCTGCAATTCCTCACTCATTCCTTAATTTTCCCCAAGCTTATTTTATTCTCTTCCTCTTATTCTTATTCTTATTCTTATTCTTATTCTTATTCTTATTCTTATTATTAATTTGGAATTCATTCTGTATTCTCAGGGTGGCCTTGAACTCTTGGCAATTCTCCTACCTCTGCCTCCCAAGTACTGGAATTAAAGGCATGTGCCACCACACCTGGCTTTTATCTTATTATTTTTTTAGAAAGAGGGAGAGAGAGAAAATTGGCATGCCAGGGCCTCAGCCACTGAAATCGAACTCCAGACACTTGTGCCACCTAGTGGACATGTGCCACCATGTGCTTGTCTCACCTTTGTGCGTCTGGCTAATGTGGGATCTGGAGAGTGGAACACGGGTCCTTAGGCTTTGCAGGCAAGTTCCCTAACCACTAAGCCTTCTCTCCAGCCCTTCCTCAATCTTTTTTATCCTTCCAGAGTCTGGACTGAAGGGTTAATGTCTCTCCCTGAAAATCAGAGGAAACTAAAGGGTTAATGACTCTTTCCCTAAGATTAGAAGGCCTTCAAGAACATCAGAGGCATTCAGTCCCAGACCATCCTGACAACACCCCTGACTGATAAACTTCCTTTAACTCAGAAGGCCTTGAAGGAACAGAAACCATCTGGGGTATTGTCTGTAGACAATTTTGCTGAATAAGCTTACTCTGAGCAAGGACACAAATAACTACAGTTCCTTTTCTCCATCCGTTGGACCTGCACCTGGTCCCATCTGTTTTCCTCAGGCTCCTCCTTAGAAACTTGAACCCCAGCCTAGCTCAGGGCTTCAGCCTCCATCCCATGGGAAGGTTGTCCTGTTCTTAAGGTCCATGCTGAGATATGTAACCTACTATGTACATAAACTGATTAGTGAAGTTTGACAAATGGAAAGCCAAAAGCTGAGATTTCCAAAGTCCCACCTGTGCTATCTAAAACTTTTGATGGACTATCACCTCTGTGTAGGGAAGTAAATGTTACCAAATAAAGCCAATAATATTTTTGGTCTATATTAGCCTTTTTAAAAAAATCCTATTTATTTATTTAGCCTCTGAGAGACAGACAGCAAAGAGGCGGACCTTGAGACTCCTCACAACAACCTGGCCTCTTTCCAGCAAACAAACTCCAGTTCATGACATGCGCCCCCTTGTGCAAATGGCTTATGAGAGGGCCAGGATACAGAACTGGGGTCCTTTGGTTTCCTGCAGTGCCTTAACTACTAAGCCATCTCTCAGCCACATATGTGCCATTTTTTTTTTTTTTTTTTTTGAGGTATCTCAAGCTCAGGCTGACCTGGCTTTGCAAGTCTCAGTGGCCTTGAACACTGAGCCATCTCTGCTACCTCTGCCTCCCACTTGCTGGGATTAAAGGCGTGTGCCACCACGCCTGGCTTATTAACTTTTTAATGGCCAATCATATTATTTCTCTGCATGTGACTTCAATCTGTCTGTGACCAGGCGAGATATCTATTGCTGTAAGTTAAGAAATCTCACAGCTCTGCTCCCTTTGAGATGAAACCTATCCTGATTTGACATGACTTTATTCATAGAAGTTATGATAATACTCACCCTCTCTTTTGGTCCTTGCATATTTAGATGAATATGATGGAGAAAAAGACACACCTTCAACTCATAGTGAATCACTGAATTCTATTTATTTATTTATTTATTTGTTATTATTTTGGTTTTTTTGAGGTAGGGTCTCAGGCTATCATTTCTGACCTGAAAATTCACTATGTAGTCTCAGGCTTGGCCTCAAACTCAGGGATCTTCTACCTCACCTCATAAGTGCTGAGATTAAAGGCATGTACCACCATGCCTGGCTAAATCAGCAATTCTTCATGGCCACTGAACATCAGTCCCCTACCTGCATCCAACCACCCCATGGGATTGCACAGGAAGGACCTGAGATCTACTGTCCCCCTAGCAGCAGTTGGTGAGCATCTGACATTGACCTTGCTCCCATTCTGCAGGCCCCTCCTGCAATTCCTCAGGAGTTCCTTAATTTTCCCCAAGCTTATTTTTATTCTCTTCCTCTTATTCTTATTCTTATTAAATTTGGAATTCATTCAGTATTCTCAGGGTGGCCTTGAACTCTTGGCAATTCTCCTACCTCTGCCTCCCAAGTACTGGATTAGAGGCATGTGCCACCACACCTGGCTTTTATCTTATTATTTTTAGAAGGAGAGGTGGCATGCCAGGGCCTCAGCCACTGTTACGCACTCAGACACTTGTCCAGCCATGGACATGTGCCACCATCTGCTTGTCTCACCTTTGTGCATCTGGTTTATGTGGGATCTGAAATAGTGGAATCAGGTGGTCCTTAGGTTTGAGCAGGCAAGTTCCTAACCACTAAGCCTTCTCTCCAGCCCTTCCTCAATCTTTTTTTATCCTTCCAAGTCTGGACTGAAGGGTTAATGTCTCTCCCTGAAAATCAGCAGAAACTAAACTGGGTTAATGACTCTTTCCCTAAGATTAGACAGGCCTTCATGAACAATGGAGGCATTCAGTCCCAGACCATAAAACAACACCCCTGACTGATAAACTTCCTGTTGACTCAGAAGGCCTTGAAGGAGCAGAAACCATCTGGGGTATCGCTGTAGACAGTTTTGCTGAATAAGCTTACTCTGAGCAAGGACACAAATAACTACAGTTCCTTTTCTCCATCCGTTGGACCTGCACCTGGTCCCATCTGTTTTCCTCAGGCAGCTCCTTAGAAACTTGAACCCCAGCCTAGCTCAGGGCTCACAGCCTGCATCCACAGGAAGGTTCACAGTCAGGTCTCTCAATAAACAGTCTCTGTTAAGATCACGTCTGCTGTTTTCCTCTGTTTCTCTCTCTCTCTTTTTTTTTTTTTTTTTTTTTTTTTTGATGTAAGGTCTCACTCTGGTCCAGGCTGACCTGGAATTAACTATGTAGTCTCAGGGTGGCCTCGAACTCTCAGCGATCCTCCTACCTCTGCGTCCCGAGTGCTGGGATTAAAGGCGTGCGCCACCACGCCCGGCTCTTTGTTTTTCTCTTTCACTTTCCTTACAAAGATGGTTGAAGGGGAATAGCTGGGGGTGTCTGGAGGGCTATAAGTTGCACCTCCATGGGTGTGGGGAAGGCCAGCAATGGGGCTTGATGAACCTGGAGAGAGGCTTGGGGGGTCCCAATTGGTGAGTGGGCTGATAAGGTGTGGGAACACCTTGCTCTTCCAGTTTGTAATCTGAGAGGTCTGGTGCCATGGGACCTCTTGGGACTTTGGTGACCAGAAATTGACTCCCCATTTGAAGAAAACAGGCTTTCAAACAGGGTGGGGGATTCTCAACCAGAACTAGCCACTGATGGCTATAAGGGAATTGCTCAGGATGCCCAGGGTTTCCCAGTCTCCATTGTCCATGCCCTCAAAAGTGGGATCTAAGGAGCTTTTTGAGAGCCAGTCTATGCCAAAATCAGGCCAGTTCAACTCCCAAAAGGTCTGGAGTCTGCCTTTGTTTAGTCAGAGCACATACCCTTCCACCAGTGTCCAAAAAGCCTCTTGAAAATGATCTAACAGACAGGACAAAGGGGTTGAGGTCTTGGAACAAGAGGACCCCACAATGGAGTTAAGGCAGACTGGTGAGGATCCCACTGGAGGGGTTGAAATAAGACTGACAACAGAGCCAGGCATGGTGGTGGCGCACACCTTTAATCCCAGCACTCGGGAGGCAGAGGTAGAAGGATCACTGTGAGTTCGAGGCCACCCTGAGACTACATAGTGAATCCCAGGTTAGCCTGAGCTAGAGTGAGACCCTACCTCGAAAAACAAAAAACAACAAACAAACAAAAGAGTGACAACAGAACAGGATCACTACCAAGGCGTAAAGACAGAAAGAAACAGAGAAGTGGGGCTGGAGAGATGGCTTAGCGGTTAAGGCATTTGCCTGTGAAGAAAAAAGGACTTTTGGTTCAAATTCTCCAGGTCCCATGTAAGCCAGAGGCACATGGTGGTACATGCGTCTGGAGTTCATTTGCAGTGGCTAGAGGCCCTGGCGTGCCCATTCTCACACACACACTCTTTCTCTCCCCCTCTCGCTGTTTCTAATTAATAAATAAATAAAAATAAAATCTTTAAAAAAAAATTAAAAAAAAATAAATTAATTAAAAAAAAAAAAAAAAGAAACAGAGAAGCGTGCTCGAAGAGTGTCCAGGTCCAGGAGGGCCACTGTAATAAGACCAATGGTTAGGAGGAAGATGACAAGGGTTCCACCTATTAAGAGTATTGGGCGTCAAAACCTTTGATCCTGGAGGAAGGAAGATCACTACAATGTCAAGACAAACATGTACAAATGAAAGTGGAAGCATGGCACAACAGGACAATCAGAAAACAGACAGGGCACCAGATAAAAATCAGATTGGTTCTGAGGAGCTGAGGGACATGTGGTGTCAGCTCCAGGGGTGGGGAGTTTATGCCACATCCAAGCACCCCAACAGAAGTCCGCAGACTACAGGCTTAACTCTGGAGGATTTTCAGACAGGCGACTCCAAATTTGGTTGCCTGCGGTCCAATCTCCTGGGCACCTAAGATTTCATGTCCGGTCTCCCAGGCACCCTGTTCATGCCAAGTTCTAGATAAGGTCTCGGCAAATCCTGGACAAGCCCCCAAAATGTTATGTTAAAAAGGGCACGAGTCAGAGTCTGAGTTAGGAGTCTGTAGTAGCTGGCCAGTGTCTGCACCAGCCACAGAATGGCTCCCTAATGCAGCCCCGACCGTTGAGCAGTTTAAAGGCAGAAACTATATCCTCATTGGTATAGTGACATATGCTTTTCCGAGAAGCTAGTTTACAGAAGCTAAAATATGCAAAGGTGAGAACATTCAGCCCATTTGTGGTTATAAGTTCCTAGAGTCATTTAACATCTGCAAGTGTCACTAGGCCAGGCATTGGGTCTGGCAATGCCCTGGTTTGTAAGATGGAGCGAGTGTACAAAAGGGAGTCACTCTGGCTTTCAACCCATCAGTGGCACATGCCTTTAATCCCAGCACTTGAGAGGTAGCGGTACTGTGATAGAAAAGAAGCTGACATTGCCAAGGCTCTCGGTTTCCCACCAGCAATAGATGGGAAGACCCTGTTGCTGGAGACTCCACATGCTTGGGCTACAAGGTCACTGAGAAATCTTGGAGCTGAGCTGAAAGCCTCCTCCATGTAGACTAGCTGACAGAAAGCTGGAAAAAGCTACACTGCATGCAGCTCCACTGGAGAGAGAGAAGTCATCAGTGGAGAAAAAAGTCAACAGTGGATGTTGCAAGCCTTGAGTTGGGTCAGCCAGGCCAAATGAGCCAATAGGTGCGATAGTGGCATGTCTGTTTTGGGGAAAACCAACTGCTCTCTAATTGGACTTGAGGCCCGCTCTATGGGAGGGAATACATGCCTGATACTGAAAACCTAGTCAAAATCCTATGATGGGAGGTCATGAGCCTTAGGAGTGTAATGCCTGCTAGTATCTGGCTAAATGCATGTAATATACTCACCAAACTTCCTGGTACGCACTTTTCTTAATGTTCATACCCATGTATTAATGCTACTCTCACTTTTGGATAGAGAAGCTTCTGTTTTCAGATGACAGTGACCTCTGGGATGATTCAGAAGGATGACCATAGTGCTGTGAAGAAGTGACAGAGGAGTGCTCAGCACTGAAACATCTTTACCACACCTTCCAAGGCTCACAGTCCATTGCAGAAGAGGTGGCAGAAAGAATGTAAGAGCCAAAAGAAGGTTGGGAATGAAAGACCCAAAAAGCCAGAATGCAAGCCAGAGTGACACCATGATAGGCCTCAGTCACTCTGAAGGCCTCAGTGTCAGGTTCCCGGAATCTAAGGCAGAACAAGCAGTTACTGGAAAAACCACAAGGTTACAGTGACAAGCCAAGAGACCCTAGACAGAGCCACTCAGAGATAGCTTGGAAACCCCCTAAAATTTGGGTCAACGTTCTTGTGGTCACGGGCCAGGTGTCCCAATGAAACCCACCAATAGCAAGCAAACATCTCAGACTGATGTAAATGTTGACCAACCAGATGCATGCCCACCTGGAAAGCCCCTAAGCTCGCAAAAACCACAATAAAAAGCCTGCTCCCCTGCTTGTTCATTCTTCTCTTGGAGAATCCACTGTGTTGGTGAAGTCAAGAAGACTTAGTTCCTTACAATTCTTAGCTCCTTGCTTTTGCATACGTGTCTGATCATCCTTGGTGGTCACTGAGGGCACCACGAACTGGGTACAATAGGACGTCTTTCAATGCACTCTTCCAGACACAAAATGCCCTGGATATCCATAACCTCACAGTGCCTGGCACTACCTACACAAGACCATCATAGTAGGAGGAAAAGATGATAACATCAACATAAAAGAGGGACTGAATGAGAAGGGGAGGGGATATGATGGAGAGTGGAGTTGAGAAGGGGAAAGCAAAGGGGGAGGGAATTATCATGGTTTATTGTCTCTAATTATGGAAGTTGTCAATAATTTAAAAAAATTTTAAAAGGGGACTTATTTTGGTTTTGGTTTTGGCTTGGTGCTGGAGCTCAAACCACGGGCAGCTGAGTATGTTTTATTGTTTAGCTATACTACCACTTTAAAGGACTTTATGTATTTTCTTAATTATTTTTTTTAAAAAAAGAAAAAGCTGAAAGTTGAAAAGCTGTAAGTTGAGTTACTGTAAGAGTTAACGGCTGAGGAGCTGAACTTATTTTTGTTAGCAGATGGAATAATCATAAAGAGGGAACTGTCCAGGAAGGCCCAGAGTGGTGATAAGAGGGAAGGAGAGTTTAGACTAAATAGTGTTCACGGTAAAGGCAACCTGACTACAGGAATGATTGATATGTATGTTTTTTTAATTTTATTTTTTAAATTAATTTATTTATTTGACAGAAAGAGATACAGAAATAGGCAGGTACAGAGAGAGAGAGAGAGGGAGGGAGAGAATGGGTGCACTAGGGTCTTTAGCCACTGCAAACGAACTCTAGATGCATGCACCCGCCCCACCCCCTTGCACCTGGCTTACTTTACATGGGTCCTGAAAAATCGAGTCTTGAACCGGGGTCCTTAGGCTTCACAGGTAAGCGTTTAACCCAAGTCCCCATCTCTCCAGGCCCCGGCCTTTTTTTTTTTTTTTTCAAGGTTGGGGCTCACTCTAGCCCAGGCTGACCTGGAATCCACTATGTAGTCTCAGAGTGGCCTCAAATTCATGGCGATCCTCCTACCTCTGCCTCCCAAGTGCTGGGATTAAAGATGTGTGCCACCATGCCTGACTTATTTTTGTTTGTTTGTTTGGTTTTTTGAGATAGGGTTTCACTCTAGCTCAGGCTGACCTGGAATTCACTGTGTAGTCTCAGGGTGGCCTCAAAATGCACTTTCGGGAGGCAGAGGTAGGAGGATCGCTGAGTTCGAGGCCACCCTGAGACTACATAGTTAATTCCAGGTCAGCCTGGACCAGAGTGAACCCTACCTTGCGCAGCTGACATTTTTATTGTTTAGCTATACTCTCACTTAAAGGACTTTATGTATTTTTTTCTCATTATTTTTAAAAATGAAAGCAGCTGAAAGAAAAAGAAAGTTGAGCTTACTGCATTAGAGTTAACGGCTGAGGAGCACTTAACTTATCTTTGTTGCAGATGGAATAATCATAAAGAGGAACTGTCCAGGAAGGCCCAGAGACTGATAAGAGGAAGCTGAGTTTAGACTAAAAGTGTTCACTGGTAAAGGCAACCTGACTACAGGATCACATTCAAACTATGTTTTTTTTAATTTTTTTTTTAATTAATTTATTTATTTGAAAAGATACAGAAATAGGCAGGACAGAAGAGTAGAGAGAGACAGAGAATACAGCCACTAGGGTCTCCAGCACTCTGCATCCTACAATGCTGCAGAGGCCACCTCATGTGCAAATGGTTCACTTGGGTCCTGAAAAATCTTCAAATTCTTGAAAAAGGGGTTTTGTAGGGACAAACTCAGTTCCAGTTCAGCCTCCCTATCTCTCCAGGTGTCCTTTTTTTTTTTTTTCTTAGGTTGGGGTCATGTCTAACTCATGCTGGTGACCTGACATCACTTAAGTCATCATGGTGGCCTGGAAAATGGCAATCCTTCCTACCTCTGCAATGGGAAGTGCTAAAATTAAAGATGTCTGCAACTTTAAAAAGAAACAAAAATGTTTGTTTGTTTGGTTTTTGAGACCTCAGAATGACCTCAGGCTGTTACCGGAAAATTCCATTTTGTAGTATGCATATCCTGAATTCTTTGGGGATCCTCCTACCTCTGCCTCTGAGTGCTGGGATTAATTTTGTGATCCACCACAGATCAACCACTGGGACCTAATGAAATTACAAAGCTTTTTGTACAGCTAAAGGACACTGTGAATAAAGCAAAGAGGCAACCTACAGAATGGGAGAAAATCTTTGCCAGCTATATATCTGACAGAGGGTTAATATCATAATATACAAAGAACTCAAAAATTAAATAATAAGAAATCAAACAACCCAATTAAAAAATGGGCTATGCTACCAAACTAAGGCATGGTGGCATTTTTGCTTTAATCCTGCTCTACAAAGGCATGAGTGTGGAGGATGCTGAGAGTTAGGGAGGCCACCTAGGGAATGGAACCTAGTGAATTCTCAGGTCAGCCTGGACCAAAGTGGCCTGTGGTCCTTATTTGTCCTGTCTCTGGAATTTGCCCAAAAAAAGGAGGTAAAAAAAAAAAAGGGCTAGGATTGCCCATGTGTGGTGGCTCACGTCTTTAATCCCAGAACTTGGGAGGCAAAGGTAGGAGGATCACTGTGGAAATCTTTGCCACCTAGACTGAGTGAATTCCATATCAGAGGTGGACCAGAACTCACAATACCTCAAAAACCAAAAAAAAAAATTAAAATGGCTATGGAACTAACTACAGAGTTCAGGTGAAGAAGAAATACAGATGGCATTTTAAACATCTAAAAAATTCTACATCCCTAGTCATCAGGGAAATGCAGATTAAAACTACCTTGAGATTCCATCTCACACTCCTGTCAGATTGGCTACCATCATGAAAACAAATGACTATAAATGCTGGTGAGGATGTGGAAAAAGAGGAACCCTTCTACACTGTTGGTGGGAATGCAATCTGGTCCAGCCATTGTGGAAATCAGTGTGGAGGTTCCTGAGACAGCTAAATATAGATCTACCATATGACCCAGCTATACCACTCCTAGGCATATATCCTAAGGACTCATCTCACTACCTTAGAGATACTTGCTTGACCATGTTTATTGCTGCTCTATTCACAATAGCTAGTAAATGGAACCAGCCTAGATGTCCCTCAACTGATGAGTGGATAATGAAGATGTGGCACATTTACACAATGGAGTTCTACTCAGTGGTAAAGAAAAATGAAGTTATGAAATTTGCTGGAAAATGGATGGATCTGGAAAGGATTATACTTAGTGAGGTAACCCAGGCCCAGAAAGCCAAACGTCACATGTTCTCTCTCATATGTGGATCCTAGCTACAAATGATTGGACTTCTATGTGAGTAAAAATAAAATTCAGTAGCAGAAGCCAGTAAGCTAGAAAGGGGATATAAAGGGAATAGAAAGGGAGGGAGGGGGACTTAATAGGATGGTATTGTATATATGTAAGTAGAAGAACAGATTAATGGGGGTGAAAAGGCCTAAGTGAGGTCAGGGGAAGAGATTGAGTAAAGGAAAGGTGGAGGAAGGGCTAATCAAAATCTAAGAGGATATAAATAAGTCATATGGAAACCTACTTTTTCTGGACAATGGAACACTCAGAAGCCATAGATTGTTACTAGAAAATTTTCAGTGCCAGGATGGGATACCTTCCAGTGAGTTGTTGGCCAGGAGGTCACAGATACCCCCAAAACATTACAGGCCATTGCTGAGGCCCTTGGTTTCCCACCAGGAATAGATGGTAAGACCCTATTGCTGAAGACTCCACATACTTGGGCTGCAAGGTCACTGAGAAATCCTGCTGGAGCTGAGCTGAAAGCCTCCTCCATGTGGACCAGCTGACAGAAAGCTGGAAAAAAGCTACGCTGCATGCAGTTCAATGGGAGAGAAAACACCAGTGAAGATACTCAACAGTGAACACTGCAAGCTTTAAATTTGGCCAGCCAGGCCAAATGAGCCAATGGGTGCAATAGTGGCATGTCTGTTATGGGAGAAACCAACTGCTCTCTAATTGGACTTGAGGCCCGCTCCATGGGAGGGAATACATCCCTGATACTGAAAACCTACAGCAGGGGTAGTCATGAGCCCTAGGGGTGTAACATCTGCTGGCGTCGTGCTAAATGTATATACTATGCTCACCAAACTGCCCAGTAAGCACTTCTCTTAATGTCCACACCCATATATTAATGCTACTCTCACTTTTGGTTAGAAAATCTTCTCTTCAGATGGTGGTGACCTTGGGATGACTCAGAAAGGCACGCTCAGCACTGAAACATCTCAAACCCACCTTCCAAGGCTCAGGGTCCATTGTGGAAGAGGGGGCGGAAAGAAAATAAGAGCCAAAGGAAGAGTAGGACTCCTTACAATGTGCTCCTCCAGACACAAAATGGCCTGGATATCCATGACCTCACAGTGCCTGACACTACCTACACAAGACCATCATAATAGGAGGAAAAGATCATGACATCAAAATTAAGAGAGACTGGAGAAGGGAGGGGATATGATGGAGAGTGGAGTTTCAAAGGGGAAAGTGGGGGGAGGGAGGGAAGTACCATGGGATATTGTCTGCAATTAAGGATGTTGTCAATAAAAAAAAAAGAAAAATACACCGCATTTACAGTTTCTGTTTGTCCCTTGTCTCTGTGATCTCTGATAACAGGGAGTGATTAAGGGCTGTGTTACTGAGATCTGAAACCCTCAGTCATGATGGCCATGTCTCCCAGCAGAGCTCACCCAGTTAGGAGCTGAGTGTCTAAACAAAAATAAGGCAAAATTTGTCAAGGAAAACAAGTAAATAAACAGTAGCTGACTTTTTTTTTTTTTGGTTTTTCAAAGGCAGGGTCTCACTCTGGTCCAGGCTGACCTGGAATTAGGCTCATAGTCTCAGGGTGGCCTCAACTCAGTGAGCAAACAAACCTGCCTCCAGTGCTGGGATTAAGGGCTGCGCTTGATGGCATCATCAGCTGACTTTGCTGCTTCAAATCAAACATTTCTAAAACAAATTTTCTTCTCTCAATTCTATTTTATTTTTATTCTTATTTTATTTTATTTTATTTTATTTTATTTTATTTTATTTTTATTTTATTTTGAGATAGGATCTAATGTATCAGAGCTGGTTTGGGAACAGCTATGTAGTTCAGGGTGGCCTCTCACTCTCCAGTCAGGCCATGGTGCCTCCTTAGTGAAGTGACCCTGCAGGAGGCCTCTGGACAGTTTATTTGTTTGTTTTTAGGCTACCACAGGGGTTTAAGGATTCTCCCACCGTGTTTGATAGCATTTAGAGGTGCCAATCCTAAAGTAGTCCTGTGTCAGTAGGGGGATGACCTCTTGCTGGCTACAAAAGATGAGGAGGACTCTAAGAGGTCCAATGAAGCTCTGTTGAAAAAAGGACTACTGGGTTTTGGCTGAAAAGCCCTAACTTTGTATTTCATCAGCTGTGTACTTGGGCTATGACCTAAACCAAAGAAAAAGGACACTTTCTCCTGGGGATTTTTATTGAGCCACCTCATTTGAGAGATAAAATCCACAGGGGATGGAGGATGGGGGAGTTAGGGGCAGCTGGGTATTACCAGCTCTGGTTCCCGGGCTCTGCAGAAATCGCAAAGCCCCTCTATTCCAGTACACGTGGAGGAAGCTCTCTCTTAAAGTGGACTGAAGCAGCCATGCATGGAAAAACTTTTAAGCCCTAAATGCCCCAGCCCTTTAAGCCAGGTTTGGTCTAACATGCATTTTCATTTGCATGTTATTTGAAAGCGGTAAGCAGAAGGATGTTCATCAAGCTCAGGTCATGGAAACTGGCTAGCAGCGATGATCCCAGGCGACTGGACCCCGTCACTGCCCGCTGGCTATCTTGCCTCTGTTTTATTTTGTGTACTTAAATGTTGTCAGTTAAAGAGGCAGAGAGGGGAATGAGGAATGGACAAGATTTCCACTTTGAAGCACCACACTCGGGGTGGTTGTGCATCTGGAAGCACTCCAGTCCAGGGATGACAAATGTTCAAAACTTTGGCTTATCAGGCTCTGCTTTTATTTTTATTTTATTTTAGTTTTTTTTTGGTTTTTCGAGGTAGGGTCTTGCACTAGCCCAGGCTGACCTGAAATTCACTATGTAGTCTTAGGGTGGCCTTGAACTCATGGCAACCCTCCTGCCTCTGCCTCCCAAGTTGCTGGGATTAAAGGTGTGCGCCATGACACTCTTAGGCCTGGTTAGAACAAACTGGAATCAGATTCTCAAAAGATGACTGCTCTTCCTGTAACCCCTCTCCCAATTTCCTGAGGCTAACTGCAAAGTTTCTTGAACTGCCGGATCCATCCAGGGTGTCTGTCCATGGGACAACCCTGATGAGGTACTGTTCACTGATGGCTCCAGTTTCTTTTTTGGATAAGTCAGTTATGCTGGGTCTCCATAGTCACACTTAAAAAGATAGCCTTTTCAAGCCTGGTGTGTGGCTCTGCTCAAGACGCTGAGATGATGGCAATGCTCAGGCTTTGAGATGCAGAAAGGATAAAGTAATAAATGTGTACACCCACAGCTGCTAGGCCTTTGCCATAACAAATGTTCATGGAGCCCTCTATAGAGAAAGGGGAGGTGCATGCCTGATGGAAAACAAATTAAAATACTCAAAAAGCTGGGTGTGGTGCACAATGCAATTAATCCCAGCACTTGGGAGGCAGAGGTACAAGGCTAGGCTGCCATGAGTTCAAGGCCACCCCTGAGACTACATAGTGAATTTTAGTTTTTTTTGAGCTAGATTAGACCTTACCCGGGAAAAAAAAAAAAGAAAAAGAAAGAAAAGAAAAAAAGAATAAAAATTCTCAAGAGTGGACTGGGGGAAATGGATTGAGGTTAAGGCACTTGCCTGCAAAGTTGTTAAAGGAAAACAGTTCAGTTCCCCAGGACCCCATAAGCCAGATGCACAAGGAGGCGCAGTGTCTGGAGTTCATTTGCTGTGGCTGGAGGCTGGGACCTGCTTCTTGCAAATAAATAAATAAATAAATAATTTAAAACTACTCAAGAGTTATTACTTTTGCTTGAGGCTATTTGGCTCCCTAAACGAAGTGGTTGTTATCCATTGCCTGGGGCTGTTAAAACCCACAACACAATGTGAGACCACTGACTCAAGCCCAGAGTGACTTGGAATTCACCACTGGAGTCTCAGGGTGAGTTGAAGGCAGAGCAGCTCATAGGGTTAGAGAGTCTGAGCCATCCTCGCTCTGGTGAGAAGTGCAGGTTTTTATAATTTACAAGCTGTATACGTTGAGAGATTTTCAAATCATAAAAATTCTCAAGAGTGGACTGGGGAAATGGCTTGGAGGTTAAGGCACTTGCCTGCAAAGCCTAAGGAACCCGGTTCAGTTCCCCAGGACCCACATAAGCCAGATGCACAAGGGGGCGCATGTGTCTGGAGTTCATTTGCTGTGGCTGGAGGCTCTGCCTCTTTCTTGCAAATAAATAAATAAATAAATAATTTAAAACTACTCAAGAGTTATTGGCCCTGCTTGAGGCTATTTGGCTCCCTAAACGAGTGGTTGTTATCCATTGCTGGGGCTGTTAAACCCACAACACAAGGAAGAGACCACTGACTCAAGCCCAGAGTGACTTGGAATTCACCGTGTAGTCTCAGGGTGACCTTGAACTCATGGCGAGCTCATGGGATTAGAGGTGTGCGCCACCACGCCTGGTGAGAAGTGAGGTTTTTATAATTTACAAGCTGTCACGTTGAGAGATTTTCAACAGGGAACTTGGCAAGCAAGATACAGAAGCAAATAGCAGTTTACAATTTACTGGGTATAACATCTTGGGAGCGCATGAGTCAAGGCATTGTCAGAGCAGGGAGTTTTTCAGGTTCTGGGAAGGCCCAGGGGGTAGGGAATTCTGGGCAGGTAGTCAAAGTGTAGTCAGGCCTAACAGAAACTTAGGTTTTACAGTAAACAGAAATGAAGCTATCTTGACTTAGCAATAAAATGGCTTCTAACTCTAAGATGGAGTCAGACTTGTTCATCATTCCCCCTTTGTCTCATGTGTCCCATGTATGTATGTATGTACGTATGTATGTATGTATTTGTTTGTTTTTCAAGGTAGGGGCTCGCTGTAGCCCAGGCTGACCTGGAATTCACTGTGGAGTCTCAGGGTGGCCTTGAACTCGTGGCGATCCTCCTACTTCTCTCTGCCTCCTGAGTGCTGGGATCAAAGGCCTGTACCACCATGCCCAGCTTTATGTGTCCCTTTTAAATCTTTGATAGGGAATGGTTAGTTCTGTCTGTTGTGTAGGCTGATAATGTCGGCGGAGAGTAAATATTTTAGCACTTTCTATTTGGCGAGAAACAAAATTTGTAATACATCGGAAAACACAAGGTCCAATTGTAACATCGGGAAGAGTGGCAGGGAACCTGTAGCAGCCAAAAGAAGAGTATTAGCCATGGGGACCAATCGAATAGTGGTTGACACCAAGTTTTTCCTGTCTGTTGTTCTAAAGATTTGGTCTTAGCCGGGCGTGGTGGCGCATGCCTTTAATCCCAGCACTTGGGAGGCAGAGGTAGGAGGATCGCTGAGAGTTCGAGGCCACCCTGAGACTACATAGTTAATTCCAGGTCAGTCTGGACCAGAGTGAGACCCTACCTCGCAACCCCCCCCAAAATAAAAAAATAATAAAAAAATAAATAAATAAATAAATAAATATTTGGTCTTAAGATTTTTTTTTTTAACCATAGTTAGAGT
Source organism: Orientallactaga sibirica (assembly GCA_036365145.1). Taxonomy (NCBI): domain Eukaryota; kingdom Metazoa; phylum Chordata; class Mammalia; order Rodentia; family Dipodidae; genus Orientallactaga; species Orientallactaga sibirica. The sequence goes on from JAEOAD010002567.1 coordinate 2,818,251, forward strand.
TTCTCTAATTATACCTGATTGGTTGGCATAAAAGTAGCAGGTTTCAAGCCGGGCGTGGTGGCGCACACCTTTAATCCCAGCACTTGGGAGGCAGAGGTAGGAGGATCGCCGTGAGTTTGAGGCCACCCTGAGACTACATAGTTAATTCCAGGTCAGCCTGGACCAGAGTGAAACCCTACCTCAAAAAAAAAAAAAAAAAAAAAAAGTAGCAGGTTTCAGGCTGGAGGGATGGCTTAGCAGTTAAGGCATTTTGCCTGCAAAGCCAAAGGACCTCGGTTCAATTCCCCAGGATCCATGTAAGCCAGATGCACGAGGTGGCACATGTGTCTGGAGTTCATTTGCAGTGGATGGAAGCCCTGGTGCACCCATTCTGTCTGTGTGTCTCTTTTTTTCCTCTCTCAAATAAATAAATGATAAATAAAATATTTTTTCAAAAGTAGCAGGTTTCCCCTAAGGTCATACAAAGCCCTCCTTGCTTTATGAAGAGCAAGTGAAAGCCTCTCTTATTCTGTAACACTACTTCTGTGAGGACCCCAGAGGGGGTCCCCTAGATGGGATTGTCTGCTAGACCCGAAAACACTCACACGGGAAACTCTCAATGCAAGCAGCAAGAGGATTTATTGGCCGAAGCAGCTTCGGGGCTCCACACCGAATTCTCACACAGGAGAAGTGAAGAGCCCTGAGAAGCTGTGGGGCTGAGTTTTTATAGTCAAAAACCATATGTGTGAGGAAATACTACAAATATGCAGGGGCTTTCCAGACATCTCCAGATAATAGTACTTTAGGTTATTTATTTCTGGAACAGGGGCTCTGTTTTTTTATTGCTCAAGGACGCAAGATGTTTCTGGTGGTCAAGGCCCCCCAGATGCAGTCCCTCAAGATAACGGCTTCCCCATTTTCAATTCCCGCTTTGTGCTTTGTGTATGGGTTGATAATTGCAAACCTTGTAACTTTCCATCTAGTCACAGGTTGTTTGTACAAAGAAATGTCTGTCCTGCGTATGCAAGCAGTTGCATAGAATTGCTGAAGCATATTAGTTACATTTCCCTTTGAAGCAAGCAAGTGTACAGAAGCTAATTAGAGCAGTATAGTTATATATATATTTTTTTATCCTTTCACTTCCATCAGAGTCAACCTGTTTTCCCAGCCTAGTGACTGAGGTTGTAAAAAATTCCTAGATCTTGAGCTGGGCATGGAGGCACACACCTTTAATCCCAGCACTTGGGAGGCAGAGGTAGGAGGATCGCCATGAGTTTGAGGTCACCCTGAAACTACAGAATGAGATCCAAGTCAGCCTGAGCTAGAGTGAGACCCTACCTCGAAAAACAAAACAACAACAACAACAACAACAAAAACAAATAAAAATCCTAGATCTTGTTTAACTTAGGTGTTTAGGGTTTTGAACCCTTGATCTTGCAGAACTAGTATTGATGTTCCCAAGGCTGTTGATCCTGCTATTTCTGCACCCACTAACAGTGGAACTAGAATGGGAACTTACTTGAACCAGGGGTGCTCTGATGTTATAGCTGAACGTAAGCGGCCTGTGTCCCCATGATAGGCATGAACTTGAGGAAGAATGTGAGGATACAGAACCGTGCGTGTGTTCTGTGTGTAATACGGGAAACTGACAGGCATTGTACAATAGCATCAGTGCATGTCCACCAGGCAGCTGAGGGAGCAGGAGGGAACAATTGCTTTTCCTTGGGGTCTTTGCCAGGTAGATCTTAGGTAATGGTAGTACAATTATCTGAATAAAGAGATGTCAAGTTATTAGAAAAATTGGACATGGCACATAGTCCTTGTCCCTGTATATCACCTAGGGTTAATCTGGGCTGGGACTAGGAGCAAGCATCAGCAGTAGCTTGTGGCAACAGTGTAAGAAATGATTGTAAACTATTTTTACATAATAAACAGGGTTGGGGGTTTAGACAAAGCCAGCAATCTTGGGTTAAGTTAGATGTGGAATGATTGAGAAAGGAGAAAGTTGCCATGATCATATTAAGAGGGGAACTGTAGGTTCTCACCTTTCCTGTTCCCTGGGGTCATTGGCCACAAGCATCCCGGGTGCAGGAGGAGTTGGGGGAAGAAGCAGGGTCCTGGAGCAGTTGAGTGCGATGATGGGCAGGGAACACCCGGGAGGCTGTCTGATGGACAGCACTCATTTATTCAACAGGGGAGTGGGTTTATAAACCCTTGAGGAAGGCTGAGGTGGCACGTACAGACTATGGCGATTGGATACATAGTTTATGGGTTGCTGTTTAATTGGTTGTAAGGAAGGGAGATAGTGGCGGAAGAGCTACGTGACTTCAGAGCTGTGAGGGAGGAGCTGTGAGACAGATGACAGGAATGGCAGAAAAAGTTACGTGACTTCAGCCACATAAGGGTCTCTTGAGCAGCTAGCCACAAGGTCAGGAACTGGGGGGGGGGGGTGCAAAGCCTGACTTATGGGATCGTTAGATGCTTTTGGGATCCAGGGGGTGGGCCTTGCCAGTTCTGCCCATTCTGGGCCATGACAGGGCACACTACAACCTTGCCAGAGGGTAGGGAAGGCCAGTCACCGTTGCCAGGGTGGGTTGCCCATGATAGGGCCAGCTGCAACCCCCACAGCCCAAGGTCTCCGGCCATGTCCAGCAGTTTAGGCTAGCTTCCTCACAGTCCCAGCCCGTTTTTAGCAATGCCCAACAGGGAACCTGTACTGAGAGGGGGGTCTTGGGCAAGGATGGTTTAGTAGAAGTCAGCATAGGCTTAATAGTAATTGGAGGTCCTTAGGTGCCCCGGCTGGCGGGGGTTCAAAAAAGGGCTCGAGGGGAGGCTAATCCTGGATGAGGGGCAAACAGGCACAAAGAAGGAGGCCATGCCTCTGGTCAAGGCCTCAAGTTTATTATTATCCATACAGAGGTATATATAGGGGAGGCAGGAAGAAGGTATGTGGGCAAATGGAATTTATGGCTGCCAAATGGATTTTATGGCTACCAGATGTTTTGATTGATGAGGAGAGGGGGGGGGTGTCTTTTGAGTGATGGGCCTCACGGATGTTTACAAGAATGTCTGTTGAGATCACAGGCAGGGCGGAGTTACATCAATCCTGTTTGCTAAGATACACATCTTTAGGTTACACCTTGTTCTTATCTACTCATCAAAGCAGGCTCTTTGGGAAGGCTTGGTAATTTTCACAGGAACTCAGGAAGCTGAAATCTTAACACAAAAAGTGGAGGCTTCTTCCTCCAAATGGCTGCAGTTTGGCTCAAGGTCCCCAACACTTAGGGTGTGCCAGAGGCACCTGAGGTAGTGGGAGAAAATATTTATGGGGGCCTATAGGTTTTGGTATTTTTGATTGAACCCTTTTTTTTTGGCTTTTCGAGGTAGGGTCTCACTCTGGCCCAGGCTGACCTAGAATTCACTATGTAGTCTCAGGATGGCCTCGAACCCATGATGATCCTCCTACCTCTGCCTCCCAAGTGCTGGGATTAAAGGCGCATGCGCCACCACGCCCAGCCGAACCCATTTTTTAAAATAGCTATACTGGTACCTGGATCATATCCAGTAACATATACTTTAAGTCCCCAGGTTTGTCTTGTATCCCAAAGAGTCTGTTTCACATTTTAGGCATAACAGTTATAGGATTGTATGACCCCTTTTGACAGTTGGGGTCAGTCTTAGTAGGGTAAGAAGTTATAGTGACTAGGTTAAATTTGGAATTTTTTCAGGGTGTAATAGTTACACAACTCCAAAAGGCACAATCATATTTACCATTTTTGCTACAGGTTCTTGCTCCTGGCTGAACAGGCATACACTGGGATGTCTTGCAGGCTTTTTTGTTTGTTTGTTTGTTTGTTTGTTTGTTTGTTTGTTTGTTTTGTTTTGCGAGGTAGGGTCTCACTCTAGCTCAGGCTGACCTGGAATTCACTATGTAGTCTCAGGGTGGCCTTGAAAATATAGCGATCCTCCTACCTCTGCCTCCTGAGTGCTGGGATAAAGGCGTGCGCCACCACGCCTAATTGGCTTTTTTTGTTGTTGTTGTTTAAATTTTCATATTCCCATTTTCTTCTTTGTGTACTATGGCTAGTCCTAACTCCAATGTTGTCAGATAGTTTACATAAATATGTCTTTAGTTGATGTTGATTAGTAGTTATAACTTTATCTGTGGAGAGCGAAAAGGAAAGTGCATGTACTTTGACTATGAAGCATCTGAATCATGGGACCTTGATTGTGGTTTTTGCAGGCGTTGAGCTGAGAAGAGCATAAACACTGATTGAGACACATATCTTTGAACAGGATATAGCTGTCTGGAAGCTAGCTATTCTTGGTACTTGGAGGAAAAATAACTCAGTACATGGGTTCTAGAGAGAAGTTGGTTGATGTCTTTATGTCTGGTGATGATCTGTTGCAAGTTTGTGGTTTTTTCCTATATAAACTTGTGTGTTCAGGGCTGGAGACATGGCTTAGTGGTTAAGCACTTGCCTATGAAGCCTAAGGACCCCGGTTCGAGGCTCGATTCCCCAGGACCCACGTAAGCCAGATGCACAAGGGGGCACATGCATCTGGAATTCGTTTGCAGTGGCTGGAGGCTTTGGTGTGCCCATTCTCTCTCTCTCTCCCTCTTTATCTCTCTGTCTGTTGCTAAAAAAAAAAAAAAAAAAACTTGTGTGTTCAATAATAAAGTGCCTTTTTCAGCCTTCTGCCTTCAGCCTTCTGCTTTTAGCCTTCAGCCTCCTGCCTTCAGCCTCCACTAAAGTAATGATCATTCTTTTCATCCTCACTCTCCCTCTCGAGAACCTCGTTGACTGACCGAGCGGGCTTGGTCATTTATCTGACATGTTTGTCCAGTACCAATTAGTCTAAGCTCCCATTCCCGTGTGGGAGGTTTGTCGGGGTTTTCATAGCTAAAGCCCAAGGGTATGCATATAACCCAACAGGTTAAAATTATCATTATGGCTGGGCGTGGTGGCGCACGCCTTTAATCCCAGCACTTGGGAGGCAGAGGTAGGAGGATCACCGTGAGTTCGAGGCCACCCTGAGACTACATAGTGGGTTCCAGGTCAGGCTGAGCTAGAGTGAGGTGAGATCCTACCTCGAAAAAAAAAAAAAAAAAAAAAAAAAAAAAAAAAAAAAAAAAAATTATCATTCTGGAATGCATAGTGATAAAGGAAAAATAAGAATAGATTGGTAGCAAATCATGAAGCCTTAGGAATATTAACCTTTTTTCTTCAAGGTAGGGTCTCACTCTAGCCTAGGCTGACCTGGAATTCATTACATAGTCTAAGGTTGGCCTTGAACTCATGGTGATCCTCCTACCTCTGCTTCCTGAGTGCTGGGATTAAAGACGTGCACCACCATGCCCGGCTCTAGAAACCTTAATCTTTTTTAAAAATATTTTATTTATTTATTTGAAAGAGAGAAAAGAGGAGAGAGAGAGAGAGAGAGGGAATGGGCATGCCAAGGCTTCTAGCCATTGCTAATGAACTCCAGATGCATGTGCCCCCTTGTGCATCTGGCTTACATGGGTCCTGGAGAGTCGAACTGGCACACACCTTAACCGCTAAGCCATCTCTCCAGCCCCTAGAAACCTTAATCTAAAGAGGGCCACGTTCAGTCACTTTCTATCTCTGGCAGCTGGTTTTTCTCTCATGGGTTCCTCGAGCCCCTTATTAAGGTGTGATTGATGGATCCAAGCAAGAATACCAGCAACTTTAACAGCAGTGGAGCAGAAGGAGTGGTTGAGTGGGGCAATTGCAGGAGAGGCTGAGGGGAAGGAGGAAGAGATGGGGGAGGGGAGGATAAAGAGGAGTATGTGGGCTGGGAATGGTGGCACACACCTTTAATCCCAGCACTTGGGAGGCAGAAGTAGGAGGATTACTATGAGTTCGAAGCCACCCTGAGACTACATAATGAAATCCAGGTAAGCCTGCGCTAGATCAAGACCCTACCTCAAAAAAAGAAGAAGAAGAACAAAAGAGGAGTATATGAGAGAAGAGGATCCTCCTGAGAGTCCTGTAAGACAGGGCTTTTGGAGGATTTTTGATTCTCAGTTGGGAGCCCCTGAGGGGTCTTCCTTGTTACCCTTTAGTGTGGCAGTTTGCTCTGACAATCCGTCAAACTGAAGGCGCACACCCTGGAGTCTTGGAGCATCTCAAGGTGTGCACCTCCTGAGGTAGCATTCCGGTCCGGAGTCCCAGAGTGAGAAGGTCTGGCTTCAGAATTTGGGTGTATGGTCTAATCTTGCTGGGGCCTCCAGATGTTTAACCCATGACACAAAGAATAGATCACTGACTCAAATGTTTGGCCAAATTGAAGCAAGCTGTATTGTGCACTCAGTAGGAGCTGGCCAGCAACCGTCTCACCCAAAGGCAGGGTTTAAGAGAGCAGCCCTGGCTGGGTGTGGTGGCGGACGCCTTTAATCCCAGCACTCGGGAGGCAGAGGTAGGAGGATCGCCGAGAGTTCGAGGCCACCCTGAGACTACATAGTGAATTCCAGGTCCTGGACCAGAGTGAGACCCTACCTTGCAAAAACCAAAAAAAAAAAAAAAAAAAAAAAAAAAAAAAAAGAGCAGCCCTGAACATAAGAGAAGTGAGGTTTTTATAATCCATAAACTTCAAGATTGAGAGATTTTCAACAGGGAACTTGGCAAGCAAAATAAGGAAGCAAATAGCAGTTTACAATTACTGGGTATAATATCTTGGGAGGCCATGAGTCCAGGAACTGTCAGAGTGGGGAATTTTTCAGGTTCCGGGAAGGGCCAGTAGGTAGGGAATCCCAGGCAGGTAGTCAAAGTGCAGTCAGGCCTAACAGAAACTTAGGTTTTACACTAAACAGAAACTAAACTATCTTGATTTAGCAACGAAATGGCCCCTAACTCTAAGATGGAGTCAGACTGTTTCATCAGGGCCACCAAAGAGGGGGTCACCCAGAAATACTAGGGAATCAGTCAGCAGATCAAGAAGCCAGAGAAGCTGTCCTAACACTAGTGGGGCCCTTTGAAGTTCCAGTGGTATCGCCTCCCCCTGAGCTGCCCAACCAACCTGACTACACATGGAAGGAATCACGCAATTGGGAGACACACTGCAGGTCAAGATAGCACCCTCTGCATCCAAGAAGTCACCAGAGGGAAGATCCTACTCTCACAGGCATTAGGGCATACAGTGCTCAAGAGTCATCAGGACCAAAAGGCAACATAGTGCTGAGAAGAAAGGATGGATGAGTGTCCAGCACCGAAACACCTCTGTCACACCCTCCAAGGTTCAGGGACCATTGCGGAAGAGGGGGCGAATAGAATGGAAGAGCCAAAGGAAGGGTACGACTCCTTACAGTGCAACTGCCCAGACAGAAACTGGCCTCAATATCCATGACCTTGCTGTGCCTAGCAATACCTCCACAAGACCCTCATAATAGAAGTAAAAGATGATGACATCAAATTAAAAGAGAGACTAATGGAGAGAGGGAGGGGATATGAAGGAGAGTGGAGTTCTAAAGGAGAATGGGGGGAGGGGAGGGAAATACCATGCACTTTTTGTATATAAGTATAGAAGTTGTCAATAAAAAAATAATAATTAAAAAAAAAAAAAAGAGCCGGGCGTGGTGGCACACGCCTTTAATCCCAGCACTCGGGAGGCAGAGGTAGAAGGATCGCCAGGAGTTCGAGGCCACCCTGAGACTACATAGTTAATTCCAGGTCAGCCTGGATCAGAGTGAGACCCTACCTTGAAAAACCAAAAAAAAAAAAAAAAAAAAAGAGTCATCAGGAGAATGTCCATTTGCACCTTACCAAATTGACTGAATTGCTTAGATGATGCTTCTGCATCACTGGCCTTGGTCCAAAACCCAAAGATCTAGTTGCCAGATGCGTTACCTGTCAACTTATCAACCAACAGGGACCTCCACGGGTGGGACCTGGGGTAAGATTCAGAGGCATTTTCCCAGGTGAGCATTGGGGAAGTTGACTGTGCAGAGGTGAAGCCTGGGCTTTAGGGACATAAGTATCTACCGCAATGGTGGATACTCCCTCAGGGTAGACAAGCATTTCCTCCGAGACCCAGGCCGCTCAGATAACTGTGAAGAAGCTGTTACAGGAGACAGTCCCCAGATTTGGTTTCCCCTAGCTCTGGGGTCTGATAATGGCCTGGCTCTCACAGCCCATGTCTTCCAATTAATAGGAGTAGCCTTAGGAAAAAAGTGGCACCTTCATTGTGCCTATAAGCCACAAAGCTCAGGGAAAGTGGAAAGGATGAATAGAACTTTTTTTTGTTGTTGGTTTGTTTATTTTTTATTTTATTTTATTTTATTTTATTTTATTTTATTTTTTTGTTTTTTTGTTTTTGTTTTTGTTTTTGTTTTTGTTTTTTTTTTGTTTTTTCGAGGTAGGATCTCACTCTGGTCCAGGCTGACCTGGAATTAACTATGTAGTCTCAGGGTGGACTTGAACTCTGGCGATCCTCCTACCTCTGCCTCCCGAGTGCTGGGATTAAAGGCGTGCGCCACCACGCCCGGCTATTTATTTTTATTTATTCTTTTTTTTGTTGTTGTTTTTGCGAGGTAGGATCTCACTCTGGTCCAGGCTGACCTGGAATTAACTATGTAGTCTCAGGGTGGCCTTGAACTCTCGGCGATCCTCCTACCTCTGCCTCCCGAGTGCTGAGATTAAAGGCGTGTGCCACCACGCTTGGCTTATTTTTATTTATTCTTTAAAAAGTTTTTTTTTGACAATTTCTTTAATTGTAGACAATATCCCATGGTACTTCCCAAATAGAACTCTTAAATAAATAAAGCCAGGAGCTGGAGAGGTGGCTTAGTGGTTAAGGCACATGCTTGCAAAGCCTAAGGTCCCCAGTTCAATTCTCCAGGTCCCACGTATGCCAGATGCACAAGGGGGCGCATGTGTCTAGAGTTCGTTTGCAGTGGCTGGAGGCTCTGGTGCACCCATTCTCACTCTCCCTCTCTTTCCTTTCTATGCCTTAAATAAATAAATAAATAAATAAATAAATAAATAAATAAATACAAAGAAAAAGAAATAAAGCCGGCGTAGTTAGTGGTGCATGCCTTTAATCCCAGCTTGACCCTCTCTGGCTCCATTCAGAGATTTCAAATGGAGGTCTGTTTCTGGTTCAGTTTCAGTTCAGCAGCCACTTGGCAGTGTCAGGAGAGCCATTATCGCTAGCATATTTGTGTTTGGTGTTGTCTTCGTATGTCTTGTCCTTATCTTAGAAGATATGGGTCAAAATCAGTATGTTGAAAAATCTGCTTTAGAACTGGTTAAGAAACACTTTAAGCCGGGCATGGTGACACATGCCTTTAATCCCAGCACTTGGGAGGCAGAGGTAGGAGGATTGCCATGAATTTGAGGCCACCCTGAGACTACATAGTTAATTCCAGGTCAGCCTGGGCCAGAGAGAGACCCTGCTTTGAAAAAAAAAAAAAAAAAAAAAAAAAAAAAGGATTTTTTCCTATCCAGGTCACCCAGACCAGGTTCCTCACCTCGTTGCATGGTGCTATCTTGTGGAGGAACCCCCTTCCTAGGTAAAGAAGATGCTCTCTCCCTCTACCAGCAGCCCCATTCTTATCTCTAAACCCAAATCTAATATAAAGCAGGCTCTCTCTCAAAATGAAGAGGATTTCTAATCCCTCCACCTTACGGGTCTCTGATGCCGCAGCCATCTTCTAACCTGTATCCACCCTACCTGCCTCACAGAACCACCTTCTCAGCCTTCCTCATACTCGCAGCGTATACCAACCCTCTCTCTCAGCCTACCCCCTTTGACTCTCCTAAAATACCGGGGGCCTCTGGCCCCCATCATCCTGCTCTGATAGGCTCCCCCATGGCAAATCCGCCAGCCGGTGTGGTCCCCCACATGTTTATGGTTTATACCTCTTTTTCAGAGAAAACTTCAGAATCTGATATTCCTTCTCAAGACAGTCTTTTATACCCATCACCGCACATGGAAGGACTGTCAGTTGTAAAACCAAATCGGGAACTCCCCGGGCTCTGTCCCAGGAAAGGGGGCACCCCAAGTCACTCAAGAAACAGTCTTGATGCAAATCGCAAGAGGTATTTCTTTTTATTCCAGCGCGCTGGGGCCCCCAGTCGTTCACCACGCAGGGAGGAGACTGGGACCCCTAGTGCAGAACCAAGGCAGCTTTTATTGGGTTTAGACAAAGAAGAGGAAAATTCTTAACATGATTGGTTAACAGCTAGTAAGAAGGTACATGTAATAAGCTCATTGGTTATTTGGTTGCTGGGGCATTTTGAATATACTTTCTATATTAGGAGGGCCACAAGTATGTTATAAACGTTTGCTGAGTTTCTTATGATTGGCTCATTTCAAGGATTATTTTGAATACTTATCAGTTTGGAGTTTTTCCAGCAACTGCAGAAGTGCTGTGTCAGCTCCTTCTGGAAATAGAAACTCAGGCCTGTGAATATTCTGAAAGTCTGTCATGGCGTTACTTTAGTTCTTGCTTTTCTTGCTTACATTCTCTTATTGTCCTACACCTCTATCTATATACTTTTATATTACAATCTTTCCTTTTATGGTGCAAGCAGTTCACAGAAGCCAGATAAGCAGTTAGTTAGCTCATTTTTTGTTATCTCATTAGGCCAGAGTCACGTACCCAAAAAGCCTGTTCTTTTTATTTAGGTTCATGCAGGAAGCAGGCTCTGAACCAGCAAGAAGGGTGATCTTCTACCTATTTGCTGGCAGAGAGCCAATTCTGGAATTTGAAGCATTTATGACTTTTTCCTTCCTTTCACAGTAACTCTTGCAGACCCTTTTCGCCACACAGGAGTGTGAAAGAATCAGAAGGGAAGCCAAAAAACTAGTGTTGGGAACCGACGGTCGCCCCCACAGAGCACCCTGATGTTATCTTTCAGAGTTAGTAGAGATTGTTCCAGGGTATATAATAATAGAGACACTCCAGAACAATCTCTACTAACTCTGAAAGAAGTTTACCCTCAAAACCTTCTATTTTCTGAGAAAAAGGCTAAGGTTATGGTGGCCCCATAAGACAGCCCTTTCAGAACCAAAGAGGAAATTCTGGGGACCCCAGGAAGGCAGGACAAAGCTCTCTTAGGAGAGCAGACTGGTCCAAGATAAAACTGGGTCAAAGTTCTATCCCTGGACCACCAAAAGACAAGTGGCCTTTGGACAAGGTGCTGTGACACATTCTTTCCTTGTTATCCCTGAAAGCCCATACCCACTATTGGGGATGTAAGGGTCTGAGAATCACTGAAGAAAGACCCCAGACTCAAATAGTATGTCAAAAGCATAGAGCATTTATTCTGTAGAATCAGCCAGCATGCGGGGGCCAACCATTCATACAAAATGGTGACCTTGAGAGGAGCATGCAGGCCCCTTTTAAGCACAGTTCGGGGAATTTTAGGTGGGTGAGGCCATCCCTTTGGGTGATTGGCTAAGCAAGCAACAGTTACATTTGTACTTCTTTGATTGGCCGTGGCCTTAATTTTACCATCTTGGGACATGTTCAGGCATGTCCTCAGAACCTCCCAGGAACTGACTCAGTCCCTGGGCCTGCTGTCCTGGGTGTGTCTTTGGTTTTGGCCATAGTCCAGAGATATTGCAGGAACTGACTCACGCCCCTGGGCGGCTATCTTTCCCCAGCCACATGTCAGGGGGCTATTAATTAACAGCCCTTTGTTCATGGTCTTTTCCCAGAAGTCTTACCCGCTTCTCGGGAAACTGAAACTTAGGCCTAGCTTTAAATTGGAGAAAATTTGATCCTCTCAGGGAGAGACTTATTATATAAACTGAAAGCAAAAATTCAATTTGGGAGCTGGATATAAGTGTGTCTGTTGGCAAGCCAGAAATTTTAGTGACTGTGCCACTGGGAGAAGAATACCTTTTATTAGAGAGCCCCATCACAGAGAAAAACCAGGATCTCCTGACTCTCTTCCAAGACAAGATTCCAAAAGTATGGGCTGAAAACAATGCCCACCAAGTACCAGTCAACGTAGAACTAAAAAATATGCCGGGCGTGGTGGCGCACGCCTTTAATCCCAGCACTCGGGAGGCAGAGGTAGGAGGATCGCCAAGAGTTCGAGGCCACCCTGAGGTTAATTCCAGGTCAGCCTGGACCAGAGTTCAACCTTGCCACAAAGAAAAAAAAAAAAAAAAAAGACTATAAAGAAATACATATAAGCCGGGCGTGGTAGTTAATCCCATTCCAGGCAGAGGTAGAGGAGAGTTCAAGGCCACCTGAGACCTTCCAGGTCAAAAGCAAAAAAAAAAAAAAAAAAAAAAAAAAAAATAGGCCTTCCAGCATGCCTTTAATCCCAGCACTTGGGAGGCAAGCCAAACAATATCCCATTCCAGGCCTGGACCAGAGAGAGACCCTACCTCGCAAAACCAAAAAAAAAAAAAAAACACATATAGATTACTGGAGGCTGGCATTTTAGTACCTTGCCAGTTGCCCTGGAACACTCCCACCCCATGGCCAGTGAAAAAGCCAGGAAAAGGAGAGTACCAACCAGCCCAAGATCTGAGGAAGTAAAAAGAAATGCACATATAACTTTGTTCAAATGATTCCACCAGAAAGGCAAATTTATACTGCGCTGGACTTAAAGGATGCCTTCTTAAAAAAAAAAAAAAAGGACTGGAGAGATGGGCATGCCTTTAATCCCAGCACTCGGGAGGCAGAGGTAGGAGGATCGCTGGCTGGAGTTCAAGGCCACCCTGAGACTACAAATAAATTAAAAAAAAGTTAATTCCAGGTCAGCCTGGGCCAAGATTACTTTATAGTTTGCATCTGCAATCACCTTGCTAGAGGCAAAAAAAAAAAAAATAAAAAAAAGTGTGCTGTGTGAAACACTGTAGTTTTACTCTGTGTGCTGTGGTGGCTGGTTGGCTCTCTCTCTGCTTGGTCCTGTGGAGAGCAGGGCTTCTCTTGGCTTCAATAAATAATATCCCTTCCTCCATAACTGTGCCTGGTCTAATCCCAGAACCAGCTGTTGGTAAAGGTACCAAGGAGTGTGGGGTGAGATGAAGTGTGGGTCTTTTGGAACCTTTGTTTTGGAGGAATGGGCATGGACTTGGTGCTTGCAACTGAAGATGCCTTCTGGAGTGGGCCAAGTTTTATGGACTATTCCTGAGAGTTTGAGAATGCATGCAGACAGTATTGAACTTCGAGGCTTGGATGATTTAAGGGGAAGGAAAGGTCAGGCCTGTTGAACCAGAGAGTGACCAAACTTAAATTTGTAATGGACTGATGTACTTGGCTAAAGATATTGACTGAGAGATTTAAAACCAAGTTAAAAAAAAAAAAATTAGCAAAAAAAAGGAGAACTTGATTTACATTAAAACAATATGAGGAAAGACTGTTTGCAAACTGGAAGGCTGGCATTTTAGTGGCTTGCACACCAGTTGCATGAAAAATGCCTGGAACACGGTTCCAGGAGCCGCTGCTGAGATGCAGCATGAAGCCAGTGCAAAAGCCAGGAAAAGGAAGAGCCTTTTGGAAGATGGACCCATGGAGACCTGAAGATTTGAGAGAAGTAAATGGAGTGCAGTGTTGGCAAGATGAAACTGGCGATCTGCCCAGCTGGAGGGGCGGAATTGGAAAACCTGAGACTGTCAGTCTCTGGTTATATTGAACTTGAACTGCAGAAGTTTGATGACTGCTGATGGTGGTTAAGTTTGCATTATTCTAGTCTCTCCTTGTTATGCCTTATACCAGTTAAAATGTTTACTCTGTGCCTTTACATGTTGAAAGTATTTAACTTGTTTGCTTTTATAGGATCACTATCTTAAGTTGATCAAGACCAGAAAGGGGCGGAATGTGGTAGTTTGAATATATGTCCCCAATATATTCAATGTTTTATTACTTTATAGTTTGCATCTGCAATCACTTTAGAGGCAAGGACTGGGGCTGGTCTTAAGGTGTGGTGATGGTTTGAGATTCCATTGTAAAGATATGCAAAAAGGAGTTCCTGAAGTGTGCTGTGTGACCTTTTGGCTGAGATGTGCTGTGGTGGCTGGTTGGCTTCTCTCTGCTTGGTCCTGTGGAGAGCAGCTTCTCTTGCTATTATGGAACTTCCCCTGGGCTTCAATAAATAATATCCCTTCCTCCATTGTGCCTGGTCTGGAAGTTCATCCAGGGAACCTGAAGCTGTCCTACAGTAAAGTGGTACCAAGGAGTGTGGGGTGAGATGAACCTGACCGTGTGGATATTCGTCTTTTGGAACCTTTGTTTTGGAGGAATGGGCATGGACTTGGTGCTTGCAACTGAAGATGCCTTCTGGAGTGGTAAGCCAAGTTTTATGGACTATTCTGATGAGAGTTTGAGAATGCTGTGCAGACTTGAACTTCGAGGCTTGGCTTATGAGCCTAAGGGGAAGGAAAGAAGGCAGAGGACTTTGTTGAACTGGGCTACTGGCATAAGGGATTCGTTTCTATCCAGGCCCAGAGTGTTTGATCAAACTTAAATTTGTAATGGACTGATGTACTTGGCTAAAGATATTGGACTGAGAGATTTAAGATTTTAAGTTGGAAGACTTGAAGCAAGTTAAAAGTAGAAGCATTGAGGCTGGTTTAACTGCTATTGTCAAACACATTAGCAATCTTAAGGAAGGTGGAAGGAAGGTGGCCAGACTTGATTTACATTAAAACAATGGAAATGCCTGAGGAAAGATTGGAAAGAGTTGACTGGAGAAGGAACCTGCTTTTCAAGGCTATGGTTTATTTTGTCCCTGGATTAAGAATATGGCTGTGTCCTTCACACCTGGTATTAGTTTTGGAAGCATGAAAAATGCATGGAATGGTCATGAGTTCACGGTTTTGAGATTGAAGGCAGGGCATGAAGTCCTGAGGAATAGGCTGGAAGAGCCTTTTGAAGATGGACCGTGGTTTGCATGGAGACCTGAAGATGTTTTGGATATACCAGACAAGGCACCAGTGCAGTGTTGGCATGGGATGAAACCTGGACTAGGCTGCCCAGCTGGAGGGGCGGAATTGAAAACCTGGAGACTGTCAGTCTCTGGTTATATTGAAAAAGTTTGATGACTGCTGATGGTGGTTAAGTTTGCATTATTCTAGCTTGCTATGCCTTATACCAGTTAAAATGTTTACTCTGTGCCTTTACATGTTGAAAGTATTTAACTTGTTTGTTTTTATAGGACTCACTTTTAAGTTGATCAAGACTGTGAGAACCGCCTGAGGCGATGTGTGATAGTTATAAATCTACTGGGGGCCAGGAGCTGCAGCCACGGAATGTAGTAGTTTGAATATACAATATATTCAATGTTTTATTACTTTATAGTTTGCATCTGCAATCACCTTGCTAGAGGCAAGGTCACTGGGGCTGGTCTTAAGGTGTGGTGATGGTTTGAGATTCCATTGTAAAGATATGCAAATGTGCCTAGCAGGAGTTCCTGAAGTGTGCTGTGTGATGGTGCTGTGGTGGCTGGTTGGCTTTCTCTCTCTGCTTGGTCCTGTGGAGAGCAGGCCGCTTCTCTGCCATTATGGAACTTCCCCTGATCTTTAAGCACATCCTTCCTCCATAACTGTGCCTGGTCTGGAAGTTCATCTCAGGGAACCTGAAGCTGTCTGCTACAATATCCCATTGGCAAAGGAAGTCATTTTTGCCTTCCAATGGACATATTTGGAGCAAGGCACCAGCAGGCAATTAACCTGGACTAGGCTTCCATGGGGATTTAAAAAATGCCCCCACCCTCTTTGATGAGGCTCCCCATAAGGATTTGCAGGATTTTCGCAATGAGACGCCTGAGGCAGCTCTCCTGCAGTACACGGACGACCACCACCTAGCCGCAGAAATGGAGGAGGAATGCCTCTCTCTGTCACAGACCGTCTCCTGCACACCTTACAACATCTGGACTGTCGTGTAAGAGCCAGGAAGGCTCAACTGTGTGTATGTAGAGCAGCTCCTTGGGATATGAACTCTAAGAAGGTTAGAGAAAGCTGTCGGCCTCTAGAATTCAGGCCATCACCCAGATCCCCACACCTCAGACTAAGAGATCCAAGAATTCCTCAGAGCTGTGGGGTAGCGCAGAATGAGAAACCCAAGGCAGGCTGAATTAGCCTCCATATGAGGTACAAGAGGGCAAGAAAAAGATTTTAATTGGCTGGGCGTGGTGGCACATACCTTTAATCCCAGCACTCGGGAGGCAGAGGTAGGAGGATTGCTGTGAGTTCAAGGCTACCCTGAGACTACACAGTGAATTCCAGATCAGTCTGAGCTAGAGTGAGAGCCTCCCTCAAAAAACAAAACAAAACAAACAAACAAAAAAAGATTTTACAGCTGGGTGTGGTGGCACATGCCTTTAGTCCTAGCACTCAGGAGGCAGAGGTAGGAGGATTGCCATGAGTTCAAGGCCATCCTGAGACTACATAGTTAATTCCAGGTCAGCCTGGACCAGAGTGGGACCCTACCTCAAAAAAACAAAACAAAAAAAAAAAAAAAAAAAAAAAAAAAAAAAAAAAAAAAAGAAAAGAAAAGAAAAAAAGATTTTAATTGGACTGAAAATGAGGAACAAACACTCCAAGAACTAAAGTCAGCCTTGACATCAGCCCCTGCCCTGGCACTCCCAGACTTAACCAAATCCTAACACTTGTACATGGACAAAAAGAAGGGGACAGGGCTGGAGAGATGGCTTAGCGGTCAAGGCGCCTGCCTCCTAAGCCTAAGAACACTGGTTCCTATCTCCAGCGGTTCCAATCTCCAGGTCCCACGTTTAGCCAGATGCAAAGTGACCCAAGGGCACAATGCCGCACTTGACCACAAGGGGGCGCACACATCTGGATTTTGTTCGCAGCAGCTGAGAGGCTGCTGGAGCGCCATTTCTATCTGTCTCCCTCTCCCCCTCTCTTTGTCTCTCTCTGTGTCTCTCTCTCAAAAAAAAAAAAAAAAAAAAAGGAAGAAGGGGACAGCCAGGGGCGTCCTATCCCAGATTCTGGGGCCATGGCATCGCCCAGTGGCCTATTTGTCTAAGAAGTTATACCCAGTAGCTGCTGGGTGGCCTCCTTGTTTCTGGGCTATCACAGCTGCTTCTATTCTGACAAAGGATACTGACAAATTAACCTGGGGCCAAACTTTATTGATTACAGCCCTACATGCAATAAGAGACTCTTTTAACCCCTCCCCCACCACCAATGGCTCCCCAACTCTCGCATAACTCACTATCAGGCCTTGCTCTTAGACAAACAAGGATACAATTTCGCCAGACCGAGGCTTTGAACCCAGCCTCTCTGCTGCCAGAACCTGATGAGACTTCAAATCCTCTGCGTAACTGCCTAGAGATCACCTCTGCCTTCCAAGGACTCTGCCCGGACCTGACAGATGTGGTCTGGCCGGATCTGGTGATGTATTCTGATGGCAGCAGCTTTGTCCTGGATGGAATCAGGCGTGCAGGGGCGCTGTGGTGACTATGGAAGAAACCCTGTGGGGCTGAGGCCCTACCTTGGGGTACATAGGCTCAGAAAGCTGAACTGATAATACTGACCAAGGCTCTGATACTGGGAAAAGACAAGACAGTGAATATCTACACAGACAGCTATTATGCCTTTGCCACGGCTCATGTCCATGGGGCCATCTACCAGGAGCGAGGACTATTAACAGCAAAAAGTAAAGACATTAAAAACAACAACAAGCCGGGCGTGGTGGCACATGCCTTTAATCCTAGCACTCGGGAGGCAGAGGTAGGAGGATCGCCGAGAGTTCGAGGCCATCCTGAGACTACATAGTTAATTCCAGGTCAGCCTGGACTAGAGTGAGACCCTACCTCGAAAAACAAAACAAAACAAAACAAAAAAACAAACAAACAAAACAAAACAAAACAACAACAACAACAACAAAAAAAATGAAATTCTGGACTTAGGCTGCCTACTAAAGTGGCTATCATCCGTTGTCCAGATCATCAAAAGGGGGGGGACCACAGAAGCAAGAGAGAACAGACTGGCAGACCTCACAGTAAAGAGGGCTGCCTCTCTGCATCCGTCAGATTGTCTGGTCACCCTCCCGGCATCCACTCTTCCTGATCATCCAACATACACGGAACAGGACCTACAGCTCGCCTCTCATCTGACAAAGGAACAGACCCCACAAGGATGGTACCAACTGAAGAACAGACTACTTCTGCTACCCCAAGCCCTAGGGCAGAGACTGGCTAAACATTACATGAAGGAATTCACCTAGGAAACAACAAGCGGAAGGACCAGCTGACTAACGTGCTACTTTTGCTTCTGTACACGTGCTTGCTTGCTTGACAATAGGGCAGCCATTTTATGAGAGCTGCCATGTTAAGATTAAAAAGTTCCCCTACCAGCTTCTGGGAACTCCCCCACCCCAAGCCAATTCCGGGAACAAACAACCAGCCGCAGGGACCCTGGCCTCTTGCGAAAGATAAGCTCTGCAAACAAGTTGTTGACCTAAGATAAGTGGCCTGCAAAGTTCCTGCGCGCGCCCTCTTAGAACCAATCAATTTAAAAGTCGCAATATGATGTAACCACTGGGTTTCTTTCCCTTTATAAACCCCTTCCCTCTGAGGGTGGGGGCTCTCTCTCCCACTACCGCTGTGACGACTGTGTGGACACAGCCCAGACATAGGCTTGCAATAAAGAAACCTGCTGTTTTTTTTTTTTTGCATTCGAGTGTCTCGGCTTCCTTGGCGGCTCGCTGGGTGACTGAGGGTCTTGCTTGGCACTTCAAAGCTACCTGAACTAATAAGGAAAAAGGTTTTCTTCCCAGCAAAGGGACAAAGACAAACTTGACTAATGTGACTCCATTTTGTGTACTCTGCCATCTTGTGCTTAACCCCTCATCCAGCCCCAGTTCCAAGAAAAACCACAAAAATTTCCCCTTAAACTGGAGAACCAATCAGCTTCTGCCTCCTCTTCTACCAATCACTGTTTGGTCTCTCCTTCCGTTTCCCTATGTAAAATGTCCTTTTTGCAGATGTGATTTTTATTTTATTTATTTACTGGTGGCATGAGGCAAAAATCTTAGACTGCTTAGTGCACAAACAGACAGGGGTTTAGGGCACTTAGAAAGTTCCATTAGCCGTCTGGAACCACAGGTTTATTCTTTAGCAGAAGTAGTGCTGCAAAATGAAAGAGGATTAGACTTACTTTTTTTTTCTTCCTGAGGTAGGGTTTCACTCTGGCCCAGGCCAACCTGGAATTCACTATGTAGTCTCAGGGTGGCCTTGAACTCATGGCAATCCTCCTACCTCTGCCTCCTGAGTGCTGGGATTAAAGGCGTGTGCTACCACGCCCAGCTTAGACTTACTTTTTATGAAACAAGGGAGCTTATGTATGGCTTCAGGAGAAACTTGCTGCTTTTATGCCAATCAGTCAGGAATAATTCCAAATACACTGGCTTTAGTCAGGGAAAATCTCCTTTTCCCTCTCCCAAGACAAGGCACTACCATTGGTTTCAGTCTCTCCAGTTGGAACCATGGCTTTCCACTGATATCTCTGCTATTGCTGCTCTCTTGATACTAATGCTCTTAGGCTTTATCATAGGACCCTGCATTCTTGTTACAGTTTAAAATTATCCTTAAATTTATTTTTTATTTATTTATTCATTTAGGCAGAGAGAGAGAGTTAGAGAGAGAAAGAGAGAGAGAGAATGGGTTTTTTTTTTTTTCCTGGTTTTGCAAACAAACTCCAGATGCATGTACCCCAGTGCATCTGGCTTACGTGGGTCCTGGGGAATTGAACCAGGTTCCTTTGGCTTTGCAGACAAATGCCTTAACCGCTAAGCCATCTCTCCAGTCCCGGACCCTGCATTATTAATTTTCTAAGTAGATATATAAAAAATAAGATAGCTGGGTGTGGTGGCACACTCCTTTAATCCTAACACTCGGGAGGCAGAGGTAGGAGGATCACCCTGAGTTCGAGGCCACCCTGAGACTACATAGTGAGTTCCAGGTCAGCCTGAGCTAGAGTGAGACCTACCTCAAAAAAAAAAAAAAAAAAACAAACAAACAAAGGCTGGACAAACAAACAAAGATGGTTATGTTAAACTCTTGCTTGTAAACCTAAAACCCGCTTAGATGAGAACACCCTACACACTGGTCGTCAAGAGTCAAGGAGATGACTTAGTGCTACATCAGAGGGGAAATGGAATGTGAAGGACTGAATAGACCTGGTTAAACATTCTCCTGTGCAGCCCTTGCCTTTAGGCACACATAATGGAGGTCACTACCCAAGTTGATCTTCTTGACAGATAAAGGAGAAATTTCAGGAATCATTACCTCAGGCCTTACTGCAAAATGCAGATGTTTCCTGTTATCTACACCATAAGGAAAGGCATGACTCCCCTGGTTCTAAATATCTTCGTGATTACGTAGCATAGAACGTTTCTTGCCTCAGTTCTGCCTATGTAACCTATGTCATGAATACTTTGTGATTTTTTTTTTTTTTTTTTCAGACCCCGTAAAGGGTTTTGCCCAGGCTTCCCAGGCCACGCTTGACACGATGAATGAGCCTTCCAGGCGGTTCCTCCAAAGACGTCTCCTGCGTCCTGGGGCGCCCGCCTTGTCCTCCAGCTCAGCCTGAATGCAGTTTGCTTGTGAGCGAGCAGTGGTCGGCGGTCTTTGGGGGACGAGCCTGGGACTCGAGGTTGGGGTCCGGGGAAAGCGCCGGGGCCGTTCTTCCACCACAGAGCGGGAGTGCTGGGATTAGCGGTGGGCGCCACTTTTCTTTGTTGATTTTTTTTGATATCCCTCCTTTAACAGTAACTTTGCTATTTAGCTCCCATCCTGTTTTCACAGTGAACATCTTGTGGTTTTCGCCAATGAAAGCTGACTTGTCAAGTAGTTCCTGGCTGCACAATACAGATCTAAGCACTCACGCCAAAAAGAAAGTAAGACGCGCTGGCTCTGGTTTTTTTTTTCTGTGAGTCTGTGGTTTTGCTTGTAGCTGACACTGATTTTTTTTTTTTTACAAAACATGTTGTCTCCCTATTTATTTATTTTTGGTTTTTCAAGGTAGGGTCTTGCTCTAGCCCCTCCTTCTCTCCTTCCCTCCTTCCCCTGAAGTCTCCAACTCCTCCCACTTCCTTCCTACCTCTGCCTCCCAAGTGCTGGGATTAAAGGCGTGCACCACCATGCCTGGCTTCCCTGTTTGTTAGCATTATTGTTTGTTTATTTTTATTTATTTGAGAGCGACAGACACAGAGAGAAAGAGTCACAGAGAGGGAGAGAGAGAATGGGCACATCAGGGCCTCCAACCACCGCAATTGAACTCCAGATGCATGCGCCACCCTGTGATTAATCAAACTTATGTGGGTCCTTAGCATCTCAACAGCTAAGCCAAGCAGCCAGCAAAATGCCATGGCAAGGCTTTAAAAATGTTAATAGGCCTAAGTTTCTGTCTCCTGCAGAGCCCAAGTTACTGACACAGCATCTTTCAGTTACTGAAAAACCACATTATCCCAAAATAACCACTGGAAACCTGGGATAGAGGGCCAATTAGAATGTGGGGTGGAAATGTTATACATTCCATGAAGTCCACCTGTAGCTATAGATAAGTTTCTTGCTGGTCCTCAGCTGCAACACAAGCAATCAGCTTGTAACGCTGACTTTATCATTTTGCTAAATGTCAACCAATCATGTTAGAAATTTCCTTTCTCTTTGTTTGAACCCAATAAAAGCTTCTCCCAAGGACTCACTGTGTTGGTAAAGTCTGGAGCCCCAGCTTAAGCTGGAAATAAAGCTCTTTGCAGTTGCCTACTTATCAGATTCTCTAGGTGGTCTTTGGGGACTCCAGGATCTGGGCACAATATGATTATTGTTTTTTTGTGGTAGGATCTCACTGCAGCCCAGGCTGACCTGGAGCTCACTCTGTAGTCACAGTGAAAGAATGTAAGCACGAAAAGCCCGAACTAAAGTAACGCCATGACGGGCTTTAAGGATATTCACAGGCCTGAGTTTCCATTTCCGGGCAGAGCTGACACAGCACTTTTGCAGTTACTGGAAAAACCACAAACTGCCCAGTACCCAAAATAATCCTTGTAATGAGCCAGTCAGAAGAAACCAAGCAAATGTTATACATACTTGTGGCCTTCATATTATAGATAAGTTTGCTCAAAGTGCCTCAGCAACTAAATAACCAATGAGCTTACTACATGTACATTCTTGTTAACTGTTAACCAATCATGTTATGAATTCTCCTCTCCTTTGTTTGAACCCAATAAAAGCTGTCCTGGTTCTGCACTCGGGGCCTTCAGTCCTCTACCCCTGCGTGGCATACGACTGTGGGCCCCAGTGCGCTTGGAATAAAAATCCTCTTGCTGTTTGCATTAAGACCGTTTCTCGTGAGTGATTTGGGGTGCCGCCTTTCCCGAGACAGAGCCCGGGGAATCCCCGGATTGATCTTTCAACAGGTTGGCCTCGAACTCACTGAATTCCTCCTCTCTGCTTCCGGAGTGCTGGGATCAAAGCCTGTGCATTTTTTTTTTTTTTTTTTTAGGTAGGGTCTCACTGTGGTCCAGGCTGACCTGGAGCTCATTGTGTAGTCACAGGCTGGCCTCGAACTCACTGAGCTCCTCCTCTCTGCTTCCTGCGTGCTGGGATCAAAGGCGTGCATTTTGATTGGGAAAGAGAAGAACCTAAACATTAGGTACACTTTGTCTCACGTTCTCTGTAGAAAGCACTGGCCATTCCTCCACCAAATCCTGTCCCTGGGAGTTACAGAATTGCAACTTGTCAGAAATGTACATTTCAGGTGGCGCACGCCTTTAATTCCGGGAGGCAGCGTTAGGAGGATCACCATGACTTCAAAGCCACCCTGAGACGACTCCATTAGTGAGTTCCGGGTCAGCCTGAACGAGAGTAACACCCTAGTCTCCCTCGGAAAAAAACCAACAACAACAATAACAACAACAACAAAGAAATGTACATTTCAGCTCTCTTCTCCTCCACCCCCACCCCCACCCCCGCCCACCCAAGAAGGCAGTTTGCAGCAGCCCCAGCTCAGCTCTTCCCTTGCTTGCTGGGAAGCTCTGCAGGCGATCCTGATGTCAATTCTGCGTGGCTTGCAGCGGGAGCCTCGGGCAGGTATCCGCGGGGCACTAGGACCCGCGCGGCGCGGCTCGGCTCGGCGGGGCGGGGGGGCGCAGGTGGCTCCGCCCTCCCGCAGACTCGGGAGCTCGGGCGACGCGGGCGGAGGCGCAGGGCCCGGCTGCTGGTCGCGCGGAGGCTGCGCGGGCTTTGTTCCCCGGTCCCCGGCCCGGGCCAGGCTCGGTCCCCGCCGGCGCTCATCTGTGTTTTGCTCGCCGCCCGCCGGGCCCGGACTCCCGCGCCGCCCCGGAGCCGCCCCGGAGCCGCCCCGGAGCCGCCGCCCGGAGCAGGTGAGCCCGGCCGCGGCGAGCAGCTAGGCCGGCGCGGGGACCTCGCAGCGCGGGGTGCGGGAAATGCATCGCAAGTTCGTGCTCGGCTCACGCTCCGGAGCCTTAGCTCAGGCTCAGCTAGCGCTGCTTCCCGCCGCCGGTGCAATCCCGAAAACTGCTCGCAAGTGTTTTTGTTCTGCAAGGAGCAGCGCCGAGCCGTGGGCTCGTGGGTTCTCACCGCAGGGGGTGTTTTCGAGGTCCGGCGCTGTGTGATTTCCTGTTTTCATGAGCACGCTCGTTTCAGCAAGCCTGGTGTGCTTTCTGCGGAACTTGAGGGTTTAAGGAAGATGATTTTTGCACAGCGATGGCGCTTTCATGTACCTTACATGTTTCTTGCTCTTCCAGGACCAAAGAAGTAAACAACACACCCTTTGTGGAAGTGACGGGCATATCTGCAGGAAATGTACAATAGTTAAAAAGTTAAATCGTATTTAGAGGTAAGTCTGTGTGCGTTGATTTCTGCCAGGTGACTCCACTGTGGACTAGGGATGGGTTAAGGTTAATCAAATGGGTACAGACTAAAGAACTTGATTGGACGTGATAACATTTGATGACAAACGTGAGAAGGAATGTTGGTGTGCTGAGAGTGTTCACAGTAACAAAAGTTTGTTGGGGTGGTGGTCTGTCTTGCCCCTGAACATTGTTCACCCAGGAAGAGGGAGGGGACTTACTGGGTTGAAGTGGTCCAGGCATCCGTGCTGTTCTCCGCTTCCTTCTTTGAGGCATCTGGGGTGGAGGGTCGACTTGTAGCCATTACCGTGCAAAGAGAGTGATTTCTCTCTGGGGGGTGGGGTTCCATTCCATCACGAAAGTACTTGGTAGGAACCCTTTTGTAATGATGAGAGACTGGCCTCTGCAGGCACGCTGCCTATGTTAGAACTGGAGCCACCACTGAGGGAGGAGCTCTTGGGAGAACTCACCTCGAGGTTTGCGTTTCCTCTTCTGTGAAGTGGATACTGCCTGCCTCACGGATTGTAATAAATGGCAAGTCTCATAACTAGAATGCATTTAAAAATAAGTAGCTCCTGGCACATTATGGTAACTGCTTAATAGATTTTAGATGTTATCATGTTCCATGAAATATATTGTATGGCCTTAGACTTTAAAAAAAATTTTCTTAAAGCCCCTCTCCAAAAAAAAAAAAAAAATCAAAAATTTTTGTAGGACATTCAGTTTGTTCATTTTAATTAAATAATGAGCTTTGTGGTTTTAAAAAATACTTTTTATCTATTTGAGAGGGTGAGAGAATGGGCATGCCAGGGCCTCCAGCCACTGCAAATGGAACTCCAGATACTTGCGCCTTCTTGTGCATCTGGCTTACATGGGACTCGAACCTTGGTCGTTTGGCTTTTCAGGCAAATGCCTTAACCGCTAAGCCATCTCTCCAGGCCCTTGTGTTCTTTAAGATAGATTTCTGTCCTTTTTCTCCCTCTAACCCAGGCTAAGGTGGGAATTCATCCAATGATACCCTAACTTGAAAAAAAAAAAAAAAACCAAAAGACAAAAAAATAAAAAGGATGTTTTTGTTTTAAATTGGGTTTCATGTAATCTAGGCTGGCTTCGAACTTGCTGTGTAGCCAAGGGTGTTCTTGAACTCCTGTCTAGCCTCCTGAATGCTGGGTCTCAGGGCTTTCACCACTACTGCTGGGTTTATCTCTAGGTTTACTTGAAGTTAACAAGAGTGTTTCCATCCCTTGGCCTGGGAAATGCTGCCTCCGCTCGGCTTGGTTCTGCCCTATTACCGATCTGGTTAGCTCAGCTTCCTGTCCTTTAGTGTATTACCAGTTTCTTGGATTCGTAGGAACTCTATTTTTTTAAATTTTATTTTGAGGGAGGGCTTCACTCTAGCCCAGGCTGACCTGGGATTCACTAAGTAGTCTTAGGGTGGTTTCAAACTCACGGTGATCCTCCTACCTCTGCCTCCCAAGTGCTGGTGTTAAAGGCATGCTCTAGCACACCTGGCTAGGAACTCTTAATTTTTTTTTTTTTTTTTTTTTTTGGTTTTTCGAGGTAGGGTCTCACTGTGATCCAGGCTGACCTGGAATTAACTATGTAGTCTCAGGGTGGCCTCGAACTCTCAGCGATCCTCCTACCTCTGCCTCCCAAGTGCTGGGATTAAAGGCGTGCGCCACCACGCCCGGCAATTTTTTTTTTTAAATTATTGTTTTTGATTGACTTTTATACTTACATACGGAACTCTTAATTTTTGTTTTTTGGTTTTTCGAGGTAAGGAGGTCAGGTCTCACTCTAGCTCAGGCTGACCTGGATTTCACTCTGTAGTCTCATGGTGATCCTCCTACCTCTGCCTCCCCAGTGTTGGGATTAAAGGCGTGTGCCATCACCTCCACCCCCCACCCCTAGGAACTGAGATTTTAAGGAATGTAAATTTTAAGGAATGTAACCTTATTGAAACACTATTAAAGGTGAATTTTGAGAATCTGCCTAAGTGGGCCTCTCCCACTTTGTTTACTGCTCCTTTTATTTGAAACAGAAGTGGAAAGTATTTAGTTTGAGATACTTATTTTATTTGAGACAGAGAGAAAGAGAGAGCAGGCACACCAGGGCTTCTAGCCATTGCAAATGAACTCCAGACACATGAGCCACCTTGTGCATCTGGCTTTCGTGGGACCTGGAGACTCCAACCTGGGTCCTTAGGCTTCACAGGCAAGTGCCTTAAGAGCTAAGCCATCTCTCCAGGCCCCTGTATGTGTATTTTTGAGACTGGCTTTCACTCTGTAGCCTTGAACACCTAAGTTTCCTATGCTGAGCTTCCAGGCCAGACTGAAACCTTGAAAATTCTGTTCTGTGAGGCAGAATAGATTTTTGTTTTCATTTCTTTTTATTTATTTATTTTCCAAGTAAATTCTCACTGTAGCCTAGGCTGACCTCACTTCTTGTTGATCTTGCTACATCTGGATCCTTAGTCCTGGGATTTAAGGCGAGCACTGCCACACCCAGCTAGGGTGTTTTTTTTTTTCTCTTGTTTTTTAAATTTTTTGGTTTTTTTTGAGGTAGAGTCTCACTCTAGCCCAGGCTGACCTGGACTTATGTAGTCTCAGGCTGGCCTTGAACTCATGATGATCCTCCTACCTCTGCCTCCTGGACCACCACGCCTGGCTGTTTTTCTCTTTTTAAAAAATTTTTATTTATTTATTTGAGAGAGAGAGAAAGCCTTGGCAGGTGTGATGGAGGTGTCCTCCATCACTTCTCAACACCATAGTAACATTTAAAATATGTTTAATAATTTGATTAATATTAATAATATTTAAAATAAATAATTTATTTGAGAGAGAGAGAGAATGGGTGCACCAGGGCCTCGAGCCACTACAAATAAACCTCAGACACATGCACCACCTTGTGCATCTGGCTTATGTGGATACTGAGGAATGGAACCTGGGTTTGCAGGCAGGTGCTTTAACCACTAAGACATCTCGCCAGCCCACTTTTTTTTTCTTTCTTTTCTCCCTGAGGTAGGGTCTCACTGTAGCCCAGGCTCTCAGGGTGATCTTGAAATCATGGTGATCCTCCTACCCCTGTCTCCCAAGTGCTTGGATTAAAGGCTTGGGACATCACACCTGGCCCATATATATATATTTTTTTAGTTTTCTGAGGTAGGGTCTCACTCTGGTCCAGGCTGACCTGGAATTCACTATGTAGTCTCAGGGTGGCCTTGAACTCACGACAATCCTCCTACCTCTGCCTCCCGAGTGCTGGGATTAAAGGTGTGCGCCACCACGCCTGTCTCACATATTTTTTTAATGGTGACTTAAAAAAAATTTTTTTTTTGAGGTAGGATCTCACCCTAGCCCAGGCTGACCTGGAAATCACTCTGTAGCATCAGAGTGGCCTCGAACTCACAGTGATCCTCCTACCTCTGCCTCGAGAGTGTTGGTATTAAAGGTGTGTGCTACCACGCCCGGCTTAAATATTTTACCGGGCCTGGCATGGCACCTTTAATCCCAGCATGGGAGGCTGAGGTAGGAGGATCGTTTCGAGGCCACCCTGAGATCTCAGGTCAGCCTGAGCTAGAGGAGACCCTACCTCAAGCAGAGAGAGAGAGAAGACAGACAGGGAGAATGTGCATGCCCAGGGCTCCAGTTGCTGCCAATCAACTCCAGATACACAAGTCACTTTGTGCGTGTGGCTTTATGTGGGCACTAGAGGATTGAACCAATGTTATTAGGCTTTGCAGGCAAGCACCTTAACCACTAAGCCATCTCTCCAGCATCTGTGGTGACCTAAGTGACTTCATTGTTTACTGTCGTTTGGAAAGACAAGTTTCTCTAACCGAAAGTGAGAATAGGTGAGTGTAGTGGCACATGCCCTTAAGCCCAGCACTTGGGAGGTAGAGGCAAGCTGGAGAGTAGCATTGATGCACGCGCATAAACCTAAGTGCTTAGAGGGCAATTGGTGGGCACAATATATCCATTTAACCAGATAGTAGTAGTCTTTCCTCCCCTGGGGCTTATGATCTCCCCAGCCATAGGCTTTTTTTTATATATATAAAATATTTTATTTTTATTTTTTTATTTGAGAGAGAAACCAAGCCGAGGGAGAGAAAGAGAGAGAAAGAATGGGTGCGCCAGGGCCTCCAGCCACTGCAAATGAATTCCAGATGTATGCGCTACCTTGTATATCTGGCTTATGTGGGTCTTGGGGAAATGAACTTGAACCGAGGTCCTATGGCTTTGCAGGCAAGCACCTTAACCACTAAGCCATCTCTCCAGCCCGCGATAGGCTTTTTTGTTTGTTTTTTTTTTTTTGAGGCAGGGTTTCGCTGTAGCCCAGGCTGACCGGAAT
Source organism: Orientallactaga sibirica (assembly GCA_036365145.1). Classification (NCBI taxonomy): domain Eukaryota; kingdom Metazoa; phylum Chordata; class Mammalia; order Rodentia; family Dipodidae; genus Orientallactaga; species Orientallactaga sibirica. The sequence continues at coordinate 2,846,404 of JAEOAD010002567.1, forward strand.
TCACTATGTACTCTCAGGGTGGCCTTGAACTCACAGCCATCCTCCTACCTCTGCCTCCTGAGTGCTGGGATTAAAGACATCTGCCACCATGCTCCACTTGACTAGCTTGTTTGTTTGTTTGTTTATTTATTTGGTTTTGCGAGGTAGAGTCTCACTCTGGTCCAGGCTGACCTGGAATTAACTATGTAGTCTCAGGGTGGCCTCGAACTCTCGGGGATTAAAGGCATATGCCACCACGCCTGACTGTTTTTTTTTTTTTTTTTTAAGATACTTTATTCATTTGACAAAGAAAGAGGCAGATTTTATATGGATAGATACATAGGATATGAATGGATGCACCAGGTCCTCTGACCACTGCAAGTGAACTCCCAACGCATGCACTTCGTGCCTCTGGCTTTATGTGGGTTCTAGGCATTGCAGGCAAGTGCCTTCACCACTGAGTCATCTCCAGCCCAGTGACTAGGTGTTTCACTACCAGATTTTCACTGCTTTGTTTCCTCGCAGAGCAGGCTTCCAGTCCAATCACAGAGCAGTTGGTTTTCCCTAAAACAAACATGCCACCATTGCACCAGTTTGCACATTTGGCCTTGCTGGCTATAGGGCTTGCAGGGTCCACTGCTGTTTAACATGGCTAATGACTTTTCTCTACCAAAAGACTCTAAGCTGTATAGCTCTTTCCAGCATTCTGATAGCTAGTCAACTGGGAGGAGGCTTCCAGCAGCTGAAGCATGTGGATCTCCACCAATAAAGTTTTACCACCTAAAGATACCTATTTTTTCTGCTCATAAGAGTGGAAATAGTGCAAGGTTTTAATGACAGTAACTTAGGATTCTCTTGGGATGTATCAAGTTACAAAGCTTCATTTGTAAATAAAGTCTCCTGGTTAAAATTGTGGCGTGATTATAATTTTAATGTGTTAAAACTTAATTGGAAGTCAGATGTGGTGTTGTTTGATGATCTCAGCACTCAGGAGACTCAAGCAAGTAGGGTTAGTTTTACTTCATTTCCAATCAGGATTAAAAACATTTTTTTTAAGAAGGGTTTTACCGTATTCCAGGCTGACCTGGGATTTACTATGTAGTACCAGGTTGGCCTCAAACTCCGGCAATCCTCCTACTCTGCCTTCCCAGTGCTCGGATTAAAAGCATGCACCAGCCGGGCGTGGTGGCACACGCCTTTAATCCCAGCACTAAGGCAAGGAGGATAAAAGGCCACCCTGAGACTTTCAGCCTAAGTGAGTCAAAAACAAAAAAAAAAGCATGCACCACTCTGCCTGGGTTTTTTGTTTCTGAAGGGTTTGTCTTGTCATAGCCCCTTCTTGTATTCCGTTCTTAGCTTCTTGACTTAAAGAGTTAAGAAACTTGTCACTCCCTGGACTTTAGCTGAGCTTTCTTCCTTATCATGATCTTTGACAATGACACCAACCAACCATGAGCTGAAAGCATGAGTCAAGGTAAACATTACCTGGCTGGAGAGATGGCTTAGTTGTTAAGGAACTTGCCTGAAAAGCCAAAGGACCTAGGTTCGATTCCCCAGGACCATGTAAGCCAGATGTACATGCATCTGGAGTTTGTTTGCAGAGGCTGGAGGCCCTGGCACACCCATTCTCTCTTTCTCTGCTTCTTTCTCTCTCTCAAATAAATAAATAAAATACTTTTTTAAAAAGGTAAACATTTCTTCTTTTTTTTTCTTTTAAGTTTTCTTTATTTCAAAGTAGGGTCTCACTTTAGCCCAGGCTGACCTGGTACTCACTCTGTATTACCATGCTGGCCTTGAACTCATAGCAATCTTCCTACCTTGGCCTCCCTAGTGCTGGGATAAATAAATAAATAAATCTCCAACAAATAAATAAATAAATAAATAAATAAGCTAACTAATAAATGCCAGGTAGCTTGAACTCACAGTGATCTTCTACTTGTGCCTTATAAATAAATAAATAAATAAGTAAATAAGTAAAAAGTGTGCTGGAGAGAGTGCTCAGTGGTTAAGGCACTTGTCTACAAAACCTAACTACCCAGGTTCAATTCTCCAGGTCCCATGTAAGCCAGATGCACAAGGTGGTGCATGCATCTGGAGTTTGTTTGCAGTGGCTAGAGGCCCTGGCACACCCATTCTCTCTCTCTCTCTTGTTCTGTCCTTCTCTCTGTCTCTAATAAATAAAAATAAAAACTTTAAAAAGTATTTGAGTGCTGGAGGGATGGCTTAGTGCTTAAGGTGTTCACCTGCAAAGCCAAAGGACCTAGGTTTGATTTCCCAGGACTCGTGTTAGCCAGATGCACAAGGGGGCACACACATCTGGAGTTCGTTTGTTTGTTTTTTGGTTTTTCGAGGTGTAGGGTCTTGCTCTAGTCCAGGCTGACCTGGAATTCACTATGTAGTCTCAGGCTGGCCTTGAACTCACAGCGATCCTTCTACCTCTGCCTCCCGAGTGCTGATTAAAGGCGAGCACCACCATGCCCGGCTTGTATCTGGAGTTCGTTTGCAATGACTGGAGGCCCTGGCGTGCCCATTCTCTCTCTCTCTCTCTCTCTCTCCCCTCCTCCCTCTGCCACTCCCTCCCTCTTCTCTGACAAATAAATAAATACAAATAAAATACTAAAAAATATTTATTTGAGGGAGAAGAGAAAATGGGAGCAGTAAGTCCTTCCCTTGCTTCAACCTCCAGATGCATGGGCCACTTTGCATCTGGCTGTATGTAGGTATTGGGGAATTGAACCTGGGTCATTAGGCTTTGTAGGCAAGTACCTTAACCACTGAACAATCTCTGCTGCCCACTTGGGTTTTCTTCTTAGTTGTTATTTGCATATTGCACAGTGATGGTGGTCCCCTGGTGTTCCATTTGCTGGTTGCCAAACATTCTAGTAACGGAGGAAAACGTCTAAATCCACTTGTTAGTCATGGTCCCATCACCTCCTGGTTCTGGAAAATCAAACCTGGGTCCTCGGGCTTCGCACGTGAGCGTCTTAACAGGTAAGCCAAGCCAATCTTCCCAGCCCAAGAATCCATTTTTTTTTTTTTTTCCCGGGTAGGGTTTCACACTAGCCCAGGCTAACCTGCAACTCACTATGTAGCTTCAGGGTGGCCTCAAACTCAAGGTGCTGCTCCTATTTCCACCTCCCGAGTGCCACCACATCCGGCTCATCTCCTGGTTCTAAGAAAGCAAGAGTATGACTCTTGTTGTCATAGCTCTGACTGCTATAAACAGATGGCTTGCTGAGAAGATAGATACTGGCTAAGTCCCATTCCATCATTAACTCCAGTTACAAACCTTCATTTTGTAAGATTTTAAGGTGGTTTTACTGCCAGGCTCACAAAATATCTCTGTCGAAGTTCTTCCAACCAGTTTAAGAGAGTCTGGATAATGAATACACTGTGGAGTGTCGCCTATAACAGGGAAGACAATTTCATCAGATTTCAGAAGCAATTCAGCCTACTTTATGGACTAACCAGTTCTACTCAAGGTATCTCATCAAAAGGTGTGAAATGGTTTGCTTCTTCGGAGAAGTAATGCTTTAATACTGTAAAACATATTTATTTATTTGCATGTGTGTGAGTCTCAAGGTCTCTTCCCACTGCAAAGGACTGCCAGATATATGCTGCTGAGCCATCTCTCCAGCCTCTACTTTTATACTTTTTTTTTTTTTTTTTTTTTTTTTGAGATAGGCTCTCACCAGCCCAGGCTGACCTGGAATTCACTATGAAGTCTCAGGTGGCCTCAAACTTATGAGAACCTCTGCCTCCTGGGTGCTGAGATTAAAGGTCTGTGCCATCACATCCAGCTACTTTTATAATTTTAATCAGCTTTATTTCCCAGCAGATTCTTTTTTTTTCTTTCTTTCTTTCCTTCCTTCTTTTTTTTTTTTTTTTTTTTTTCAAAAGGGTCTCATATAGCCTAGGTTGGCCTTGAACTCAATTTATAGCCAAGAATAACCTGGAACTAATGATCTTCCTGCCTCCACCTTCTTCCAAGTAGTGAAATAACTGGTGGTGGACCTGACGAGACTGTTGTACCTTGTATGTGTATTTTTAAAAAATATTTTATTTTTATTTATTTATTTATTTGACAGAGAAAGAGAGAGAGAGAGAGAATGGGTGCGCCAGGGCCTCCAGCCACTGCAAACAAACTCCCAGACACATGTGCCCCCTTGGGCATGTGGCTAACATGGGTCCTGGGGATTTGAACCTGGGTCCTTTGGCTCTGCAGGCAAATACCTTAATCACTAAGTCATCCCTCTAGCCTGTACCTTGTGTGTGTTTTTAAAAATTTTTAAATTTTTTATTATTATTTTATTTATTTTTGGAGAGAGGCACAGAGAGAGAGACAGACAGACAGACAGAGAGGGAGAGGGAGACAGATAGAGATGGGCGCACCAGCAGTCTCTCAGCTGCTGTGAACGAAATCCAGACACGTGCGCCCCCTTGTGGTCAAGTGCGGCATTGCGCCCTTGCGTCACTTTGCATCTGGCTAAACGTGGGACCTGGAGATTGGAACCGGGTTCTTAGGCTTAGCAGGCAGGCGCCTTGACCGCTAAGCCATCTCTCCAGCCCAAGCCATCTCTCCAGCCCCCTTGTGTGTTTTATACTTTGCCACACAGTAGCTGGTAGTGAACACTTGAAGGCTGTCACCAGACTTGGTGGATAGTTAAGACCATAACTTTGGTGGATTTGGTGCCACATGTCTGTAAGCAATCCCAGTACTCCAGGAGTATTGCAGTCTGCTTGAGGCCAGGCTTGGATCAACAGTGTGACTTCTTTCCACACAAACAACAGATTTCCACATCGCTCTAGTGGAAGAAGTTCCTTGGGATGGCACCCACTCAAGACATTGGGCAACATTCTGAGGACTGGCGACTTCCTCTGTTGTGTTTAGTTGCAGTGACTGGAAACAGTGAACCATGGCGGGTGTGATTCTAAGGATAACTGTACAGGATCACCTGTTGCCTTTGCAGGCTGCTGTGAACTGCAGTCTGTTGTCTGTGGCTGTAAATTAATTTTGGAATCTCTTGGGTAGGCCATGCTTCTGAATGGAATTTGTAGCTGGATACGTAAGAAAACGAGAGGGTAGAGTTGAGAACCGTGTTAATATAACCATGTGGTGATTTGCCTTTATTCCAGCAAAGCTTACTTACCTCTGACCCATACTTGGGGGGACACTGAGCCCCTCCTATGACCTGAGGTAGAAAAGACCACCTGCTAAGTGCTGATGCTGCCAGCGCCACCTCTTCTTGCTCAGTGGAGTAAAAGTCCTGCACAAGGGTGTCTGCCTCCCTCACTCCACAGCAGTCAGAAGGAGGAAATAGCTAAGACAAAATAGAGGTTGCCCTTGGCAACGGTACCACATAGCTGACTGCCATGGAACCGCATAGCTGCCACCTATGCTTTTGTCAAGCTCCTGCTTGCTTGCCCGCCCCACCCTGCTGCCTTGGAATCCACCTGCTGCTAGAGTATAAAATAAAACTACAGGTTAAGCTCGGGTCCCAGCTCTGGTCCCCACTTAATCATTCAGTAATGATTCCAGAGAAAATCTCCTACAAACCTTGTGAGTAATCAGCCTTGGAGGAAGCCACGGGCTATTCCTCTTCTGCCTTTTTGTTCCCCTGGGGCCCAGCTGCAGGCTGCAAGTGGCTGCCACTTCCAATTTGACAGCCGGTGTTCTCACTCGGTGTCATCCTGTAGGACGAGGGTGTCTGAGCGTTACCCTCTCTTCTGGACCTGGGTGGAACCTGGGGCATATTAGATGAGTACTCTGCACTGATTCATCCCCAGCCCTGGTTCCAAGATCCCTTTGAGGTACCAAAAGTGGGGATGCTCAAATCTGTGTGTTTTATGCATGGCTTCCTGTATACTTCAAGTCATTTTAATGGAAATGTGACGTAAACAGTTATGCTGTAGTTTTTGGGGAGTGACGACTGGAAACACTTGTCCACAATCAGTACAGACACGATTTCTATATATAGTGTAATATATATATATTTTTGCTGCAGAGTCTCTAACCCTGGCTCTCCTGTAACTCACTCTATAGAACCAACTGGCTTCAAACTCAGAGATCCTCCTGCCTCTACCTTCCGAGTGCTGAGACTAAAGGCGTGCACAACCACATATGGATTTCTCTAATATTTCTGGACCTCAGTTAAATCTGCAGTTTGTTGAATCTTTGGATACAATTTTATACAAATCCATTTGGTCTCCATCTTTTTTTTTTCTTGTTTTTTTTGAGGTAAGGTCTCGCTCTATCCCAGGCTAACCTGGAATTCACTATATAGTCTCAGGGTGGCCTTGAACTCAAGGCGATCCTCCTGCGTCTGCCTCCTGAGTGCTGGGATTAAAGGATTGTGCCACCACCACCCGGCTCTTTCTTTTTTTTCTTTTTTTTTTTTTTTTTTTTTTTTTTTTTTTTTTAACAAAAAGAAATTTAGAGGCTGGAGAGATGGCTTAATGGTTAAGGCTAAGCCAAAGGACCCAGGTTCCATTCCCTAAGACCTAAGCCACATGCACAAGGTGGCACATGCATCTGGAGTTCGTTTGCAGTGGCAGTAGGCCCTGGTGTGCCCCTTTTCTCTCTCTCTCTCAAATAAATAAATAAATGATTTTTTTTTTTTTTTTTTTTTGGTTTTGCGAGGTAGAGTCTCACTCTGGTCCAGGCTGACCTGGAATTAACTATGTAGTCTCAGGGTGGCCTCGAACTCATGGCGATCCTCCTACCTCTGCCTCCTGACTGCTGGGATTAAAGGCGTGCGCCACCACGCCCGGCATGAGTATTTTTTTTTAAAGAAGAAATGTAGGGCTGGAGAGATGGTCAGTGCTTGAGGCACCTGCCTGCAAAGCCAAACAGCCTGGGTTTGATTGCCCAGTACCCACATGTGGTGGTTTGATTCAGGTGTTCCCCATAAACTCAGGTGTTCTGAATGCTAGGTTCCCAGCTGATGGAGATTTGGGAATTCACACCTACTGGAGGCAGTGTATGTTTGAGGTGGACTTATGAGTGTTCTAGCCAGTTTCCCCTTGCCAGTGTTAGGCACACTCTTCTGTCTACCTTGTGTTGGCTGGGGGGGTTTTGTCCACCCTCTGCTCTTGCCATCGTTTTCCCCTGCCTTTGTAGAGCTGCTTCCCCTAGAGTCTGGAAGCCAAAATAAATATTTTTTTCCCACAAGCTGCTCTTGGTTGGATGATTATTCACCAGCAATGTGAACCTGACTGCAACAGTAAAGTTGGTACTGAGAGTGGTGTTGCTGCTGGACACCTGACTGTGTGGCTTTGGCCTTTTGGAGTTGATTTTCAAGAAGAATGTGGAAGGGTTTGAAACCTTGGCCTAAGAGACACCTTGTGCTGTAAGTACAGCTTGATGGACTATTCTGGGCAGAGTTGAAAGACCTGAATGCAGTAAGAACTCAGGGCTGTGAGGTTTGACTTATGAGGGTAAGAAAGAGGTTTGAAACCCTGAACTGGGCTTGAAGCAGTTGGTGTGAGAGGCTTGCTGTTATGCCCGTGTCCTGAGAACTTGTGCAGGGTTGCTTTGCATAGAAACGGACTGGTGCGTGCAGGGGGATATGGCACAGAAAGAAATCTTTGGTCCAAAACTTTTGCCTGTTCAGCTGCAATTGTATAAGAGATTACAACCTTTGAGATTGGGCCAGCTGATCTGCATTGTGACAACAGAAAAAGTGCAGTCTTTTGAAGGGGCCTGAGTGCTCAAGGAGTGTCCTGTTCTTCAAAATCTGCTTTATTCCCCCCTGGATTAACAAATTGGCACCCTACCTGGTATTGTGGAGTATAAGAAATACAGGAAAGAGAGGGTCATTGAGTTGGCAACTGCAGTCTTGTGTTTTGGAAATGGCCATGGGCAGTGTGAAGCAGGTTTGCTGGATGCCTGCATGGAGACCCAGTGGAGCTGAGGATGAACCGTGGATTACAGTGGAGACACAGTGGAGATGCCGGCTGCTAAGGAGAGCTGCTGGCCCCGGATGAGTCCAGAACTGTGGGTAGCCTAGCTGGAGGGGCAGAATTGGAAGCCCAGAGAATAGTTGCTGGTTGGAATTATCGGATTTAGAGACTTGTCCCTGGTTAGAGTTGTTGGACTTGGAGCTATAGAGTTTGATGTTTGCCCTGGTTGTTTTAAATCTTGTATTGGTTGGATATTTCTTTGCTATGCCCAGTGCCATCTTTTGCCATGTGAATATTTATTCTGTGCCATTATGGGAATTTTTTTTTTTTTTTTTTTTTGGTATTATGGCTCAGTTAAAAGATCTTGGATTATGGGGATGTTTGAACATCGTTAGGATTGATTAAAAACTCTGGGGACTCTTAAAGTCATACTGAATGCACTGTGTTTTATATCATGTATGGATATCAGTTTATGGGGCCCAGGGGTAGAATGTGATGTTTGATTCAGGTGTCCCTTATAAACTTAGGGGTTCTGAATGCTAGGTTCCCAGCTGATGGAGAAATGGGAGTTCACACCTACTGGAGGCTGTGTATTGTTGGGGATGGGGTTATGGGTGTTATAGCCAGTTTTCCCATGTCAGTGTTTGGCACACTCTCCTGTTGCTATTGTCCACCTTAAGTAGACCAGGGAGTAGGTCCACCTTCTGCTCATGCCATAGAGTCTGTAAGCCAAAATAAATCCTTTTTCCATGAGCAGCTTTTGGTCGGGTGATTTCTGCCAGCAATGTGAACCTGACTGCAATAGACTTAATAGATGTTTTCCAAAAGTGATATATAATAGGTTCTTTTAAAATGAATTGCAGCATTCAGGCTATTTAAGGCGAAAGCTTCAGTCAGTTTTGATCATACTTTCATTTACTTATTTTTAGTTTTTCAAGGTTGGGTCTCAGTCTAGCCCAGGCTGACCTGGAACTCACTATGTAATCTCAGGCCGGCTTTGAAGTCATAGCTAAGCATGTACATCTGCCTTGTCAGTGCTGGGAATAAAGGTGCATGCCATCACATCAAGTTCAATGAGTTTATTATAATCATCCCTTCTGATGATTGACAATCATAGATAAAATGCAAAAGTTGCATAATAGGTCAAGTTTTACAAATAGTTTTACTTGTAATTTAACAGGGATGCCCTAGAAATGAACATGCATTTGCCATAGATTTCTCCCTTACACTAATGCTATCATTTCCTGGCAAGTAAAGGGTAATTCCAACGAAAAATATCTTAAAGTGTTTCTAAAAAATGGAATCACTGTCTGAAATGGTATCTTCAATATAATCGTAAGCCTAACTATGCTTGCTCTTTTTCTTCAGTGTCAGATTGGAATTTTTAATTATTTTTTGGTTAAAGTAGTGCCACAACAAATTCTAATTGTGTTAATGGTGGTCCTTGTGTTATGTACATACTATATTTTCATTACTAATTGTGAATGTTACTGAATGAACAAGTGGCATATTGATGATTTTCCAGTAGCTTACTCTTCTTGTGCTCCTTCACCACACCTGCATCCGCTGTGGGGTCATGGAAGGTTCTCCAGAGCCTCCTTGTGGGGACTCCATCCCTCAGGATACACTCCCCGACCCTGAGACTGTTAATTCTTTCTGCCCAGTCATCAGCAGTTCAGCTAAAGCTCTCACCCTAGATTAGAGAATCTGCTCTTTCCAGAGAAATTGTCAGATGAACGACTGAAAATAGACTGCTGATTCAGTGACCATGTGCTAGATGGAATCTTTTTTTTTTTTTTTTTGAAACTGAGCAATATCTTAGACTTCATCCCATCACTTAGAAGTTGAAAGCCTACGGTAATGGGGTGTATGAAATAGAGTGAACAGGACATGAAGGGTGTGTTTTTTAAAAAATATTTTTATTTTTATTTATTTATTTATTTGAGAGAGAGAGAGAGAGATACAGAAATAGGTAGAGAGAGGGAGAGAATGGACGCACCAGGGCCTCCAGCCACTGCAAACAAACTCCAGATACATGCGCCCCCTTATGCATCTGGCTTACGTGGGTCCTGGAGAATCGAGCCTCGAACCGGGGTCCTTAGGCTTCACAGGCAAGCGTTTAACCACTAAGCCATCTCTCCAGCCCACGAAGGGTGTGGTTTTGATGTTTGCCCTGGTTGTTTTGAATTCTGTGCTGTTGTAGGCTTTGGGAGGATTTTTTTTTTTTTTTGTATTATGGTTTAGTTATGGGAGCTTGAGATTATGGGGATGTTTGAATTACCTTTAATCATTAGGATTGATTAAATTTGTATTTAAGTTCATGCTTCTGTTAACCTGTCAAAATACTAGGCCTTTTTCCATGAGCAGCTTTTGGTCGGGTGATTTCTGCCAGCAATGTGAACCTGACTGCAATAGACTTAATAGATGTTTTCCAAAAGTGATATATAATAGGTTCTTTTAAAATGAATTGCAGCATTCAGGCTATTTAAGGTGAAAGCTTCAGTCAGTTTTGATCATACTTTCATTTACTTATTTTTAGTTTTTCAAGGTTGGGTCTCACTCTAGCCCAGGCTGACCTGGAACTCACTATGTAATCTCAGGTCGGCTTTGAAGTCATAGCTAAGCATGTACATCTGCCTTGTCAGTGCTGGGAATAAAGGTACATGCCATCACATCAAGTTCAATGACTTTATTATAATCATCCCTTCTGATGATTGACAATCATAGATAAAATGCAAAAGTTGCATAATAGGTCAAGTTTTACAAATAGTTTTACTTGTAATTTAACAGGGATGCCCTAGAAATGAACATGCATTTGCCATAGATTTCTCCCTTATACTAATGCTATCATTTCCTGGCAAGTAAAGGGTAATTCCAATGAAAAATATCTTAAAGTGTTTCTAAAAAATGGAATCACTGTCTGAAATGGTATCTTCAATATAATCATAAGCCTAACTATGCTTGCTCTTTTTCTTCAGTGTCAGATTGGAATTTTTAATTATTTTTTGGTTAAAGTAGTGCCACAACAAATTCTAATGGTGGTCCTTGTGTTATGTACATACTATATTTTCATTACTAATTGTGAATGTTACTGAATGAACAAGTGGCATATTGATGATTTTCCAGTAGCTTACTCTTCTTGTGCTCCTTCACCACACCTGCATCCACTGTGGGGTCATGGAAAGTTCTCCAGAGCCTCATTGTGGGGACTCCATCCCTCAGGATACACTCCCCGACCCTGAGACTGTTAATTCTTTCTGCCCAGTCATCAGCAGTTCAGCTAAAGCTCTCACCCTAGATTAGAGAATCTGCTCTTTCCAGAGAAATTGTCAGATGAACGACTGAAAATAGACTGCCGAGTCAGTGACCATGTGCTAGATGGGATCTTTTTTTTTTTTTTTTTTTTTTTGAAACTGAGCAATATCTTAGACTTCATCCCATCACTTAGAAGTTGAAAGCCTACGGTAATGGGGGTGTCTGAAATAGAGTGAACAGGACATGAAGGGTGTGTTTTTTAAAAAATATTTTTATTTTTATTTATTTGAGAGAGAGAGAGAGATACAGAAATAGGTAGAGAGAGGGAGAGAATGGACGCACCAGGGCCTCCAGCCACTGCAAACAAACTCCAGATACATGCGCCCCCTTATGCATCTGGCTTACGTGGGTCCTGGAGAATCGAGCCTCGAACCGGGGTCCTTAGGCTTCACAGGCAAGCGTTTAACCACTAAGCCATCTCTCCAGCCCACGAAGGGTGTGGTTTTGATGTTTGCCCTGGTTGTTTTGAATTCTGTGCTGTTGTAGGCTTTTTTTTTTTTTTTTTGTATTATGGTTTAGTTAAAAGACCTTGGATTATGGGGATGTTTGAACATCATTAGGATTGATTAAAAAAAAATGGGAACTTTTTTTTTTTTTTTTTTTTTTTTTGGTTTTTCGAGGTAGGGTCTCACTCTGGTCCAGGCTGACCTGGAATTCACTATGTAGTCTCAGGGTGGCCTTGAACTCCTGGCGATCGTCCTACCTCTGCCTCCCGAGTGCTGGGATTAAAGGCGTGCGCCACCACGCCCGGCGAATGCATTGCATTTTACATCATGGATGGTTATCAGTTTATGGGGGTCAGGGGTGGAATGTGGTGGTTTGATTCACGTGTCCTCCATAAACTTAGGTGTTCTGAATGCTAGGTTTCCAGCTGATGGAGATTTGGGAATGAACACCTCCTGGAGGCAGCAGGGTGTTGTTGGGGGCGGGCTTATGGGTGTTAAAGCCAGTGTCCCCTTACCAGTGTTGACACACTCTTTTGTTCCTGTTGTTCACTGATGTTGGCCAGGAGGTGATGTCCACTCTCTGCTCATACCATCAGTTTCCCCTGCCATCATGGAGCTTCCCCCCGAGTCTGTAAGCCAAAATAACCCCTTTTTTTTTTCCCCCACACGTTGCTCTTGGATGGGTGATTTCTGCCAGCCATGCGAACCTGACTTTCAACACCATGTAAAGACAAATGGTAGAGGGAGGCATATGCATCTGGAGCTTGTTTTCAAGGGCTAGAGGCCCTGGGATGCTCATTCTCTCTTTTCTGTCTCTCTTTTTTCTCTTTTTCTGTAGTGGTTTGATTCAGGTGTCCCCCCATAAACTTGTGTTCGGAATGCTTAGGTCCTCAGCTGGTGGCAAGTGACAATTAAAGCCTCCTGGAAGTGGTGTATTGTTGGGGGTGGGCTTATGGGTGTTATAGCCAGGCATACTCCCCTGTTGCTGTGGTCCATCTGATGTTGGCCAGGAGGTGGTGTCCACTCTCTGCTCATGCCATTGTTTCCCTGCCATCATGGAGCTTCCCCTCGAGTCTGTAAGCCAAAGTAAGCATTTTTCTCCCACAAGCTGCTCTTGGTTGGGTGTTTTCTGTCAGTAGTTCAAACCTGACTACACCACTTTCTTTGTGCAAATAAATAAATAATTTTTAAAAAATAAAAATTGGGCTGGAGAGATGGCTTAGTGATTAAAGCACTTGCCTGCAAAGTCTAAGGACCCAGACTCGACTCCCCAGAACCCACATAGGCCAGATGTACAGGGTTGTGCATGCTTCTGGAATTTGTATGCAGTGGCTAGAGGCTCTGGTGTGCTCTCTCTCTCTCTCTCTGTCTGTCTGTCTAAAAATAAATAAATAAAATAAAAAAGAACCAAAACTTTAGTTGCACACTTGTGCAAGCATCACTGCAAATGAATGTCTGTGTAGCTTTAAAAAAACTTTTTTGCTTATTTTTATTTATTTATTTGAGAGCAACATACAGAGAAAGAGGCAGATAGAGAGAGAATGGGCGCACAGGGCCTCCAGCCATTGCAAACGAACTCCAGATGCATGTGCTACCTTGTGCATCTGGCTTATGTGGGTCCTGGGGAATCAAGCCTCGAATTGGGGTCCTTACGCTTCACAGGCAAGAGCTTAACCACTAAGCCATCTCTCCATCCCGTCTGTGTAGCTTTATGTGGGTGCTTACAGAATTGAACTCAGGCCAACTGGCCTTTCAAGCACCTTTAACCACTGAACTATTCTCTAGGTCCCTGGTTCCCATCTTTGTTCCTACAGTGTAGAGGTCTGTTCTGGCTGTGTCAGCCAGTGTGCTGGGCTGGGTTAATTTGTCATGGTTAAATGAGATTGTATAGTTACAGCATCCAGCACTATTCTTCCATGTCCATCTGTGTTTCTTTTTTTTTCTTTTCTTTTTTTTTTTTTTTTTGCTTTTTCAAGGTAGGATTTCACTCGAGTCCAGGCTGACCTGGAATTCACTATGTATTCTCAGGGTGGCCTCGAACTCATGGCCATTCTCCTACCTCTATCTCCCGAGTGCTGGGATTAAAGCGCCACCATGCCCAGCTTCTTGATAGGATCTTGATGTGTAGTCAAGATAGGCCATGCTGGCTACAGTTGTTAATATATATACATTTTCAAAGGTTAGATGAGACTAGAGTTGTGTTATAAATAGTATAAAAAGAAAGTTAGGAACACCTGGTTAGACTGTCAGGCATTTGTGATTTTTGTTGACTTGTATGAAACTATCTAGCCTCTTTTTTTGATGCCTTTACTGCAAAATCAATTTTTCTTTTCAAAAAAATATTATGATTTATTTGCAAGCAGAGAACGAGATGGAGAGAAGAGACATGGACAGAAAGAATGGGTGCACCAGGGCCTCCAGCCACCACAAATGAATTCCAGAAGCATGCGCCACCTTGTGCATCTGGCTTGTGTGGGTCCTGGGGGTTTGAGCCTGGGTTTTTTGGCTTTGCAGACAAGCACTAAATTGCTAAGCCATCTCTCCAGCTCAAATCACTGATTTAAAGTTTTTATTTATTTATTTAATTGTAAGGAGAGAAGGAGAGAGACTGGTTGCACTAAGGCCTCTAAGCTGCTGCAGACGAACTCCAGATGCACGTGCATCTGGCTTTCCATAAGTTCTGGGGAACCAAATCTGGGTTATTAGTCTGTGCAGGCAAGCACCTTAACCACTTAACTATCTCTCCAGTCCCCAAATCAATTTTTCAGTGAGAAATACTTTTCAATTTCACCACATCAGTGGCAATTCAGATCAACTTTGTTGTTAGGTAACATGGATTGGATAGAGGCTGGGAAGTCAGGAAAAATATGGTTTTCACAGGAGAAGCTGACCATCCTGAGGTGAGAGTGAGGGAAGCAGGGACAGGGTCACGGAGTACAAGGCCAGGGCTTTGGGCTTCGTCCTGGGACAGGGTATAGGAAATCACTTGACAATTTGAATACCAGCCACGTATTAAAACATCCCTTTCCTGGGGCAGGAAGCCAAGAACCTTGATATTCTGTCTTAATATAGAGCCGCTAGCGGGGCGGAGTGGTGCACGCCTTAAATCCCAGCACTCAGGAAGCCGTGGTAGCAGGATCACTGTGAGTGTGGTCAGCCTTGGGCAGCATGGTGAACTCCAGGTCAGCTTGGGCTAGAGTGAGACCCTACACATAAAACTTAGAGAGAGAGAGAGAGAGAGAAAGAAAGAGAGGTGTGTTAAACTTTTATCTTGTTTGCAGAACCTTTTCTCCCCCACTTCTTCTCCCCTCCCCTGAGGTAGTCTTGCTTTAGCTCAGACTGACCTGAATTTACTATACAGTTTGGGGTGGCCTCAAACTCACAGTGATGCTCCTACCTCTGCCTCCTTCCCAAAGGGGACTCTCTGCCTTTCTGTGTGATGATAGGTCACGGGCCCTGCCGTCAGGAGGGCGGACTGTCACAGAGGCCACAGCGGAGCGGCTTTTCTGTCCAATCACACTTTCTTCAGATCTGCCTATAAAAATGGACAGATCACTGGCTCTGTGGTTCTCGAATGAGGTATCTTCTATAAACTCTGTTCTGCATGGTAGGTTCCCAGCTGGGGGCAGTTTGGGAATTAGATCCTTGCTAGAGGAGGAGGTGTGTTGTTGGGGCCAGCTTATGGGTGTTACAGCCAGCTTCCTTTGCCAACAGTGGCTCACTCATGCTGCGGTGTTTCACCTGCTATGGCACAGGTGATGGCCAGCCTCCGCTCATGACATTTTTTTCTGTGCCATCATGGAGCTTCTCCTGGAGTCCATAAACCAAAACAACCTTTCTCCCATCAGCTGCTTTTGGTCTGGTGCTTTGTGCCAGCAATGTGAAGGTAACTGCAACAAGGTTTTCATTTCTTTTAAAATATTTTATTTATCATTTGCAAACAGAGAGATGTATGCACTGCTTTATACATTTGTCATATACACGTACTGGAGAATTGAACTCCGGTCTTTCAGGCTTGGCAGGTAAGCACCTTAACCACTCTCCAGCCCAGGCTCTTCATTTCTGAAGGGGAGGTTGCTCAGTGGTTAAAGGCATTCGCTCACAAAATCTGCAGCTGTGAGTTTGACTCCCCAGTACTCATGGAAAGCCAGATGCACAAAGTGGAAGTGCATGCATCTGGAGTTTGTTTAGGCTAGCATTCCCATACTCTTTCTCTAACTCTTTTACTCTCTCGAATAAATAAATACAGTTTTTTTTTCTCTTTCTCTTTTTTTAAAATTATTATTTTTTATTGACTTTTATACTTACATACAAAAAAAACCCACCTGATATTTCCCTTCCCTCCCCCCAATTAATACAAAATTTAAAATGGTTACTCTTCTAAAACTTTATTTATTTATTTATTTATTTATTTATTTTTGGTTTTTCGAGGTAGGGTCTCACTCTGGCCCAGGCTGACCTGGAATTCACTATGTAGTCTCAGGGTGGCCTCGAACTCACGGTGATCCTCCTATCTCTGCCTCCCGAGTGCTGGGATTAAAGGCGTGCACCACCACGCCTGGCTTAAACTTTTTATTTTGCATGTGTGTATGTGTAAAGTACATGCAGATTGTTGTGAAGTGTGATGTATGCAAGTGTGTGCAGGTGTGTATGTCCCACTTGTATCCACTAACCTATGTATTTCCTTGAGACGTGCTCTCTTACTCAGCCCGCAGCTACTGTCTGTCAGCCAGCCCCAGCAATTCTGGGGTTACAGACGTGTGGCCATGCTCAGCTTTTTTTTGGCGAGGATATCTTCCAAAAGTCTCTGAATGTTGACCACTATCCATACAATTTTTCTTATGATGCACATGATATTCAAATTCACCTTTTACTTAAAGAAAATGCTTTACAGCTTTTGTTGGCATATGTGAACTGTCAGCATTGCCACGCTTATGTTCAGGGCCAATACTGAGTGAATAAGAGCAGCTGAACACAACCACTCTGACACATTGGGGACAGCAGACTGCTAATTAGTGCTTTGCATGTAGATCATGTGTACATGTGGATACATTCTTACACTGGACAAAGGGGTGATTCATGTTCTGGGGAGGATGTTGTAAGATTTCATCATGCTACTAAAGAGTATAAGCTTAAGAGGTAATTACTTCTAGAATTTTGCATTTAGTATTTTTAGACCACGGAAAGCAAAACCACAAACAAGCAAGCACTACTGTATCTCGAGGGTCTGAGTTTAAGTTATGCTTACTCACTTACAGCCAGTTTATAGGGAAATTCCCTATACTATCTGGCCTTTATAAGGAATCTACCAGGATGTCCACAAATAAGGAAAATCTGTTATGTAACAATGGTCTGTTGTTTACCCACAAGAAAATAAAACCCTGTCATTGTCATCAACGCAAGTGGAACTGGGGCCATTATCCTAAGTGAAGCAAACCTTACAAAGCAAGACAAATAGCAGATCTTTTTCGATTTTATTTTATTTATTTGGTTTTTTTCTGTGTAGCCAAGGGTGTTCTTGAACTCCTGTCTAGCCTCCTGAATGCTGGCTCTCAGGGCTTTCACCACTACTGCTGGGTTTATCTCTAGGTTTACTTGAAGTTAACAAGAGTGTGTCCATCCCTTGGCCTGGGAAATGCTGCCTCCGCTTGGTTCTGCCGTATTACCGATCTGGTTAGCTCAGCTTCCTGTCCCTTAGTGTATTACTGGTTTCTTGGATTAGTAGGGAACTCTAATTTTTTTTTTTTTTTTTTTTTTTTTTTTTTTTGGTTTTTCGAGGTGGAGTCTCACTCTAGTCCAGGCTGACCTGGAATTAGCTATGTAGTCTCAGGGTGGCCTCGAACTCATGGCGATCCTCCCACCTCTGCCTCCCGAGTGCTGGGATTAAAGGCATGCGCCACCATGCCCAGCTTTTTCTAATTTTTTTAAATTTTCTTTTTCCAGGTAGGGTCTTGCTGTAGCCTAACCTGACCTGGACTTCACTATTTAGTCTCAGATTGGCCTCAAACTCATGGCATTCCTCCAACCTCTGCTTCCCACCTTTGCCTCCCAAGTGCTGGCATGAAAGGCGTGCACCACCATGCCTGGCTCTTTTTTTTTTTTTTTTTCCACTGTAGCCCAGGCTGACCTGGAATTCACTATGTAGTCTTGGGGTGGCCTTGAACTCACGTTGATCCTCCTACCTCTGCAGTGCTGGGATCAATGGTGTGTGCTACCACATCAGGCTAGGAACTCTCATTTTTTGTTGTTGTTCTGGTTTTTCAAGGTAGGGTCTTACTCTAGCCCAAGCTTACCTGGAATTCACTATGTAGTCTCAAGGTGGCCTCAAATTCTTGGTGACCCTCCTACCTCTCTCTCCTGAGTTCTGGGATTATAAGTGGGTGTCACCATGCCCGGCTTATTTACTTATATATATTTTTTTATTTTATTGAGAGAGAGAGAGAGAATGGACATGCCAGGGCCTCCATCTGCTGCAAACGAACTCTAGATGCATGGGACCTGGAGAATCGAACCAGGGTCCTTAGGCTTTGCAGGCATGTGCCTTAACCACTAAGCCATCTCTCCAGCTCATATTTAATTTTCTTTTTTTTTTTTTTTTTTTGGAGAGACACAGAGAGAGAGGGAGAGGGAGACAGAGAATGGGCATGTCAGCAGTCTCTTAGCTGCTGTGAACGAAATCCAGATGTGTGCACCCCCTTGTGGGCAAGTGTGGCATTGTGTCCTTGTGTCACTTTGCATCTGGCTAAACGTGGGACCTGGAGATTGGAACCGGGTTCTTAGGCTTAGCAGGCAGGCAGGTGCCTTAACCACTAAGCCATCTCTCCAGCCCTAATTTTCATTTTTATTATTTTCTTTTTTTTTTATAGGGTTTTGCTGACCTGCATTCACCATTTCTCAAAGTGGCCTCAAACTCATGGTGATCTTGCCTCTGCCCAGTGCTGGGACCTGGCATTCACTAGGGTCTCAGTCTCAAAGTGGCCTGGAATTCAAACTCAGGGTGGGTGATCCTCCTACCTCTGCCTCCCTAGTGCTGGGATTGGCCTATGTCTTATATATTTTTTAAATATATTTGTTTGTTCATTTGTTATTTATTTGCAAGCAAAGAGAAAAAGAGAGAATGGGCATGGCCGGACCTCCAGCCATTACAAATGAACTCCAGGTGCATACACCACTGTGCATCTGGCTTAACGTGGGTACTGGGGAATCAAACTTGAGTTGTTAGGCTTTGCAGGCAAATGCCTCAGCCATTGAGCCATCTTTCCAGCCTGGTTTTTTTTTTTTTTTTTTTTTTTAAAGACAGGGTCTCCCTTTATAACCTTTGGCTAGCCTGGAACTTGGCAATCATCTTGCCTTGCCTCCCAAGTGCTGGAATCACAAGTGTGTCCAATGTTCAGCTATGCCTTATACCTTTTTATTCCTTTTAAAAATTTATATTTTTTATTTCTCCAGCCCCGTTTTTTTAAATATTTTTATTTATTTATTTGCAAGCAGAGAGAGGATGGGATGGGAGGGGGAGGGAGAAAATGGGTGCTCAAGTGCCTCTAGCCACCACAAACGAACTCCTGATGCATGTGTCACTTTGTGCATCTGGCTTTACATGGGTACTGAGGAATCAAACTCAGGTTGTTAGTTTTGCAGGCAAGTGCTGTAACTGCTGAGCCATCTCTCCAGCCCCAAAACATGCACTTACAGCAAGAGCCCAAGCCTCTGATGGATGTAATCATGAGCTGTAAGAACAAACTGTGCTGGGCGTGGTGTGTCATGCCTTTATTCCCAGCATTTGGGTAGAGGTAGAGGTAGGTAGTGAGTTTGAGGCCGGCCTGGGACTATATAGCGAATTCCATGTCAGCCTAGGCTAGAGTGATACCCTAACTCTGGGGGGAGTGCATGCTTTAAGCTGAGAGTGTTAGCCCGCACTTGGAATCTCAGCGCTTGAGTGGCAGAGGCAGGGGGATCACCAAAATTGAAGGTTAGCTAAGGCAGATGCTGCAGTAGGATTATGGCATTTTTTGAGGACAGCCTGATCCCTATAGGGAATTTAGGCTAGCCAGGATTATAGACTGAGACCCTGTCTAGAGAGAGTAAGAGAGAGAGGAAAATTTTTAACAGATCTTTGTTTCTTGCAGATTCCTGACTTTCAAAACACCCGATTTTACTGCACTGCTAAGACAATCAGGTCAAGTATGAATTGGAATGCAAAACCAGAGAGCGCTACTTTACCCGCACCACACCCTAAAAGCCAGCCGTCGATTTTGCAGCAGTATTTAATACACCCGCCTCCCACCTCATCGCAAAGTTCGGCCATCTATCCTACAAATAATCAAGAAGCATGCATGTATCCCAGTAATTCCAATTCAATTTCACAGCCACTTCCAAATATCAGAAATTATAAAACTCCTCAACTCCCTGTTTCTAATGTGCATAATAGGACAGTTGTGACCTCACAGACTAAAGTTGAAAGAATTGCATATGGAAATGTTAAAGGACCCCAACAGCCAGTTCCTAACTTGCAGATCTCCTCGGGCATAATGCAGAATGTGTGGTTGAACTCACCGCTGAGGAATTCTGTATCTTCTCACACAGAGGCAGTTGTGTCTCATCAGACTGATTTTGGAGCTAATGTGCCTTATATGCATGTGCCACAAAATCAGCTTTTGACATCAGATACCTATTCTGTGCAACTGCAAATGACTCCTTCAAATGCTGTCAGAGGACCTGTAACTTGTCAAGGAAATCAGGGACTTAACCATTCAGTACCAGATCAACTGGTTGACTGGGCACAACAGTACACATCCAACGAACTGACGTACCCGGATCACAGAGCACACGCAAAGGTGTATTCGTACTCGCCACAAAGCTTTCTGCAAGATCCCCCTGCTCAGAAGCAAAACCTTATGCCATCTGCATCATTACAGGTTAAGAATAATCAACTTTCAACCTCTGCACAGACTTTACAGTCAAAGCATTTAGTCCCTGTGTCGTATCAATATGCTCTGGAAACCAACAGGAGACCCCCCCCTCCTCCTTACAACTGTAGGTACGGAAGCCATCCTGGACAAACTTCTCAGCCTGCTGTCAAACACTTGACTGTAGAAGACCCTCAGAGTTCAGAAATGCACTCGTCTGAAAAGAGGAAAGATCTTGGTAAAGGCTTTCAACAGCAGTGGCAGAACACTAATGAAAATAGTAGCACCATTGGAAATTTTTGTGAGGTTATTGTCAAACAGCCGTTCAATGAACCGGTTCGATCTTCCGTGGGTGGTGTTCAGATGCCTGCTCAAAATAATCAAGAGAAAAAATTGTATCCATGCAATACTAATGCAAATCTGGTTCTCGACCCAAATATCACAAAAGAAAAGCTAGTAAGAGATATTAAGTCATTAGTAGAAATTAAAAACAAATTTTCAGAGCTTGCAAGGAAAATTAAAATTAATAAAGATCTTCTGATGGCTGCTGGTTGTAGTAAAACAGCTAACAGCTCTTACGGTGAGCCAGCTCAACAGTGTGAATTCTCAGCAAAAGGAATGCCCACTAAAAGCGACAATCACTGCTCCATGGAATTGCTTGCAACATGTCTTTCTTTGTGGAAAAATCAGCCTCCAAAAACCACAGGTGAAAAAGACTTAAAACCCTCAGAGGAAGAACATTGTACTGAGTCAGGAGCAAACGTAGCAGCAGACGGAAGTTCAAAGCCTGTGGGAGTTAAGAGCCTGTGCTCAGTTGAGGGAAATTCTCAGAAAACAGTGAACCCATCACAAACCATTTTATCAGTGGTAACACAGAGTTATGAGTCTCCAGGTGTGGGTGTTGCAAAAGGAACAGAGCTTCAGGTTGCTGTGGTGTCTCCGTTAATTCTTTCAAATGTCAAAACCTTACCTGAGAAAGGGGTAGACTCTATAGCTGTGTCTGGCCCGCTATATCCAGTTGTTAAGGAAGGGAGCATTTGTAGTTTACAAAACCAGCTGCCGGAAAACACAACAATAACTGCTGCTTTGAACTTTGATGGTAAGGTACCAGTAGCACGTGGTCCAGCATCACCCGAAGTGTCACTGCCAGTTCAGAAGGGAAAGGATTATGAGCCCTTACAGGGTAATCCACAAGACCCAAGTGATGCCAGCCTGGGAGAGCTCCGTCCGCTAGGCGATCAGCAGGCTTTGTCGAAACTAAGTGACAGCCCTGTTGCAAGTGGGCACACGTTGCAGATTGAAAGTATTTGTTCTCTTGCTGAAGGTGATGTATCCTATAATTCCCAGATAGCAGAGATATTCAATGCCTTCCCTTTGAAAAGCGATGAGCTCCAGAAACCTCTTTCTCCTACTCAGCAGTTAGCTAGCCAACAAAAAGAACGAGTAGCTCACAGCACTTCAAATAATGGCTTTGGCTTCCGGGAGGATAAGAGCGTGCAGTGTACAGGTGTTCCTCCTGAGGTCACTGAGCAGTCAGCATCCCTGCCGTCTCCAGAGCCATCCCCTTTGGAGTACGTTGAAGCAAACAGAGAAGTAGAGGAAATCAACTTGGAGCTCACCACTACAGCAGAAAGCACAACTAAGCGTGTGTGTAGCTCACCAGTGGCGCCTCGGGAAGATCCTTGCCCTCTGGAAGGGAAAACATACCCCAGTAACTTTGCCCAAGATCCCATGGTAGATGAGACGCGCGATGACAAGGAGCCCGTTTTGTACCTCCACGACCAGCTGTCGGAACTCTTAAAGGAGTTTCCGTACGGCATTGAAGCCGTGAGCAGACGTGAAAGCTGTGTGGGCCGACAAAAGGCCGATCAAACCTTGGAAAGGCAAACATGTGACAAAACTGGTTGTGTCTCTGAGGACAACACAGACCAAATACAAATTACAATATTAAGCTCAGAACAAATCAAGGAATTGTTTCCTGAAGAAGAGAGTCAACCCTGTGACATAGACAGATTGGCAGAACCTGAAAAAGAAAAGGCTATCACAGATGTGGGGGGCCTGTGTGACCCACAGGCCCCCAGAGGAGAAAGTTGTGATCTTGTGACGTTGGATTCTGAGAAAGACAAAATCCACTGCTGCGCGTTGGGCTGGCTCTCGAAGGTTTATGAAGGGGTGCCTCAGTGCCAGTGCAGTTCCAGCAAGAGTGCAGTCTCGGAGGAAGAGGGGGAGAACGGCCAGACTTCTCCTTTAGAGACCACCAGCAAACAGATAGATGGAGGCATCACTGTTGTTGATCTTAATGGTGTTACGAGTAACCTAAAGACTCCTTTGACCTCCGCAGAGAAAGATCCTTATCCTAAAACACATGCCAATAATTTAAAACCGTCTAAGAACAAACAGAACAACACTTCACTAAGGACCAAACCAGAAGTAACGAGTCAACTTTCATTTAAGGGTGAAAGCAAGGATGTAAAAGATACATCCAAGATAAACCAAAGCAGTTCACTGAAAACAGGACAAAAAACGACCAGTCAGGGTCCATCTCAATGTGATCCCTTAAACAGTAACTCAAGAAATAAATCCCTAAAATTTCATGAGGTGATTTTCAATTCCTCTAATAACATGTCTGCGTTTTCTATTCAAGCGTCTCAGGAAAGCTCACAGAAGAAACGCAGTCCTCCAAACTCAGGTCTGCGAAAGCCACAGAGGATGCTTTTGCCAAAGCCAGATCTGTGCAGGAGTAATGTCTTTCTGATTCTGTCACCATCACCAGAAAAGAAAAAATTGAAATTCAAAGCAGGTGGCTCCAAAGTAAAATACTTTGAAAAAAGAAAGACAGACCATGGGATCATATCAGATTTGGAAATAAAAAAGAAAAAATACGAAAAACAAGATCAGGACAAGAATGAGAATGTGGGAGGCGCGATCAACGAGAATGTGGGAGGCGCGATCAACGAGAATGTGGGAGGCGCGATCAACGTACGCAGTACCCTGACAAACCCAGATGAAAGAGCCAGTATTAATGACAAGACAGCATCGAGTTCCGAGTCCTCAGACGTCAAGGGTCGGTCTGCTAGGACTACTAAAGTGATAACAGTGACGGAATATTTACAAAGGCAGAAGAACAAAGACATGATGGGGAATAATGCTTCTAAAAACTGTGTGGGAAATGTGCCGTGTGACTCAGAACAGGCATCCAGCAAGCTGTCCGCACCAATGAGCTGGGAGAAGGTAGCTGAGAAAGATGGCAGCAGTGCAGAGACCCCGAGAGAACTGGTGCCTACTTTGACAAGCAGTGGTAAAATCTCCAAGGCCCACAAAGCTGAGGAATCTCAGGCATGCGATGTATCAAGGAATGTTAAAGGAAAGGTTGATGGGAAGCAGCCTGACAAAGCTTGGATGGATAAGACCAAGTTAGAGAGAAGATTGAGCAACGTGAGCAGCGAAGCTGAGTGTGGCCAGGTGCTTCACCAGGCAGAGGAACAAAAGAAGCTGTATCTGAACAGAGTTGCGTTTAAGCGCACAGAAAGTCAGAGCATTTGTCTCACCAAATTGGACCCTTCGTCCCAGAAGGTTAGTAAAGACAGGAAGAGCCATGAAAACACAGCCAAGACAGATGCCATGAAGAAACCTAGCCTGTTGGAATTTAAGTTGTGCCCAGATACACTGTTGAAGACTACGAACTCTGCTGACAAGCAGGACAGCCCAACTCCTGGGAAGGGTCCAGCACCCTTGCAAGGTCTAGTATGATCTCTGCTTTTGGCTTTTTGAGGCAGGTCTCAAACGTGCTATGTAGCTGAGGCTGGCCTTGAACTCTTGATCCTCGTGCTTCTAATGTCGAGCCATTTCGCCAGCCCCCCCTTAACATTTTATTGGCAGCCTCCTTGCATACAGACATTATACCATGATCATAATTCCCTCCCACTACCCTCTTTTTTTTTTTTTTTTTTTTTGGTTTTTCGAGGTAGGGTCTCACTACTCTGGTCCAGGCTGACCTGGAATTAACTTTGTAGTCTCAGGGTGGCCTTGAACTCACAGCGATCCTCCTACCTCTGCCTCCTGAGGGCTGGGATTGAAGGCGTGCGCCACCACATCCAGCCCACTACACTCTTTTTTTTTTTCTCTTCTCCTAACCTTCCTCCATTGAATCCCTTCTTTCCAACTAATCCCTCTTCTCTTTTGATGTCATCATTTTCCACCTCGTATTGTGAGGTCCTGGGCACCTAGTGTCAGCCACTATGAGGTCATGAATACCAGGGACACTTGTGTCTGGACGACTGTGTTGCAAAGCACTCCTCCCCTGCCTGTGGCTCTTACATTCTTCTACCACTTCAGCACTTGGCCCAAAGTCTTGGAGGACGTGATAGAGATGTTGTGGTCATCTTTGAAACTGTTGATAAAGGTTTTATCCACAAACCTTTTTGGTTTTCTTTTCTTTTCTTTTTTTTTTGGTTTTTCGAGGTAGGGTCTCACTCTGGCCCAGGCTGACCTGGAATTCACTATGTAGTCTCAGGGTGGCCTTGAACTCACGGTGATCCTCCTACCTCTGCCTCCCGAGTGCTGGGATTAAAGGCATACGCCCCCACCACGGCTACCTTTTTGGTTTTTCAAGGTAGAGTCTCACTCTAGTCCAGGCTAACCTAGAATTCACTACATACTCTCAGGGTGGTCTTGAACTCACGGTGATCCTCCTGCCTCTGTCTCCCAAGTGCTGGGATTAAAGGAGTGTGCCACCATGCCAGGCTCACAAAACCTTTTAGTTTTTCTAGTTCATTCATGTGTTTAACTTATTTATGAGAGAGAGAATGGGTGCGCCAAGGTCTCCAGCCACTGCAGATGGACTCCAGATACATGTGTCCCCCCCTCCCCCATGTGCATCTAGCTTACACAAGTTCTGGGAAATTGAACTTGGGTCCTTAGATTTTTCAGGCAAGCACCTTAACAGCTAAGCCATCTCTCCAGCCCACAAAATGTGTGTATGTGCGTGTGTGTTTTTCGAGGTAGGGTCTCACTCTAGCTCAGACTGACCTGGAATTTACTATGTAGTCTCACGGTGGCCTCGAACTCACGATAACCCTCCTACTTCTGCCTCCTAAGTGCTGGGATTAAAGGCATGCGCTCGGCTCCACAAAAAAGATATTTGTTTATTTATTTGGGAAAGAGATAAAGAGGCAGACAGAACGGATGCACTAGGGACTCTAGCCAGTACAAGTGAACTCCAGAAGCATGTGCCACCTTGTGTCTGGCTTTACATGGGCATTGGGCAATCAAACCTGAGTCCTTAGGCTTTGCAGGCAAGTGCCTTAACTGCAGAGCAATCTCTCCAGCCCCCATAAAACTTTTTAAAAGATATAATTTTTGTGCCCCTTTAAAAGATCTTACTTGAGCCAGGTGTGGTGGCACAAACCTTTAATCCCAGCACTTGGGGGCAGATGTAGGAGGATTGCTGTGAGTTCGAGGCCACCCTGAGACTGCAATAGTGAATTCCAATTCAGCCTGGGCTAGAGTGAGACATTACCTCCAAAAACCAAAACATAAAATAAAAGGTCATATTTGTGTACCACCACTCAGAGCATACCCTCAAAGGTTTTGTTTTATAAACAAAGAACACTGTCTAGAGATCTGAAAATGAATATTTCAACAGTTTCAGGAATAAAAAGTACAAAAGAAGACTGGTTAAAATGTGGACCTACAAGGATGAAGATGTCTGAAACAAGCCAAGAAATAGGTAACCTTACCACGTTTTTATTTATTTATTTTTTACTTTGCCCACGTGTCATATATAACTTGAGTTATAATTAATATGTAATATGTTATCCGTTTGGGGGGAAAGAGTTCACTCTAGCCAGGTTGACCTGGAACTCACCTTGTGACCGCAGGCTGGCATGAGGGTTTCTGCCGCAGCCTCTGGAGTATCAGGGTCAAGGTGTGTGCTGCTAACTCAGCCTTATCATTTTTAGTCACTTTGTTGTGCACATTCCTCTGGGATGATCATCCAACACCAGTGCGAGTGGAAGAGAGGAGTTTATTTACCTGGGGAACGAAGTTGGGGTCCTCCCAAAGAAACCCTGGCTTGAGCTCCAGCTGCACGATCATTTCATGCTCTAGCGCCATGGCGGATTCCATGGCAGCGGGGCTTCACAGACGCACAGATGGCAGCTCTGCACTTCCATGGCAGCCAGCTGTGTGATCAGGTGGCCAGGGGCAGTCTCTGTTTTATCTTAACCATTTCCTCCTTCTGACCTCTCTGAGGGAGTGGGGGCTTTGTTCAGGACTTTTCACTCCATTGTGAGTCCTGGGGTATCGAACCTGGGTCCTTTGGCTTTGCAGGCAAGCACCTTAACCACTAAGCCATCTCTCCAACCCTGTATCCTTTTTTTTTTTTTTGAAGTAGGGTCTCACTCTAGCTCAGATCCTTTTGGTTTTTTGAGGTAGGGTCTCGCTCTAGCCCAGGCTGACCTGGAATTCATTATGTAGTCTCAGGGTGGCCTTGAACTCAGCAATCCTCCTACCTCTGCCTCCCTCCTAAGGGCCAGGAATAAAGGCGTGTACCACCACTCCCAGTTCCTTTATCCTTTTTGGTGCATGCCTTTAATTCCAACACGCAGGCTGCCCTGAGATTACATAGTGAATTCCAGGTCACCTGGGCTAGAGTGAAATTCTACCTTGAAAAACCAAAAAGAAAGAGAGAGAGAGAGAGAGGGAGGGAGGAAGGAAGGAAGGTACCGCATTAGATTGAGTTTGGTAAGAGGTTGGCATCAAGCTGGGCGTGGTGGCACACGCCTTTAATCCCAGCACTCAGGAAGGCAGAGGTAGGAGGATCGCCATGAGACTACATAGTGAGTTCCAGGTCAGCCTGGGCTAGAGTGAAACCCTACATCAAAAAAATAAAAAGAGGCTGACATCCTTCTCCTGCATAGGACCAGAGTTCTAGGTCTCTGACCTGAGATCAGAAAGGGACCAGTGAGAGAGAAGGAAGTCAGTGTAGGTAGAATAGTTGTGATTTACTATTCATGTCATGTCTGCCAACTCCTCCTCATTTAACCCCCACCATGCAGGTGAGGACATTTCCTTTTATCATTTTACTTGGTACAATGCTAGTTAAGAACCAGAATCTCGGGTGGGCTGGGGAGATGGCTTGGTGGTTAAGGCACTTGCCTGCAAAGCCTAATGATCCGGGTTTGATTCCCTAGTACCTATGCAGTGGTGTATATGCATCAGAGTTCATTTGCAGTGGCTGGAAGCCCTGGCGTGCCTATTCTCTCTTCTCACAAATAAATAAATATATTGTTTTGAAAAAATAATTTGAGGGCTGGACAGATGGCTTAGCGGTTAAGGCACTTGCCTGCAAAGCCAAAGGACCCAGGTTCTATTCCCCAGGACCCACGTAAGCCAGATGCACAAGGTGGCGCATGCATCTGGAGTTCGTTTGCAGTGGCTGGAGGCCCTGGTGCACCCATTCTCTCTCTGTTGTTCTCAAATAAATAAATAAAATAATAAATAAAATAAATAAAATAAAAAATTTTTTTAAAGGCCAGTCTTTTGGGCTTGCCTCAAAAGAAAATTTAAAAAATATATTAAACTTGTTTTTAAAAAAGTAACTTGAATCTTGAGCTGGGGGTGGTAGTATACACCTTTAATCCCAGCACTTGGGAGGCGGAAGTAGGAGGAATGCTATGAGTTCAAGGCCAGCCTGGGCTAGAGTGACACCCTATCTCAAACCACTCCCCTCAATAAAAAAGTATTTGACAAAGGTGAGTAGCAGAAACAGTATTACACATTGAACAATAAGAAAAGTCTTAAGTTGGGTGTGATGGCACACACCTTTAATCCAGCATTCGGGGGGCAGAGGTAGGAGGATTGCTGTGAGTTCCAGGTCACCCTGAACTAGACCCTACCTACCTCAGGGAAAAAAAAAGAAAAGAAAAGGCTTAGCTAGGCATGGTGTTTTATGCTTGTAATCTCATTACTTGGGAAGCTGAAGCAGGAGGATTGCTATGAGTTGGAAGTCAGCTGAAGCTAGGTACTGTAAAGAGAAAGCAAATAATCGTGTGTAGAGTGGGCGTGGCGGCACGCACCTTGAATGCCAGCACTAAGGGGGCAGAGGAAGGAAAATTACTGCTGAGTTTGGGGCCAGCCTGAGACTACCTAGTGAATTCTTAATCTAGCTTGGGCTAGAGTAAGACCCTATCTCAAAAAAAAAAAAAAAAAAAAAAAAAATGGGGCTGGGGAGATCTTTTAGCTGTTAAGATGCTTGCTTGCCTGTGAAGCCTGAGGACCCAGGTTTTATTCCCAGTTCTCATGTAAGCCAGATGCACAAGGTGGCACACACACTCATTCTATGTGCCTCTTGTTCTCGCCAAGAAATAAATAAAGTCTTTAAAACAAACAAACAAAATTGGGTGTGGGCTGGAGAGATGGCTCAGTAGTTTAGATGCTTGCCTACAAAACTTAACAACCCCAGGTTTGATTTCCCAGTGCCCACATAAAGCAGCATAAAGAAAGTGGTGCGTGCATCTGGAGTTTGTTTGCAGCAGCTAGAGGCCCTGGCATGCCCATCCCCCCCTCCTTGCAAATAAATAATAAAAAGAATGTTATTAGAAAAAATTAGACCACTGGAGAGATGGTTTAGCAGTTAAGGCAATTGCCTGTGAAGCCTAAGGATTCAGTTTCAATTCCCCAGGGCTCAGGTAAGCCAGATCCACAAGGTGGCGTGTTCTGGGTTTTAGTTGCAGTGGCTGGAGGCCCTGCATCCGTGCTGTGAAGCCCATGCTGGCTTTGAGCTAAAGACCCTCCTGCTTCCCGGGTGCTGGGATGACAGCTGTGCACCAACAGCTTCCTTGTCCTAATTTTTTTTTTCCCCCAAGGTAGGGTCTCACTCTAGCCCAGCAATCCACTCTGTAGTCTCAGGGTGGCCTTGAACTCACAGTGATCCTTCTACCTTTGCCTCCCCAGTGCTGGGATTAAAGGTGTGCGCCACCACGCCTGGCTTGGCCTAATTTTTCTACAGGTGATTACATGCTTACCTTTCTCAATTTTGGTTGGTTCTGTATTTGTCAGACTGGATATTGTCCTTTCTCTGTCTTAGATAATGCATGTTCAAGAGTCCCCAAGAGAACCTTCAGTGCTGATGGATTTGAGACCCTACAGAACCCAGTCAAAGACTCCAACAGCATGTTCCAGACCTACAAGCAGCTGTACCTGGATAAGAGGAACAGAAGCCAAAGCCTTGAGAGCAGTTCTGTGAAGTAATCACAGGGCCTGAGGGTTTTGTACGGCACTTGGTGCCGGGAAGTCCCTGACCTTTTCTTTTCAAAAGGATCCTTTGCTGGAAAAAACTCAGGATTGTTACAATAAGGACTTTTCACTTGCTGCTTAGGTTTCAGTTTTCATTGATGCTGCATAATTAAAACAATTTGATACCTGTCAGTAAGCAGACTAAAAATAAATGGCTTGTGATGTTCTGCCTTGTTGAACCATACTTAATGTCTTTTTAAGAAGGCTTGTCCAGTGTACATCTGTAATGCTGTGCTGGGGAGGTGGAGGCAGGAGAATTAGGAGTTCATCTCACAGCTGAGTTCCAGGCCAGCCTGGGCTACATGAGACCTGTATCACAAAGCAAACAAGGAGGTTGTAGCCAGTCTTGTTTGGAAATGCTAAACTCCTGAAGTAACTCTTCATTGATTGAAGACATGGTTATTTTGACTGGGACTGTAAATATAATTTTGTTTCTAAGCTACATTAGCACAACTTTCAGAAATGCCCACTGTGAATGTCAAAATATATTTTAAGTATTTTGTACTTAATTGTAGTTTTTTTTTTTTCTTCAGAAGTCTTGTTTTATACTTGTTGAATTGAACACAAATTTTGGATGTCTGGACATTACTTTTCATACTTGAAATAAACATTTATTTTTTAAATAACTCCATCTGAAGTCTTAATGATCCTGTTTCTTTTAACTATCTATTTGGTGGGGGTAGGCAGACCAGGTCCTCCAGCCACTGCAGTGGAACCCCATACACATGTACCACTTTGCACCTGGCTTTACATGGGTACTGTGGAAATAAACCCAGGCCATTGAGCTTAAGTCTTTTTTTTGGTTTTTCTAGGTAGGGTCTTGCTCTAGCCCAGGCTGGCCTTGAACTCATGGCAATCCTCCTACCTCTGCCTCCTGAGTGCTGGGATTAAAGGCATGAGCCACCATGCCTGGCTTTAAAACTTTTCTTTAAAAGAGTGAATTTTTAGAGCTGGAGAGATGGTTCAGCAGTTAAGGCACTTGCCTGCAAAGCCTAAGGACCCAGGTTCAATTCCCCAGTAGGCAAATACACAAGGTGGCACAATTGTGGGCTTTGCAGTGGCTGGAGGGTCTGCTCCGTTTGTTTCATCTAGAGTTGTAATGATAGGAATTGGGAGCAAGCCAGCCCCGATTCTGTGTCAGGGTCAGAGGCTCTGATAGAAAAGAAGCTGAAAGTTGAATTGATCACTGAGTTACTGTAAGAGTTAACTGCTGCGGAGCTGAACTTATCTTTGTCAGCAGATGGAAAATCCCAAAGAACTTTCCACGAAGGGCTTGGGGGATGGGAGACAATAAAAGGGAGGGACAGTTTACGCTGAAATAGAGTTCATGGTCAGCGCAACACAACCACAGGAATGGTTGACATGCTTGTTTTGGAACCACACAAACCACACGATAACTCAGCTAACTGCCATGTAATCCCTTGCCAGTTACTTACTTACCCTGCCCCATGGTTATAAAAGCTATAAAATAAAAGTAAGATTTCAGCTCAAGGATGGAGTTTTTTTTTTGCGAGCTATCCCAGCTCTTTGGCCCCCAGGAATAAACTCTACTTTCACTCATACTGGTGGAGCGATCTTTCTAGAAAATTTCTACATCTCTGGAGGCCCCAGTGAGATTCTTCACCATGACCCCACTGGTCAGAATGGGCTGCCACTACTGGGCCTCCCAGCCCACCGAAGATTCCTGGAACTGGGAAGTTTGTGCCCTCGACATGATTCTGGGGTCCCCTTCTAGTTGGCTCAAGGGGACTGTGAGACCCAGCACGGGAGGTCTCAGTGGACTGAGACGAGACGGCCAGACATCTGGAGCCATTAAGGACTCCCGGAGGCACTGGAACTAGGCCAGCAGAGCCAGCGTGGGCTTGATCACCTGCAGGAGATTGCATCCATAGCCTGGAAGTGATTCTGAGGTGGCCCTGGTCTCCTTTGGTCCTCGGTGTGATTCTGAGGAACCTCAACAGGATTCTGAGGTGAATTTGGCCTCAGTGTGATTCCGAGGAAGCCTTGATGTGATTCCAAAGTGACACGGGGTCATTCATCTCCAGAATCATAGGATAGGAATTTACAATGAGAATGCATAACTTCTGAGTGAGACTTAGTAAATCTGTGAATGACTAGTGGTCTGGGGCTACAGGACCTGCTTGGGCCCTAACCTTCAGTCCCACTGGAAGCCATTTCACCTGAGTGGGCATTCGTCCCTCCATAACGGAGGGCTCTGACTGAGCACAGGTAAAGCTTATTTCAGTCTCTTTTGAGGGGGTGGTCAGGTGAGCTTGAGGAAGAAGCTGGTCTTTTCCACTCCTCCCTGCATACCACATGGGGATAGGCACATATAAAATTCTCCATACCCTCAAATTAGGGAACACGGGAAACTTCCACTACAGGGTCTGCACAATCCCCATGTAAGACCCAAATAGTTCTGCAAACAATGCTTGACAATTTCATACAAAGGTTCACCGCTGACTACGGAGTGAAAATGAAGTCTTCCAAACTAAGAACTCTGGTCATCCGAAGGGACTCTAGATCTAGCTTTGATTGAGGGTCAAGAAGTCTGCATGGCAATGCCTAGCCACCCACATCAGTGCCCATCTATTGACTCTTGGTACATGCTGGCCCAGAACCCTCTTGGATGGCTTCATTACCAGACACCTGGAGCCTTGTATCCCTGCTGGATGCACCATCTTGCAGTACATTCGTGATTTGCTGTTAGCTGCCTTCACGAGGGAAGGCTGCAAGAACGGCACTGGAGAGTGGGTGAATTTATTTATTTGCTAGAGAAAGAGGGAGAGAGAGAGAGAGAGAGAGAGAATAGGTGCCCCAGGGCCTCCAGCCACTGCAAACGAACTCCAGACTCATGTGCCCCCTTGTGCATCTGACTAATGTGGGTCCTGGAGATTTGAACCTGGGTCCTTTAGCTTTGCAGGCAAATGCCTTAACTGCTAAGCCATCCCTCCCAGCCCTAAACATTTTTAAAATATTTATTTTTATTTATTTGAGAGAGAGAGAGAAAGAGCCAAATAGAAGCGAGAGACTTGGCACAGCAGGGTCTCAATCCTGCCCACTCAAACATCTAGAGTCAGGCTTTATGGATCTCGAGCCCAGCAGAAGCTATTGGTCCTTGCTGGCCATAATCTGCACCTTTCTGGCATGGGCAGAGGCTTTCCCCACCCACACAGAAAAGGTCCAAGAGGTATCCTATGTTCTGGCCAGAGAAATCATTCCTTGTTTTGGGGTCCCAGTGAGCAGTGGGTCAGACAACAGGCCAGCTTTAATCAGCAAATTTATTCAGCAAGTGTCCAGAGCAGTTGGACTTACCCAAGCAATACCAACCCCAAGCATTACCAAGAAACGGGCTTTCCATGGCCTGAGATTCTGCCACTTGTACCAGTTAGGTGTGTTGCACGCCCTGAAAATGTGGATACTCTCCTTTTGAGATTGTGCTTGGGTGACCGTCTCCATCGCTTCCAAAAGACTCAGGAGATCTCTGAGAGTTTGGAGGCATCTGCCATCAACAGTTCCCGAAGGACTTGGCTAACACTGCTCTAAGGATTGCCAGGCGCTCTGCAGTGGCGGCTCTGCATGGAGCCCCGCCGTGATGGATTCTGTGTGTCCCGAGTTCCACCTCCCGCTGCAGCCTGTCCCCAAGTCCCGCCATGGAGCTGTTGTCATTCAAAGATGTGTCCACTGATTTCTCTCCAGAGGAGCTGGAATGCCTAGACCCTTCCCAGTGGGGTTTGTACAGGGATGAGACATTGGAGAACTACAGAAACCTTGTTTTCCTGGGTCTTGCTGTGTGTAAGGCATACCTGGTCTGAGTTCTAGAGCAAAGACAAGACAAGATTCTGGAGCCATATGCCCAGAGAACCTCCACACATATAACACACCTGGGAAGGAGGCTGATCAACACTCCACACCTAATGTCCATCAACGTGTCTACATTGAAGAGGATCCTCATAAGAACAGAGGGTATGCCAAAGCTCTTATTGATGACTCAATCTCTAATGGAGAAAAAAGAGCTCATAAAAGAGAAAAGTCCTACAAATGTAAGGCCTTTAATAGATGTTCAACCCTTACTAATAATAAATAGTCATAATCAATGTTCAACCCTTATTCAACATGAAATGGTTCATACTGAAGAGAAGCCCCACGAATGTAGAGAATGTGGGAAAGCATTTAATAATCGCTCAACCCTTACTAGACACCAGATAATTCAAACTGGAGCAAATCCTTACAAATGTAAAGGATGTGGCCACGCCTTCAATAATAGTTCATCCCTTACTCGGCACCAAATAAGCCATACAGGAGAGAAACCCTACGAATGTGCAGAATGTGACAAAGCCTTAGCTGCTCTTCTTATTTTAACCATTCTGAAGGTTAAAATTTCCGAAGAAATTCCCTATCGATGGAAAGAATGTGGTAAACCCTTCAGCTGTTTTTCACAACTTAATCGACACCAGAGAATTCATACTGGAGAGAAACCATGTCTACGCAAAGAATGTGACAGCGCTTGTATCTGTTCTTCACACCTTAATTAACAGCAGAGATGTCAGAGTGCAGAATAGTCCTACGAGTGCAATGAATGTGGTAGAGCTTATATCTGCTCTTTATTCCTTAATCAACACCAGAGAAGTCATACTGGAGAGAGTCTCTATGAATGTAAAGAATGTGGCTTGTAACTATTCTTCACAGCTTAACCAACATCAGAGGATTCGTACAGGAGAAAAACCCTATAGATGTAAAGGTCGTGATAGAAGCCGGGCGTAGTGTCGCACGCCTTTAATCCCAGCACTCGGGAGGCAGAGGCAGGAGGATCGCCGTGAGTTCGAAGCCACCCTGAGACTACATAGTGAATACCAGATCAGCCCTAGGCCAGAGTGAGACCCTACCTCGAAAAACCAAAAAAAAAAAAAAAAAAGATTGTGATAGAGCATTTAATTGTTCTTCACACCTTAATTGTCACCAGGTAATTCATACTGGAGAGAAACCCTGCCAGAGTAAAAAATGTGACAAAGCCATTAATGATAGCTCAACACTGGCTCGACATCAAAGAATTCATACTGGAGAAAGCCCTTACAAATGTAAAAACTGCAGGAAACGTTTTACAACTGCTCAACCTTGACTCGCCATCAAAGGACTCATATGAGGGAAACTTGACAAATGGAAGGAATATAACAGTCTTTTAACAAGTGTGCAACCTTTGCTGGCCTCCACAACAATATATAGTGGACATATAGATGTAGTAATGCAGTGATCAGAGTCACGACCTCCTATCTAACTCAGTTATACAGTAGCAGCTAATTCATGCTGCATACAGATTTTATGCATCTGTTGACTTAGGAGAGGTCATGTGCACACTTCAGTAAATATTTATACTGAAAAATCCTTTAATAATGTAAAGAATGTACCCAGGTGTGGTGGCGCACGCCTTTAATCCCAGCACTTGGGAGGCAGAGTGAAGAGGATCACCGAGAGTTCAAGGTCACCCTGAGACTACATAGTTAATTCCAGGTCAGCCTGGACCAGAGTGAGACCCTACCCCGAAAAACCAAAAAAAAAAAAAAAAAAAAAAAAAAAAAAATGTAGAAAAGATAACTGGTTAAAGTGCTTGCTTCCAAAGCCTGACAGCCTAGGTTGTATTCCCCAGCCCCCATGTAAGGTCAGATGCACAAAATGTCATATGCACCTGCAGTTCATTTGCACTGGCTTGTGTCTCTGTTGTGCTCATTCTTACAATTCTTTCTCTGCTTGTAAAAAAAATTTTTTTATTTTTATTTTTTGAGGTAGGGTCTTACTCCAGGCTGACCTGGAATTCACTATATAGTCGCAGGGTGGCCTTGAACTCATGGTGATCCTTCTACCTCTGCCTCCTGAGTGGTGGGATTAAAGGCGTGCGCCACCATGCCCGGCTCAAAAAAATATTTTTTAAATGTAGCAAAGCTTTTCCACATATCTCAGATATTAGTATCCATACAGGAATTAGTATTGTAAGAAATCCTACAAATATGTGGACTGTGACAAAATCTTGAACTGGTTATAACTTACTGGACATCATTAATTGATGTGGTTGGAAGAAATAGACCACAGATATCAGTCATTAGATAATTCTTCCCTAAAGAGGTTTAAATTTGTTTTAAACACAATTTTACTAAGTAGCCTCACTTTTAAAAACTGCACAAAGCATGACTCAGGTCATTCTCAGAAGAATACGACTGCTTCCTGATTTTTCTACTATTGTATTTTTATAGGCTGTACAGTGAATGTTGCAATACTATAGCTTAGATTTTGTGTAGATGTATTTTAGGAAATAAAGTGAATGGTTCTAATTTGTTAATTAATTAATTTTGCCATTCTATTTTCTCAGAGACACTTAACCAACTTGAGAATGTGGGTTACAGATTTTAATAGTATATTATTGAGGAATAGCTATTGACTGGTAATCCTTTTGTCAGGGTTATCATACTGGAAATCATTTGGAAGTTTTTCTTGTATGTTTCATTTTTATAATAGCTTTTGTAATGACCCAGTACTGATGAGGTTATATGAATATAATGTTTATGAGCTTCTGAATCTAATTTATAAAATTTTACCATATTAAAGAAAAAAAAGAATTGCCAAGCAATTAAATTTGCCCTCGCCTCCGAGGATTCAGGGCCCTGTACATCCTTGAAAGCCCGGGGACTGAGTTTGGATAAAGGTCCCAGGAAGGAGAAACTCAAATCCAAGATGGGTGGAGTTTTATCAAGTTATCTTCACTACTCTCTCAGCTCTTAAATTTGCAGGTGTCGGGCCATGGATTTATCATGCCCAAGTGAAGGCAGCCTACTCTCTAGAGCAGATCTGGGCATCAGCAACAGATCCTGAGAACCCGCTGAGGCTGAGAATCTCCCAGGAAAAGCTGGTCACTACTCAAGAAGCACCCTGATGACTTTTGACTTTTTCCTTTTCACAGTTTCGTCAGTTCCTGACCAAACTACAGGAGAGTCTCTGGTTGGTGCCTTGACCAATCAGCTTGGTTGATGACCTTGTAGGAACCATAGAAGAACTTTGGCTCCAAGGGACTTTTCTATTTTCACCCCTGAACAGACACAGCTCTTTCCTGTTGCCTTGGATTTTATCCTTTTTCCTTCCTGAGGACTGTTTATTTCCTTTGAGGAATGTGGTGCCGTCCCCTCCCCTCCCTCTAACGTCAGGAAGATCTTGTGCTCTCCTCCTCACATTAGGGTTATTCACCGTCACTCCCACCGACTGGTCTTGTACAGAGAAGACCCTCCTAGGTCTCTTTCTTTGGCTTTATTTTATTATAATAATTCTTTTGTGCTGCCATCCATGTTTTCGAGGACAGTAACCATGAACCAGTTCATGCTCCTGACAGTTCTAAGGCTGGATTTAATGCTAACAGTGTCCGTGTTCCCAATGGTGACTAATAGGTGCTTGGCTCTAAAGGTTTTGCTCACTCAAGCTCTGGAAGGAATGGCTGGCAGGATTTGTTTTGATACCTCCGTGACTTGTGGAGAGTCTAAGAGATGGGTTATTCACTGTCGCTGTTTTTAGTATATGTGCTGCTGA
Source organism: Orientallactaga sibirica (assembly GCA_036365145.1). Lineage (NCBI taxonomy): Eukaryota > Metazoa > Chordata > Mammalia > Rodentia > Dipodidae > Orientallactaga > Orientallactaga sibirica. Next base: position 2,883,815 of record JAEOAD010002567.1, read on the forward strand.
AGCAGGCACTTCACTGTCACTTTTACATGGTGTATGGTTTATGACTCTCCCATTATGATGACTACAGATCAATGGTGCAGAAAGGGAGATAAAATCTGGGGGCTGGAGGGATGGCTTAGTGGTTAAGGCACATGCCTGCAAAGCCCAAGGACCCCACTTCAATTGTCCAGGTCCCACGTAAACCAGATGCACAAGGGGGCTCACGCATCTGGAGTACATTTGCAGTGGCTAGAAGCTCTGGTGCGCCCATTCTCAGTCTCCCTCTCTCTCTTTCCCTCTCTCTGTCTCCAATAAATAAATTAAGCCGGACATGGTGGTGCACGCCTTTAATCCCAGCACTCGGGAGGCAGAGATAGAAGGATCACCATGAGTTTGAAGCCACCATGAGACTACATAGTGAATTCCAGGTCAGCCTGGACTAGAGTGAGACCCTACCTCGAAAAAACAAAACAAAATAAAAAAATCTGGAATGGGGTTTAGCGGTTAAGGTACTTGCCTTCAAAGCTTAAGGAGCCTGGTTCGATTCCCCAGTGCCTACGAAAGCCAGATTCACAAAGTGATGAATACATCTGTAGTTTGCAGTTGCTTGGGAAATAGATTTTTTTACAGCAAATTAATGCCTGACAGCTTTGATGATAATATAGACCCTATAATAAATATTCTCCTAATATACAATATATCATAAAAAAACAAGGCTATAAAGATGGAAAAGGGCCAGGAAAACAACTTCAAGGAATCACTGCGCCAATAGAAATGAAAAGTAATTTGGTTCAACAAGGGCTGGGTTTTTCATAGGGACCATTGACACTTATGCTCCCTTAAACATACAATGGAAGCAGGGCGTGGTGGGGCACGCCTTTAATCCCAGCACTCCGGACGCAGTGGTAGGAGGATCGCCATGCGTTCAAGGCCACCCTGCGACTACATAGTGAGTTTCAGGTCAGCCTGGACTAGAGTGAAACTGTACCTCAAAAAAACAAAAACAAACAAACAAACAAAACCCATGGAAATCTGAGCCAATTATGACATCTCAATGGCCCTTAAATGCAAAAAGATTACAGGCTCTTCATGACTTAATTCAAGATCAGTTGAACAAAAGATATATAGAACCATCCTTTTCTGCCTGAAATTCCCCTGTATTTATGATAAAAAAAGAAATCAGGGAAATGGCGTTTGTTGATGGATTTATATAATGTTAATGCTTCCTTAACCCCTCTGGGGGCTTTGCAACCAGTTTACCTCAACCATCTATGATACCTAAACAATGGCTAGCAGATTGCTTTTATACCAGTTTTTTGCTTCCACAAGATAAGATTCATTTTGCTTTCACTGTCGCAAATATCAATAATAAGAAACTTACCCAAGGATATCATGGAAGGCACTGCCCCAGGGCATGACTGATTCCCCACCACGTGTCAATACTTCGTTCGTTGCTCCAGCCTTGTCAAATGTTCGTAAGAAATACCTCTCAGCATATATAATCCGTTGTGTGGATGACATCCTATCAGCAATGGAAACTCAAAAGAAGATCTACGAAATTATATGAGCACACCCAGCAAGATTTACAAAAGGCAGGATTAAAAATTGCTCCAGAGAAAATTCAATTGACTTCTCCTTTTCTATATCTAGGATATGTATTTTTTCCCTCTTTTTTGTTTTTATTTTATTTTATTTATTATTTTATTTTTTATTTTATTATTATTATTATTTTTTTTGGTTTTTCAAGGTAGGGTCTCACTCTGGTCCAGGCTGACCTGGAATTAGCTATGTAGTCTCAGGGTGGCCTCGAATTCATGGCAATCCTTCTACCTCTGCCTCCCAAGTGCTGGGATCAAAGGCGTGCTCCACCACGCCCGGCAATTTTATTTTATTTTTTGACAATGTCTTTAGTTGTAGGCAATATCCCATGGTACTTCCCTCCCTCCCCCCACTTTCCCCTTTGAAACTCCACTCTCCATCATATCCCCTCCCCTCTCAATCAGTCTCTCTTTTCAGTTTGATGTCATGATCTTTTCCTCGTATTAGGATGGTCTTGTGTAGGTAGTGTCAGGCACTGTGAGGTCATGGATATCCAGGCCATTTTGTGGCTGGAGGAGCATGTTGTAAGGAGTCCTACCCTTCCTTTGGCCCTTACATTCTTTCCGCCCCCTCTTCCACAAAGGGCCCTGAGCCTTGGAAGGTGGGTTTGAGATGTTGCAGTGCTGAGCACTCCTCTGTCTAGGATATGTATTAACAAGAACAACACTAAGACCTCAGACGCTAAGTATAAGGAAGGATCAATTACGAACTCTAAACAATTTTCAAAAACTCTTGGGAGACAGTAATTGGCTTCACCCTTCTCTGGGTATACCAAATTATCAACTGCAACATTTATTTTCTCTATTAAAAGTAGACAAAGCTCTGGATAATACCCAAAAATTAACTAAAGAAGCTGAACAAGAATTGCAGTTTTTTAGATATATTTAATTAATTAATTTATTTATGAGAGAGAAAAAGAGAGAGAGAGAGAGAATGGGCACACCAGGGCCTCTAGCCACTGTAAACGAACTTCAGGTGCATGAGCCCCCTTGTGCATCTGGCTTATGTGGGTCCTGGAGAGTCGACCCAGGATCCTTTGGCTTTGCATCACTAAGCCATCTCTCCAGCCCCAGGAATTGCAGTTTTTTGAACAGCGACTAAAAGATGTTTTTTTTTGACATGGATAGATTCTTCTTTATCTCTTTCTCTATTAATATTCCCCACTCCTCATACTACAGGTTTACTAGCACAATGTTCTGAATCTGTAGAATGGTTATATTTACATCATAAAAATAAAAGGAGTATTACTCCATACTTAGATAATATTGGTAAATTAATACCACAAGTTCGGTTACGATGCAGGCAGCTTCGTGGATATGACCCTGATGTTATTATACTTCCTTTAACTAATCAAGAATTTTGTTTGTTTGTTTGTTTTTTGAGGTAGGGTATCACTCTGGCCCAGGCTGACCTGGAATTAATTATGCAATCTCAGGGTGGCCTTGAACTCATGGTGATCCTCCTACCTCTGCCTCCTGAGTGCTGGGATTAAAGGCGTGTGCCACCATGCCTGGCTCAATCAAGAATTTTTAAATGCACTGAAACGCAATATAAATCTGGAAATAGCTTTCAGCGATTATTCAGGTGATATAGGGAATCATTACCCCACAGGGAGATTATGGGGTTTTCTTAAACACAGCCCTTTTATCATTAATACTCTACTGCATCAGTCCTTATTCCTAAAGCTCCTGTACACTTTGTTGATGGATCAAGAGACGGGAAAGGTGGTGTCCATGGACAGATATTCATGAAGCCATTATTCCCCCCTATTCTTCAGCACACAAGGTTGAACTACTGCCAGAGCCCGTCGGCAGAATCGAACAGTACCTGAGTGGGGAGTGAGGATTAAGAAAAAAAAGACGAGAGAGAAAAGATAGACTCGGGAGGGCTGTCAGTGAATCCTGAGGCCCCGACTTTATTTTGCATAGCTTTTTTATACTTTGTCTCAGAGCACAAGAATGCAAGCAAAACAATCATAACATTTTCACAGGATTTCTTGAGAAAGCCACGTCCTTCAGCACGAATCAAAGAGCAGTCAAATTTGGCCTCAAGGTCAAAAGATACTCCCTTCTCAGTTCCCAGAGCCTCAACAGGTCTCTAATCTTACGCTTGGCAAGACATCGTGCTTTTCAGTAGCCCGCTGTGAAAATGTACACAGGCCATGAACAAACGGGCGTTCAGGCAAATGGCTCCCGACAAGCTCCATACCTTGATTATGTTACTGCAAAGGCTCTCTTCTCCCATTAATATAATGTGTGATTCTCAATATGTTGCCAACTTACTTCCCAGAATATACACAACATATATACATGCTAAGGACTCAGAGCTTTTATTATTATTTCAGGATTTACAACACTGTTTACAGCCAAGGCAAAATCCTCTCTACATTGCACATATCTGGTCCCACACGAGGCTGCCTGGTCCCTACCTCAAGGTAAGGAAGAGGCAGATCCTGTCTGGCAGCTCTTATTTTTGATTGCCCTGAAGATGAACGTCATCACTTCCATACTAATGCTAGCATGTCGCACAGCCAGTATCATAGTCTTTGACAGTGTGCACGGGGCATTGAACAATCATGTGAAATTTGTGAGCGTTTACATTGTACTGAACATACTGCTGGTGCCAGTCCCAGAGGATAGCAGCCTAATGCCATCTGGCAATGTGACTTCACACATGTAATGCATTCTGGCCTTAAATTAGCCTTTGTAACAATAGACACATATTCTTCCTTTATAAGGGCTCTTCCTTGTAGTTCAGAATCTAGCAAAGCTGCGATACGTGCATTATTACAAACATTTTCAGTTATGGGACTACCAACCACAATTAAAACTGATAATGGCCCAGCATTTACAAGTAAAAAGTTCATTTCATTCTGTACAGAATGGCATATTCAACCTGTAACAGTATACCTTACAATCCTCAAGGACAGGGTATTGTGGAATGTGCTCATAGCACTCTCAAGAAAATGTTATTCATAAATTAAAAAAAGGGGGGAACTAGTCCCCAAGACATATTAGCATTATCCTTATTTACACTTAACTTTTTAAAATTTACCAGTGGGTGATCAGGCAGAGAAACTTTCTTTCCTTTTCTTTCTTTCTTTCTTTCTTTCTTTCTTTCTTTCTTTCTTTCTTCCTTTCTTTCCTTTCTTCCCTTCCCCCCTCCCTTCCCCCCTCCCTTCCTTCCTCCCTTCCTTCCTCTCTCCCTCCCTCCTTCCCTCCCTCCCTCCCTCTCTCTCTCTCTCTCTCTCTTTCTTCCTTCCTTCCTTCCTTCCTTCTTCCTTCCTTCCTTCTTCCTTCCTTCTTTCTTTCTTTCTTTCTTTCTTTCTTTCTTTCTTTCTTTCTTTCTTTCTTTCTTTCTTGGTTTTTTGAGGTAGGATTTCACTCCAGCCCAGGCTGACCTGGAATTCATTATGTAGTCTCAGAGTGGCTTCAAATGCATGGTGATCCTCCTACCTCTGCCTCCCAAGTAATGGGATTAAAGATGTGCGCCACCACGACCAGCCAGAAAAACACGTTCTCCCATCACTACACCTTATAATAACAATAGTCCAATTTGGTTAAAAAATGGAGAAACTTGGGTACAAGGACATATATGTCATGTTGTTGTTCCAGATGGATCCTCTGAAGAATTATGGGTTCCACTTAGGAGAACAGACCCCCCCCCCAAAATTGATGACGTTTGGACATGGGCCAATAAAGGAAGTAACGGAGAAAATGGCTGCACTCTCATTGCCGAAAAGATTACAATATCGTCCCTACCAAAATAAGAATGAAATACCATCCTGAGGTCAGATTAAGGTTCTTTCTCGCACAGTGGAGACCATGATCGCAAATATAGGCATAAATAGAACCCCTGGAAACTTACTGCTAGCCATGGTTTCAATCCTTTCGTGTTCCACTGCGGTAAGTGCAAATTATACATACTGGACATATATTCCACCTCCTCCATTCCTACAATTAGTTGCCTGGAGAATGAGGCTCCCATCGTGTACACTAATGACTGTTCACTTTCCTAGTCCTTGGCAAACAGAGGGGCCAGATTTTTCCTCAGAGTAAAGAATGCTCATTAAGCTTTCTTTAGGCTATGAAACTTTACCTATATGCCTTGGAGAGGGACATGCCCAATATTAGAAATTATGGTCACAATTACAGGGGTGCAATGCACAAAATCGTACAGGATTTCATATGGGGTATTTAGAAGAGTTACCTTCTTATTTAATGGGGAACAGAATTACACTCATTTTATTGCTAATGGTACCAGTCTTATAGGAAAACCCGTGGAACCACGTTGCACTGCCATCTCTTGGAAGAAGCAAGAGTTTTTGCCAACACATTGGAACACCTGTAGGGGGTGGATGAAAATATTATCAAAATTACACTTTAGCCGGGCATGGTGGCACACGCCTTTAATCCCAGCACTCAGGAGGCAGAGGTAGGAGGATCGCTGTGAGTTCGAGGCCACCCTGAGACTACACAGTGAATTCCAGGTCAGCCTGGGCTAGAGTGAGACCCAACCTCATAAAACCAAAAAAAAAAATAATAATAATAATAAATAAATTACACTTTTGTGGACTGGGGTCCTCATGGGTATTTTGTTATAAATTGTAGTGGGGGAAATTATAATTACTGTGATAATGACACTGTATCTTTTAATATATCTAAATCTGGGTTTGGGAATAATCAGAAATCAGACATGGTTTAACGGAGGATTGTCACCCCTCATCTTCATACCATAGTAAATAATAAGTTAGGACCTGAACAATGGCCCATCTGGAAAATACCTCCTGCTCTATCCCAATTTGTGTTATTTACTGGAGGGGCACATATTTTTTTTTTTAAATTTAAATGTTTTTATTGTTTTTTGTTTAATTACCACATAACTCCCTCTTATTGGGGAGGCTTTTCAAACTCAGGAAGCTGTTTAACATGCTTGCTTGAATGTTCCCAGAGGGCTTCCTTGTGGGATATGCTAATGTGTGGAGACCTGAGGGTAAGATCCAGACACATGGTGCTTCAACAGAGCATCCACATACATGAAACAGGACATGGCTTTCCTCCCAGACAGAGCCCATGTTTTTAAAACATTACTCTTAAAGGGAAACATGTCAATCCATACTTCTAAATACAGTGATATAATCATATCATATTTTAAAAAATTATTGACAACTTTTATATAGAAAATAAAGCATGATAATTGCCTCCCCCCCCCCATTTTCCCCTTCACAAATCCACTTTTCAGCCTCAACATTACAGTTTCACCCGTAACTTTCCAGGAAACACAAGAGCCTGTGTGACTTTTTCCATATGTGCTTATAAGAGATGTCGTCTCATTCAATGACACTTTATGGAGCATTGGCTGTAATGATTGCAAACTCTACACTCGTCTTAATTATTCTATTCCTTTTAATAAGACTGCTCAGAGTATTTTAATTCTTAAACCATGTCTAAAACTATGGTTACCTATTCATTTGAGGAGACCTTGGCAGGAATCTGCTATATTATATCTAACCTTTTTTTTTTAAGATTTTTATTTTTATTTATTTATTAGAGACAGAGAGAGGGAAAGAGAGAGAGGGAGAGTGAGAATGGGCACGCCAGGGCCTTTAGCCACTGTAAACGAACTCCAGATGCGTGTGCCCCCTTGTGCATCTGGCTTACGTGGGGCCTGGAGAATTGAACTGGTGTCCTTAGGCTTCACAGGCAAACGCCTTAACAGCTAAGCCATTTCTCCAGCCCAAACCGGATTTTTTGAATTAGTAGATACAGCCCTGAAATGGACTAAAACCTGGATGGGTTTTGTGAGAGTTTGACTTGATAGAATCTGCTAATTATATCTAACCAGTGTTTTATTAAGATTTTTATTTTTTTTTATTTATTAGAGCCACCTGGCTGGGGAGAGTGAGAATGGTCGCCAGGGCCGGATCGAACTAAGGTGTGTGTGGTGGATTTGAACTGGTTTTGATCTAAAGAAATGCCCAGTGCCATTTCTCCAGCCCAAACCTGGAATTAGTTACAGCCCTGAAATGGACTAAAAGTGTTATTGGATGGGTTATTATATTTAACTTGATAGATTTTTTTAAGAGTGTTTTATTTTTATTTATTTATTAGAGACAGAGACGGGCGGATCCTAAGGTGTGGAGTGAAATTTGAGATTTTGATCTACAGAGTGAGAAGCTGGAGTTCCTAAAGTGCCAGTTGTTATGTGTGGCTTTGGCTTTCTCTTTCCCTTGCCTGGGCCTGTAAGAGCAGGCCAGTCTCTCCTGCCATGATGGAACTTCCCCTGGGTCTGCAAGCGTCAATACATCCCTTCCTCCATAACTGCGTCTGGTCTGGAAGTTCATCTCCGTGAACCCGAAGCTGTCTGCTACAATTATATTAGGTGTAATTGCATTGATGGCTATTACTACCACTGCTACTGTTTCGGGATAGCTTTGCATACCGCTATCATGATTTTATTGCTAAATGGCACGATGACTCACATGAACTACGGATACATAAAGCAAAAATTGCCGCCAATTTGGAATCCAGATTACAAGACGTGCAAAATGCTGCTGGATGGTTAGGAGAGCAAATGATGGCTTTGAAGTGGGATTGGAACTTTACTCAGATTACAAGATACAATGAAACTCAAGAAAATGCTGAAAGAGCTGACTGGAAATGATACTTTGGACATTCAAAAACTACTAAAGAAAGTAGCTAAATCATTTAACTTACCCTCTGATACAGGGAAAAAAATCTATTAGAAGGGATTTTTCAGGGTCTTAATTCTATTAATCCCACCACATGGTGACTGACTACTCATTTGCCCTCCTTTTTTTTGTTTTGTTTTGTTTTGTTTTGTTTTTCGAGGTAGGGTCTCACTCTAGTCAGGCTGACCTAGAATTCACTATGTAGTCTCAGGGTAGCCTCGAACTCACGGCGATCCTCCCACCTCTGCCTCCCCAGTGCTGGGATTAAAGGCATGTGCCACCATGCCTGGCTCATTTGCCCTCTTATGATATAATATTAATCCTTCATTTTTCCTTGTTACTATGGGGTACTACAAAATGCAAAGACGAATAGAAAGAACGCGTCATAATTGTTTACTGTTGCATTGGCAACCTTATCTTAACAAAGTAAAAAAATGAGGAGATGTCGGAACACATCCACTGTACTGAAAGAGTTAATGACCTTAAGGATGAGGAAGGCTCTCCTAAGACAGAGCTCCTGCAATAAAGGGTTCAGAACACAAGGGTCAGCCTCTTGAGTCATGGTGTACCTGTGTTTCTGCTACCTGGTTCCTGCTTATTCAAGATAACATTTGTTTCCATTCAGCGCTTGCCCTTGAGCAGTGTGAGGTCATTTTCTTGGAACTTATGTCTGTGAAAAACAACTTTGTTTCTCAAGATGTGTTCTCTAATTATCTCTGACTATAAAAATGCAAGCTTAGCCGGGTGTGGTGGCACACGCCTTTAATCCCAGCACTCAGGAGGCAGAGGTAGGAGGATCGCTGTGAGTTCGAGGCCACCCTGAGACTACATAGTGAATTCCAGGTCAGCCTGAGCTAAAGTGAGACCCTACCTCGAAAAAAAAAAAAAAAAAAAAAAAAAAAAGCAAGCTTTTCTACAATAAAGTGTCAGATGCTTCAGACTTCTGGCCCCTGTGTCTCATTTCAGATCTCTCCTCCAAGATCCCGTGAATCAAGAATTCACAGACATCCTATGGGGCTCCAGGACCTCCAATTGGAATAGCTTTATAAGGGGCCCCGGGGACACCAATTGCAAGCCCGAGATAATTAAAAATCTGGACATGTGGGGTTGGAGAGATGGCTTAGCGGTTAAGGCGCATGCCTGACAAGCCTAAGGATTCAGGTTCGATTTTCCAGGTCCCACGTAAGCCAGATGCATATGGTGGCACCTGCTTCTGAAGTTTGTTTGCAGTGGCTGGAAGCCCTGGTGCGCCCATTCTCACTCCATCTCTTTCCCTCCCTCTCTTGTCTCAAATAAATAAAAATAAACTTTTAAAGCCAGGCGTGGTGGCGCACGCCTTTAATCCCAGCACTCGGGAGGCAGAGGTAGGAGGATCGCCGTGAGTTCGAGGCCACCCTGAGACTACATAGTGAATTCTAGGTCAGCCTGGGTTAGAGTGAAACCCTACCTCACAAAACCAAAAATAAATAAATTAATTAAAAAAAAAATAAATCTGGGGGCTGGAGAAATGGCTTAGTGGTTAAGGCATTTGCGGGCGAAGCCAAAGGATCCCGGTTCAATTCTCCAGGACCCACGTAAGCCAGATGCACAATGGGCACATGCATCTGGAGTTCGTTTGCAGTGGCTAGAGGCCCTCACATGCCCATTCTCTCTCTGTCTGCCTCTCTTCTACATCTCTCTCCCTCTGTTTACAAATAAATAAACATTTAAAAAACAAAAAAAAACCAAAAAAATAAATAAATCTTTTAAAATATCTGGACATGCGAATTATTTCAGGACACAAAACTGATCCATTTCCTTTCATTGTTACATTTGAAGGGAGAAGAGGAAGAAAATCCAGCTGAGGGCTGTGTTCAGACTGGCGGCCTCTCCTTTCGATCAATTAAATTATTTTCTTTGTTCTCCAATATATAAACCTGTAGCCCAGAGTGCTAGTGGGCAACTTGTTCAGGTCCCCTCCCTGCTGAAGGGAGCTTTGTGTTTTTCACAGGAGACAGAAATTGGCTAGGCATTCAGGGTAACAGAGTTGCAAAGTGAATTTTTAAAAACTTGACTAAAAGCAGGGAATGTCAGAACTTGGATTTTTGTTGTTGTTGTTTTGGCTCTTTCTTCCCTGGAAAGTTAAGCCCTCCAGGAAAGATTTCTAGATTCAGCTTGTACCCTTTCTAGATAACAAAAACTCAATCCCTACCTAACTGTGAAATCTGGTTTTTGTCACTGAGTAAATCTGGTCCTTGGCATGTAAAAACCCACAACTTGAGCTTCGAGATGGGCTTCTTAAACTCCTCTTACTTTTCTGGACAAGAGCTCTGCCTTCTTCTCTCATGGGACTTCTCAACCCCCCTTTCCTCCCTAGACAAGAGCTCCACTTTACTTCCTTGTTTGGAGTTTTATTTTATTTTATTTATTTATTTATTTTTTTGGTTCTTCTGAAAGGAATGCTTCAAATTCCAGAATTGGCTCTCTGCCAGCAAATAGGTAGAAGATCACCCTTCTTGCTGGTTCAGAGCCTGCTTCCTGCATGAACCTAAATAAAAAGAACAGGCTTTTTGGGTACGTGACTCTGGCCTAATGAGATAACCAAAAATGAGCTAACTAACTGCTTATCTGGCTTCTGTGAACTGCTTGCACCATAAAAGGAAAGATTGTAATGTAAAAGTATATAGATAGAGGTGTAGGACGATAGAGAATGTAAGCAAAAAAAGAAAAGCAAGAACTAAAGTAACGCCATGACAGGCTCTAGGAATATTCACAGGCCTGAGTTTCTATGTCCGGGCTGAACTGACACAGCATTTTTGCAGTTACTGAAAAAAACCCCAGACTGCCCAGTACCCAAAATAATCCTTGAAATGAGCCAGACAGAAGAAACTAAGCAAATGTTATACATACTTGTGATCCTCAAGTTACAGATAAGATGGCTCAAAATGCCATAGTAACCACATAACCAATGAGCATACTACATGTACATTATTTTTAATTATTAACCAATCATGTTATAAATTCTCCTCTCCTTTGTTTGAACCCAATAAAAACTTCCCTGATTCTACCCTTGGGGTCTCAGTCCTCTACCCCTGCGTGGCGTATGACTGGAATAAAAATCCCTCTTGCAATTTGCATCAAGATCGTTTCTTGGGGTGATTTGGGGTGTCGCCTTTCCTGAGACAGAGCCCGGGGAGTTCCTGATTTGGTCTTACACTTCGAGGTAGGGTCTCACTCTGGTCCAGGCTGGCCTGGAATTCACTATGTAGTCTCAGGGTGGCCTCGAACTCACGGCGATCCTCCTACCTCTGCCTCCCGAGTGCTGGGATTAAAGGCGTGCGCCACCACGCCCGGCTTATGTTTGGAGTTTTAGTCCTCTTTTCTCTTTCCTCTCCCAAAGCTTTAGGCTATAATAAAATCTTTTTGTTTGTTTTTTTGAGGCTGACCTGGATTTCACTATGTAGTCTCAGGCTGGCCTTGAACTCACAGTGATCCTCCTACTTCTGCCTCCCAAGTGCTGGGATTAAAGTTGTGTGCCACCATGTCTGGCCTATAATAAAATCTTTATGAATCTTCTCTGGTCTGTGGATTTCATCCTTTGAATTTATAAGACAAAGATCTGGAAACACCCCAAGTTATTAGTGCCTTGGCATACAACGAACCCTAAAATTTTTGTGTCACTTTTGCTTTTCACTCTCAGTTATGTATTCATGTATTTATTTATTTGAGAGAGAGTGAGAGGGACAGAGAAAGAGAGACAAAGAGAGAATGGGTTGCCAGGGCCTCCAGCCACTGCAAACAAACTCCAGACGCGTGTACGCCACTTTGTGCATCTGGCTTTATGTGTGTACTGGGAAACAAAACTTGGGTCCTTAGACTTTGCAAGCAAGGACCTTAACTTCTGAGCCATCTCTCCAGCCCTCACATTTTTATATAATAAAGTTGTCATCCTTTCTGTAAGAAGCTTTTTCTCTAAACTTGCTTTCTTTCTGTAATAAAGTTTCTCCTTTTAAAACCCATCCTTGGGCTGGAGAGATGGTTTAGCAGTTAAGACGCCTGCCTCCTAAGCCTAAGAACGCCAGTTCCAATCTCCAGGTCCCACATTTAGCCAGATGCAAAGTGACGCAAGGGCGCAATGCCACACTTGACCACAAGGGGGAGCACACATCTGGAGTTAATTCGCGCCCATCTCTATCTGTCTCTCCCTCTCAATCTATCTCTCTCTGTGCCCTCCTTTTTTTTTTTTTTTTTTTTTTTTTTTTTTTTGGGTAGGGTCTCACTCTAACCCAGGCTTACCTGGAATTAACTATGTAGTCTCAGGGTGGCCTCGAACTCTCAGCGATCCTCCTACCTCTGCCTCCCGAGTGCTAGGATTAAAGGCGTGCGCCACCACGCCCGGCAAAACCATCCTTCTTGTCCATGAGTTTCATTCTTTTTTTTTTTTCCCAGGTAGGGTCTTACTCTAGTCCAGGCTGACCTGGAATTCACTATGTAGTCTTAGGGTGGCCTCGAACTCAGTGACCCTCCTACCTCTGCCTCCTGAGTATTGGGATTAAGGGCGTGTGTCACCACACCTGGATTTTTGATTTTGATTTTATTTTTTTTCTTGTTTTTTTGAGGTAGGGTTTCACTGTAGTTCAGGCTGACCTGGAATTCACTATGTAGTCTCAGGGTGGCCTCGAACTCAGTGATCCTCCTACCTCTGCCTCCCGAGTGCTGGGATTAAAGGCGTGCGCCACCACGCGTAGCTGAGTTTCATTCTTGAATTTGCAAAATGAACCTGGAGCTTCTGACTCAGTAGAGCGTTTGTTACCATTGAGAGTTTGGCACCGTAGTTATTGAATTAAACCCGCTAAGAACCGAGATTAAGGCTCCAACCCTGAAAGAGACCCTGGTTGGTTTCCAAAGCTGTCCCTGAATAATGTTAAGTGTTTTCGTACAAGTCAAGTTCACCACCACAAACAAGCCTGAAGTGTGGTTCCTGAGGTGTGTTCACTGTAAGCTCAATCACTTAAGAACAGGCAAGCTCAGGTGTCAGTGGTCACCTGCCAATATCATGCTACATACAAATAAAGTTTATGTTCACTTATGGGGGAAAAAGCAAAACATAATAACAGCTATGGTTAAAAAAATCATCAGAAAAAGAAAAATCAGCCTCATGTCAAGTGAAAATTTTGGGAACTCGGAATTTTTTTTTTCCTGGTGGACAACATACATCCCGATTAAGCATATAAAAATTCTGAGTGGAGAGGCAAGTTCACTGGTCATGGTACTGTGACTGTCTGAGGAGGGCTTGGCCTACGGGTGGCATCTTTTACCAATTCAATAATGGATAGAGAGGGCTGGAGGTTAAGGCGCTTGCCTACAAAGCCAAAGGACCCAGGTTCGACTCCCCAGGACCCACGTAAGCCAGATGCACATGGGGGCGCATGCGTCTGGAGTTCGATTTGCAATGGCTGGAGGCCCTGGTGCACCCATTCTTGCTCTCTTTTTCTCTCTCTCTACCTGCCTATTTCTGTATCTCTCTCAAATAAATAAATAAATAAAAATTAATTAATTAAACCTTAGGGCTTTAAGGCTGAGGGTCCAGGGTTAAAAAAATAAATAAATAAAGGGCTAGGATGCTGTATCTGCTCAGCAGTTAAGAACGCTTGTGCTTAAACATGAAAGCTTCTTGGCCAGAGACTGCCAAGTTCAACTTCCTAGAACCCACGTAAAAAGGTAGTCATGCCAGGCGTGGTGGCGCACACCATTAATCCCAGCACTCGGGAGTCAGAGGTAGGAGGATCGCTGTGAGTTCGAGGCCACCCTGAGACTACATAGTGAATTCCAGGTCAGCCTGAGCTAGAGTGAGACCCTACCTTGAAAAAACAACAACAAAAACAAAATAAAACAACAACAGCAACAACAACAACAACAAAAAAAACAAGAAACAAAAAAGTAGTCATGGTCGTGCATGTCCATGGGTGAGCAGAGGGTGGAGAACAGGGAACCACATCAGCTTCAGGTTGAGGGTGAGACCCAGTCTTCAGGAAATACCCAGATGAGTGAAAAGAGAAGCATAGTGAATGGTCTCCTCTCCTCTGTACACACATGTGCATGGAACACCTACATCTGCGTGCACATGTGCACCATACATCACACATATACTTTATGCACACGCATGTAAAAATAGCATTAGAAATGAGGAACTTTCTCTATAGTCCATATTTATGAACTCTTGTGGGAAGAAGGAAAGAACTTCATTATGTTTAAAATATATGGAAGAGTCGGGCATGGAGGCTCATGCCTTTAATTCCAGCATTCAAGAGGCTTGTGAGTTTGAGGTCAGCCTGAGAAAACAGTGAATTTTAGGTCAGCCTAAGCAGCAATGAAATCCTACCTTGAAAGAAAAACAAAAATAAATAAATAAATATAAAAATGTAGGGCTGGAGAGATGGCTTGGCGGTTAAGGTGCTTGCTTGCAAAGCCAAAGAACCCAGGTTCAATTCCCAAGGACCCACGTAAGCCAGATGCACAGGATGGCACATGTGTCTGGAGGTTATTTGCAGTGGCTGGAGGTTCTAGTGTGCTCATTCTCTCTCTCCTGCACGTGTGCACTCAAATAAATAAATAAAAATTAAAAGCCGGTCGTGGTGGCGCACGCCTTTAATCCCAGCACTTGGGAGGCAGAGGTAGGAGGATCGCCAAGAGTTTGAGGCCACCCTGAGAATACATAGTGAATTCCAGGTCAGCCTGGACCAGAGTGAGACCCTACCTAGCAAAATCCAAAAAAAAAAAAAAAATAATAATAATAATAAAATAAATAAATAAAAATTAAAAAATAAAAATGTAAATTTTTTGTCTTTAAAATGTTCTAGCTTTTATTACCACTTTTTTATTTAAATTTTTTTATTGACAACTTCTATACTTACATATAAAAAACCCATGATATTTCCCTCCCCTCTCTCCATTCCTCTTTAGAACTCCACTCTCCATCATATCCCCTCCCTCTCTCCATTAGTCTCTCTTTTAATTTGATGTCATCAATTATGAAAATTGCAGGCACTGCAAGGTCATGGATATCAAGGCCTATTTCTGTCTGGACAGTTCTATTGTAAGGAGTCTTACCCTTCCTTTGGCTCTTACATTCTTTCCGCCTCCTCTTCCGCAATGGACCCTGAGACTTGGAGAGTGTGACAGAGATGTTTCAGTGCTGGGCACTCCTCCATCCCTTCTTCTCAGCACTATGTTGCCTTTTGGGTCATCCCAGTGGTCATCGCCATCTGAAAAGAGAAGCTTCTCTAACCAGAAGTGACAGTAGCGTTAATATGTGAATATGAACATTAAGCGTAGTGCTTTCAGGGCAGCTTGGTGGGAATAATATATACATTTAGTCAGACAAGAGCAGGCTTTATACCCCTAAGGCTCATGACCTCCCCTGCCATAGACTTTTGCTTAGTTTTTTTCAGTACCAGGCATGTATTCCCTCAAAATGTAAAAATTTTAAATATAAGTCATTGCCCACTTCACCCTTGAGAGTATCACGCACTATTCTGTAGCAAACTCTAATCTTTTGCATTATTCTCTGCATTTCATCTGGATTATTCCACAGAGACCCCAAGTGCCAATAAGAGGCTAGAGTGAGAACCCGGTGACATGGCTGCTGGCCACTTATGACCGCTGAGGGTCTAAACTCTAACTTTAAATGACTTAATGTAAACAGCTATCTGAGGCTATTTACATGTCCCTTATCAGATTAGAGACCCTGATAGAATGGTGAGACATTTCCACTCCCACATCTCAGTCTCGGGGTCACCATAGGCTTTTGCCCACACAGATAAGTTCCCTTGTCATCAGGACATTTTTGTAAAGCCTGGCTGAGGCCTTGTCTGGAAGCCACTGTGGTTCAGCTTCCTAATTGCAATTCTTTCCAGTTCTATAACATCCACTAAAAAGCAATTAGTGGGCTGGAGAGATGGCTTAGGGGTTAAGGCGCCTGCCTCCTAAGCCTAAGAACACTGGTTCCAATCTCCAGCGGTTCCAATCTCCAGGTCCCACGTTTAGCCAGATGCAAAGTGACGCAAGGGCACAATGCCGCACTTGATCACAAGGGGGCACGCACATCTGGATTTCGTTCACAGCAGCTGAGAGACTGCTGGTGCGCCCATCTCTGTCTTCCTCTCTCTCTCTCTCTGTCTCTCTCTCCAAAAAAATAATAAAAAATAAAAAGTTTTTTTAAAAAGCAATTAGTGTATCTGAGTGTGTTCTGTTGCTGTTATTTTGTTTCCTGTTGTTTTATTTTGCAGTGCTGGGGATCAAACCTAGGGTGTTATGCCTGCTCATTGCCCTCCTGCAGGGCATCAGCATAGAGCGGCTCTCACGCAGGTTTGAAGGAGTGTGGTCCCACGAGTGTGGAACTGCATGTTCTGTGCTGAGCTTTGAGCTGTGCTGCTTTCCTTGTAGGTTTGTGATAGAAGTCCCCTTGTGTTACTTCCCTGTTTTTCTCCTGCTTATTCTGGCCGAATGTTATGACTGTCTGCCTGCAGTTGTTTTCCTGATGTTGAAAGATAAAGTAGGTTCCTCTTCTCTTCTGAGAATCATAAAAGTCTGAAGCTCTGCAAATAAACTTGCCTCAGCCCTGCTGGGGTCCCTCCAGCCAGAGCTTGCTTCATTCCCACTGGCCATTGTCAGGAGACCTGCTTGCTGGTTAAGTGCTGGTTGCTTACACCCTGCCGCTGAGCTGCACCCGTGCCCCACCCTGTTTGTGGTTAGTTTGAGCTCAGACATCTGCCATCAAGCCTTCTGCTTTCTGGTGTCGAGTGAAGTTTGTCATTGTGACATCCCAAGAACGATAGTCCGTTTTGTTGATGATATTATGTTAATCGCATGTGACAAGCAGAAGAGAGTAAGTGTCCTGCAAGACTTAATAAAACACATGCACACCAGCGCCTAAGAACAAATCGTAGCGGGCGTGGTGGCACACGCCTGTAAGCCCAGCATTTAGGAGGCAGAGGTAGGAGAATCACTGTGAGTTTGAGGCCACCCTGGGACTACATAGTGAATTCCAGGTCAGCCTAGAGTGAGATCCTACCTCGGAAAACAGAGGGGGGGGGGGGGGAACAAATCTTATGACAGCTCATGGGCTGACCACGTCTGTGGTGTTTCATGGTCTGAATGGGGAGATCTGGTTTACGTTGCAACACCTACCACAAAGGTTTGCTGTGGTTCTGTGGAGCTTCAAAGCAATATAGCCGAATGTGGACATGGTGTCCTAAGCAATTTATCATGGAACTCTCAAGACTTCGAGTTTAAGCAAAGCGCAGGCCACAAGTCAGATAAAAGCCGAGCAGAATGTTCAGCTCCAAGTGAGACACCTCTCTCACACCATACAAGGCTCAGGGGCCATTGTGGAAGGGGTGGAGCTACAAGAATGTAAAAGCCAACAGAATGGGAGGGCTGCTTACAATCCTGTCTTCCAGACCAAACCGATCTTTTTTTTTTTAATTTTATTTTTTGTTTTTTGAGGTAGGGTCTCACTCTGGTCCAGGCTGACCTGAAATTAACTATGTAGGTCTCAGGGTGGCTTCAAACTCATGGCAACCCTCCTACCTCTGCCTCCCACGTGCTGGGATTAAAGGCGTGTGCTTAAAACCCAGCTTAAACTGATCTTGATATTCATGACCTCATGGTGGCTGGCACCACCTACCCAAGATTTGCTTAATAGGAGAGAAAAAATAAGATGTCATCAAAATAGAAGAGAAACTAAATAGAAAGAAGGGATTCTGTGGTGGGAATATTAGGGAGCGGGAAAATGGGGATGGTGGGAGGGGATTATGATCATGACATATTGTCTATATTTACAGAAGTTGTTAAAAAGTTATTTTTAAATTTTTTAAAAATTTAGTTATTTATTTATTTGCAAGGAGAGAGAGAGAGAAGAGAGACAGACAGAGAGAGAATGGGCATGTCAGGGCCTCTAGCCACTACAAACGAACTCCAGATGCATGTGCCCCTTGTGTAGCTGGTTTACATGGGTTCTGGAGAATTGAACCTGGCTCCTTTGGTTTCGCAGGAAAACACCTTAACTGCTAAGCCATTTCTCCAGCCCCTCCCAAGTCTTTTTTTTTTTTTTTTTTTTTTTTTTTTTTAAGCAAGGTGTGGGCTGGAAGTATGGCTTAGTTGTTAAGACACTTGCCTGCAAAGCCAAAGGACCCAAGTTTGATTCCCCAGGACCCATGTAAGCCAGATGCACAAGATAACATGTGTCTGGAGTCCATTTGCAGTGGCTGGAGGCCCTGGTGCTCCCATTCTCTCACTTGCCCCCCCCATACACTGCCTCTTTCTCTCTTGTCAAATAAACAAATAAAAATAAAATATTGTTCAAAAAAAGCAGAGTGTGTGCTGCAGACATGGCTTAGTGGTTAAGGCACTTGCCTGAGAAGCTTAAGAACTCAGGTTCAACTCCCCAGAACCCGCATTGAAGTGCTAAGACGCCCGACCAGGAGCCAAGACCCCTGGTTGCCCAGGAGTCACCCAGAGAACTGCCAAAGAAGCCGAGACACTGGAATGTAAAAGCAGCAGGTTTCTTTACTGTAGAGCAAGCCTAGGCCTGGTCTCCGTCTCCACAGACCGATGCAGCGGGAGTGAGAGAGAGAGCCCCCACTGGGGGGAGGTAGGGGGTTATAAAGGGAAAAACCACAAGTATTGAATAATAGCGTGACCCACATTGATTGACAGGCCACTCGGAGTTCAAAGCTTTTTACAGATTTTTTGGCAGTTGGCACCTGGCCGGGGCCTTTGTGGTTAAATGACTCCCCCTCCCTGAGTTCCAGCATCTGCAGGGGATGGGGTTTCCTGGAACTTGGGTGGGGGATTTTTTTCTATCTAAAATGGCTACCTGTCTCAAGATGGCAGTGCTATTGTCAAGCAGGCAAGCTGGTAAGCAAGGCTACAGAAGCTAAATGCAGCATATTAATTTCTTGGGCCTCACAGCGTAAGCCAGATGCACATGCATCTGGAGTTCGTTTGCAGTGGCATGATCATTCTTTTTCTCTCTTTCTCATAAATAAATATAAAATTCTTTTAAAAAATATATTTTATTTATTTATTTGAGAGAGAGAAAGAGGCAGAGAGAGAGAAAAAGAGACGGAGAGAATGGGTGCACCAGGGCCTCCAGCCACTGCAAATGAACTACAGATGCATGTGCCCCCTTGTACATCTGGCTTACATGGGTCCTGGAGAATCGAACTGGGATCCTTTGGCTTTGCAGGCAAGAGCCTTAACCACTTAGCCATCTCTTCAGCCCCAAAATAAAATTATTAAAAAAAAAAAAAAAAAAAAAAGCAGAGTGTGATGGCACACGCCTTTAAAATCCCAGCATGCAAGAGGCAGAGGTAGGAAACTGCTGTGAGTTCAAGGACAGCTTAGGACTACAAAGTGAATTTCAGGTCAGCATGGCTAGAATGAAACCCTACCTTGAAAAACAAACAAACCAACAGCCAAAAAAATAAACAAAAGGGCTAACAGGCAGGCTGCAAAGAGTTCCTATACTGCGTGACGCCTCCTCAAAACTGCTTTTGGGAGACTCTTAGGAAAACTCTTACCCTCTTTTTCTGACAAGCATTCTTTTTTTTTTTTTTTTTTTTTTTCTTTTCAAGGTAGGATCTCACTCTAGTCCAGGCTGACCTAGAATTCACTATGTAGTCTCAAGGTGTCCTTGAACTCATGGTGATCCTCCTATCTCTGCTTCTTGAGTGCTGGGATTAAAGGGGTGCACCACCACACCTGGGTTTGGACCCTATTCTTAGTACACAAATTGTGCCACCCAATCTGTTCATTCGATAGGGAGTGTTTCCTCATTCACAAGACTATACAGTGCCTGCTGAGAGTGTGGCTCAGTGGTAGGGTGCTTGCCTAGCAAGCACAAGGTCCTAGGTTAAATTAGCATTTGGGACAGAGGCAGGTCAGCTGTGAGTTTGAGGCCAGCCTTGGCTACATCTGGAGACCCTGTCTGAAAGCCTCACAGAATAGACTGTGCAGCAGCATTTCATCAGATGTGAAATAGCTAAGGTAATGCCATCTTGTTCTGATTAGGCCCTGGCTCCATGTTGTGCCTGCTCGGGCCTTTTCCACACTAACTCCCCAGACAGTCTCGTCCACACTGGCGGCACATTCAGGGCTTTCCATGACCCTGACCATGGCCCAGATTCATCACCAAGATAACTCCAGGATGTAGAACCAAAATCAAATGGCTGTTACAAAGCTTACCCTAACCTACATCTGGCATTCATGTCATGGTTTTTGTCTTTTTAAAAGCTGTGTCCCTAGCCGGGCGTGGTGGTGCACACCTTTAATCCCAGCACTACCCAGAGATAGGAGGATCGCCGAGAGTTCGAGGCCACCCTGAGACTACATAATTAATTCCAGGTCAGCCTGGACCAGAGTGAGACCCTACCTTGCAAAAAAAAAAAAAAAAAAAAAAAAAAAAAGCTGTGTCCCTGAGCTTTGGGGTGCAGAGTTCTTTTTGGCATTAGCCCCTCTTGGTCTCTGGCTTAATAAAAAGGACTCTCAATTGGATTAAGAAGTGTGATGGTCTGTAATTCTCTCAAGTAAAGTATAATACAATGATGTAAATGAAAACGGTTGCCAGAGGTGTAACCTGATTGGGTCTTCATGGTAGGATTAAAACAAACAAGTAGGGACTGATGGTGGTGGCGCACCCATTCTCTCTCCTCTCTCCCTCTCTCTCTCTCCTTCTCTCTGTCTCTAATAAATAAATAGGTAAATAAATAAATAAATAAAATATTTTATTTGGGCTAGAGAGATGGTTTAATGGTTAAAACACTTGCTGGCAAAGCCTAAGGACCCAGGTTTGATTCCTCAGATCCCACATAAGCCAGATGCACAAGGTGGTGCACACATCTGGAATTTGTTTGCAGTGGCTAGAGGCCCTGGCGTGCCCATTCTCTCTATATGTCTCTCTCTCTTTCCTCTCAAATAAATTATTTATTTATTTATTTATTTATTATTTATTTATTTATTTATTTATTTATTTATTTATGAGCAAGAAGGTGTATGGGCACACCAGATGCATCTGGCTTTATGTTGGCACTGCGGAATTGAAACAGGGTTATCACACTTTGCAAGCGAGTGCCTTCAACTGACAAGCAATCTCTGCAGGCCCAAATTAATTTTATTTATTTATTTGTGTATATGTGGTGGTTAGTCCCCAACTGGTGGCAATTTGTGAGGTAGCGTGTTGCTGGAGGAGCTGTGTTTCCGGGGGTGGGCTGAGGGATGTTCTAGCCAGCTCCTTCTGCCTACAACTTGGCTCACTCTCCTGCTCCTGTTTTCCATCTGCTGTGGCAAGAGTGATGGCCAGCCTCTGCTCATATCATGCTGTCCCCTGCCATCATGAAGCTTCCCCTCAAGACTACAAACCAAAATAAACACTTGCCTCCCAACAGCTGCTTTTGGTTGTGTGTTTTGTCCCAGCAACGAGAAAATAACTAGAACAGGAAGCATGACGTTCATAGTGTGCAGTGGAGGTCAAAGGGCAGCTTTGAAACGTCTGTTCCAGGGTCTCTTGTTACTGCAAACGAACTTGCCAGGCCACGAACGAAGGTCCCACTAGCTGGTCTGCAAACCTTCCGAGGCTTTGCTTCCAATGCTCTGCACATGTTGAGATCACAGATGTACTTGCCATTTGGCATTTGGCATTGTGTGGGTGCCAGAGAATTGAACCCGGGTTAGCAGGCTTTGCAAGGAAGCACCCTCAACTGTTGAGCCATCTCCTCAGTGACATTCTTTTGTTTTTATTTTATTTTATTTTATTTTATTTTATTTTATTTTATTTTATTTTATTTTATTTTATTTTATTTTATTTTATTTTATTTTTTTTGGTTTTGCGAGGTAGGGTCTCACTCTGGCTCAGGCTGACCTGGAATTCACTATGTAGTCTCAGGGTGGCCTTGAACTCTCGGCGATCCTCCTACCTCTGCCTCCCGAGTGCTGGGATTAAAGGCGTGGGCCACCACGCCCGGCTTCTTTTGCTTTTAAACAATAGCACATTTAAGCAAAACGTGAGGTTCTAGTGTCCAATGAAGGAAAACTACTATTAAGCACTGACATCATTCTGTTATTTGGAAGTTGATACTTACTGCTCTCTACCATTTTGTGTTTTCATGTCAGTAAAAGAAGCAGGGGTAGGGCTGGAGAGATGGCTTAGTGGTTAAGGCGTTTGCCTGCAAAGCCAAAGGACCCTGGTTCGATTCTCCAGGACCCACGTAAGCCAGATGCACAAGGAGGCATATGCGTCTGGAGTTTCTTTGCAGTGGCTGGAGACCCTGGTGCGCCCATTCTCCCCCTCCCTTCTCTCTCTCTCTCAAATAAATAAATACAAATAAAATATATTGAACGCGTGGACTCCGAAAGTGGTAAATTATGAATTTTATTTTAGGAAGAGTCAGAATCCAGAGAGAAGGTTAGCAGGGAAGCCCAAGACCAAGGAAATTCTATCCCTTCCCAGCTTGGAAAGGGAGGGGGCCAATGAAGAAAAAAGTCTCCCTTACAAAAGGAGATCTCTAGCCTGGTGTGGTGGATCACGCCTTTAATCCCAGCGCTTGGGAGGCAGAGGTAGGAGGATCGCCGTGAGTTCGAGGCCACCCTGAGACTACATAGTGAATTCCAGGTCAGCCTGGACCAGTGTAAGACCCTACCTTGAAAAACTAAAAACCAAACCAAACCAAACCAAAACACCTGCCCTTTCCCCTGGCTGGCAGCCGGAGGCTGCAGGATGCCTGGAGTGACCGTCAAAGACATAAACCAGCAGGAGCTCGTCAACAAAGTCTGGGAAGCTGAAAGTCCCTGAATGGGTGGACACAGTCAAATTGACCAAACACCAAGCGCTTGCTCCCTACCGTGAGGATGGGCTCTGCACACGGCTGCTTGCGCAGCGCGACACCTGCACCTCCGCGGGGTGCTGGGTCGGCTCCATGGCCGAGATCTACGGAGGATGGCAGAGGAACGGAGTCGTGCCCAGCCACTTCAGTGGAGGCCCCAAGAGTGAGGCCCTTCGGGTCCTCCAAGCCCTGGAAGGGCTGAAAATGGTGGAAAAGGACCAAGATGGGGCCTGCAAGCTGACACCTCAGGGACAGAGAGACCTGGACAGAATCGCCGGGCAGGTGGCGGCTGCCAGCAAGAAACATTAAAACGAGGATGCTGGGTCAATAAATTGCCTCATTCGTAATCTTGAAAACAACAACAACAACAAAACAAAATCAAAACAAAAACAAAAGCAACAACAAAAAAACACCAAACACAAAAAAAACAAATATCAACAAAACAACCTTTATTTTGCTCCTATTCTCTTTTACCAGGGTGATAGGGCCCTAAGCTGGAAAAGGACCTAGGTGACTCCATATTGTGAACTTAGACAAGGAGGTTCAGCATAGCTGGTGCCTACGATGAGGTCTCACCTACCCTTGAACTTCATGCTTGGCTTGCTTTAACACAATGGGGCACCACAAGAAAAGATGTTTTTCTCCCTGTTGCTAAATGCAGATTTTAGCTTCTGTATTAACTGATAATTGCTTGCAGTTGCAGGGGAGGAAAAAGACAGGGAGGGGGAGATTCTGGGAAAATTCCCGTTTTTTTTTCCCCCTAAAATCAATTAAAATTAAATCTTGTTTTTATAAGACTATGATAACTGAATTTCTGAACTGTAAAAACTAAGGTGGGCAATCTTTTTTTTTGAAAGATTTTTATTTATTTATTAGAGAGAGAGAAAGAGAGGAAGGGAGAGAGAGAGAGAGGAAGTCAAAAAGCTAAAAATTGAACTGCTATGTTACTGAGGAAGGTCATACCACCAGTGTTCCTAGTGGAAATTAGTCTGAGTGGAGTATAATCGATGTTACTTTAAGTAATATATGAGGGCTGCAGAGAGAGCTCAGTGGTTAAGGTCTGCAAAAAAAAAAAAAAAAAGTGTCTGCAAAGCCTAATGATCTGAGTTCCGTTCACCAGTACTCAGGTAAAGCCAGATGCACAAAGTGGAGCATGTGTCTGGAGTTCTTTTGCAGTGGCTAGAGGCTCTGGCACATGCATTTGAAAGACCCCAAAGCTAGAGTGACACCATGACAGGCCTCAGCCACCCTGTAGGCCTCAGTGTCAGGTTCCCCAATCTAAAGTAGAACAAGCAGTTACTGCAAAAACCATAAGATTGTTATAGCAAGCTAAAGGCCCCAGACAGAGCCAATCAGAGACAACTTGGTAAGCCCCTAAAAATTATCTAAAAAAATGGGTCAGCATTCTTGTGGTCAAAAGCCAGAAGTCCCCACGGGACCCACCAATAGCAAGCAAACATCTCAGACTGATGTGAATGTTGACCAACCAGATGCATGCCCACCTGGAAAGCCCCTAAGCTCGCAAAGACCACAATAAAAAGCCTGCTCCCCTGCTTCTCGGGGCTCTCGCACGAATCCACTGTGTTGGTGAAGTCAAGAGACCGAGTTTAAACTCGAATTCAAGCTCCTTGCTTTTGCATACGTGTCTGATCATCCTTGGTGGTCACTGGGGGCACCGTGGACTGGGCACAACACATTCTCTCTGTCTGCTTCTCTTCTATCTCTCTGCTTGCAAATAAATAAATAAATAAGTAAATAAATAAACTAAAAAGGAATATATGAAAGCGCTTAAGTAAAGCCAGGTGTGGTGGCGCATGCCTTTAATCCCAGCACTCAGAAGGCAGAGGTAGGAGGATCACCATGAGTTCAAGGACACCCTGAGACTACATAGTGAATTCCAGGTCAGCTTGAGCTACAATGAGACCCTACCTTGAAAAAAAAATTTTTTTAATACTTTCCATAAAGCAATCTGAATCTTATGCTTCCCTCTTCTGAAATTGTAGCCAGAGAAATTATTTTAAGGAATTTATTGAAAATTCAGTACGCTAACAGATAACAAGAATTCTGTGACAATGCAGCTGAAGTTAGACGGGAACTGACTCACAGGTCTGACCCATTTAGACCAAACAACAATATTTAACTAGCTTATCTTGGGATGATAGCGAACTGCAGTTGATCTTATCTGACAGAAAGGAATGTCATGACTATTCTCACAGATTGCAAGTCTCTCCCCTCTGTAGCACAGGAAATTTTATTTTATTTTTATTAATTAATTAATTTAAGAGAGATAGAGAAAGACACACACACACACACAGAGAGAGAGAGAGAGAGAGAGAGAGAGAGGGAGAATGGGCGCACCAGGGCCTCCAGCCACTGAAAACAAACATCTGGCTTATGTGGGTCCTGGGGTATCAAGCCTCGAATCAAGGTCCTTAGGCTTCACGGGCAAGTGCTTAACCGCTAACCCATCTCTCCAGGCCCCATTTGGTCAATCTTTAAAAGTCCCCATACTCAAACGAGGGTACTTAGGCTTCACAGCCAAGCACATAACTTCTAAGCCATCTCTCCAGCCCAGCACAGGAAATTTTAAACAAAGGAATTGTAAAGATATAAAACTCCAATACAATCACTGTTTGGGGCCTCTGTCTGTTCTGGCACTAGCCAACAGAGGTCCCCGTGTGAAAGGCTTCAATAAAGCTTTCTCTTAGTGGATTTACCTAATTACTCTTGCTGACTCCATTTCCTGTAGCAATGTGATCCAACTAGCTATACCACTCCTGGGCATATAATCCAAGGATTCAATATCCTAGCACAGAGACACTTGCACAACCATGTCTATGGCTGCTCTAGTCACAAGAGCTAGGAAATGGAAGCAGCCAAGATGTCATGAACTGATGACTGGAGAATGAAAATATGGTACATATGCACAACAGAATTTTATTCAGCTGCGACGAAATTTTCAAGAAAATGGATAGAGCTGGAAAAGATCATATTAAGAGCGTAACCTAGGCCCCAAAGACAAAAATTATATGTTCTCTCTCATATGTGGATCTTAACTTTGAAGACTTATGCATATGCAAATAAGAGGAGGTAAGAAAGGGTACAATACAGCTAGATAGGAGGAGAAGAGGTGTGAGGAAGGGAAAGGACAAAAGGTTATATGTGACATGAAAGTGGAAGAGAGACTATGGTGGAGGGAGGTTACAAGAGGGAGGAGAAGAGATTGGGGTAGGTAAACAAAAAAAATTTTTTTTTTTTTTTTTTTTTTTTTGCTTTTCCAAGGTAGGGTCTCACTGTAGCTCAGGTCTCACTGTAGCTCACTGTGTAGTCTCAGGGTGGCCTCAAACTCTTGGCAATCCTTCTACCTCTGCCTCCCGAGTGCTGGGATTAAAGGCGAGCGCAACCACGCCTGGCCAAAAAAATTTTTTTTGATGCCATAAAAGAACCAACCTTATGATCTATATATTTATATGCTAAAAATGTATCTATATAGTATGTATGTATATGTGTGTGTTTCCGAGGTAGGGTCTCACTCTAGCCCAGAATGACGTGCAATTCACTATGTAGTCTCAGGGTGGCCTCAAACTAATGGCGATCCTCCTGCTTCTGCCCCCTGAATTCTGGGATTAAAGGCAGGTGCCACTATGCCCAGCTAAAAATATTTAAATTAAAAAAAAAGGTGCCAACTCAGGCTGCTAGAATAAAAAGAAAAAAAAGAAAAAAAAAAAGGGCTGGAGAGATTGCTTAGTGGTTGAGGCACTTTCCTGGGAAGCCTAAGGATCCAGGTTTGATTTCCCAGAATCCACGTATATGCACATGGTGGTCCATGTGTCTGGAGTTTGTTTGCAGTGACTAGAGGCCCTAGTACTTTCTTCCTCTCTCTAAAACAAAAAGCCAGGCATGGTAGCCCATGCCTTTTATACTAGCATTTGGGAGGCTGAGGTAGGAGAAGCACTGAGTTAGAGGCCAGCCGGGCTTCAGTGAGACCTGCCTAAAAACAAAACAAAAGCAGCCGGGTGTGATAGCACATGCCTTTAATCCCAGCACTAGGGAGGCAAAGGTAGGAGGATCACTGTAAGTTCAAGGCCACCCTGAGACTACATTCCAAGTCAGTCTGGGCTAGAGTGAGATCCTACTTCGAAAAATGAAAAAAAAATTTAAATATTTTATTTATGGGCTGGAGAGATGGCTTAGTGGTTAAGGTGTTTGCCTGCAAAGCCAAAGGATCCCAGGACGCACGTAAACCAGATGCACAAGGGGGCACATGCATCTGGAACTTGTTTGTAGTGGCTGGAGGCCCTGGTGTGCCCATTCTCTCTCTCTCTTTCTCTGCCTCTTTCTCTCTCATAAATAAATAAAGTATATTTTAAATATTTTATTTGTTTGTTTGACAGGCGCGAGCAAGGGGTGGGAGGAGGGGGAGAGGGAGAATAGGTATGCCAGGGCCTCCAGCCAACGCAAACAAACTCCACATGCATGTGCCACTTTGCGAATCTGGCTTATGTGGGTCCTGCAGAATCAAACTTGTGTCCCTAGGCTTTGCAGGCAAGTGCCTTAACAGCTAAGCCATCGCTCCAGCCCAAATTGCTTTTCTTTATGTTAGGAAGAACTCAACAGAACATAACAGAAAGTAGGTTCATATACTGGCCTCTCTGAAATGAGTAAGGCTACTTTCTAGGATGTGGGAAACAAGAGAAGAGTGGGGACACTTACAAGTTTGAGATTTCAAATGGCAAATTTGGGACAGGTGAGAACTGCCCAGATGATTGGGAATAATTGCTGGAGAGTAGGAATAGATGAGAAAGCCTGCTCTACTGATACTTAAGATGTTTAGTATTTACTGGACTCTTACTCTTTCCTCTTCAAGTACCTGGGACTTCCTAGGATAGTTCACAAACCCATCTTCCACACAACCCAGAACACATTTACATATGTGTATGTGTGGGCATGCTTGAGGTAATGCCTTATACCGCTTAACAGTGCACTTTTCACCTCCTGTCTCCCCTCCTTCTCTTCCTTCCATCTTCTCTCCTCCTCTTCTTTTTTTCCTTTCATATTTTGTTGTTTTGTTGAAATCTAGGGGTGGGCATGGAAAGCCTCAATCAAAATAGCTAAGATTCTCTCCCTACAGTACTAAGCAGACAGGGGAAACAGAGGTTCAACAGCAGGGAGATTAAAGATTAACTCCTCTGCTCCTGAGGACTATAGGACTATTTACAGATTACAAGACAGAGCTCCTGGTGGCACTGACAGGTTGGAGTCCCCAGGACTGGGGGGCCATAAACTATAGATAAGTTTGAATTACAGCTGTCACCGCAAGGACAACTGACCAACCTTCCTAGTTACACTTTTAAATAATCAGGGACAACCCTAGCTTCCCTTTTACATTGTCTTAGAAGCTTGTAGCCCATCAATCATGTAAAAGACCCAAGGTGATGTCAAATTGCTTGCAAACAGCCCATAAAAGACATGGCCTTATCCCAATTCTGGGCTGAAGACATTTGAGAGCTTGGAGCTCATTTCAGCCTGCTGGTGTAAATAAATGGATTCTCTACCTCTCTGAGTGATGCTTAGATTTCTCACTGGCTTGAACTCAGATTTTCTGGAACAGAGACAGGGTCTTGTCTTGTCTAGAACCCACTTGTATAAAGAAGGCTGGCCTCAAACTCAAGGTATTTCTGCCTCAGCCTCCTTAATGCTGGGTTATAGTAGTATACCACTATGTCTGGTTTGTTATGTTCGATTCTGATGTTTTGTGTGTGACGGCTGGCTTCCAATTGCAGTTTAAAAAGCTGTCTTGGAGCCGAGCGTGGTGGCGCATGCCTTTAATCCCAGCACTTGGGAGGCAGAGGTAGGAGGATCGCCGTGAGTTCGAGGCCACCCTGAGACTACATAGTGAATTCCAGGTCAGCCTGGACTAGAGTGAAACCCTACCTCGAAAAACCAAAAAAAAAAAAAAAGAAAAGCTGTCTTGTGAAAGGATAGCCTGACCCTTCTCAGACCCCAGCCTTGAATACCTCAAATTCCAGGCCCGCCCTGCTGCCAGTAAATGGGAACTCGCCTTGCTGCCAGTAAGTGGGTAAAAGGTCACATTCCTTGCTGTTTCAGAGCCCGATTTCTATATGAAATTGGGTAAAAGAATGTAGGCTAGGCTCATGCATACGTGGCTCTAACCAAGTAAATACCAGGAAATAAGATGAATAACCGCTTATTTGGCTTCTGTAAATAGCTGCTTGGGCCATGAGGGGAAAAGAATGTACAGGGGAACGCCCAGTTCAGCCCAAGTCCTACTGACCTGCTCTGACCACAATTCATCACCCCACCCAAGAGGCCACGCAAATATAAACCTCTAAGGCTGCAGGGAAGAACATTGGTGTGTTACAACATGATTGGTCTACAGTGCGCGGGCTTGGGCAAGTTGAAATAATTGGTCTAAGAACTATGGGGTGTTACATGTGGGTTGGTCAGCACTGCGCGGGCTTCTGATGTTTTGAAATGATTGGTCCACGATGCATGAGCTTTGTTGTAAACCCTATAAAAACTGCTTTGACCCTGCATTTGGGGTCCACAATCCTCTACCCCTGCGTGGTGTATGACTGTAGGCCCCAGCACACTGGAATAAAGTCCTCTTGCTGTTTGCATCAAGACCGTTTCTTGTGAGTGATTGGGGTGTCGCCTATCCCGGCTAGAGTGTGGAAGGTCCCCGCTATTCTGGGGGTTTTTCATCTTGGGGTGGAAAGAGTATAGCTTGCAGCTGTCTATTTCTTGCATCTGGGTTATAGATTTTTATTTATTTATTTATTTATTTATTTATTTATTTATTTATTTATTTATTTATTTGAGAGCAACAAACAGAGAAAGAGGCAGAGAGAGAGAGACAGAATAGATGGACAGGGCCTCCAGCCACTGCAAATGAACTCCAGATGTATGTGCCACCTTGTGCATCTGGCTTACGTGAGTATTGGGGAATCAAGCCTTGCACCAGGGTCCTTAGGCTTCACAAACAAGCACTTAACCACCAAGCTATCTCTCCAGCCCTCATTTATTTATTTATTTATTTAGAAAAAAAAAAACAGAGAGAGAGGAAGAGGCAGAGAGAATGGGTGTGCTAGGGTCATTTCAGCTGCTGTGAATGAACTCCGACACATGCACCCCCTTGTGGGCAAGCACGACATTGCGTGCTTGTATCATTTAAGTCTGGCTATACCTATGACCTGGAGAATCAAACAGGTGTTCTTAGGCTTGGCGGGCAGGCACCTTAACTGCTAGGCCATCTCTCCAGCCCTATTATTTTTATTTATTTATTTATTTGAGAGAGGGAAAGAGACAGAGAGAAAGAGAGAATGGGTGTGCCAGGGCTTCCAACCACTGCAAACGAACTCCAGATGCATGTGCCACCTTGTGCATCTGGCTTACATGGGTCCTGGGGATTCGAACCTATGTCCTTTGGTTTTGCAGGCAAGTGCCTTAACCGCTAAGCTATCCCTCCAGCCCAGGGTTGTAGATTTTAACACCAGATGTTTGCTTTTACTCTTAAGCTTCCCAGGTCGTCTGTCAGTTGGGTTGTCCTGATATTTGTCATTGAACTGATGGCCTAGCAGCCCTGAATCCTGGTGAGTGTGGGAATAGAAGGAGTTATGCATTTAACATGCTTCTCCCCCCCACTTTTAAATTTATTTATTAGCTAGAAGAGAGAGAGAGAATGGGTTGCCAGGGCCTCTAGCTACTGCAAATGAACTCCAGAAGCATGCATCACCATGTGCATCTGGCTTACGTGGGTTCTGGGGAGTCAAACTTGGTTTTTTAGGCTTCTCAGGCAAGTGTCTTAACCACTAATCCATCTCTCCAACCCTATATGCCTTTTGTGTTTTTTTTTCACTTTTTTTGAGGTAGGGTCTCCCTCTAGGCCAGGCTGATCTGGAATTCACTATGTAGTCTCAGTGTATCCTCAAACTCACAGTGATCCTCCTACCTCTGCCTCCCGAGTGCTGGGATTAAAGGTGTGCACCACCACACCTGGCTCTGACATGACTTTGTTTTTCTTCCAGAGTGTCATCTTTTACTGGAAATAACCACAGGATGTTCATAGGAAACAAACAGGATGGGAGTTAAATCATAAAGTTACTGTTAAATGGGTGTGTGTGTGTGTGTGTGTGTGTGGCTATTTCAAGAAGTCATGAGGTATTCATTACATAGATCACATAGGTAGAACAGAGGCAAGAAACATTCTATGCTATGTAATCTATGTAATCACACAGATATTTAGAAACAAAGAGACACAGGAAGGTCATTTGCACAGAGGGGTCATCCCATTCCTTAGGTAACAGTAAACACCTGCATTTGCAAGGCAGCCTATGTTAACGATTCCTGGAACGTCTCCTTTATCTGTCTGACATGACTTTTTTGAGACTGGTGACTGTTTAATTTGTAGAATGCATGCTTAGCAAGGGAAAGGCCCTAGGTTTGAAAGGCCCAAGAACCAAAGTAACGCCATGACAGGCTTCAGCTGCCTTGCAGGCCTCAGGTTAAACTCAGGTCAGGTTCCCAGAATGTAAGTCAGAACAAACAGTTACTGGAAAGACCACGCTAACCCCCCAAAATGAGCCAATTAGACAAAACTAAGCAGGTGGTATACATTCCCGTGGCTTTGTATCTATAGATAAGTTTGCTTAATGTTCCTCAGCTGCTGCATAAACCAATCAACTTGTAACATGTAAATTCATGGTAAATGTCAGCCAATCATATTAGAAATTCCCTTCTCTTTGTTTGAACCCAATAAAAGCTTCTCCCAAATGCAGCTTGGGGCTCTTGCACGAATCCACTGTGTTGCTGAAGTCAAGAGACCGGCTTAAGCCTGACATAAAGCTCTTTTCTCTCCCCGGTCTCAAATAAATAAGAAAAATTTAACGCCTTTAATCCCAGCACATGGAGACAGAGGTAGGAGGATTGTCATGATTTCAAGGCCATCCTGAGACTACATAGTGAATTCCAGGTCAGCCTGGGGCTAGAGTGAGACCCTACCTCAAAAAAAAAAAAAAAAAAAAAAAAAAAAAAGGAAAAAGTTTATGTAATCTACCAACAGAGTAGCATGTCATTCAGAATATCCTGAATCTGTGTTCTTTGGTCTTGGTCATTTATTTTATTTATTTATTTTTTTGTTTTTTTGAGGTAGGGTTTCACTCTGGTCCAGGCTGACCTGGAATTAACTATGTAGTCTCAGGGTGGCCTTGAACTCTCAGCGATCCTCCTACCTCTGCCTCCCGAGTGCTGGGATTAAAGGCGTGCGCCATCATGCCCAGCTATGGTCATTTATTAAACTATCACTTATTTTCTTTTTTCTCTTTCTTTCTTTCTTTCTTTTTTGGTTTTTTGAGGAAGGGTCTCACTCTAGCTCATGCTGACTTGGACTTCACTATGTAGTCTCAGGGTGGCCTTGAACTCACGGTGATCCTCCTACCTCTGCCTCCCAAGTACTGTGCCACCACACCCAGCTCACTTATTTTCTTTTAAAAGCATTTTTTTTTTCCAAATTAGACTGTGGTAGAAGAAATTTAATGAGGAAACCAGACCCAATGATATGCTAAAACACAATTTTCTACTGTGAAAGCCTTTCCCAGGGAAACAGCATGGCCTGAGGCTCCTCCCTACCTATGCAGCTGCTCCTGCTTGTATGTTATCTGGTTAGAGCAGCCATAGGTACACACACTCCTGAACAAAAAGCTTTCTGTTCTACATTTGTATTTTCATCTTAAGGCATTTTTTTTTTTTTTTTTTTTTTTTTTTTTTTGCCGTTATTCTTTTGAGGTAGGGTTTTACTCTTGCTCAGGCTGACCTGAAATTCACTATGTGGTCTCAGGGTGGCCTTGAACTCATGGCAATTCTCTTACTTCTGCCTCCCCAGTGCTAGGATTAAAGGTGAGAGCCACCACACTCTGCTTAAAGCATATAAAAAATTATTTATTGGGCTGGAGAGATGGTTTAGCGGTTAAGGCACCTGCCTGCTAAGCCTAAGAACCCTGGTTCCAATCTCCAGGTCCCACGTTTAGTTAGATGCAAAGTGACGCAAGGGTGCAATGCTGCACTTGCCCACAAGGGGGCGCACACACCTGGAGTTCGTTCACAGGGGCTGAGAGGCTGCTGGCGTGCCCATCTCTATCTGTCTTCCTCTCCCTCTCTTTCTGTCTCTCTCCAAAAATAAAAATAAAAATAAAGCCGGGTGTGGTGGTGTACGCCTTTCATCCCAGCACTCGGGAGGCAGAGGTAGGGGGATCACCGTGAGTTCAAGGCCACCCTGAGACTACACAATTACTTCCAGGTCAGCCTGAGCCAGAGTGACACCCTACCTCGAAAAACCAAAAAACAAAAAAAATTATTTATTTATTTGAGAGAGAGAGAGAGAGAGAGAGAATGGGTGTGCCAGGGCCCTGGCCACTGCAAACAAACTCCAGACGCATGTGCCTCCTTGTGCATCTGGCTTGTGTGGGTCCTGGGGAATTGAACTGGGGTCTTTAGGTTTCACAGGCAAACGCCTTAACCGCTAAGCCATTTCTCCAGCCCTTCTTTGGGTTACTTTTCTCCCCCCACCCTCCTGCTCTTGGGGTTACATTTGTAGCTGATCACTCCATGTTACTTGGTGGACAGGCGAGTGGGGGAGAGACCCTCTGCTGACTGCCCGACTCTAAGCATTCCCTATAAGGAACATCCTTAATGCATCATTTCAATAGTTCAATAGTAATAAATAAATAAGTAGAGGATCTCAGAAAACAGAAGGTTGAAGGTCTGGGAACTCTTTCCCATCCCTGCTTTCTGTGATGACAGGACTTGATAAGGTTAAATGGATGAGTGCTCAGAAGGAAGGCTTGTGTGTCACTGTGTGTTGTCATCTTTTTAAATCTTATTTATTTGTTAGAGCACGAGAGAGGCAGAAAGAGAGAATGGGCTTGCCAGGGCCTCTAGCCACTGCAAACAAACTCCAAATGCATGGGACACCTTGTGCATATGGCTTTCATGAGAACTGGGGAATCCAACCTGGGTCCTTAGGCTTTGTCGGCAAGCACCTTAACCACTAAGCCACCTCTCCAGCCCGTCATTCCTATCTTTAGTTACTTATATGGTTTTTTTTAAAAATAAATATATATTTTTTTATTTATATTATTCTGATTTTACATTCATAGTATTGGTTCCATTGTGTTTTTCAAAGAGAATCTCACAATTGTGGGATTCTGCTGCCATCAGGTGGTGTTGCTATCGTAATGACTTCAGACCCGAAGAAGAAAGTCTCCGTAGACTACAGAGGGTTCAGTGCCATCCAGGGCATGCACATACCTTGGGACCAAAGAAGACATCAGAATTTCTACTTCATTCTATTTTTATCAAAAAAGCAAAAAATTAAGCCTTGCTTACATGGAATGTACCTGTTCTCACTGGGTTCCTCACCGTGAATGTGTCTGCGGCCTTGCTGTGTATCACCTCAGGGAGAAACTGAGGCCTCACATTATGTCTATTTTCTTTGCTTTGTAACAAATATTGAGCTGAGCGTGGTGGCACACACCTTTAATCCCAGCATTCAGGAGGCAGAGGTAGGAGGATTGCCACCAGTTCAAAGCCACCCTGAGACTTCATTAGTGAATTCCAGGTCAGCCTGGGCTAGAGAGAGACTCTACCTTGAATAAACAACAACAACAACAAAAATACAAAAAATTTGGGCTGCAGACATGGCTCAGCAGTTAAGGCACTTGTCTGTGAAGCCTAAGGACACAGGTTTGATTCCTCAGGACCCACATAATCCAGATGCACAAGGTGGCACATGAATCTGGAGTTCGTTTGCAGTGGCTGGAGGCCTTGGTGTGCCCATTCTCTCTCTCTCTCTAATAACTAACTAAATAAATAGAAAAAAAGAGAGAAGGGGGAGGATGAAAGAGAGAGAAGGAAGCTGTGTGTGGTGCTTTACGCCTTTAATCCCAGCATGAGGGAGGCAAAGGTAGGAGGATTGCTGTGAGTTCAAGGCCACTCTGAGACTACATAGTGAATTCCAGGTCAGTCTGGGCTAGAGCGAGACCCTCAAAAAAAAAAAAAAAAAAAAAAAAAGCAAACAAACAAAAAGTAAACATAAAATGCTTATAAGGGGAGAAATGGTAATCTGGTTCTACGGTCTCTTTTTTCTGTTCATCTGGCTAGAGGCCAAAGCTGTTAGAAGGGTTTAATCTTTCTTTATCTCTTTCTTCTTCTCCAAAGGAGAACGTCTTTTCTAGAAACATGGCAAAGAGCCTGGATACCTGGCATGGGGTCTAGATTGACTAGCTCAGTCCCCAAATCCAGTAAATTCCCATAAAGACCCCACTCAGAAATACCAGACAGGGGCTGGCTTAGTGGTTAAGGTGCTTGCCTGCAAGGCCAAAGGACCCAGGTTCAATTCCCCAGGTCCCATGTAAGCCAGATGCACATGGCACATGCATCTGGAGTTCAGTTGCAGTGGCTGGATGTCCTGGTGTGCCCATTGTTTCTTTCTTTCTCTCTTAAATAAGTAATAAAAATTTTTTTTTTTTAAAAAGGAACACTAAGCGGGCCTTCCCATTTCTGGTACCCCCTCCTGCCTTATAACAGGTGTTCTGCCTTCTTTCTTTCTCTTATGGTCTATAATAACTTTTTTGATATTATAGAGTTTTACTGAAGATAGTATAAAAAGCTAGTATTACTGAAAACGATGACTGACATAAGTTCGTCCATCTTGACCTACTGCTGTCCCAGCCCAACCATTTTGTTTTAGTTACAGGCTTCCTGGAAAAACCCCACACCCCACTGGGCCAACTCCTCCATCTGACATCCTGTTGGCTCAACCACAATAGCCTGGAACCTTGGGCCCCAATTCAAGAGCAGCCTACACCCTTAGACACAGCCAAACAACTTTCAAAAGCCTTGCCAAGAAAAACAAATATAGTTCTTGTAAGTCCACACAATGTTCTTGTCTCTGTACACCTGTTCACGGTTTTTGCCTTTATAAACTCCTGTTTACAGACACTCAGGGTCGCAGACCCAGCTCCCGAGTCTGGCTGCATCCCTAATCCATTAGGTTCTGCACTGGCCATCTCGATAATTGAACCCGTGTCTGAGTGCCTGTTTCCCCATTCTTCCAATTCTCGGACCCAATATTTGGGGGGTTTATCCAGGATCGGAGACGGGATTACTTTTTTTTTGGTTTTTCGAGGCAGGGTCTCACTGTAGCTCAGGCTGACCTGGAATTCACTGGGCAATCTGGGGCTCAATAGAGAACAGGCAGACGTGCCATTGGGGATGCTCCGACCTCCACTGGACTGCTGGGTCATTCGTATACGACCCTTCGGAACTGGTTCTGGCCTGGGAACTCCCACGGTCTCACTGTGAAAGGATAAACAGAATAGTTACAAAGTAAAAGTATATAGATAGAAATGTAAAGAATGTAAGCAAGAAATGCCCAAACTAAAGTAACACCATGACAGGCTTTAAGGATATTCACAGGCCTGAGTTTCTATTTCCGGGCTGAACTGACACAGCATTTTTGCAGTTACTGGAAAAACCCCAAACTGCCCAGTACCCAAAATAATCCTTGAAATGAGCCAGTCAGAAGAAACCAAGCAAATGTTATACATACTTGTGATCCTCAAGTTATAGATAAGATGGCTCAAAATGCCATAGTAACCACATAACCAATGAGCATACTACATGTACATTATTTTTAATTGTTAACCAATCATGTTATAAATTCTCCTCTCCTTTGTTTGAATCCAATAAAAGCTGCCCTGATTCTACCCTGGGGGCCTTCAGTCCTCTACCCCTGCGTGGCGTATGACTGGGGGCCCCAGCGCACTTGGAATAAAACTCCTCTTGCTGTTTGCATCAAGACCGTTTCTCGTGAGTGTTCTGGGTGTCGCCTTTCCCAAGACAGAGCCCGGGGAGTCCTCACCTCCAGGGTCTTACAACTGCACAGCCACTACTTTCTATTGTCTGGTTCCTGCCGATGTTTAAGTGTCTGTCTCTGTCACTTTCGTCATGGGCCACTGTCCTTCTTGTCCTGTCTCTCCCCTGGACCTTATTCCCCTCCATTGTAAGGATTTTCAGAAGGCAGCCGCCATGTCCCGAGACACTGTTGATGCCAACAAATTGAGGATTTTCTGTTCAGGCGAATGGCCCATGTTTGCTATCGACTGGTCCCCTGAAGGATCCTTCAATCCCCAACTGGTCTTCTGACTCCATGATGTCATCTTTGGGACCCCTGGACACCCCAACCAAGTCCCCTACAGCGTTGCCTGGGAACAACTCCTGACTGAGCCCCCCAAATAGCTCAAACCTTATCTCTCCTGACTGGTCCCCCCTTCCCTTGCCCTTACCCCCAAACCAAAACCAAAAGTGCCCATGGCTCCCATCTTACCCCCCACATCTCAGCCTGACCTACTGCCTCCCTACGACCCTCCATGGATTCCCCACCCCTCTTCCCCGTCTGCTCCTTGATGCTGCTCCCCACGGTGCCCACCTTCCCTGCCTCACTTCTTCCATCACGCCCCCATTCCCACTCTCCACCACCCAACACTGGGTACCATTCCCCGCCAAGCCATCAGGCACAGCCTCCCCTGCCTCCTCCCTGTACTGACCCAGGCCCCTGCCACACCTGCTCTGGCCATTCCAACCAACAGGGACCTCAAACCTCACAGGCCTCCCCTTACACACCACTGGTCCCCCCACAACCAGGGACAACCCTTCATGGTTTACTCCCCTTTCACTACTGGTGATCCGTGTAATTGGAAACTGCAGAATCCCTTGTTTTCTGAAAACCGTCAGCTCTCATTTCTCTCCTAGAAACGACTATCGTTTACACTCACCAGCTCACCTGGGAGGACTGGCAACAGCTCCTCCAAAGTCTTTTTACCCCAGAGGAAAGAGTCCGCATTAAAAGAGAATGTAGGCTAGGAAGCCGGGCATGGTGGTGCGTCTTTAATCCCAGCACTTGGGAGGCAGAGATAAGAGGATCGCTGTGAGTTCCAGGCCACTCTGAGACTACATAGTGAATTCCAGGTTAGCTGGGACCAGAGTGAAAGTCTACCTCGAAAAACCAAAAACCAAAACCAAAAACAAGCAAAAAAAGAGGGTCCCTGGGAATGATGGTCGCTTTTTCTTTAAATTTTATTTATTTATTTATTTACTTATTTATTTATTTATGAGAGAGAGAGAAAGAGAGTGAGAATGGGCACAACTGTGCCTACAGGCCCTGCAAATGCATTCCAGATGCTGTGCTCTTTTGTGCACGTGGCTGTATGTGGGTACTGGGCAATCGAACCTAGCTTTGCAAGCAAGCACCTTTGACCACGGAGCCATTTCTCCAGCCTCTCCACCCCCGCTTTTTTTTTTATTTCACCTGTGCAGGTTTGGGCACCCTAGTATCTCTTGCCATCTGACACATACACTACTTTATTTATTTATTTATTTATTTATTTATTTATTTATTTATTTATTTGTGTGTGTGGGGTGAGCACAAGAGGGCCTCCAGGCGCTGCAAATGCACTCCAGATGCGTGTTCCATTTTGTGCACATGCCTGTATGTGGGTACTGGGGAATCGAACCTAGCTTTGCAGGCAAGCACATGTAACCATGGAAATGTTTCTCCAGCCAGCCTTCCCTTTATTTTTTTTTTTAATTCCCTTTTCTTTCTTATTTGCCTGTGCATGGATGGGCACCCTAGAATCTCTTGCCGCCAGACACATACACTACTTTTTCTTTAAAATTTTATTTTATTTTATTTTGTGTGTGTGTGTGTGAGAGAGAGAGAGGGAGAGGGCAAATGGACACAACAGGGCCTCCGGGCACATCAGATGCATGCACCAGTTTGTGCACATTCCTGTATGTGGGTACTGGGAAATAGGGCCTAGCTTTGCAGGCCAGCACCTTTAACCACGGATCCAGCCATTTCTCCGGCCTTCCTCTTTTTTTTTTTCCTTTTTCTTTTTTATTTACACGAGCATGAATGGGTGGCCTAGGATCTCTTGCCCCCAGACAATACACTACTTGTTCTTTTAAATTGTATTGTTTGATTATTTATTTATGTGTGTGAAGGGCGGAGAGAGGGAGGGAAGGGTAGAGAGAGAGAGAGAGACAAAGAGAGGGGGAGGGAGGGAGAACGGGCAGGGCACTACAGGGCCTCCAGGCATTGCAAATGCACTCCAGATGCATGTACCATTTTGTATACATGGCTGTATGTGAGTACTGGGGAATGGACCATTACTTTTTCTTTAAATTTTTTTGTTTGCTTGTTTTTTGTTTTTTCGAGGTAGGGTCTCACTCTAGCCCAGGCCGACCTGGATTTCACTATGGACTCTTAGGGTGGCCTTGAACTCATGGCGATCCTCCTCCTACCTCTGCCTCCAGAGTGTTGGGATTAATGGCGTGTGCCACCATGCCTTGCTATAAATTTATTATTTATTTATTTATTTATTTATTTATTTATTTATGGCTGTATGTGGATACTGGGGAATGGAACCTAGCTTTGCAGGCAAGCACCTTGAACCATGGAGTCGTTTCTCCAGCCTTCCTCCTTCTTTTTACTTTTTTGTTTACATGTGCATATATGGGCACCCTAGTATCTCTTGCCGCCTGACACATACACTATTTTTTCTTTAAAGTTTATTTATTTATTTATTTATTTATTTATTTATTTGTGTGTGTGTGTGAGAGAGAGAGAGAATGTGCACACCAGGGCACCCTAGGATCTCTTCCCGCCAGACACATACACAACTTTGTCTTTAAATTTTATTTATTTATTTATTTATTTATTTATTTATTTATTTTGGTTTTTCAAGGTAGGATTTCACTCTAGACCAGGCTGACCTGGAATTCACTCTGTAGTCTCAAGGTGGCCTTGAACTCATGGCAATCCTCCTACCTCTGTCTCCCAAGTGCTAGGATTAAAGGCGTGTGCCACCATGCCCGGCTTTGCTCTTCTTGCAAATAACAACAGCAACAATAAAAACCAAGCATGGTGACACATGACTTTAATCCGGACATTCTCTCTCTGTCTCTGTCCATATATATCTTTCCATCATTTAAGCAAAGAAAAAAAACAACCTATAAATAAATATAAAATTCAGAAAAGAAAAATGCACTGAGGGCCGGGATGGTAAAGAATCTCACATAAAAAGCCTGCTCACCTCCCGGTTCGATGCCCAAGTCACCCGTGTAAAGGCCGATGCACGATGTGGCAATGCATCTGGATTTTATTTGCAGCAGTGTTCATTCACCCCTTCTCTCCAACAAATAATAATAATAATGTAATAATAAATAAAAATTTTAAAATTGGTTCCTCTGAACATTTTTCAAGTTCACTAATATTTTGTAAATTCACAAGTTGCTTTAATAAATTGAGTTTGTTTTGTTTTCCTTCTTTTACTATTACATATAGCTGGTTATCTGCGAGTATAAAAAAAGAACATTGGCTTCTCCCTTTTCTTTTCTTTTCTTTTTTCTTTTCTTTTCTTTTCTTTCTTTTTTTCTTTCTTCTTTCTTCTCTAGCTCTCTGTCTCATAAAGAAAAGAAAAAAAAACCATATTGGCTTCTTGCCCCGACCAGCGGGGGTTCAACAAGGGCCCGAGGGGAGCTTAACCTGGATGAGAGACAAACAGACACAAAGAGGGAGACCAAGCCGAATGCATGGTCAAGGTCTCAAATTTTATTTTTCACACAGAGGTTTATGTAGGGGAGGCAGGAGGAAGGTAAACTAGAAACTGACCCAGGGTCACAAGATGTTCTGATTGATAAGGTTTGGGGGCAGGGGTCTCTTGAGTAATGGGCCACAAGAATGTTTATAAGAATGTTCTTCTGTGTAAGCAAATTTCTGCCAGGGGTCATGGGAAGGTCTATTGCTGCAGCCCAATAAGCAGATAAAGTAATCGCCTGCAGCCAGGGCTTGTAGCTGGGCAGCTCTGATGCTAAGGCCTTTTGAGTCCGTAAGATGGCTTCTCATACAAAATGGCTGTTATGCTGCTCATGGTTTCCGGCAGCTTCTGAACATTAATCTGGGGTGGAGGTGAGATAGATAGCCCAGGCTGGCTAATGTAGAACAAGGTTTACTGGGCTGGGGAGATTGCTCAGTGGATAAACTGCTTGCTTTGTGATGCAACTAACTCTGAGAACTTGAGTCCAGATCCCTGGGCCTGCACATAGCCATCAAAGTGAGCAGCAAGCTAGAGGCCCCCTTTGCCTCAAAATGGTGGATAGTCCTCTGCCCTCTTCCAAAAATGGCTGTCATTTTACCAACGAGAGCCAGAAAGACCATAAGAGCCCTTCCTCTCTTGTATAGATTTGTTTGTTTGTTTACTTATTTATTAATTATTATTTTTTCTTGTTACTGGGTGTTTTTTATATTTTTGGTTTTTCGAGGTAGGGTCTCACTCTGGTCCAGGCTGACCTGGAATTCACTATGTAGTCTCAGGGTGGCCTCGAACTCTCGGCGATCCTCCTACCTCTGCCTCCCGAGTGCTGGGATTAAAGGCGTGCACCACCACGCCCAGCTCATCTTTTTATTTTTATTATTATTTATTTATTTGAGAGAGAGAGAGAGATACAGAAATAGGAAGGGAGAGAGAGAGAGAGAGAGAGAATGGGTGCGCCAGGGCCTCTAGCCACTGCAAACTCCAGATGCATGCATCCCCTTGTGCATCTGGCTTACGTGGGTCCTGGAGAATCAAGCCTCGAACTGGGGTCCTTAGGCTTCATAGGCAAACGTTTAACTGCTAAGCCATCTCTCCAGCACCTCTTTGGCCATGTTTGAGAAACCGCCTGACTTCTGAGAACCAAAGTCGATTTTGGGAATAGAGGGAGAAACGACTGGCCTCAAAGGCTCAAGCTAGTTACCAAATAACTTCTGCTATTGAAACAAGTTGCAGTTGCATTGTTGAAATAGCCCCCTGGAAATTCCTCAGCTTATCAGCTCCCTTAACCTACCGTTGTAAAGGTGAAACCAAGTTAAAGTTTCTTCTTCCTTATCTGTGGTTATCCTCTCTATACCCCCCCTCCCTCTGGAGGTCGGGGCTGCTGCCTCACACTGCCTCACACTGCCTCACACTGCCTCACACTGCCTCACACTGCCTCACACTGCCTCACACTACCTCACACTGCCTCACACTGCCTCACACTGCCGCTGCATCGGACTGTGTGGACGGAGGCCAGACCTAGGCTTGCAATCAAAGAAACCTGCTGTGTTTTGCATTCGAGAGTCTCGGCTTCAGTG
Organism: Orientallactaga sibirica; assembly: GCA_036365145.1. Taxonomy (NCBI): domain Eukaryota; kingdom Metazoa; phylum Chordata; class Mammalia; order Rodentia; family Dipodidae; genus Orientallactaga; species Orientallactaga sibirica. The sequence continues at coordinate 2,926,194 of JAEOAD010002567.1, forward strand.
GTGCTTCGCTGGGTGACTCCTGGGTGACTGAGGGTCCTGGCACTTCACTGGCCATAGTGACGTCAGGTTATGGAGGTCGCTCGGTCCCTAAGAAACTACTAGGGTATTGTAATGTTAAATGTTAAAGTGTTTTCTGCCTGGCTCCATCAAAACCTGTGGAGAATAGCCCTGTGAGTCTGGGTGGGACAGAAAGGCCAAAAGAGAGATGTGTGTGTGTGTGTGTGTGTGTGTGTGTGTGTGTGTGTGTGCCGCTGCCGCCGCCGCCGCCGCCGCCGCCGCCGCCGCCGCCTGCGGCAATGGCAGCCTGCACCGGGGTGGGGGTTGGGCCACATCACGTGGCCACATCACTTGTTGTTTAGGCCGTTCTCCCCGCTGTGCCCCACCCCCACCAGCAACTGCATGACTTCTGCTTTTAAATTGAGGGGGGGGGGGGGGAGAAGAGCGACCCATCCTAGTGATGTTAGCCGAATGCTTTCCTCGGACCCGGGGTGCCATCTAGAGGTTGCTGTTTGAAACGTGAGACGGTGAAAGTCAGGAAAACAGGCCCTCACCCACACTAGTCACGCTTGTGCAGACCTCACTCTGTAGACCCAGAGGGGCCTCGAACTCACGGAAATCCTCCTGAGTCAGCGTCTGGAACGAGTGAGAGCTGGAGTGAAAGAGGTTCACCACCATATTCGGCTGCTTTGTGATCTTTATCTAGATTACTATGTGTCTTAGAAAAAAAAAAGAAATATTCTGAATGGTCAACAGAGATAACCTGCAGATTTTTCATTGTGTCCTCACACTCCTTTTTACTCTTACTGCTACTTTCTTTTGTTTTGTTTTCTTTCTCTTTTTTTTTCTTTTGGTTTTTGGAGGTAGAGTCTTACTCTGGCCCAGGCTGACCTGGGCTTCAGCCTATGTAGTCTCAGACTTGCCTTGAACTCATGGCGATACTCCTACCTCTGCCTCCTGAGTGCTGGGATTAAAGGCGTGTGCCACCACACCCAGCCTTTTAATTTCTTTTCTTATCTATCACTTATAGTTATTTGTTTAAAGAGCTAGAGAAATGGTAGAGCAGGGAGAGAGACAGAGAGATGATAGCTAGCTAGCCACCCTGAGACGACATAGTGAATTCCAGGTCAGCCTGGAATGATGAGAATGAATAAATGGTGGGTCTTCTGCCACTGCAAAGGAACTCCAGTCTCACATTTAAGTACTGATGGGGATGCCGTGTGTGTGTGTGTGTGTGTGTGTGTGTGTGTGTGTGTGTGTGTGTGTGTGTGTGTTTGGTTTTGCGAGGTAGGGTCACACTCTGCAGGGTGACCTCGGAGGGTGACCTGGGTCACACCTTAACCTGGAATTAACTATGTAGTCTCAGGGTGGCCTCGAACTCTTGGCGATCCTCCTACCTCTGCCTCCCGAGTGCTGGGATTAAAGGCGTGCGCCACCACGCCCGGCCTTTGTTTGTGTTTTTTTGTGTGTGTTCTTCTTCCCATTCTTTTTTTTTTTTTTTTTTTTTTTTTTTTTTGGTTTTGAGGTAGGGACACACTCTGGTGCAGGCTGACCTGGAATTAACTATGTAGTCTCAGGGTGGCCTCGAACTCTTGGCGATCCTCCTACCTCTGCCTCCCGAGTACTGGGATTAAAGGCGTGCGCCACCACGCCCGGCTATCCCATTCTTTTTTGAAAGTATTTTAGAGAGATTTTATTTATTTATTTGAGAGAGAGAGAGAGAGAGAGAGAGAGAGAGAAAGAATGGGCACGCCAGGGCCTTCAGTCACTGCAAACAAACTCCAGATGCATGTGCCCCCTTATGTATCTGGTTTACGTATTTCCACGGGTGAGGGGAGGGCGTTTGGTGTAAATGCCAGCGTTCTACGTGTCTCCTACGTACTATCGGTTCTGCAGGTGGAGTTGCCCAGGACTCACCAGAAACCTCTAAGAAGAAAAAAAAAAAAAAAAAAAAAACAAACAAACAAACAAAAAACAAAAAAAAAAAAAACAAAAAAAAAAAAAAAACACGTTTATTTTTACATACACGACTTGTAGGATTTTCCTTTCTCTCTCTGTCTCTGTCTGTCTGTCTCTCTCTGTCTGTCTTCTTTCTTTCTTTCTTTCTTTTCTTTCTTTCTTTCTTTCTTTCTTTCTTTCTTTCAAGTTGGAAAGTGTAAGGGACTGAGGAACTGATTTCTGTTCTATCAGGCTGTCTGACAGCTTCGTTCACTGAGAAATATCTAGCTTTCCAATCTCATTTCAGTTGCTCCGTATGAATCTCCCCTGACTCATCTCTCCTCCCTCTACCTGGGTCCAGTGTTTTACCTGATCTTAGATGAAATGAGCACATTTAGGGGATGCTTATTTGGAATGCTGCGATGAGGCGGTAAAGGCTGGGTGACCCACCCAGCTTGTTTACTTACAGCAGTTTAGGATATTTTCTCACTTGTGTGCCCTGGCAGGAGGCACGACAGCTGGCCAAACGTTGCCGTGCTCACACGCTTTCCGTGGGAGTACATAGTGCTACCCACCACCACTCCCATTATGACACTTGAGTCTCTTGCGATAGATAGCCCTGTCCTGTGCCTCCCCTCCCACCCATGCACATCGCTGTCTCCACCAGGGCGGGCGTACAATCTTCACACGGAGAAGGGAGGGAAGGTGGGTTACATTTCTGAGTATGCCGCTGCCGCCCCTTCTTCCCATTCTTCATGGGAGAAGGCAGATAGAGCTCAGGACAGGGGCAGCTTGGCATGTGGTGTGAGTGCAGCCGTCAGATTGCCCACGCATGCTTAGTTGCCCCCTTCCAGCGTGCGGGGTCCAGCGTGGGGTGGGTGTGGGGGGTGGTGGACGGGCAGTAGTGGTGCTTTACCCTATCCTGGAGCGCCATCTAGCGTATGATTATTTGGAGCGTAAGGTGGTGAAAGAAAGTTGCGAGACCAGGCGTGTTACAACAGCAGCCTAGGGTCTGACTTTTTTGGTTGCCCGTGCACATTGTTTGGAAATGCATAGTGCCATCCACCACTCCCATCCTATCACGAGTCTCTTGAGAGAGAGAGCCTTTTCCTCCTACCCTGTCCTGTACGCATTGCCTCTGCCTCTGCCTCTGCCACCACCGCTCAGCCCTTCAGCCACTGCAAACTTACTCCAGATGCATGTGCCCCCTTATGCATCTGGCTTACATATTTCACCAGGCGAGGGGAGGGCGTTTGGTGGACATGCCAGCCTTCTACGTGTCTCCTATGTACTATCGGTTCTGCAGGTGGAGTTGCCTGGTACTCGTCAGAAACCACTAAGAAAAATAAATGTTTAATTTTACACAGATGACTTGTAGGATTTTCACGTGGGAGTACGAATGAATTGCTAGGCTTTCCTGCCACTGTGAACGGAACTAACTCCGGACACATGTGTCACGTCGTGTACCTGGGTTTTACATGGTTAGTGGGGAATTCAACCCCACCTTAAGTAACTATGGGACCAACCATCTCTATCTCCGTAGCCTTTTCTTTCTTTCTTTCTTTTTCTTTCTTTCTTTCTTTCTCTCTCTCTCTCTCTCTCTCTCTCTCTCTCTTTTTCTCTCTTCCCCCCCCTCCTCCTCCTTCTCCTATCTCTTCCTTTAATCGCTACTGTGATTCTTCTAGTTGCCCTGCAGGTTTTTCTAAGTAAAATAAAACTGACATTTCATAAAAGCAGAGCTTGCTTTGTGCCTTTTCTTCCTACCCTGTCCTGTACTTCGGATGGATGGATGCATTGCCTCTGCCTCCGCCGCCCCCGCCCAGTCGCACCTTCTTCCCATTCTTCAACAGGCGAGGGGAGGGCGGTTGGGATGCATGCTTCTTCAATGGCAGATAACTTGTTCTTGTTTCATGCTAGCCTTGTCTTGTTTCCTACATAATTTTCGGTTCCAATGGCAGATAACTTGTGGGGGGGTTTCAAATGGGAGAGAGAATGAATGCGAGGGCATCCCACCACTACAAACGGATGATATTTTGATCTTTTCATATTGTTTCTATTGATGGAAGTTGTCAGTTAAAGAAGTATTTCCTACCTTCCCCTTCTCCTTCCTTCCTTCCTTCCTTCCTTCCTTCCTTCCTTCCTTCCTTCCTTCCTTCTTTCCTTCCTTCCTTCTCTTAATTGGGAGAGTGTAAAGGACTGAGGGGCTGGTTTCTGTTCTCTCAGACTGTCTGACAGCTTCATTCACTGAGAAATATCTATCTAGCTTTTCAATCTCCTCCCAGTTGCTCCGTGTGACTCCCCCTCCACTCGTCTCCCCTCCCTCCCCATCTCCCTCGACCACGGGCCAGTGTTTTTCCCGATCCTAGATGAGATAAGCATATCTAGGGATGCTTATTTGGAATGCCACGAGGCGGTGAAGGTTGGATGACCAACCCAGCGTGTTTACAGCATTAGGATATTTTCTGACTTGTGTGCCCTGGCAGGAGGCATGACAGCTGGCCAAACGTTGCCGTGCACACACGCTTTGTGTGGGAGTACATAGTGCTACCCACCACCACTCCCATTATGGCACTTGAGTCTTGTGAGATAGCCTTTATTTCCTCCAGCCCTGTCCTGTGCCTCCCACGCATGTCGCTGCTACCACCTGGGGACGGGGTCTTCCGTTCTTCACCCGGAGAAGGGCGGGCATGCGGGTAATTTTATGAGTACATGGGGTACATGCATGGGGCCCCTGAGATTCTTCTGCGTGTCCACTTCATAGTGTCGATTCTGCAGGTGGAGTCTGCCGGTACTCCAGACGCGATTTCTGCATGGGGACTCCGCCAAAACCACTTGTTGCCCACAGGAGGGTGAGGCAGGACTGCCTTCTCCCCCCACAGCCGCAGGGACATCTTCGCCCGTGTTCGGGTCCTGCCCTCAGATTTCATACACAAACCTCCGTCGCTCTTCCACACTCCCTCCCTCCGTCTAGCAGCATGGGCGGGTAGCGATGCATTACCTTATCCTTGGGCGCCATCTAGCGGATGCTAATTTTGAACGTGAGGTGGTGAAAGAAAGTTCCCGTGCCTGGACCCGTCATGTTTACAGCAGTTTAGGACCTGATTTTTTTGGTTCCTCTGCACGCACAATTTTTATAGCAATGCATAATGCCATGCCACCCACCACAAGATTTCTGTGTCCAGCTGGGACTTCCCAGAAACCGCTAGGAAAAAAAGAAAGCTCATCTTTGCTGGGCCTGGTGGCACACGCCTTTAATCCAAGCACTCGGGAGGTAGAGGTAGGAGGATCGTCTTGAGTTTGAGGCCACCCTGAGATATAGAGTGAACTCCAGGTCAGCCTGAACTAGAGTGAGACCCTACCGGAAAAAAAAAAAAAAAAAAAAAAAAAAGCAGCACCTTTAAAAGCACTGAACTATCTCAGTAGCCCTTTTTTAAAAATAACATTTATTTATTTATTGTGGGTGGGGATGGGTGTCCCAGAGCCTCTAGACATGGCAAACGAACTCCAGACGCATGCACTATCCTTTTCTTTTCTTTTCCTTTCAATTTACAGCAATCCTCCTACCTCTGTCTCCAAATGCTGGGACTAAAGGCTTGCTCACCACGCTTTGTTTTTTTCTCTTTCGCCTTGCCCCCTCTCTCTCTCTCTCTCTCTCTCTCTCTCTCTCTCTTGTTTTTAACTGCTGCTGTGATTCTTCTAGTTACCCTGAAGCTTCCTAACCTGACTTCTTTTCTCTCTAACTCCTTCTCTCCACAATTCTTCCTAACATGTTGTGAGTGCTTCCTTAAGAGTGCTCACATAGGAGGGACAGAAGAAACATACGTTGTCCATCACCAGCGAATAAGCAAGCCCCCCGCTTTTTTTTTGTTTTTTTTTTTAAGGTAGGGTCTCACTCTAGCCCAGGCTGACCTGGAATTCACTCTGTAGTCTCAGGGTGGCCTTGAACTCACGGTGATCCTCCTACCTCTGCCTCCCGAGTGCTGGGATTAAAGGCGTGTGCCACCACGCCCGTCTCAAGCCCCGTTTTTATAACATGTCTCTTTCATTTTAGTTAGAAAAGACTTCAGGGTAACTAGAAGAATCACTTGCTTATTCGCTCGTGATGGACAACGTATGTTTCTTCTGTCCCCCTCCTATGTGAGCACTCTTAAAACAATCAAGCACTCCAAAGGTGGAAACATTTCTACATCAGGGACCTGCAGATATGTTCTGAGTTTTGTTTTGTAAACTTGCCAGCCAGGGGAGAGGAGGGAGGGAGGGAGGGAGGAAGGAAGAGGGAGGGAGGGAGGGAGGGAGAGAGAGAGAGAGGGATCGATGGATCCTGGGTAAAATAAGCATCTAGGGCATGTTTATTTGGAACGTGAGACTGTGAACGCTGTGTCACCCAGCATGTTTATAGCAGCCTAGGGCATTTTCTGAGCCGCATTTTTTTTTTTTTTTTTTTTTTTTTTTGGTTGTTTGAGGTAGGGTCTCTATCTAGCCCAGGCTGACCTGGAATTCACTATGTAGTTTCAGGGTGGCCTTGAATTCACAGAGATCTTCCTACCTCTGCCTCCTGAGTGCTGGGATCAAAGGCAGGAGCCACCAAGCCAGGCTCTAGTTTTATATTTTCAACTACAAGTACCTGAAGGATGTAGTATGCCTTCATCAGCACCTGGAAATTCTACATTTCCTTAATCCACTCTCAGATTTGATAATCATTAGTTCACTTATTTATTCTCAAACCTCCCACACTCCGTATCCAATCCTTCCCCTTACTTAATGACACTTCCTCCTACTTTCACTGAAAAGGAAAAAAAATATATAAGAAAAATTCCACCATGTTCCACATCTCTATTGGGAATTGCAATCAGCTACACACACACACACACACACACACACACACACACACGGGAGGGGGGAAGTAAAATAAAAGAGAAAAGATCTCTACAGCTACATAGAATGCTTCATTTTCTCCGTGAAGGAGAAATCCACAGCAAGACGATCAAAGGTTTGTGTGGCAGTTTCACACCTGGACTCCATCTTCATCCATACTTGGCGTGTGGCTCAAGGTACCATTATTGTCATGAGATGGATGCTAAACCCACAGGCATCCTCTGCACCTTAATCCTGTTTTAGAAGCTTTCCAATAATCTCCACCAAACAACTTCCACTAACACCTCAGCAGAACTCAGTCACATACTTGTCGCTAGTGTAGAGGAAACTAAAGCCAGGTGCGCTCCCGCTAAAAACAATCCGAGCTCTCGTGCTGAGGCACTGGGAGGGCTACTGATATAGGTCAGTGGTACAGAACCTTGGGTTCAAACAGCAGCACTGCTAAGTAAATAAACAGCTGGGGATATATGCTTGGCTGGATCTGCTGCCGCAGGCCTGGAATCCCATCTATTAGTCTGATGAGGAGGATGCAAATTCAAGGCTTGCCTGGGCACCTCAATAGAAAAAAGAGAAATAGAAAAAAGGAGAATAATAATTATTTTTATTTCAGCTGCATAGGGGAGAGAAAAGAAGCAATCAGAAACCTTAATTTTCCACCAACAAATGTTGATGTTTGTTTGTTTATGAGACAGGAACTTGCTGTGTAGCCCAAGTATCCACCAATACATGGACACTCTGAGGCTCCAGCCTCTTGAGTGCTGGAATTCGAGGGGTGCCCCATCAAACCAAGTATTCTACCACCATTTCAACACCCAACCTAAACTTGTCCTCAAGCACTGACTACATCCTGTGTCAGTGGGTGAAGAGCATGTTCCATTCCAAGGCTGACTCTCCAGTGCTGCACTGGGTCCTTTCATGGAGATTTCTTCATCCAGGTGCAGTCGTGCACACCTATAATCCCAGCTACAGCAAGATCACAAGTTTGAGGCCAACTTGGCCAACAAAGGGAGCTTCTGCTTCTTTCAAAACAAGGGAGGGCTGGAGATATGCCTTAGCAGTTAAGGCACTTGCCTGCAGAGCCAAAGTACCCAGGTTCAATTCCCCAGAACCCAGGTAAGCCACATGCACAAGGGGTGCATGCATCTGCAGTTCATCTGCAGCTGCAGGACATGGTGTGCCATTCTCTCTCTCCCCCTCCATCTCTATAAATAAACAAAAATTTAAAAACAACAGGCTGGAGAGATGGCTTAGCTGTTAAGGTACTTGCCTGCCAAGCCCAAGGACCCAAGTTTGATTCCCCAGAACCCACATAAGCCAGATGTACATGGTGGCTCTTTTGTCTAGAGTTCATTTGTAGTGGCTACAGGCCCTGGGGTCCTTCCCTCCCTTCACCTCTCTCTCTCCTCCCAACCCCAATAAATAAAAATAAAATATTTAAAGAAAAAAGAATTAGAGCAAAAATTTAGAAGTTAAAAAAAGATGCATTCATAAGCCCATGGTGAATACCAGCAACACCACTGCAGAGGATTCTCAGTGGAATGGGGATGGGGAATAGGGGATACCACGAGAGCTATAGGACCAACACACAATTTGTTCACACAGTGAAGTTCATAATTAATAAAAATAAGAAAAAAGACAGGAGGGGAGAATCTTTAAGTTAACAAACTACTTTCCTCATGGATTAAAGCCATAACCAAGGGCCTATGCCTGACTCTGACTCAGATACAATTCATTATCCCAAGATCACTAGCAGCCAAGGGGGACAGGAAGAAGTAATGCTACAATTCCAGAAAAGGGGCCTGTGACCCTCCCCCTCTTTTTATATTTATTTATTTTATTGACAACTTCTATACTTACATACAAAAAAACACCTATTCGATGACCACTGGGATGACCCAAAAGGCAACATAGTGCTGTGAAGAAGGGATGGAGGAGTGCCCAGCACTGAAACATCTCTGTCACACCCTCCAAGGCTCAGGGCCCATTGCCGAAGAGGGGGTGGATAGAATGGAAGAGCCAAAGGAAGGGTATGACTCCTTACAATGCAACTGTCCAGACAGAAATTGGCCTCATTATCCATGACCTCACAGTGCCTAGCAATAATCCGCAAGACCCTCAAAATAGAAGAAAAAGATGATGACATCAAATTAAAAGAGAGACTAATGGAGAGAGGGAGGGGATATGATGGAGATTAGAGTTCTAAAGGGGAATGGGGGGAGGGAGGGAAAAATCATGCACTTTTTGTATGTAAGTATAGAAGTTGTCAATAAAAAAATTATTAATTAAAAAAAATCGCCTATTTCCCTCCCCTCCCCCCAGCCTCCCAGGCAGTGTCAATAGCCCCATTACCATTGCATTAGACCTGGCTATCACTGCATTGCTCTGCTCAAGTACTTTGAGGGGCTTACTGGAAGGCAATCCCAGCACTCGGGAGGCAGAGGTAGGAGGATCGCTGTGAGTTCAAGGCCACCCTGAGACTACATAGTTAATTCCAGGTCAGCCTGGGCCAGAGTGAGACCCTACCTCAAAAAAAAAAAAAAAAAAAAAAAAAAGTACATTCAGTTGGTTAGGTTGTGTTGTAGAAAGAATATATGATAGCCAAAATAAAAAGAAGACCCCAAGCCTGGCTGCAAAGGAAAAGCCATGGGCGTAGGGCAGGAGGATAGGAGCCTTGGGACAGTCATTTTAATAGTCATACTAACTCTTAAAGGGACATCAGTATTAAGTCCCTATGCCACCACGCCCGAGTCACGTTCATGTGCCCACAGCAGGGACCCTCTGACAAGACTTTCCCCAGACTGTAAATCTTCCTCCTCATTCACTCATGAGCAGGCTGTTCCAAGGACATGAGAGAGTAAAGTTCAGGGATTAAAGTTACCTGTCAATCAGGAATTCCAAGAAGTATTTCTATTGCTTGGAAATAAAGGCCCAGGAACATCCCCAATCTAGTCAATCAAACTATTCTCTTTCCCTTCCATAGAAATTAAAGGGAGCTGGAGACACTGGTGATAGATACAGTGTCTAGCTGGCATTGATACATAACTGGCCACAGCCTCAACGCATCATGTCTAATTTTCCCTTTTATTTTATTATTTTGTGGTGCTGGAACCTGAACTCAGGGTCTCATTATTCTCAGCTTGTATGCTGTCTGGTCTAATTTTAAATGTACTCAAAAGTTAATAATAATAAAAAAAAAAGTACCCAGGGCTGGAGAGATGGCTTAGTGGTTAAGGCGCCTGCCTGCTAAGCCTAAGAACCCGGTTCCAAGCTCCAGATGCAAAGTGACGCAAGGGCGCAATACTGCACTTGACCACACACCTGGATTTCTTTCACAGCAGCTGAGATGCTGGCGTGCCCATCTCTATCTGTCTCCCTCTCCCTCTCTCTCTGTGTCTCTCTCCAAAAATAAATAAAATAATAAAAAAAATTAAAAAAAGTACCTACATAGTGATTATTATTTTGGTTCCATTTTTAACAATTTACTTACAAACAGTGCCTTCCTCCATTGGCTCAGATCAATTTTAGTATGCCTTAATTTTAATAATCTAATGCTAGTTTTAATAATAGGACATCAGGAAATTCTAGGGGAGGGGGTCAAAAGAGGGTAATAGGGTGGGAATATGATCACATTATAATATGTTCAAGTATTAAAATTCTCAATAAAAATGTTAAAAAAAAATTAAAGGCTGGGAGTGGTGGCACACGCCTTTAATCCCAGCATTCAGGAGACAGAGGTAGGAGGATCGCCGAGAGTTCGAGGCCACCCTGAAAGTACATAGTGAATTCCCAGGTCATCCTGGGCCAGAGTGAGACCCTACCTCAAAAAACCAAACCAAACCAAACCAAGCCAAAACAAAACAAAACAAAACAAAACAGTTAAGTAGTACTAAAAGTAGGCTTAGGAGAGCTTCCACGGAAAACATGTTAACGCTTTGGTCAGATGCTGAGTGGTTAAAGTATCACCATCTGGTTTGTTAAGCAACTGCTTAGAAGCTGCTCTCACTGTGGCAGAGTCTGACCTGCTCTAGCGTACTTAGCTAGTGGACATTCAGTGGACATTAGAAAGTGAAAAATCTGGCAAAAACAGCAAACGCAGGCTTCGTGTAACACTTAAAGGGTCTTTGTGTTCCTAACCCATGCCACAGGGTTTCATATTTTCATATTCATAGAACCATCGAAAGTTCTAGTCACAGGCAAGAAAGAAAAAGCTGCACATGCTTACCAAAGTGAAACTTCCGGTGAAAACACACTTCTCAATGCTCAGAGGCATAAAAGTGAAACTTCCGGTGAAAACACACTTCTAACAATGCTCAGAGGCATAAAAGTGAAACTTCCAGTGAAAACACACTTCTCAATGCTCAGAGGCATAAAAGTGAAACTTCCAGTGAAAACACACTTCTCAATGCTCAGAGGCATAAAAGTGAAACTTCCAGTGAAAACACACTTCTCACAATGCTCGGAGGCATAAAAGTGAAACTTCCAGTGAAAACACACTTAATGCTCGGAGGCATAAAAGTGAAACTTCCAGTGAAAACACACTTCTCACAATGCTCGGAGGCATAAAAGTGAAACTTCCAGTGAAAACACACTTCTCACAATGCTCGGAGGCATAAAAGTGAAACTTCCAGTGAAAACACACTTCTCACAATGCTCAGAGGCATAAAAGTGAAACTTCCAGTGAAAACACACTTCTCAATGCTCGGAGGCATAAAAGTGAAACTTCCGGTGAAAACACACTTCTCAATGCTCAGAGGCATAAAAGTGAAACTTCCAGTGAAAACACACTTCTCAATGCTCAGAGGCATAAAAGTGAAACTTCCAGTGAAAACACACTTCTCACAATGCTCAGAGGCATAAAAGTGAAACTTCCAGTGAAAACACACTTCTCAATGCTCAGAGGCATAAAAGTGAAACTTCCGGTGAAAACACACTTCTCAATGCTCAGAGGCATAAAAGTGAAACTTCCGTGAAAACACACTTCTCAATGCTCAGAGGCATAAAAGTGAAACTTCACTTCTCACAATGCTCAGTGAAAACACACTTCTCACTTCTCAATGCTCAGAGGCATAAAAGTGAAACTTCCAGTGAAAACACACTTCTCAATGCTCAGAGGCATAAAAGTGAAACTTCCAGTGAAAACACACTCTCAATGCTCAGAGGCATAAAAGTGAAACTTCCAGTGAAAACACACTTCTCACAATGCTCAGAGGCATAAAAGTGAAACTTCCAGTGAAAACACACTTCTCACAATGCTCAGAGGCATAAAAGTGAAACTTCCAGTGAAAACACTTAATCACAAGGCATAAGAGGAAATAAAAGTGAAAACACACTTCTCAAAAACACACTGAAACTTCAGTGAAAACACATGCTCAGTGCTCGGAGGCATAAAAGTGAAACTTCCAGTGAAAACACACTTCTCAATGCTCAGAGGCATAAAAGTGAAACTTCCAGTGAAAACACACTTCTCAATGCTCAGAGGCATAAAAGTGAAACTTCCAGTGAAAACACACTTCTCACAATGCTCAGAGGCATAAAAGTGAAACTTCCAGTGAAAACACACTTCTCAATGCTCAGAGGCATAAAAGTGAAACTTCCAGTGAAAACACACTCAATGCTCAGAGGCATAAAAGTGCGCACTTCTCACAATGAGGCATAAAAGTGAAACTTCCAGTGAAAACACACTTCTCACAATGCTCAGAGGCATAAAAGTGAAACTTCCAGTGAAAACACACTTCTCAATGCTCAGAGGCATAAAAGTGAAACTTCCGGTGAAAACACACTTCTCAATGCTCAGAGGCATAAAAGTGAAACTTCCGGTGAAAACACACTTCTCACAATGCTCAGAGGCATAAAAGTGAAACTTCCAGTGAAAACACACTTCTCAATGCTCAGAGGCATAAAAGTGAAACTTCCAGTGAAACACACTCTCACAATGCTCAGAGGCATAAAAGTGAAACTTCCAGTGAAAACACACTTCTCAATGCTCAGAGGCATAAAAGTGAAACTTCCAGTGAAAACACACTTCTCACAATGCTCAGAGGCATAAAAGTGAAACTTCCAGTGAAAACACACTTCTCACAATGCTCAGAGGCATAAAAGTGAAACTTCCAGTGAAAACACACTTCTCAATGCTCAGAGGCATAAAAGTGAAACTTCCGGTGAAAACACACTTCTCAATGCTCAGAGGCATAAAAGTGAAACTTCCGGTGAAAACACACTTCTCACAATGCTCAGAGGCATAAAAGTGAAACTTCCGGTGAAAACACACTTCTCACAATGCTCAGAGGCATGCTAGAAATGCGTGAACTACTTCCTACCACACCCACTGCACACCTCAGGCCTGTGGAGCAAAGATGAATGTGAACTGGGAATACTGTCCAGGGCCTAATTACTGTGTGTGCTCTTTAATAGAATGAATTCCAGTAAATCTGTGAATATAATCATTTATTTGTCTTTACAGTGATGACGGAAGAATGTACAGGTAATCCTCTTTCAATAAAGTATAAAAATCTGCTTATATACAGTGAAATCTTAATAATCTTTAATTGGGAAATTTATTTGGTACTCTTAATCTGTTTATATTAAAACTGTGCGGCAACAAATATTTCATGTAAGTGCTACATTTCCAGTAGATTGCACCTGGCATCAAAAGCTCCATTTCATCTTAAGGGTTATACTTGATATTATAAAAGACTGATTTTAAGTCCTGGGACTCAAAATAAACAACATTTTGAATAATAGATATATACATCAAAAATACATCTAAAAAGGCATTGGTTAGTGCTGGTCAAATTTCTGTGTGCTCCAGGTATAACCCAGTGAAAACGTTTTCATTCAATTTCTAGAAAATTTCTCTTGGGGAAAGTCAGTCGAAAATTACCTGTAAGGGAAATAAAAAAAGAAACAAGTAATTTCTTCAGTGAGAGGTTAAAAACTAAAAATAAAATCAGAAGCTATTTTCCATGTTTCTAAGTTTTGATTGCGTGTTCAGTCACAGCACTGTAAGTGAACTGTGTCACATAGCAGCATATTCAGAAAGGCCTCAACATAGTCCTCATTTCCAAATATCCCATTTGATGATGACCTTGAATACCCATTTCATTTTTCAAAGAATCATACATTACTCTTTGCTTATACAAATATTTTTATCTAAAATTAGCTACAGCAGCGTAAAAAGGGAGCTTAAAGGGCATACAAGTGGCAAATCACAACGAATAACAGCCCAATCCAAACATTTTTGAGAAAATATCCACTTAATAATGATTTACTTTGCTTTACAGATTGATTTTTCCTTTAGAGCATTTATACATGCACCAAATCTTCTTCTATTTTGCCTCGGATGAAATGGTGCTGTGCAATTACAAACTGAACAATTTATGTTCATTCACAGCTAAATATATTTTAAATATTTTCATGGAGTTGAAAGAGAAAGAGAGGTGGGAAGAGAATGAGAATGAATATGGGTGCACCAGGACTTCCTGCCACTGCAAATGAGGTCCAGATGCATGTACCACTTTGTGCATCTGGCTTCATGTGGGTACAGGGGAATCAAACCCAAGGTGTCATGTTTTGCAAGCAAGTGCCTTTAGCCACTGAGCCATTTCTCCAGCTCCACAGCGTAATATTTTAACACCTTTGTTTTTGTAATTATAAACTTCCTGCAATCATTCCTAAAATGTTTGATAACCTGAAAACTCCTATATGATTGTAAATTTTAAGCAGTAGGGCAAATCTTGACTTGTTATTAATGCTGGCCCATTAGTAAGAGCAATGACGGGGCTGGAGAGATGACTTAGCAGTTAAGGCACTTGCCTGTGAAACTTCAGGACCCAGGTTCAATTGCCCAGGACCCACAGAAGCCATATGCACAAGGTGGTGCATGCGTCTGGAGTTTGTTTGCAGTGGCTAGAGGTCCTGGCATGCCTATTCTCTCTCTCTCTATTTCTCTTTATTCCTACCTCTCTCATAAATACATAAACAAACAAACAAACAAATAAATATTTAAAAAAGAAAGAGCAGGGCTGGAGGGATGGCTTAGAGGTTAAGGCGCCTGCCTGCTAAGCCTAAGAATGCTGGTTCCAATGTCCAGCGGTTCCAATCTCCAGGTCCCACGTTTAGCCAGATGCAAAGTGAGGCAAGGGCGCAATGCCACACTTGCCCACAAGGGGGCGTACACATCTGGATTTCGTTCACAGCAACTGAGAGACTGCTGGCACGCCCATCTCTGTCTTCCTCTCCCTCTCTCTCTCTCTCCAAAAATAATTAAAAATTAAAAAAAAAAAGAGAAAGAGCAGTGGGCTAGAGAGATGGTGCAGCATTTAAGGCAGCTGTCTGTAAAGCCTAACGACTCAGGTTGGATTCCCCAGTAGCCACAGTTTGCAGAAGCTAGAGGCCCTGGTGTGCCCATACTCTCCCTGTCTGTGTTCACAAATAAATAAATTAAGCTAAATAAAACAGAAAGAGCAGTGATATGAAGAGGATGGTAGACCCAGAGAGGACTATGGCTTAGAGGACTCAGGAGTCCATCTATTATGAGCCACGTGAGCCAAACTGAGAGTCATGTCTGAGCACAGACCATACTTTAAAATTCTGTACAGTAAGTAGATTATATATAAAGTGTGATTAAACTCTGTGCAGTTGGGTGGGCGTGCACGCCTTTAATCCCAGCACTCAGGTGGCAGAGGTAGGAGGATCGCTGTTAGTTCACAGCCACCCTGAGTCTACAGTGTGAATTCCAATTCTCTCAATCTGTTCTATTTTAGATTATGATAAACACATCCAGTGTCCTCCTTAGTCACATAGCCAGTCTTAAACAAGAATTCCTTGGGAAAACGACATAGTCTACTTATGGTGTTTTGGCAAAGCCACAGTCAAACCAGAGAAGCACAAAGGGAGAAATCAAGAATGCAAAAAATCTAAAATAAACCGGGCGTGGTGGCGCACACCTTTAATCCCAGCACTTGGGAGGCAGAGGTAGGAGGATTGCCATGAGTTCGAGGCCACCCTGAGACTACAGAGTGAATTCCAGGTCAGCCTGGGCTTGAGTGAGACCCTGCTTCGAAAAACAAAACAAAACAAAACAAAACAAATAAATAAAAATAAAAATAAAAATAAATCTAAAATAGCAGACTGCAAACATGAGATCATGACATAAAAACAAACTGTGTGCATCACAGGAACATGTGCTGGCACTCAGGGAGCTAACGTTCAGGAAAAGAATGCTCATATATGAACCTGAGAGCGTTCATCAGTGTAACTAGAGAATAACTTCAAGACTCGCATATTGGTTACAGAGGACCGTTTAAGGTGAATGTCTGAGAAGTGTAAGACTAGCTAATATTTGAAAAAAAAACCTGTCCCTTAGCAGAGTTATATACAACTTCCATAGAAATTAAAGGGAGCTGGAGACACTGGTGATAGATACAGTGTCTAGCTGGCATTGATACGTAACTGGCCACAGCCTCAACACGTCATGTCATGTCTAATTTTCCCTTTTATTTTATTATTTTGTGGTGCTGGAACCTGAACTCAGGGCCTCATTGTTCTCAGCTTGTATGCTGTCTGGTCTAATTTTAAATGTACTCAAAAGTTAATAATAATAAAAAAAAAAGTACCCAGGGCTGGAGAGATGGCTTAGTGGTTAAGGCGCCTGCCTGCTAAGCCTAAGAACCCGGTTCCAAGCTCCAGATGCAAAGTGACGCAAGGGCGCAATACCGCACTTGACCACACACCTGGATTTCGTTCACAGCAGCTGAGATGCTGGCGTGCCCATCTCTATCTGTCTCCCTCTCCCTCTCTCTCTGTGTCTCTCTCCAAAAATAAATAAAATAATAAAAAAAATTAAAAAAAGTACCTACATAGTGATTATTATTTTGGTTCCATTTTTAACAATTTACTTACAAACAGTGCCTTCCTCCATTGGCTCAGATCAATTTTTAGTATGCCTTAATTTTAATAATCTAATGCTAGTTTTAATAATAGGACATCAGTAAATTCTAGGAGGGGGTCAAAAGAGGGTAATAGGGTGGGAATATGATCACATTATAATATGTTCAAGTATTAAAATTCTCAATAAAAATGTTAAAAAAAAAAATTAAAGGCTGGGAGTGGTGGCACACCTTTAATCCCAGCATTCAGGAGACAGAGGTAGGAGGATCGCCGAGAGTTCGAGGCCACCCTGAGAGTACATAGTGAATTCCCAGGTCATCCTGGGCCAGAGTGAGACCCTACCTCAAAAAACCAAACCAAACCAAGCCAAAACAAAACAAAACAAAACAAAACAAAACAAAACAAAACAAAACAAAACAAAACAGTTAAGTAGTACTAAAAGTAGGCTTAGGAGAGCTTCCACGGAAAACATGTTAACGCTTTTGGTCAGATGCTGAGTGGTTAAAGTATCACCATCTGGTTTGTTAAGCAACTGCTAGGAAGCTGCTCTCACTGTGGCAGAGTCTGACCTGCTCTAGCGTGCTAGCTAGTGGACATTCAGTGGACATTAGAAAGTGAAAATCTGGCAAAAACAGCAAACGCAGGCAGTGTAACACTTAAAGGGTCTTTGTGTTCCTAACCCATGCCACAGGGTTTCACATTTTCATATTCATAGAACCATCGAAAGTTCTAGTCACAGGCAAGAAAGAAAAAGCTGCACATGCTTACCAAAGTGAAACTTCCGGTGAAAACACACTTCTCAATGCTCAGAGGCATAAAAGTGAAACTTCCAGTGAAAAACACACTTCTAACAATGCTCAGAGGCATAAAAGTGAAACTTCAGTGAAAACACACTTCTCAATGCTCAGAGGCATAAAAGTGAAACTTCCAGTGAAAACACACTTCTCAATGCTCAGAGGCATAAAAGTGAAACTTCCAGAAAAAACACACTTCTCACAATGCTCGGAGGCATAAAGTGAAACTTCCAGTGAAAAACACTTCTCAATGCTCGGAGGCATAAAAGTGAAACTTCCAGTGAAAACACACTTCTCACAATGCTCAGAGGCATAAAAGTGAAACTTCCAGTGAAACACACTTCTCAATGCTCGGAGGCATAAAAGTGAAACTTCCGGTGAAAACACACTTCTCACAATGCTCAGAGGCATAAAAGTGAAACTTCCAGTGAAAACACACTTCTCAATGCTCGAGGCATAAAAGTGAAACTTCCGGTGAAAACACACTCAATGCTCAGAGGCATAAAAGTGAAACTTCCAGTGAAAACACACTTCTCAATGCTCAGAGGCATAAAAGTGAAACTTCCAGTGAAAAACACACTTCTCACAATGCTCAGAGGCATAAAAGTGAAACTTCCAGTGAAAACACACTTCTCAATGCTCAGAGGCATAAAAGTGAAACTTCGGTGAAAACACACTTCTCAATGCTCAGAGGCATAAAAGTGAAACTTCCGGTGAAAACACACTTCTCAATGCTCAGAGGCATAAAAGTGAAACTTCCGGTGAAAACACACTTCTCACAATGCTCAGAGGCATAAAAGTGAAACTTCCGGTGAAAACGCACTTCTCAATGCTCAGAGGCATAAAAGTGAAACTTCCGGTGAAAACACACTTCTCAATGCTCAGAGGCATAAAAGTGAAACTTCCAGTGAAAACACACTTCTCACAGTGCTCGGAGGCATAAAAGTGAAACTTCCGGTGAAAACGCACTTCTCAATGCTCAGAGGCATAAAAGTGAAACTTCCAGTGAAAACACACTTCTCACAATGCTCGGAGGCATAAAAGTGAAACTTCCAGTGAAAACACACTTAATGCTCGGAGGCATAAAAGTGAAACTTCCGGTGAAAACACACTCTCAATGCTCGGAGGCATAAAAGTGAAACTTCCAGTGAAAACACACTTCTCACAGTGCTCGGAGGCATAAAAGTGAAACTTCCAGTGAAAACACACTTCTCAATGCTCAGAGGCATAAAAGTGAAACTTCCGGTGAAAACACACTTCTCAATGCTCAGAGGCATAAAAGTGAAACTTCCGGTGAAAACGCACTTCTCACAATGCTCGGAGGCATAAAAGTGAAACTTCCAGTGAAAACACACTTCTCAATGCTCAGAGGCATAAAAGTGAAACTTCCAGTGAAAACACACTTCTCAATGCTCAGAGGCATAAAAGTGAAACTTCAGTGAAAACACACTTCTCACAATGCTCAGAGGCATAAAAGTGAAACTTCCAGTGAAAACACACTTCTCACAATGCTCAGAGGCATAAAAGTGAAACTTCCGGTGAAAACACACTTCTCAATGCTCAGAGGCATAAAAGTGAAACTTCCGGTGAAAACACACTTCTCAATGCTCAGAGGCATAAAAGTGAAACTTCCAGTGAAAACACACTTCTCACAATGCTCAGAGGCATAAAGTGAAACTTCCAGTGAAAACACACTTTCAATGCTCGGAGGCATAAAAGTGAAACTTCCAGTGAAAACACTTCTCACAATGCTCGGAGGCATAAAAGTGAAACTTCCAGTGAAAACACACTTCTCACAATGCTCAGAGGCATAAAAGTGAAACTTCCGGTGAAAACGCACTTCTCAATGCTCAGAGGCATAAAAGTGAAACTTCCGGTGAAAACACACTTCTCACAATGCTCAGAGGCATAAAAGTGAAACTTCCGGTGAAAACGCACTTCTCAATGCTCAGAGGCATAAAAGTGAAACTTCCGGTGAAAACACACTCACAATGCTCAGAGGCATAAAAGTGAAACTCCCGTGAAAAACACACTTCTCAATGCTCAGAGGCATAAAAGTGAAACTTCCGGTGAAAACACACTTCTCACAATGCTCAGAGGCATGCTAGAAATGCGTGAACTACTTCCTACCACACCCACTGCACACCTCAGGCCTGTGGAGCAAAGATGAATGTGAACTGGGAATACTGTCCAGGGCCTAATTACTGTGTGTGCTCTTTAATAGAATGAATTCCAGTAAATCTGTGAATATAATCATTTATTTGTCTTTACAGTGATGACGGAAGAATGTACAGGTAATCCTCTTTCAATAAAGTATAAAAATCTGCTTATATACAGTGAAATCTTAATAATCTTTAATTGGGAAATTTATTTGGTACTCTTAATCTGTTTATATTAAAACTGTGCGGGCAACAAATATTTCATGTAAGTGCTACATTTCCAGTAGATTGCACCTGGCATCAAAAGCTCCATTTCATCTTAAGGGTTATACTTGATATTATAAAAGACTGATTTTAAGTCCTGGGACTCAAAATAAACAACATTTTGAATAATAGATATATACATCAAAAAATACATCTAAAAGGCATTGGTTAGTGCTGGTCAAATTTCTGTGTGCTCCAGGTATAACCCAGTGAAAAACGTTTTCATTCAATTTCTAGAAAATTTCTCTTGGGGAAAGTCAGTCGAAAATTACCTGTAAGGGAAATAAAAAAAGAAACAAGTAATTTCTTCAGTGAGAGGTTAAAAACTAAAAATAAAATCAGAAGCTATTTTCCATGTTTCTAAGTTTTGATTGCGTGTTCAGTCACAGCACTGTAAGTGAACTGTGTCACATAGCAGCATATTCAGAAAGGCCTCAACATAGTCCTCATTTCCAAATATCCCATTTGATGATGACCTTGAATACCCATTTCATTTTTCAAAGAATCATACATTACTCTTTGCTTATACAAATATTTTTATCTAAAATTAGCTACAGCAGCGTAAAAAGGGAGCTTAAAGGGCATACAAGTGGCAAATCACAACGAATAACAGCCCAATCCAAACATTTTTGAGAAAATATCCACTTTAATAATGATTTACTTGCTTTTACAGATTGATTTTTCCTTTAGAGCATTTATACATGCACCAAATCTTCTTCTATTTTGCTCGGATGAAATGGTGCTGTGCAATTACAAACTGAACAATTTATGTTCATTCACAGCTAAATATATTTTAAATATTTTCATGGAGTTGAAGAGAAAGAGAGGTGGGAAGAGAATGAGAATGAATATGGGTGCACCAGGACTTCCTGCCACTGCAAATGAGGTCCAGATGCATGTACCACTTTGTGCATCTGGCTTCATGTGGGTACAGGGAATCAAACCCAAGGTGTCATGTTTTGCAAGCAAGTGCCTTTAGCCACTGAGCCATTTCTCCAGCTCCACAGCGTAATATTTTAACACCTTTGTTTTTGTAATTATAAACTTCCTGCAATCATTCCTAAAATGTTTGATAACCTGAAAACTCCTATATGATTGTAAATTTTAAGCAGTAGGGCAAATCTTGACTTGTTATTAATGCTGGCCCATTAGTAAGAGCAATGACGGGGCTGGAGAGATGACTTAGCAGTTAAGGCACTTGCCTGTGAAACTTCAGGACCCAGGTTCAATTGCCCAGGACCCACAGAAGCCATATGCACAAGGTGGTGCATGCGTCTGGAGTTTGTTTGCAGTGGCTAGAGGTCCTGGCATGCCTATTCTCTCTCTCTCTATTTCTCTTTATTCCTACCTCTCTCATAAATACATAAACAAACAAACAAACAAATAAATATTTAAAAAAGAAAGAGCAGGGCTGGAGGGATGGCTTAGAGGTTAAGGCGCCTGCCTGCTAAGCCTAAGAATGCTGGTTCCAATGTCCAGCGGTTCCAATCTCCAGCAGTTCCAATCTCCAGGTCCCACGTTTAGCCAGATGCAAAGTGAGGCAAGGGCGCAATGCCACACTTGCCCACAAGGGGGCGTACACATCTGGATTTCGTTCACAGCAACTGAGAGACTGCTGGCACGCCCATCTCTGTCTTCCTCTCCCTCTCTGTCTCTCTCTCCAAAAATAATTAAAAAATTAAAAAAAAAGAGAAAGAGCAGTGGGCTAGAGAGATGGTGCAGCATTTAAGGCAGCTGTCTGTAAAGCCTAACGACTCAGGTTGGATTCCCCAGTAGCCACAGTTTGCAGAAGCTAGAGGCCCTGGTGTGCCCATACTCTCCCTGTCTGTGTTCACAAATAAATAAATTAAGCTAAATAAAACAGAAAGAGCAGTGATATGAAGAGGATGGTAGATCCAGAGAGGACTATGGCTTAGAGGACTCAGGAGTCCATCTATTTATTATGAGCCACGTGAGCCAAACTGAGAGTTATGTCTGAGCACAGACCATACTTTAAAATTCTGTACAGTAAGTAGATTATATATAAAGTGTGATTAAACTCTGTGCAGTTGGGTGGGCGTGGTGACTCACACCTTTAATCCCAGCACTCAGGTGGCAGAGGTAGGAGGATCGCTGTTAGTTCACAGCCACCCTGAGTCTACAGAGTGAATTCCAATTCTCTCAATCTGTTCTATTTTAGATTATGATAAACACATCCAGTGTCCTCCTGAGTCACATAGCCAGTCTTAAACAAGAATTCCTTGGGAAAACGACATAGTCTACTTATGGTGTTTTGGCAAAGCCACAGTCAAACCAGAGAAGCACAAAAGGAGAAATCAGGAATGCAAAAAATCTAAAATAAGCCGGCCGTGGTGGCGCACGCCTTTAATCCCAGCACTTGGGAGGCAGAGGTAGGAGGATTGCCATGAGTTCGAGGCCACCCTGAGATTACAGAGTGAATTCCAGGTCAGCCTGGGCTTGAGTGAGACCCTGCTTCGAAAAACAAAACAAAACAAAACAAAACAAATAAATAAAAATAAAAATAAAAATAAATCTAAAATAGCAGACTGCAAACATGAGATCATGACATAAAAACAAACTGTGTGCATCACAGGAACATGTGCTGGCACTCAGGGAGCTAACGTTCAGGAAAAGAATGCTCATATATGAACCTGAGAGCGTTCATCAGTGTAACTAGAGAATAACTTCAAGACTCGCATATTGGTTACAGAGGACCGTTTAAGGTGAATGTACGAAGTGTAAGACTAGCTAATATTTGAAAAAAAAACCTGTCCCTTAGCAGAGTTATATACAAAATTAAACTGGCAAGGATATTAACAAAGAGATAAAAAGTTAATCCAGGCGTGGTGGCACACGCCTTTTATCCCAGCACTTAGGAGACACATGTAGTAGGATCACCGTGAGTTCAAGGCCACCCTGAGACTACATAGCGAATTTTGGGTCAGCCTGAGCTAGAGTGAGACCCTACCTCAAAAACCACCCCCCTAAAAAAAACCCAAAAAACAAAAACAAAACAAAAAAACAAAAGTTAATCAACCCTAAATACTAACAAACAGCCCTGAAATTATCAATGGTTAATGAAGGCGTAAAAAGCCCAACCTCTGAGGAGTCTTATTATAGATCACTTATTGAGGTCAAGAATAAAACCAATTCTTATGGTGTTCAGTCTGATCTTAATTGTTCTAAGGCTTAAGTGCATTACTGTATCCAAAACGAATCCCTAACCCCAACCCCATCACCAATCCAAAGCCCAATAATAACCCTAAGCCCTAACCACTAACCCCTAACCCTAAAACCCTCACCCTCACCCTAACTCTAGCCACGTTAACTCTAAACCCTCAATCCCATCCCCAACCAAACCCCCAACCCTTAACCCTAACCCCTTACCCTAAGCCAACATTAAAAAATATATTTTATTTATTTATTTATGAAAAAGAGGCAAAGAGAGAGAGGAGAGAGAGAGAGAATGGGCGTGCCAGGGTCTCCAGCCACTGCAAACAAACTCCAGATCCATGCGCCCCCTTGTGCATCTGGCTTACGTGGGTCCTGGAGAATTGAACTGGGATCCTTTGGCTTTGCAAACACCTTTAACTGCTAAGCCATCTCTCCAGCCCTTCTAACCCAATATTTTTAACTTTGATTAACCCTCCTTCCAACACCTTCTCCCTCTGTCCCCTCCTCTGACCCCGCTTAAACCACTTTTAAAACTTTATTTTAGTATATTTGTTTCAGAGAGAGAAAATGGGTATGCCAGGACCTTCAGCCACTGCAAGAAAACTTCAGATGTCTACACCACCATGTGAATCTGGTTTACATGGGTCCTGTGGAATGGAACCTGAGTCCCTTGGCTTTGCAGGCAAGCGCCTTAACTGCTAAGCCATCTTCCATTCCCCACTTAAACCATTTCACCCCCATTATTATGCCTCTCTACTTACACACCTACTATATACTGCCCTTAAGGCTTCCTTTCTCTCCCTCCCTAATGGGCCCTTCCTGGCCTCTACTACTGACTCTTACTCCAACTAATATGCAATTGTAAAAATTTGAAGCTAAAATTCACATATGAGAGAGGACATGTATCACTTGACTTTCTGAGCCTTGATTTCTTTACTTAGTATGCTGAGGCTTTCTTGTGAGATTTTTAATTGAGTTCTTTCTTTTATTTATTTTTTATTTTTTATTTTTTTTGGTTTTTCAAGGTAGGGTTTCACTCTAGTCCAGGCTGACCTGGAATTAACTCTGTAGTCTCAGGGTGACCTCGAACTCTCAGCGATCCTCCTACCTCTGCCTCCCGAGTGCTGGGATTAAAGGCGTGCGCCACCACGCCCGGCTTCTTTCTTTCTTTAAAAAAAATATATTTATTTATTTATTTGAGAAAGATAAGCAGAGAAGGAGAGAGAGAGAAAGAGAATGGGCGTGCCAGGGCCTCCAGCCACTGCAAACAAACTCCACATGCATGCGCCACCTTGTGCATCTGGCTTACCTGAGTCCTGGGGAGTTGAACCTGGGTCCTTTGGCTTTGCAGGGAAATGCCTTAACCACTAAGCCATCTCTCCAGCCCTGCATTTTTCTTTTTATCCAATCTGGGACTACAGCCCGTGGAATGCCCACATTTAGGGTGGGCCTCTCTTTCTACCAGTTGCAGTTACCTCTGCACTGCTGGGATAAACATCTGACCAGAAACAGCTTACGAGAGGAAACGCACCATGATCCTCCTACCTCTACCTTCCTTGGGCTGGGATTAAAGGCCTGCACACCAAGCCCAGTAGGGTTTTTTTTTTTTTCTTTCCCAGCATATTTGTATCTTTTTTTTTTTTTTTCCGAGGTAGGGTCTCACTCTGGTCCAGGCTGACCTGGAATTAACTATGTATCCTTAGTGTAGCCTCGAACTCACAGCGATCCTCCTATCTCTGCCTCCCAAGTGCTGGGATTAAAGGCGTGCGCCACCACGCCCGGCTATTTGTATCTTTATTGTGCTCCATTTGAAGCTTTTGGTTTGATTTTTCTCCTTGCATTTCGCCTATTATGCTCTCCTGGAATTTATTCAGGCTTTTGATATGTCCTCTTTGAATTCATTGCATTGATCCTGCTGTCTATTGAACTCTTTTTTTTAAATCAATTTTCTTCTTTTTTTTCTTTTTTTGTTTTTGTTGTTTTTCGAGGTATGATCTCACTGTAGCCCAGGCTGACCTGGAATTCACTATGTAGTCTCAGGGTGGCTTTGAACTCATGTCGATCCTCCTACCTCTGCCTCCCGAGTGCTGGGATTAAAGGCCTGCGCCACCACGACTGGCTCACTTTCTTATTAAGTTGCATGTGATTATCATAATTGCAATTTGGGGTTCCTCGGAGTTTCTCCTAAGTAGTTTTCACTGGAGACATCAACTATGGGACTAAGCATTCTTGGTGGGGACATCTTGCCTTATTATTTTGTTATTTTTTGGCATTCCTGTTTGTTCATCTGGAGACAACCCCTTTGTCTCACCATAAATGTACCAACAGGAGTTCTACAGGGGTCTATGTTGGGTGGCATGGTCTATCTTGCCACAGGATGGTGTGGGCTGGTGATATACCTACAGGCCTGGGCAGGGTGCCAGGGTGGGCCTATAGTGTATTGCTCAATGGGGACTTGAGGGCTAGTCTGCCTTGCTCAGGCCAGAATGGGATGTTGAACCAAAGTGCAGGGGCATGGAACTGGTTGAGTCAGAGCAAGAGCTTCCTCAGGTCCCGCATGGCCTAGTCTACAGTGCTCCAGGCGGGAGCGTGATGGTCTGTGCAGGGCCCAGGGATGAGCCAATGGTGCACTTCTCATCCCTGAGAGGTGGCCCCAGTGTTAGTGATGGCTATTTCAAATGAATACACAATTTTGAAAGATTATTATTGTGGTGAAGGAATTAAAACAAAGATGAGTGTATGAAAATGCTCTTGTCTAATATTGTTCAAAAGTATTTTTAGATAGATAATCTAAAATCTTTGAGAAGTCTGAATACACGTAATTAATATTCTTTAACATTTTAAAAATTATTTTATTTATTTTTTGGAGAGAGACACAGAGAGAGACAGAGAGGGAGAGGGAGACAGATAGAGATGGGCCCGCCAGCAGTCTCTCAGCTGCTGTGAACGAAATCCAGATGTGTGCGCCCCCTTGTGGTCAAGTGTGTCATTGCTCCCTTGCGTCACTTTGCATCTGGCTAAACGTGGGACCTGGAGATTGGAACCGCTGGAGATTAAAAACAGCGTTCTTAGGCTTAGGAGGCAGGCGCCTTAACCTCTAAGCCATCTCTGCAGCCCAATATTCTTAAAAACTGCAAGTAGGGCCGGAGAGATAGCTTAGCGCTTAAGGCATTTGCCTGTGAAGCCAAAGGACCCAGGTTCAATTCCCGAGGATCCACATAAGCCAGATGCACAAGAGGCACATGCATCTGGAGTTCATTTGCAGTGGCTAGAGGCCCTGGTGTGCCCACATTCTCTCTCTGTCTCTCTTTTGTCTCTCTTCTCGCTCTCTGTCTGCTTGCAAATAAATAAATAAAATTAAAAAATATATTTAAAAAAAACTGCAAGTATCAGGCTGGAAAAATGACTCAGTGACTCAAAGCACTTCATGCATGTACAAGCATGACAGCCTGGGAGACCATCGGAGTTTGACCCACATGAACATTTGGTCATGGCCAGCTGAGCCTGTAACTCCAGTCTTGTAGGGGGGCACAGGCCTAGGAATCACCAAAGTTTCCAAAAAAAAAAAAAAAAACAAAACAAAACAAAAACAAAAAGGCAAGTTCTGGATCAGAAAGAAACTGGCTCAAATGAGAACGCATGGAAGAGTGATGGAGTGGGCCATCTGACTTTGTGCTCCAGCCACTGGAGGTGGAGCATATGGGATGCTACATGGGCACACACATGTGCGTACAGCACATACACATATCACTGCAACCACGGTACAAACAATGTGAAAAGAATGATTTTCTGGGCCTAGGTAGATGGCTCAACAATTTAAAGTGCTTGCTTGTAAAATCGGTTAGTCCTGGTTCAATTCCCCAGACACTCAGGTAAACCTGGATGGGCATTCATCTGCAGCAAGAGACCTTGGCACACACATGAACGTGCATACACACGTATATAAGTAAAAATGATTTTTCTTATTTCATCTTTTCATTAAGTCCCAACTTGATCCCTGCACTCAATACTGCACTATTTCTCTTCCCATCACCCACTCCATCTGACACATTTTTCCTCTTCTGTTTTTTTCTTTTATAAAGTAATTTTACTACCTAACATATATATATATATATATATATATATATATATATATATATATATATATATAATTGTTTTTTTGGTTTTTTGAGGTAGGGTTTCGCTCTGGTCCAGGCTGACCTGGAATTAACTATGTAGTCTCAGGGTGACCTTGAACTCACAGTGATCCTCCTACCTCTGCCTCCCAAGTGCTGGGATTAAAGGCGTGCACCACCATGCCCGGCTCCTAATATATTTTTTTATTTTTGTTGGCAACTTCCATAATTAAATAGACAATAAGCTATGATAATTCCCCTCCACTCTTTCCTTTTGTAACTCCACTTTCTATCATGCCCCCTTCCCCTCTCAATCAGTCTCTGTCTTCATTTTGATGTCATGATCTTTTCCTCCTATTAGGATGGTCTTATGTAGGTAGTGTCAGGCACTGTGAGGTCATGGATATCCAGTCCATTTTATGTCTGGAGGAACACATCGTAAGGAGTCCTACTCTTCCTTTGGCTCTTACATTCTTTCTGCCACCTCTTCTGCAATGGACCCTGAGCCTTGGAAGGTGTGGTAGAGATGTTTAAGTGTTGGGCACTCCTCTGTCACTTCTTCTCAGCATTGTTGGTGCCTTCTGAGTCATCCCAAGGTCACTGCCATCTGAAAAGAGAAGCTTCTCTAACAGAAAAAGTGAGAGTAGCATTAATATATGGGTATGAACATTAAGATAAGTGCTTGCTGGGCAGTTTGGTGAGCATAGTATATACATTTAGCCAGACACCAGCAGATGTTACATCCCTAGGGCTCATGACTACCCTGTTGTAGGTTTTCAGTATCAGGATGTGTTCCCTCCCATGGAGCAGACATCCATTACAATTAGAGTGGTTGGTCTCCCCCATAACAGACATGCTACTAACCCTAACCCATTGGCTCATTTGGCCTGGCTGGCCAAATTTAAGGCTTGCAGTGTCCACTGTATCTCCACTAGTGATCTCTCTCTCTCTCTCTCTCCCATTCAACTGCATGCAGCGTAGCTCTTTCCGGCTTTCTGTCAGCTGGTGTATAGGGAGGAGGCTTTCAGCTCAGCATCTCAGGATTTCTCAATGACCTTGCAGCCTAACTGTGTGGAGTCTTCAGCAATAGGGTCTTACCATCTATTCCTGGTGGGAAACCAAGAGCCTTG
Organism: Orientallactaga sibirica; assembly: GCA_036365145.1. Taxonomy (NCBI): domain Eukaryota; kingdom Metazoa; phylum Chordata; class Mammalia; order Rodentia; family Dipodidae; genus Orientallactaga; species Orientallactaga sibirica. The sequence continues at coordinate 2,954,528 of JAEOAD010002567.1, forward strand.
GTAATGGCCTGTAATGTTTTGGGGGAGTAACGGGGCCTCCCTGGCCAACAACTCACTGGAAAGTGGCACTGAAAACTTTCCAGTAACAACCTATGGCTTCTGGGTGTGCCACTGTCCAAAAAGAGCCGAGTTTAATCCCAACACTTGGGAGGCAGAGGTAGGAGGATCGCCACGAGTTCAAAGTCACCTGAATTCCAGGTCAGCCTGGTCTACAGTGAAACCCTACCAAAAAAAAAAAAAGCCAAGAAATCCATTAATTTTTCATTTAGAAACAGGGTCTCCCAGGGCGTGGTGGCGCACGCCTTTAATCCCAGCACGAGGGAGGCAGAGGCAGGTGGATCGCCATGAGTTGAGGCCACGCTGAGACTACAGAGTGAATTCCAGGTCAGCATGGAGTAGAGCGAGACCCTACCTCGAAATATATATACACACACACACATATATAGAAACAGGGTCTTGCTATGTTGCTTGGGCTGGAGTTGAACTCCTGGCCTCAAGTGGATTAATTTTTCTGCCTCGGTCACCCCAATAGCTGGAATGACAGGCATGGGACATTGTACTAGAGCTGAGAAGGGGCTTTCTTGAGGCTTCTGGAGGCTAGTTTGGTTGTGGCCCACTATTGGCATTATTGTATGAGATCAAGTGTCAAACAGGCTAACAGACCCAACCTCCCAAAACAACAAAAACGCAGTAGTTTTTAGAAGAGGCAAACACATTTTTAAAGGGAAATGTACTGTTATCTCTAGTGCTGCCTGTGCAAAAGGTGAACAGGCTACTTTAGCAAAGTCCCCTCCCCCTACTTTTTCTTCTTCGTCCTCCTCCACCTCTTCTCCTTCTTTTGAAAGGTAAGGTCTCACTCTAGCCCAGGCTGACCCGGAATTCACTTCAGGATGGCCTTGAACTCACAGTGATTAAAGGCCTTTCATCACAATGCCACTCTTTCCTTTTGTAACTCCACTTTCTATCATGCCCCCTTCCTCTCAATCAGTCTCTGTCTTCATTTTGATGTCATGATCTTTTCCTCCTATTAGGATGGTCTTATGTAGGTAGTGTCAGGCACTGTGAGGTCATGGATATCCAGTCCATTTTATGTCTGGAGGAACACATCGTAAAGGAGTCCTACTCTTCCTTTGGCTCTTACATTCTTTCTGCCACCTCTTCTGCAATGGACCCTGAGCCTTGGAAGGTGTGGTAGAGATGTTTAAGTGTTGGGCACTCCTCTGTCACTTCTTCTCAGCATTGTTGGTGCCTTCTGAGTCATCCCAAGGTCACTGCCATCTGAAAAGAGAAGCTTCTCTAACAGAAAAAGTGAGAGTAGCATTAATATATGGGTATGAACATTAAGATAAGTGCTTGCTGGGCAGTTTGGTGAGCATAGTATATACATTTAGCCAGACACCAGCAGATGTTACATCCCTAGGGCTCATGACTACCCTGTTGTAGGTTTTCAGTATCAGGATGTGTTCCCTCCCATGGAGCAGACATCCATTACAATTAGAGTGGTTGGTCTCCCCCATAACAGACATGCTACTAACCCTAACCCATTGGCTCATTTGGCCTGGCTGGCCAAATTTAAGGCTTGCAGTGTCCACTGTATCTCCACTAGTGATCTCTCTCTCTCTCTCTCCCATTCAACTGCATGCAGCGTAGCTCTTTCCGGCTTTCTGTCAGCTGGTGTATAGGGAGGAGGCTTTCAGCTCAGCATCTCAGGATTTCTCAATGACCTTGCAGCCTAACTGTGTGGAGTCTTCAGCAATAGGGTCTTACCATCTATTCCTGGTGGGAAACCAAGAGCCTTGGTAATGGCCTGTAATGTTTTGGGGGAGTAACGGGGCCTCCCTGGCCAACAACTCACTGGAAAGTGGCACTGAAAACTTTCCAGTAACAACCTATGGCTTCTGGGTGTGCCACTGTCCAAAAAAGAGCCGAGTTTAATCCCAACACTTGGGAGGCAGAGGTAGGAGGATCGCCACGAGTTCAAAGTCACCCTGAATTCCAGGTCAGCCTGGTCTACAGTGAAACCCTACCTTAAAAAAAAAAAAGCCAAGAAATCCATTAATTTTTTCATTTAGAAACAGGGTCTCCCAGGGCGTGGTGGCGCACGCCTTTAATCCCAGCACGAGGGAGGCAGAGGCAGGTGGATCGCCATGAGTTCGAGGCCACGCTGAGACTACAGAGTGAATTCCAGGTCAGCATGGAGTAGAGCGAGACCCTACCTCGAATATATATATACACACACACACATATATAGAAACAGGGTCTTGCTATGTTGCTTGGGCTGGAGTTGAACTCCTGGCCTCAAGTGGATTAATTTTTCTGCCTCGGTCACCCCAATAGCTGGAATGACAGGCATGGGACATTGTACTAGAGCTGAGAAGGGGCTTTCTTGAGGCTTCTGGAGGCTAGTTTGGTTGTGGCCCACTATTGGCATTATTGTATGAGATCAAGTGTCAAACAGGCTAACAGACCCAACCTCCCAAAACAACAAAAACGCAGTAGTTTTTAGAAGAGGCAAACACATTTTTAAAGGGAAATGTACTGTTATCTCTAGTGCTGCCTGTGCAAAAGGTGAACAGGCTACTTTAGCAAAGTCCCCTCCCCCTACTTTTTCTTCTTCGTCCTCCTCCACCTCTTCTCCTTCTTTTGAAAGGTAAGGTCTCACTCTAGCCCAGGCTGACCCGGAATTCACTTCAGGATGGCCTTGAACTCACAGTGATTAAAGGCCTTTCATCACAATGGTGCTTCCAGGACTCTAAGAGGTCATCAAAAGTCAAAGATGCTTCTGGACAAAGCCTGCTGGCCTAGGTTCAATTCCCAAGCCACCCACATGAGCAGGACACAAAAAGTAGCATAAGCAAGCAGCTGGTGTTCGTTTGCAATGGCAAGAGGTCCTGGTGCGTGTGCATACACGCATGCAAATAAATACATTAAAATTATTTTGGGGCTGGAGAGATGACTTAGGGGTTAAGGCCCTTGCCTGCAAAGCCAAAGGACCAGGTTCGATTCTCCAGGACCCACATAAGCCAAGATGTACAAGATGACACATGTGTCTGGAGTTCCTGGAGGCCCTGTCATGCCTATTCTCTCTCTGTCTCTCTTCTATTTCTCTCTCTTTCTGCTTGCAAATAAATAAATAAAAATTTTAAAAATTATTATTATTATTATTTTTATTTTTGGTTTTGCAAGGTAGGGTCTCACTCTGGTCCAGGCTGACCTGGAATTAACTAAGTAGTCTCAGGGTGGCCTCGAACTCTCAGTGATCCTCCTACCTCTGCCCCCGAGTGCTGGGATTAAAGGTGTGCGCCACCACGCCCGGCTTAAAAAATTATTTTGTAAACTGGAGAGATGGCTTAGCAGTTAAGACACTACTGACAAAGCCAAAGGACCAAGGTTCAATTCACCAGGACCCACGTAAAGCCAGATGCACAAGGTGGTGCATGCATCTGGAGTTTGTTTGCAGTGGCTGGAGGCCCTGGCACACCCATTCTCCCTCTCCCTCTCTCTCTCTCTGCCTGTGTGCCTCTTCCCCTCTCTTCCTCTCTCAAATAGATAAAATAGTTTTTAAAAATTACTTTTTAAAAACAACTCTTATGTTGATACATTTCTAGCATATTTCAGTTACGTGTATATTACTTCCAAAATACCCTTTTTAGGGAAGATGATCAGTTGGAGGGAATGGAGAGGACGGCAGAATTGACACACATCACTCATGAGAATTGTACAGAAACATTAAGGCAAACCATTCAGCTTGTAGTTTAAATTAGTTCTTACATTGAATAAAAATATAAATCTTATAGAAGCTCCTAAACTTTTGTACGTATAAATCAAAATGGAATACAGAAAAATGCCAAACTGATAAAAATTAGCATTGATGAAATGAACAAAAGATAATCAATTTATTTACTGGAAAAGGGTTATGCATTACATGATAGTCAGTTGGTAACATAAAACAAGATATAATAATTGAAATACTGGTGTCTGGTAATTTTCTTAGCACCGTTGAGTGCATGATCAGATCATACAAAGAAATGCAGCCATGTGGATTCTCCCATGAGACATTGACGTGGAACTGTATACAATAAAAATGTAAAAAGGATGAGCAATAATAAATTCATAAGGTTTTGAATTTAAAGCAAATAAACATCTTTGAAGAAGGTTTCTATGATATTTGGATTTCTAAAAATAATTAGCAACAAAAAACATTTCTTAGGTCAGTCTTTCAGTCATGTTTTATATGGTATTATTATTATTATTATTATTATTATTATTATTATTAGATGGAAACACTTTACATCATTTAACCCCAAAAGGCATAATAATAAAATTGCAATTAATTGTAGGAATAGCTGGATCATTACAATAGTCATACAGTGTAGAAATCAGGGTTGGCTACACACGACACAAATGCTGATTCAGGAAAGAAACACAATCATGTCTGGTTTGTCACATATGCATAACCATGCAAATAAAAACATTGAGTATATTACAAAAATGTCACAAAAGGTTTTTAAGGAATTGTTTAATTGACTCTAACAGTCAAACCATTGAGCTTAAAAATTTTATGGCAATAACATTAAAAACGGTATATTTCCTCTAACTGCCATACAATCGTAGCTGTACTGGTTAAATGATTTATTCTATCTCCATCATCACCAGATGGTTTGTCAACACAGTAGCGTCATTTCCCTTAAATTCATAGTTCTCTAATCCATGTTTTAAAATGACTTTTTAGAAAGAAAAGCAAAAATTCACACTAAAAGAAGCGTCAGGTTGACTTCGCAGTGTTCTTATTAGAGAATCATAATGAGCAGAGATTGCTTGTGAAAGGAAGAAAGTTAAAATTAATGTTAATTCTCAAGTGCTATGTAGCAATTAAACTTCAGTCTCAGAAAGTGTCTGACTCTGCAGGCCATCCAAGCTTCATTTCAAGTAGGGCTGATTTTAACTAACTCCAGAGGAGAGAAATAAAAATACACTGAGGACTAGAGCCATGCCTTTCAGTGTGAAAGGAGACCTGGTGCAGGGACCAGTCTCCCTCCTCTCCTATGGAGAGATTTCTACTGTTCATGTTAAGGTATGGGAAAGCTTACATGATGTGAAATATTTCATGCAAACATGTTACACGAAAGGCAGTCAGTTGCTCCTCTTAAGTGGACTGCCACTTGTGGAAAATTCTCAACCAGGGAACAACCGTAATATCCATGATAACTGAGTAACAGGATGAAAGCGAGATCTTGGTTGAAGTCTCTCAGGTATTAAAATGACAGAATCTGGCTACAAATGAATTATGTCAGGGACGATGGCAGTTAAGGTGGCTCTTAAAGAAGAATTTAACTTCAGGCAACTCATCTGGGGACATTATTATGGAAGCTGGAAAAGTCACTACTAGGGAGCAAGGTTGGTCTTGCATATCCAGCACTAGTTGCAAAGTATGTAAGGGTGAGCATCACCTGGCCACACTCACAGTCCTAGCTCCAGGGCAGCAGTTTCCTGTACCTGAAATTTTTTTACTGCAAATTTTTGAATTCTTGTGTACAGGATTATTTTACATCACTGATTTGTAAACAAACATACATACAGAAAATGGAGAGCAAAATTTCTAAAATTGTGACCCTTTCCCTTCGGTTATTCCATTGAATTTAATTGCATCCACAATGTCAATTCATTTGTGACATCCTTGGATTGTATCAGTAAAGTTCTGTGCTGGAAATTTAGCAGGGTTTGTTTTATTTTGCGGTTCTGGGGATGCAACCCACGGCATCAAACAGGCAGGGCAGATGCTCCACCACTGAGCTAGACTCCAGCTTTGCCTTTTGATGTCTTTCTGAGACAGATTAAATATTTTGATAGTAACAATAAAATTTGACATTCTTATCCCAGTAGAAAATATAGTTGATTTCTTCATTTTATAATTTATAATTTCTACATGAGAATTAGAGTATTTTGTTTACTATATGAGGATATTTCCACATTTTAAGCTAGTTTATTGGACCAATATTTCATGCTTATATGAACAAAACTGTACAAGAATATTTTCCATAGCATGGAAAGAACAAATGTTAAAGATAGAATATCATTTTAAGTAAAGAGATTTTCAGAGTATTTGTCACCCATAGAGATCATAGACCTTCTTCTGCTTGTGAAGTATTCCTGAGAGAATTTGCTTTTTACACTCAGACAACTGAGGCTTTTATACTCAAATTGCTGCATTCTGAACAACTTTAAAGAAATTCTTAAATACAACTGGAAGGAAATATAATAACAATCATTTTAAAATAATTTTGTGGAGAAATTAAGACAGTTACCTATTTTTTAAAAGGGAAAATAGTCTATGACCTGTCAGTAGAACTTTAATGTATTTTAAACTTTTAAGCAAAAAAAAAAAAATAGCATTAGGGCTCTCAGAATATTATATTGCCATAAGATGTCTATCTACCTAATTACTGCTAGACCATCAATGATATTCCTTTTTTTTTTTTTTTTAAAAGGCGTCCTTGTGACTATCCAATGATTCACTTTTCACTGATCCAAATCTCTCTCCGAGAGTTAATACTCTTTACGCAGTCTTGGTGGTGTTCATGGCTGATGTTTACCATTTGTTCTCTTCTTAGGGATCATTACTGTACCTCTTCTTTAGGCTAAATAAAGTACATTGTTTAATTTAATAGCTTTATATTTTCTAAAAGTTTTCCAAATTTCAGTTTTTGGAATCCAGAATTGGACATGTGAAAGGGATGCGTCCAATATTTGTTTTATGCTTTTGAGCACTTAAGCCAAAGGCAATTTATTTCTCCCTTTTATTTTACTATTGTTTTTGATGCAAAAGAATCTACTAAAGTAGAAAAGCATTTTTGCATGCTAACTTCTTTTGGCTTTGTACTTGTGCTACTTTCAGAACAACTTAGTTACCCTGCTAACCATTTCTGCAAGTTGATATTCATCTCTGTTCACAATTTTGCAATAGTTACCATTTTCGGCATTCTGCAGTTTGCTTTTTCTCCTTAAATCTATCTTCAATCAATTCTAATGAGATTTATCTTTTTAGCTTTACCAGTTTTTCACTTTTTCAGTTTCCTTTTGGATCCTGATGTTATCTTTACAGATACACATTTTTATCAACACTACCTATATTTATTCAATAAAAAGGTCTATAAATAAACACAATATAGCCCAGTTTAAACTATGCTAAATGACGTCACTGCATAAATATGATATTTTCTCTTACTTCTCAGGGATTACTACCTATTTTGTATTAAAAATGAGAAATTTATTTTGAAGTTTCTATATCCTCTTGACAAAATTCTCTAAAATTAATATTTTATAGAATTAATATTTCCAAAGTGTAATTTTACTTTGTTCAGATAAATACCTGAAATAAAACTAGTTTATAATAAATTTATGCTAAATTTTGTATTGGAAGAAATAAATGTTTTACACAAGACTGGGGGATTCACGGGATCACAAATTGAAGGGAGCACAAGCACAGAGACAAACAGCCACTGATTTCCAATCCGCAAACACAAGTGACAGACAAGGAGAAAGATGTTCTGAGGAACTTGTTTAAAACGTATGTTTTTCCTCAGTCAATGAGTTAACTTAGCAACTTTGCCACTTCTCAGTCCAAACACATGTTTAAAAGATGGGGGTGGGGGTAAGAAAAATAAAAAGCACAGGAAGGGTAACCTTCCTTTAACTGAACTATAAATAAATCCACACTATTTCGCTAATACTGGTGCCAGGCAGATGCCACATCAATAAGAGGAGACAGTGTCGGAACAACAAAGCAGTGGCAGGAACAAGCAGATGCAGATGCTATTATTAATTAGGATTTTGTTACAATTTGTTTGGTGTTTGTTTCTGAATTTTAACCTGAATCCCTATTTGAATGACTGTTTCAACTATTCACTGCGAACTTCGTGAGAAATTACACATGAAAATAGCACTCCAAAAAAAAAAAAAAAAAGGAATAAAACTCCTAGGTTGCTTTGGTAATAGCGACCAGCAAAAGTTCCTGCAATGTGCTTTTTGAGTAGCCGTGCTTTGATGGATCACTCTTAATGACCGGCTTGCCTTTGATGGATCGCTCTGTGAGCACGCTGCCCTTCCACTTCATGAGCTGCGTGGCCGTGAAATCTACGCTCTTGGTGCCTGACACTGTTAGCTGTCCTTAGCCCTAACCGTGAGCGTTGGTTTTGTTTTGATGAGAAGTTAAAAATACTATTACACAAAAGCGGAAATCATCTTGGTTTTAAATACGTTAAGGCTGCCTGACAAGGCGTCACAGGACCAGGAGCAACTGTGTGGGCAGAACTTGACAGTTAAGCAAGCCCGGGTCACACCTTGCAGCTCAAATAGCTGTTCTCCTCCTCCTCCTCCTCCTTCTTCTTTTTTGTTTTTGGTTTATCCTCGTTTGTCAGATTATGTGCAAAACAAGTTTTGCTGTGAAAATCCACTGCCTTAAATCAAGTCAATAATGTTACTTAGCAGAATGCATAAATTAATTAGGAAAATGTCTTATCTCAATATAATATGACTGTAGGCACCTGAATGTTTGTCAAAAGTAGACAGCGAGCTAAGATTTTTTTATCTTATATATATATTTTTTTGGCAAGGAAGAGTCATTATGAAAAACAACAGCATACACTTTCTAGGTAAATTAACTAGCCAAGACTGCCTTGCATCTATCTATCTATCTATCTATCTATCTATCTATCTATCTATCTATCTATCATCTAAATATTATCTATCTGTCTGTCTATGTTTTGCATTTGTTCTTGATACCTTTTAGCAAGAAACTCATAATAGGACCTTAAATTTGGAAAAAAAATAAAAACATGTGATTAAATAAACACATCACATTTTCCCCTGAAGTTATTTACCCTTCTTTAACACACACACACACACACACACACACACACACACACACACTCACCAGCAACAGCACCAGTACATCTACTCAACAGCAATTTTAAAAACTTAAAGTTGCCATCAAAACTTCAGTCAACGAACCACCTCTTAATCTCTTTCTTAGATTTACTTTATAATGTCCAGTGAAGCACTCTAGTTCAAAATAAATCCAGCAATTAATGTGCAACTGATTAGAAATAAACAATATCAGTGTAGCAGCAAAATAGTTATCAACATTCGGATGCACCCAATTTACCATTTTGTGCAAGAACAAAAGGACCGCTATCTGGCCAATTCCAGGTTTCAAACTAAATCAAAACCCATACTCAACTGAGCAAACTATGCTTATTTAAAAATAAATTAATTCTCTCACAGAAATATTATATACACACATCATGTAGCAAAGAAAAGTATAAAATAAATATCAATGAAAAAATATTGGAGTCAACTTCTGTAGCTGAATTTTGAATGTGAAGAAAGATGATTTTACAACATACGTATTTTACATTGTCTTGGATTTCTCAGCCATTTGTCTGAGAGACATGTTTTATTTCTTTTTCTTTAACTGAACTGTAGCTATTTGATTGCAATTAATCTGTGACTCAGAGCAATCACAAAATGTTTGATCACACCAGGGTCTGTACTGTGTCACTCAACTCTTCCGAAAAAATGGAGTGCAATCCAACTGTCCATAAACATGCGAGGAGGAAACCCCTGCTGGATCTTGGGCAGTGTCCTGTGTATGGCTTCACAACCTTCAGCTCAGATGCTGGTCCATGGGAGATGAAGACGAGGGGTATGAAGGCTTAGTGAGACAGTGGAGAGGGCCACACTGTGGGCTGGACCGTGGCTGCTCCTCAGGGAGCACTACCTTGGGACTGAAAATGAGAAACAAGGTCAGTGACAAAAGACCAGGCACGGTGTAAGGATCAGAAATCACTTTCACATATAGTTGAAAATATGAAGTGAAATGTTGCACCGAAAGTAGTCTAAATTCAAAGACATGACAAGTGGTTTACAAACCAAGGTATGAAAATGGAAAAATGCAAAGTATTAATGAAATGCTACAAAGAACCACAATGTTCGGGTTTTAAATACAGTTCTCACCTCCTATGTCTCTAGGATGCCTGTAAAGTACCATTTAATTAGTTCTCTTCAAACTTTAAAAAAAAAGCCATTTATCTATTTATTTGAGGGAGATGGAGAGAGAGAAGAGAGAGGGGGAGGGAGAGAGAGAGAGAATGGATGCACCAGGGTCTCCTGTCACTGCAGGCAAAATCTAGAGACATGAGCCTCTTTGTGCATCTGGCCTTACATGAGCAACGGGGAATCAAACCTAGGTTGTCGAGGTTTACAAAGCAAGCACCTTTTAGCACTGAGCCATCTGTCCATCCCAGTTCCTTTCAAACTTAAATGTGTGCGTAAGTCACCTGGGGCTCTTGGTAGAGGAGACTGAGTCAGGCGTACCAGGGAGAGACCTCCATCTGTAATGAGTTAGCAGTGATTTGGCTGGCGCTGGCCATCTGTCCATCCCAGTTCCTTTCAAACTTAAATGTGTGCGTAAGTCACCTGGGGCTCTTGGTAGAGGAGACTGAGTCAGGCGTACCAGGGAGAGACCTCCATCTGTAATGAGTTAGCAGTGATTTGGCTGGCGCTGGCCCAGGGCCCACAGCATTAGGAGCTATAGGAGTCTAAAGCTCACTAGTATAAAAAGATTCCCAGGGTAACTGGTTTGAAGTGAAGTCTATTTTGCTCTAAGGGATCCCCTGTTGGCTTTGGCTTGGTGGTATTTAATTTTTTTTTTTTTTTTTGAGAGAGACAGACAGAGAGAGAGGGAGAGGGAGACAGATAGAGATGGGCGCGCCAGCAGTCTCTCAACTGCTGTGAATGAAATCCAGATGTGTGCACCCCCTTGTGGTCAAGTGCGGCATTGCGCCCTTGCGTCACTTTGCATCTGGCTAAACGTGGGACATGGAGATTGGAATGGGGTTCTTAGGCTTAGCAGGCAGGCGCCTTAACTGTTAAGCCATCTCTCCAGCCCGGCTTGGTGGTATTTAAAAAAAAACAACCAGTTGTAGTAGCACATGCCTTTAATCCCAGCACTCAGGAGGCACATTGTGAGTTTAAGGCCACCCTGAGACTACAGAGTCAATTCCAGGTCTTGGCTAAAGTGAAACCTTACCTCGAAAAACAAACAAAAAAATCAGGCAGAAGTAGGAGTATTGCTGTGAGTTTGAGGCCAGCCTGGGACTACAGAATGAGTTCCAGGTCAGAGTGAGACCCCACCTCTAAAAAAACAAAACAAAACAAAACAACAAAAACCTTAGTGCATTTTTAAAATATGTATTTTTCAATATTTTATTTCTTTCTTAGAAAAAGAGAATGGGTGCACCAGGGCCTCTAGCCACTGCAAATGAACTCCAGATGCATGTACCACTTGTGCATCTGGCTTATGTGGGTACTGGGGAATTGAATCTGGTTCCTTAGGCTTTGCAGGCAAGTGCCTTAACCACTGAGCCATCTCTCCAGCCCTTTTATCTTTTTTGGAATATATTTTTTCAGTATTTTATTTATTTATTTGAGAGAGAGAGAGAACATTTTACATTTGCTAAATCAGTGATACGGCCTTCCAACCAACAGGCCACCTCTGAGTGCCTACAGTTGGAATGCACTTGTTTTTAAACTCGCCAATGTCTTGATAAATAATCTTGAAGAATAAGAAGGCAAAAACTTTGGGTTTCCTAGGGTCAAACTACAAAACACATCTGGGTTCAGATCTTTTAAAAATGGGGAAAGGACAACATAGGAATTTTTTTCTAAAAACTGGAAAAGATGGGCATCTTCCTAAATCTCTTCTACTTTCCCCTATATTCATATAATTCCTTTCTGCTGAGAGTATTTACATAAATGTTTAAAGGTTTATTATTATTTAAATAGTGTTTTAAAGAGGACATCATTATTGGGGCTACTAAACAAATTCGTTTAATCTTTGGTACAGAAACTCACCCAGGTACACACCTCTTGAACTTTAATATAAAATTATAATTATGACTGGGAAGATAGCTCAGTAGTTAAAGGCTATCTCTTGCAAAGTCTGCTGGCCAAGTTTGATTCCGCAGTACTCATATAAAGCCATATTGTTCATTTTCATCTGCAAGCTACCCCAGCATGTCTATGCATGCGTGCACACACAGACATTCACACACACACAAATAAATAAAAATATTTTTAAATTACAAGAAATAAGACCATAGATAGGTAAATTTCTACCCCACATGAAATCACTAAGTTATGAAACTCTTTGAACCAATAGCAATTTAGTTTAGAATACTGTCCTGAACTTTTTTTTTTTTTGGGGGTTTCAAGGTAGGGTCTCACTCTAGCCCAGGCTAACCTGGAATTCACAATGTAGTCTCAAGTTACCCTTGAACTCACAGCTATCCTCCTACCCCAGCATCCCAAGTGCTGGGATTAAAGGTGTGAGCCACCACCCCTGGCTCTTGTCCTATACTGATTAGGGCAATCAGTGGTAAAAATTATTTCCCATCCTTCTTCTTTTTATTTTTGCTGACTGTACTTGGGATGGAACTCTGGACCACACACAGTCTAGGCAAGCAAACCATGAGTGAGCCACACCCTCAGCCCACACCATTGCCTGCCTGGTTTTCAAATGTACATGAATATGGTGGAACTAGATCGTCAATGCCAGAATTAAGTAAGACAGTGCATTGTTTTATCAATCAAAAATAAAAACAAAAGAATGCTCAGCAAGGTTATCCTTGACCTTCTCAAGAGTCAATGATTCGGAAACAACAGGTTATTGATAAATCAGACAGACTTTCCCTCGGACCTCATGGTTTCTCTCTGTAAATCTGCTTAAGTTAAAACTAACTTCTTTCCGGGCGTGGTGGCGCACGCCTTTAATCCCAGTACTCGGGAGGCAGAGGTAGGAGGATCACCATGAGTTCGAGGCCACTCTGAGACTACATAGTGAATTCCAGGTCAGCCTGAGCTAGAGTGAAACCCTACCTCGAAAAACCAAAAAAAAAAAACCCAAAAAAAAACCCAAAAAACAAAAAACAACTAACTTCTTTCTAGGAAATTAAACATGTGCAACACCATCTAAAGCCAGTGTCACAGTGACATGATGCGAGGACAGGCTGTTTTTGGCATGCTTGTCTATGTAATACAGTGTGTGGTGTGTGCACATGTATGTGTTCATGCAGCACTTTGTGCATTGGTAGCCTGTGGTAGTGTGCATTCTCCTGCAGTCATGGCTGGAGGGAAATGTTGAATGACCTCCTCCATTGCTCTTCTGCCCACCCATTCTTACTTGAGCTTCTTAACTGAGCTTCCAGTTTACCATTTTGGATTGGCCAGTCTCTAGTCCCCTACAGGACAGGAGTTACAGGCATGCATGGCCATGGCCCAGCTGTTTATGTGGCTCCGGGGAGACTGAACCTGGGCTGTCAAGCTTTAGGAGCAAGCACCTTTAACCACCGACCCACGTCTCCAGCCTGGACACCACTTTTTCAGTTCAATGAAACAGAGTCAGCGCAGATGACTCAAACATGCTCCTTCTTTATTCTACACAGTGTAAGTAAAATGAGGGCTCCTCTGCTCCAAAGTGCAGCTACGTGTGGTTCTGGACAAAGAATGGGCATGAGAATCTGGGTGTGTGACTTCTGACTATTTCTTTACTTTTCTAACCCTGAAGGGCCTCATTTAGAAGGCATTTAATACATACTTAGCCTATGGGGGTTGGATAGTAATGACCAACACTTGTGAGGAAATTAACCCCTTGCCTATCCCCAGTGTAAGTGCTAACATTGGTTTTCTGTTGTCTTCTCTGCCCAAGAGGAGAAAGGGCAATGCAGCATGGAGTTAGATCCACCTGCAGGGGGGCTGCTGGGAAGGGGCCGTTCATCAGTCCAGCCACTCAGAATAGGAGTCCTGACAAGTCTCTGCACGTTTAAGCATTTCCCTGTAGGCCGTGTAGAAAGAAGTCTCCTATGGCTCACGCTGTTTGCACCTGGGGAGAAGCCACGAGCATTTGTGAGTCACTAAACTGCTCTTCTTCCGAGCAAATCGTCCTCATGGAGATATTAAGCACCTACAGTCAGAAGAGAGGGAATTTGGGCCACGAAATCGTACAGTCAAATGGGCTTTCCGATGTGGCAGGCAAAGTCAATTTAAAGTTCCAAAAATGTCCTCCCAGTTAGTCCATTTCCTTTCTCATGGGAACACTTAAATCAGTAGTCGTCTTTTCCAACTCTGTGCTCAAGCAAATTGGACAGGTAATTAAAGAAAAGAGAGGCGGGCTGGAGAGATGGCTTCGCGGTTAAGGCGCCTGCCTGCTAAGCCTATGAACACCAGTTCCAATCTCCAGGTCCCACGTTTAGCCAGATGCAAAGTGACACAAGGGTGCAATGCTGCACTTGACAACAAGGGGGCGCACGCATCTGGATTTCGTTCACAGCAGCTGAGAGACTGCTGGTGCGCCCATCTCTGTCTTCCTCTCACTCTCTGTCTGTCTCTCTCTGTGTGTCTCTACAAAATAAAAATAAATAAATTAATTAAAAAAAAAAGAAAGAAAGAAAAGAGAGGGGCTGGAGAGATGGCTAAGGCATTTGCCTGCAAAGCCAAAGGATCCCAGTTTGACTCTCCAGGACCCACATAAGCCAGATGCACAAGGGGGCGCATGTGTCTGGAGTTTGTTTGCAGTGGCTAGAGGTTCTGGCGTGTCCATTTTCTCTCTCTCTCTCTCTCTCTCTCTGCCTCTTTCTCTCTCTCAAATAAGTAAATATAAAAAAAGGTTTAAAGAAAAAAAAGAAAAGAGATTTTGGCCAGGTCTGGAGATGCTAAGGCTTTTAGTACTGAGAGCAGACAGAGTAGACATGCCAGGCCCCACATCACTGAATTCCACCAATGTCTAATTTCCTCCTTGTTTTATAGCTTAAAACAGAACTTAGCTACCAGAAGCAGCTTTCCAAGATTAAACACTTTCTGGTGTGAATGGCAGAATTAAAAGCCAAGCAATCTGGGCTGTAGAGATGGCTCAGCAGTTAAGGCAGTTGCCTGAAAACCCTAACAACCTGGGTTCGATTCCTCAGTACCAACGTGAAGCCAGATGCACAAAGTGGCAGCGCATGCATTTGGGGTTCATTTGCAGTGGCTAGAGGCCCTGTTGCACCCATATCCATTCTCTCTCACTCTCTCCTTGCAAATAAATAAATATTAAAAAAATAAAAAGAAAAGCCAAGCAATCTGACTCCAGAGCTCATTCACTCAACATTTATGGAACATCTGTCCTATGTCTGTAATTCAAAGCCCCACATCAGGTAGGAGATGTTCTGTGGAGACTAGCTTAGAGATTCAGGGCCTGTGTTCTCAACCACTGCACATGCAGAATCCCACTCAGATGGAGTTGAACATATATATATTACATTCCGTTTCTTACATAATTGAAAATACCCAGAATTTGCTGATGTAACTAACTAAATGTCCTTAATATGTAACCAAAGATTATTTTTTTAAAAAACCACTTTATTTATTTATTTATTTATTTATTTATTTATTTATTTATTTATTTCAAAGGAGAGAGAGAGACAGTGGGCGCTCCAGGGCCTCTAGCCACTGCAGGTGAGCTCCAGACACATGTGCCACCTTGTGCATCTGGCTTATGTGGGTCCTGGGGAATCGAACCTGGGTCCTTTGGCTTTGCAGGCAAGTGCCTTAACCCCTAAGTCATCTCTCCAGCCCAAAGGTTATTTCTGAAATAAATGCCCTGTTGCTGAAGTGATGGAAACAGCCTCCCAAGAGACATCGATTGGAAGACCGTTGCTGGTGACTATGGACACAGCTCAGTGGCTCTAGCTGTGCAAACAGAAAAATAAAAGTAAGCCGGGCGTGGTGGCGCACGCCTTTAATCCCAGCACTCGGGAGGCAGAGGTAGGAGGATCACCGAGAGTTCGAGGCCACCCTGAGACTACATAGTGAATTCCAGGTCAGCCTGGACCAGAGTGAGACCCTACCTTGCAAAACCAAAAAAAAAAAAAAAAAAAAAAAAAAAAAAAAAAAAAAAAAAAAAGAAAAATAAAAGTACTTTTTTCCTACTAAGTACATTTTCCACTTATGCAATCATCCCAGTGACCACGCCACACTGTGCAGAAGCAACCGTGGTCAGCCAGTTCCTCTAAGGCATGACAATAATTCCTTTCAAACACATAGACATATGTTTGGGCCAGTCTTCCCTTGGTAGAAGAGCAAGCGGTAGGAGCCGACTCTAAAAGCTTGGCACCATCAGGAGCCAGGTGAGTGGGCTGAGGGAACCCATGAATAGGACAGGAGAGGGTCCTGACAGGGTGCTTCCAGGCGACAGGAAATCTTGGAGACTGGAGTAACTCGTGATTGGTGGAAGAACTTGCATCTGAAGAAAGGAACTGCTAGCTTATTCTCCAATTCAGTGTCTAGGGAGTGTGCAAATGAGTGTGAAAACTCTTCATATCAGATAGATAAAGGGCACCATTGCTGCAAATGTTCCTTTTATTTATTTTTTCGAGGTAGGGTCTCACTCTAGCTCAGAGTGACCTGGATCTCACTCTGGAGTTCCAGGCTGGCTTTGAACTTACAGCAATACTCCTAACTCAGCTTCCCAAATGCTGAGATTAAAGGCATGCACCACTATGCCCACCTGGCCCAAATGTTCCTTTTTGACTGCCATTAGGAGATTTTTTTTTTTATTTTTTATTTTTTCGAGGTAGTATCTCACTCTGGCTCAGGCTGACCTGGAATTCACTATGGAGTCTCAGGGTGGCCTCGACCTCACGGTGATCCTCCTACCTCTGCCTCCCGAGTGCTGGGATTAAAGGCGTGCGCCACCACGCCTGGCTTGAATTCAGTTTTAATGATGAGACCGGGTGGTCAAAAGAATGTAAACCCTTTCATGAAGGTGTACTGGAACAGACATTAGATATGTTTCATACATGATTATATACATTCTTCCTGTTTACCTGAGAAGTACATTTGAAGGGCAAAAAGAGAAACAGAAAAGTGAGCCAAATATCCCACGATTCCAGGTTGTGTCTTGGAAGGCGACGAAACACTGAACTAATCAAATTATTTATTCACAGGAGAGAGCTGAAGCACCTTTTAGTCTAACAGCTAGCTGGTGGTGCTAGCTCTCATGCATGATCAATAGGAACACAGACTTCAGACACCAAAGCTACATTTTTGAGGTCTATATGTGAAATAACATGCATGGGCCGTTATGGTCTTGGGAAAGGGAGTTGACATGCAGCCTTTGTGAAGGACATGTGAATTTAGAATTTACCTGACAGTTTGGCAGTCTTGCCTCCCGGCTAGTTGTGAGCACTGTGGCGGTACGGAGGCAGCAGGCTGCTGACAATCTACAAGAAACTAATAAATTAGACATGTACACAAAGAGATGACAGAGCAAGGTGTTAGTGACAGTAATTGAAGCAGCTGCCTGAGATTTAGTGAGGAATGTGCATTTATTTACTCAGAAACATCTACATTAAGCAGCATAGTTATTTTTCCCTTGAATAATGTCAATAGAAAATATAGGCTTTTCTTCTTTATTAGATGGATTAGGAAAAATAGTGATACAAAATTAGTAGCAAGATTTCTCGTGTACATTTGGACATGTGTGGCTGTTCATATTTGGTATTTTGATACCTCTACAAGTGGAGCATCTGTTAATATCTGCTAAATCTTCAGTCTTGGAACCTGAACATGGTAATGACTATACTTAACA
Organism: Orientallactaga sibirica; assembly: GCA_036365145.1. NCBI lineage: Eukaryota > Metazoa > Chordata > Mammalia > Rodentia > Dipodidae > Orientallactaga > Orientallactaga sibirica. The sequence continues at coordinate 2,972,211 of JAEOAD010002567.1, forward strand.
CATACGTTTGCTGTTCCAAAATGGATTATATATTCAGATAACTGATTTTATTGGCAGCACACATAGGCATGTCGCCAAACCCATAGGTACTTTGAGAAAGTCAGGCAGTACGATATTTTTCATGATTAGCAGAGAGATACTGAACAAGGAAATCATCTTTTCAGTTTTATGAAAATTGATTTGTGTTAAAATAATTATTGGCAGAAACCTTGGAATGTTCGTATTATATGATATTAACTTGGACTGATGGGGGAAGCTAACCTGAATTACTGGGAGTTTTACTTTGTGTGGCTTGTGCCACAATAAACCACACACTTATAATTCACACTGGGTTGACCAAGTGCTAGTTCATAAAAATCTATACTATATCCTGTCACCATGGAAACCTTCTATTCCAGCTATACCATCACAGATCAGTATGCTCACTGGTACCAGATTTACGCTAATAGAAATATCTAAGAGGCTACTTTAAAAAGTTAAAATCAGAGTTGGACTTGAAAATTATCCTTAAATAATTCAGTCACACTCTGTGGTAGATAATATCCAAGCTAAGTTAACATAAATTCTGGATATAGGGGATTGAGTCAATGAGGCTACTGTAATTTATATCTACTTGTTTTTAAGTGTCACTTCTTCTAAAGCCATGTTCTCTGTCACTTGCTGGAATTTGGTAAATCCAGAATACCAAACTTCATGAAAATTGCTGGTAATTTTATGTAAGCTATTGGAAACACACAGAAACTGCCTGATAAAAAGTAGAATGCGGGCTGGATAGATGGCTTAGAGGCTAAGGCGCCTGCCTGCTAAGCCTAAGAACGCGGGTTCCAATCTCCAGCGGTTCCAATCTCCAGGTCCCACGTTTAGCCAGATGCAAAGTGACGCAAGGGCGCAATGCCGCACTTGACCACAAGGGGGTGCACGCATCTGGATTTCGTTCACAGCAGCTGAGAGACTGCTGGCGCACCCATCTCTATCTGTCTCCCTCTCCCTCTCTGTCTATCTCTGTGTCTCTCTCTCTAAAAATAAAATAAAAAATAATAAAAAATTTTTAAAAAGTAGAATGCAATATAAGGCAGGCTTGATCTCAATCCAAACACCATTACTTAATGGGCCCTTTTATATAGGTGGTCTCTGTTGCAGGCAAACGATTTCTTCTTACTTTTTTTGTGTGTGTTTTGTTTTGTTTTTCAAAGTAGGTCTCACTCTAGTCCGTGCTGAACTGGAATTTGCTACATAGTCTCAGGGTGGCCTCAAACTCATGGTGATCCTCCCACCTCTCTGTCTCCCAAGTGCTGGGATGAAAGGCATGCGCCACCATGCCCGGCTGCCAGGAAAACTATTTCTTATTAAGAGAAATGAGGAAATCTCACTGGGGGTAGTCAGTATGTGGATTATTATGCCCAGTCTTTCAAATGCCATAACACTGTTTTCTCAATACTTGAAGAATAATAACTACCTCCTCCTCCTTCTCCTTCTCTTCCTCTTTTCTCCCCTATCCTACTTCCTCCTCTTATTCAACTATTTTCCTGTTTTGCAGTTTTCTTAGTTCCAATATTTCATTTTTGTAAAAAAAAAAATGAGTATTCAGTAATGCATTCTTTGTCTTTTTAAAAAACACTGCTCCTGCTGGGCGTGGTGGTGCACGCCTTTAATCCCAGCACTCAGGAGGCAGAGGTAGGAGGATCGCCCAGAGTTCGAGGCCAAACTGAGACTACATAGTGAATTCCAGGTCAGCCTGGACTACACAGTTAATTCCAGGTCAGCCTGAGCTAGAGTGAGACCCTACCTTGAAAAACAAACAAACAAACAAAAAAAAAACCAAAAAAACCACCACTGTTCCTTCTGTGTCTTATAAGCATTTTTCTCCGTGCTGTAATCTAGACATGTTTTGAACAAATGTAGACAGCTACTGAATTTTGATTTGGTTCCTAGACAAGAAGTTTTTAAGGTAATGCGGCCCTCCTATGGTGCAGGCCCTCCTATGGTGTATTTAAGGTAAATGTGTGCAGTCCTCCTATGGTGTATTTAAGGTAACTGTGTGCGGCCCTCCTATGGTGTATTTAAGGTAACTGTGTGGGGCCCTCCTATGGTGTATTTAAGGTAACTGTGTGCGGCCCTCCTATGGTGTATTTAAGGTAAATGCGGCCCTCCTATGGTGTATTTAAGGTAACTGTGTGCGGCCTGATGGTGTATTTAAGGTAACTGTGTGCGGCCCTCCTATGGTGTATTTAAGGTAACTGTGTGGGGTCCTCCTATGGTGTACTGAATTGTGGGCCTCCTATGGTGTATTTAAGGTAAATGTGTGCAGTCCTCCTATGGTGTATTTAAGGTAACTGTAAACGGTCCTCCTATGGTGTTTTTAAGGTAACTGTGTGGCCCTCCTATGGTTGACCAAGTGGTAGTTCCATATGGTGTAAAAGGTCTGCGGTCCTCCTATGGTGTATTTATATCCTCCTATGGTGTATTTAAGGTAACTGTCGGTCCTCCATGGTGTATTTAAGGTAACCATCACATGGTGTATTTAAGGTAATGCTGGTGTATTTGGTAAACCAGATGGTGTATTTAAGGTAACTGTGTGCAGTCCTCCTATGGTGTAAATATCTCCTCCTATGGTGTATTTAAGGTAACTGTTGCGGCCCTCCATGGTGTATTTAAGGACTGGTGTATTTAAAAATCCTCCTATGGTGTATTTAAGGTAACAGTCGGTCCTCCTGGTGTATTTAAGGTAACTGTGTGGGGTCCTCCTATGGTGTATTTAAGGTAACTGTGTGGGGTCCTCCTATGGTGTATTTAAGGTAAATTCTGGTCCTCCTATGGTGTATTTAGTCAATGAGGCTATGGTGTATTTATATCTACTGGTGTATTTTAAGTGTCCCTCCTTGGTGTATTTAAGGCCATGTTCCTCCTATGGTGTATTTAAGGTGCTGGAATTTAAGGTAACTGTGTGGGGCCCTCCATGGTGTATTTAAGGTAACTGTGTGCGGCCCTCCATGGAAAATTTAAGGTACTTTATGTAATGGTGTATTTGGTAACACCCTCCTATGGTGTATTTGATAAAAAGTATGGTGTATTTAAGGTAACTGTGGCTGCCCTAGATGGTGTATTTAGGAGGTCCTCCTATGGTGTATTTTAAGGTAACTGTGGCGTCCTCCTATGGTGTATTTAAGGCTGTCCTCCTATGGTGTATTTAAGGTAACTGTGTGCGGCCCTCCTATGGTGTATTTTCCGGCCCTCCAGCGGCCCTCCTATGGTGTATTTAAGGTAATCTATGGTGTATTTAAGGTAAGGCCCCTGTGCCCTCCTATGGTGTATTTAAGGTATGGTCCTCCTATGGTGTATTTAAGGTAGCCATGGTGATTTGGTAACTGCGGCCCTCCTATGGTGTATTTAAGGTAACTGTGTGCGGTCCTCCTATGGTGTATTTAAGGTAACTGTGTGCGGTCCTCCTATGGTGTATTTAAGGTAACTGTGTGCGGCCCTCCTATGGTGTATTTAAGGTAACTGTGTGCGGTCCTCCTATGGTGTATTTAAGGTAACAATGGTGTATTTAAGGTAACTGGCCCTCCTATGGTGTATTTAAGGTAACTGTGTGCGGCCCTCCTATGGTGTATTTAAGGTAACTGTGTGCGGCCCTCCTATGGTGTATTTAAGGTAACTGTGTGCGGCCCTCCTATGGTGTATTTAAGGTAACTGTGTGCGGTCCTCCTATGGTGTATTTAAGGTAACTGTATCTGTCTCCTATCCTCATGCGGTCCTCCTGGTGTATTTAAGGTCTGTCTCTCCTCCTGTAAAAATAAAATAAAAATGGTGTATTTAAAAATTTTTATGGTGTAGAATGTAACTGTATAAGGCAGGCTTGTCCTCCTATGGTGTATTTCAATCCAAACACCATTAAGGTAACTGTGTGCGGTCCTCCTAAGGTAATGGGTCCTCCTATGGTGTATTTAAGGTGGTCCTCCTATGGTGTATTTAAGGTAACTGTGTGCGGTCCTCCTATGGTGTATTTAAAGTAACTGTGTGCAGTCCCTCCTATGGTGTATTTAAGGTGGTGTGCTCCTATGGTGTATTTCTTCCTCCTATGGTGTATTTAAGTGTGTGTTTTGTGTGTGCGGCCCTTTGGTGTATTTCAAAGTCCTCCTATGGTGTATTTAAGGTAACTGTGTGCGGCCCTCCTATGGTGTATTTAAGGTAACTGTGTGCGGCCCTGAACTGGTGAATTTGGTAACATAGTCCTCAGGGTGGCCTCAAACTCATGGTGATCCTCCCGGCCCTCCTCTGTCTATTTAAGTAACTGGGATGAAAGGTGTATTTAAGGCGCCACCATGCGGTCCTGCCAGGAAATGGTGTATTTAAGGTAACTGTGTGCGGTCCTCCTATGGTGTATTTAACTCTGCAGTCCTTAAGTATTTAAGTAAAATGAGGAAATCTCACTGGGGGGTAGTCAGTATGTGTAATTATTATGCCCAGTCTTTCAAATGCCATAACACTGTTTTCTCAATACTTGAAGAATTTAAGGTAACTTGCGGTCCTCCTTCTCCTTCTCCTTCTCTTCCCCTTTTCTGTATTTAAGGTCCTACTTCAGTCCTCTTATTCAACTATTTTCCTGTTTTGCAGTTTTCTTAGTTCCAATATTTCATTTTTGTAAAAAAAAATGAGTATTCAGTAATGCATTCTTTGTGTTTTTTTAAAAACACTGTAACTCCCTGCTTAAGGTGGTGGTGCCCTCCTTTAATCCCAGCACTCAGGAGGCAGAGGTAGGAGGTAACTGCCCAGAGTCCTATGGCCAAACTGAGACTACATAGTGAATTCCAGGTCAGCCTGGTCCTCCTACACAGTTAATTCCAGGTCAGCCTGAGCTAAGAGTGAGACCCTACCTTGAAAAACAAACAAACAAACAAAAAAAAAAAAACCTATGGTGTAAAAACCACCACTGTTCCTTCTGTGTCTTATAAGCATTTTTCTCCGTGCTGTAATCTAGACATGTTTTGAACAAATGTAGACAGCTACTGAATTTTGATTTGGTTCCTAGACAAGAAGTTTTTAAGGTAACTGTGTGCGGCCCTCCTATGGTGTATTTAAGGTAACTGTGTGCGGCCCTCCTATGGTATATTTAAGGTAACTGTGTGCAGTCCTCCTATGGTGTATTTAAGGTAACTGTGTGCGGCCCTCCTATGGTGTTTTTAAGGTAACTGTGTGCGGTCCTCCTATGGTATATTTAAAGTAACTGTGTGCGGTCCTCCTATGGTGTATTTAAGGTAACTGTGTGCGGCCCTCCTATGGTATATTTGGTAAATTCAATGGATGAAAAAGAAACACCTGGAATCCTTTTGTTTCATATTACTAGCAAGGACTAAATGAAGCTCTTCTAAAGGAAAGTCCTGCCTCTGTTGAATGACAGTCCTTATAATTCACGACACTAAATGCTTATTTTTCATATCTTCCAGATTTCAGAAATAATTTCTCTGCCCATAGAGTCATGGCTTATTATGCATTCAAAGTGTGCTTTCTGATAAAATTCAGGAGGCAGGCGATCAGGACCCCAATAAGCTCTTTTAATGGCCTGCTTGATAAGTGGGAGTCATCATATGAACATCACATTCTCCTTTAGAAGAAAAATCACCTTTGGCTAATGGTTATTTTGCATTCATTATTTATAAGCACTTATCTAAGTGTAACCTTTAAACAACAAAGAGCAAATTGGAAATATACTGAAACATAATGTGGTGGTATAAAGATATTTAAAAGCTATTTTGCTCTGACTCAATTGCCCTCTAAATCTCTCTTTTTTGTCCACAGACTCCCAACAATGCTGTCTTCATGCCCAGTGCCTTAGCATGGACTCTGCAAAATGAAGGGATGAAAGATAAGCTGAGAGATGGTGCTAAAAGATGGAAAAGGTCCCACCAAGCCCCAAGATACTTATTGTTCCTGCTCTGAATGAAATCTCATTGCTTTGGAGGGCTTTCAAGATGACAATTATGGCTTACAGGGCAGGCACTGCAGAGCCCCCACTGATACTGCCATCGGAATAGCTATTTGGCAACCAAATTACTAACCTCTATGTCAGAGACTGCATTAGGCAACTGGGACAAAAGACAGATCAAAAAGACAGGCTGCTGCGTGACTGAGGAAGATAAATAATCAATGACCACTTACAGAGACGTGGCATGATGCTGGCGATGGTGAGGAGGAAGAGGCAGTATCTGAATTCATTGCTGCAGCATGTCAGATACTGTGCTCTCTGGATGCTCTCAAATCACTACCAGCTATCTCCAGAAGGGAAGAGGGTTTTGGAGGCAAGGAACATCACTCGACAGGTGAAACACTGATTTGAAGGGAGTTAAATACCTCAAAAACCACAAACACTAAGCATTCAAGAATAAGATAATATCTTGGGCTGGAGAGATGGCTTAGCGGTGGGGCCAAAGGATTCGACTCTCTGTAAGCTGGATGTTTGTTTGCATCTGGGGGCTGCAGTGGCTAGAGGCCCTGGCACACCCATTCTGTCTCTCTCTCTGCCTCTTTCTCTCTCTCAAATAAATAAACAAAATATTTTAAAAATAAAAAAAAAGAATAAGAAAATATCTAGTTTTAGAATAGGCAGCTGAAAACAAGCTTCTCTAACAAGAAGAAAAGCCTTGTCCTATTGGTTTCCCTCAGGTTTCTCCTACTTTTAACCTTTTAAATGCAATTTAGAAATTTCACTATGTTCCTAAAAGCCAATTCCTCAGGGAGTCCAGGAGCCCACCAGTGGCTGCCTGGGACGGGTGGTAGCACCCTGGCGGAAAGAACTGTGAACCGCTATATTGCGGCTCCGCCCCAGTCCCCACGGCAGCTGGGGTACTGTTGGAACTGTGTGCATGAAAGCTGAGCTGTGGAGTCCATGACCTGCCAGGATGAGGCTTTGCTTCCTCAATGCGCAGGTGCTCTGTGGAAGGCAGAAAGCAGATCTTAGCGGCACAGTCGCCCACAGCCCGCTTCGTCTTGACCTGGTTTCTTGCAGGACATCTCAAGACCCCTGACTCGTGGAGATGTGTATTCCACACCCACCTCCTTCTCTCAGCACCATGAGCCCTGGCAGGTGCTGTTCATGTTCCCATGAAAACTATCTATGTTCTCTGAGTTTCCTTTATACCAAATAATTCTAGTTCTTCCTGCAAGCCCTGGTGGCAACTTCCCTCACTCTGCTTAGGGTCTCCTCGCCCTCCTCTAGAGGGCCAGTGGTGATCAGGGATGACCCGTGAAGAGTGGTACGGCACCCCCTTGTCTGACTCGTCCTGATTCTAAGCAAACAACAGAAATGTGCAGCATTTTGGGGAAGCCACATCCCACTGCTCTTTCTTATTGTCCTTTCTTTTTTTAAAAAATATTTTATTTTATTTATTTGTTAATTTGAGAGAGAGAGATACAGAAATAGGCAGGTAGAGAGAGAGAGAATGGGTGTACCAGGGCCTCTAGCCACTGCAAACGAACTCCAGATGCATGTGTCCCCTTATGCATCTGGCTTATGTGGGTCCTGGAGAATCGAGCCTCGAACCGGGGTCCTTAGGCTTCACAGGCAAGTGTTTAACCACTAAGCCATCTCCCAGCCCTGTCCTTTCTTTTTATAAACTTATTTATTATTTATGATACTGACATGCTACCTAAAGCACTAAGAGGGTGACTTATTTATTTATTTGAGAGGGGAGATGGGAACTGCAAATAAACTCCAGACACATGTGCCATATTGGGCATCTGGCTTTATATGGGGACTGGGGAAGTGAACCCAAGCTGGCAGACTTTACCATCAAGTGCCTTTAACCACAGAGCCACCTACCCAGCCCCTCATAATGACCTTTCTTTATGTATACATGGTGCTTTTAAGCAAGCCATGCTTCATCTATCCTGTACTTATGATGTTTGGAATTCGGACACAATATTTTACAAAATTGATCTGTGGTACTAAAGATTGAATCCATGCCTTGTGCACACTAGGCAAGCATCCCACCACTGAGCTACAACATCAGTCCCATCATTTTATATATTTTATGTTCATTCCTAATACCTTTTACTACTCAATGTGTCTTTTGGATCCTACCCTGTCATCTAACGAATTAGCTCCTCTTCCATTTTTTTTTTTCTGTCTCAAGTCAGAAAATGTGATAATGTGATTTTGGCAACAACCTAGGTAGAAACACATTTCTTTTTTTTGGAGAGAGACAGAGAGAGAGGGAGAGGAAGACAGATAAGAGATGGGCGGGTCAGCAGTCTCTCAGCTGCTGTGAACAAAATCCAGATGCGTGCGTCCCCCTTGTGGTCAAGTGCGGCATTGCGCCCTTGCGTCACTTTGCATCTGGCTAAACGTGGGACCTGGAGATTGGAACCTCTGGAGATTGGAACCGGCGTTCTTAGGCTTAGGAGGCAGGCGCCTTGACCACTAAGCCATCTCTCCAGCCCGAATGCATGTATTTTGAATGTTTAGTTCCATGCTGATGGCAATTTGGAAAGTGGAACCTGGCTGAGAAGGTATGTTTTTGGCGGTGGGCTTAGGGGTGTAATAGCCAGCTTGGCTAGCATGGGGTTCACTGTCCTACTGCTGTTGTCCACCTGATGTTGGCCAGGAGGTGATGTCCAGCAGCTGCTCTACCAACTACTTCCTGCCATCACCGAGCTTCCCCTGGAGACTTGAAGCCAAAAGAAAAACGTTCTTCCCATCAGCCGCTTTGGGTCAGGTGCTTTGCCCCAGCAGTAGAAAGGCGACTACAACAAAAACAAAAGCCAGGGGCTGGAGACATGGCTTAGCTGTTAAAGCGCCTGCCTACAAAGCCAAAGGACACAGGTTCAATTGTCGTCACAAAGTGGTGCATGTGTCTGAAGTTCGTTGGCCACTGCTGGAGGCCCCTAGCAACCCATTCACTCTTTCTCTCTCTCAAAAAAATAAAAATAAGACTGTTAAGGCACCTGCCTCCTAAGCCTAAGAACGCCAGTTCCAATCTCCAGCAGTTCCAATCTCCAGGTCCCACATTTAGCCAGATGCAAAGTGACACAAGGGCGCAGTGCCACACTTGACCACAAGGGGGCGCACACATCTGGATTTTGTTCACAGCAGCTGAGAGGCTGCTGGCGCACCCATCTCTGTCTTCCTCTCCCTCTGTCTCTCTCTGTGTCTTTCAAAAAAAAAAATATATAAGCCGGGCGTGGTGGCGCACTCCTTTAATCCCAGCACTTGGGAGGCAGAGGTAGGAGGATCGCTGTGAGTTCAAGGCCACCCTGAGACCACACAGTTAATTCCAGGTCAGCCTGGACCAGAGTGAGACCCTACCTTGAAAAACCAAAAAAAAAAAAAAATGTTTATTGCGCTGGAGAGATAGATGGATTAGCAGTTAAGGCATTTGCCTGCGAAGCCTAAAGACCAAGGTTAGATTCCGCAGTATCCATGTAAGCCAGATGCACAAGGTGGTGCATGTGTCTGAAGTTTGCTTGTAGTGCTGGAGGCCCTGGTGCCCATTCTTTCTATCTGCCTTTTTCTCCCCCCTCCAAAATCAATCAATCAATAAATATTTTAAAACATAAAAATATGTTCATTTATTTGCAAGCAGAGAAACAGAGAGTATGGATGCACCAGGCCCTCCAGCCACTGCAAACGAACTCCAGATGCGTCACCACTTTGTGCTTTACGTGGGTAATGGGGAACTGACTTCACTTGCTTCTGACTTTTCCTTACACAAGGTTTACCAAGTTTTGTGTCACCCCCTTCTGGCTTCAGTTAGTGAAATACAGGAGGAACAGCTATCTCCCTCCTCCCGTAATCAAACACTTCTAAAAGTAACCTAACAGAAAAATTAGAACAATTTATAAAATTAAAACAACACACTTAACAACAAACCATTGCTACCTTAAATGAGATGGATAACCCCTCCTCCAAACAGCTCTCTGATCTCAATTTAACATCTTGGGTCTTTTCTGCTTCCCCGAGGTAGGGTCCCACTCTCGCTCAGACTGACCTGGAATCCACTATGTAGTCTCAGGGTGGCCTTGAACTCACAGCGATCCTCTGACCTCTGCCTCTCAAGTGCTGGGATTAAAGGCGTGCACCACTACACCCGGCTTCTGCTTTTCTTTAATTGTTAGTATTATACGTCTCCTTTTTCTAGTGTGAATAATCACCTCCCTGGTATCTCAGCTCACCAAGACTGAAGCCGTGCTTGCTGTCTTCGTGATAAAACTCTACCCCTATCTGATAATGATCCCAGAAGAAACTGAGACATAGAAAATGAAAAACAGGGTCTCCTGAAATTCATGGCCCATGAACAAACACTGACTGAAGCCACCCATAAATAACAGAGACACAATCAACCCCTAACCATACTGAAACTTCTGGGGCATTACAGCCTCAGGAACCATGCTCCCCAAATCACTTCTCGGAAAGACCCTCACCAGCCCCTAGACTCCCACCCATACCCGTTCCTTTGGTTGGCACATTTCTAAGCTTCTCTTGAGCTCTGGTGAGATGTACAGAGCCTCTAGCCCAAACAGAGCTCTCTGCCCCTCACCGTTTATCGTGTTTGCAATAAACGGCTTCCTTCTGTCACAGCTCAAGTTCACTGTCATTTTCTTCAGCTTTCCTTAAGCTCTAGCCTACAACCTTGGCAACAGATAGCTATGCTTTCCCTGAAATGTATTCACTCCTTAGTTAGCCTCCTGATATTTGTATTTTCACCTATAGCCTTGAAAATGAACAAATGTACTTTTCCTAATAAAAAAGATAAGTGCCGAGCTGGAGAGATGGCACAGCGGTTAAGGCACTTACCCGCAAAGCCTAACAACCTGTGTTCAATTCCCCAGTACCCACATGAAGCCAGATTTACAAAGTGGCACATGCATCTGGAGTTCATTTGCAATGGCTGGAGGCTCGGGCATGCCCGTATTCTTCTTCCCCCCTCTCTCTCCTTCCCTCCTTGCAAATATATATATATTTTAATTTAAAGCCAGGTGTGGTGGTGCATGCCTTTAATCCCAGTACTCATGAGGTAGAGGGATTGCTGTGAGTTTGAGGTCAGCCTGAGACTACATAATGAATTCCAGGTCAACCTGGTCTAGAGCAAGACCCTACCTCAAAAAAACAAAAACAGGGCTGGGGAAATGGCTAAGTGGTTAAGGCGTTTGCCTGCAAAGCCTAAGGACCCTGGTTCATTTCCCCAGGACCCACGTAAGCGAGATGCATAAGGGCACATGCGTCTGGAGTTTGTTTGCAGTTGCTAGAGGCCTTGGTGTGCCCATTCTCTCTTTCTCTCTATCTGCCTCTTCCTCTCTCTCTCAAATAGATAAAATATTTTTTAAAAAAGATAAGTGCTCCTCTGGGCTGTATAATTCTCTGCCTGGAGTTTCCACTCTGTAAGGCAGCCCAAAGACAGTTTGCCTGAGTGATCTCTTGTCTGTGACTATGTCATGTTTCTTTTTCTTTAAATTTTGTTTATTTTTACTTATTTATTTATTGGAGAGCAAGAGAGAGAGAGAATGAAAGAGAGAGAGAGAAAGAGAGAGAGAGAGAAAGAGAGAGAGAATGGTAGCACCAAGGTCTCCAGCCACTGCAAACAAACTCCAGATACATGCGCCTCCTTGTGCATCTGACTTATGTGGACATAGGGGAATCAAGCCTTGAACCAGGGTTCTTAGGCATCACAGGCAAGAGCTTAACCGCTAAGCCATCTCCCCAGCCCTCATGTTTCTTTTTTAAATATTGTTTTTATTTCTTTGCAAGGAGAGAGAGAGAAATGAAGACAGAGAGAATGAGAATGGGCATACCAGGGCCTAGTGCCACTGCAAAAACACGTGCCACTTTGTGCATCTAGCTTTAGGGTGGTGCTGGGAAGTTGAACTAAGGCTGTCCGGCTTGGTAAGTGCACCACTGAGCAATCTCCCAGTCCCTGAATCTGTTTCTTTATGAGGAATTTGGAAATATTTGATAGATCCACTTGAAGAAGCAAAAATTTGCAATTCAGGGATTCCTATAATCAAAACAACATTTTCTCTCTTTTTTTTGAGAACTTTAATATATGAACATACTGTAATTTGATCATATTCCCCTCTATTTATCCTCTTTTGTCCCCTCTCTCCCACCTCTAATCTACTGAGGACCCTCTCCTTCAAAAACATTTTTCTAAAAAAAAAGATTAAGAAGCCAGGCGTGGTGGCGCACGCCTTTAATCCCAGCACTCGGGAGGCAGAGGTAGGAGGATCACTGAGAGTTCAAGGCCACCCTGAGACTACATAGTTAATTCCAGGTCAGCCTGGGCCAGAGTGAGACCCTACCTCGAAAAAAAAAAAAAAAAGATTAAGAAAGAAAAAAATACTATATAACAAAGATCATAAAGTTAATATAGTATTATTAATTTTTTTTGATAATTGATGACTTTGAATTGGGCAAATAGCTTTTAAATTACCAATATTTAAGATGTGTCAAATAACATCAATACAAAATTATTCCTCACTAAATCTACAAAATGATTAACGGAGTATTTATAAATTAACCAAAAAGTTAATGGACAGAAGCTTCAAGTACCTTACTTAGGTGAGTCCTTAACTGTGGACTCGCAAGCACATCAACTGAAAAGACCCACATGAGGAGAATTTGAGATAGAAATACTATATAAAAAATAAGTGCATGAGGTAAAAGCATATAAATACCAATAGTGGTTAAGAAGATATTTTCAAAACTCTAATGGCTAGTTCACTGGTACATTGACATTAATAAAAATGTGCAGCTGTGAACAATCTTTGACATTTTATAACCAAACGCATACAGTTGACTGACTCATCCCCTTTTTCCAGATGTGTCATATGTTCTGTTAACTCAGTTTCTCTGAAAGTGCCCACAGATAAGATGATAACATGATTTCCAACTTCTCCGGGGTTTAATTTGCTAATTTATATCACTCTCCACTTAGCCAGTATTGAACACAACAAATTCAATTGTATTATTATATCCTTAATAGTAGGAAGCAATTATTATGCATTAAAATTCTTCAGAGAATGAAACAGACTTGCTGAAAAATCTGGGTGCGGTTTCTATCACCAGCAACTGCAAATTGCTTTATCACACTTTGGTGACACGCATTAAAGTTATCTTCAATTGTGCGGGACCAGAGATGACTTGCTAAAGAGCAAAGAGGAAGCAATTTCTAGACTTTTCCGTGATTAATACTAGACAAAAACATCCACAAAGCTTCCCATTTAGTGTGTTAATGATTATCATATGATTAGCAGATTAAATAAAGCAATAGTTATAAAAATCCATTTTCAGTTCAAATCTTGAGAAATACACAAATGGTCTGCAGTGTAGTCAGCTTTCTGCTTCTGAACAATTTAGGGTTACACCATGAGGAGATGGGTGATAAAGGGAGAGAGCAAAATTGAATACAATGGCACCAAGAGGTAAAAGTACACTGTTGCCAGATTCTTGTACCAATTAATCACCTTTTCAAACATGTCCTTTTGTTTAGAAATGATCTAGAAGCAATGCCAGTTGGGGAAGACAACGCAAGCTGATCAGGCAGTCTGCTCTTGGTAAGCATACTTCATTAGCATATTTCAAATGCAGATCAGCATTTCATGTCCTAATTGAATTATCATCAAAGACACAGAACACAAATAAGTTAAACTATAACCGAAAATCCACTAAAAAGTTCAATTATAAAAATACATCCCAGACAAGGAAAACATATGAGATACCATTTAATGAAATGGGTTTGATTTTCTTAATATTCTTCTTTATTTTGTAAGTCATTGCAGGAAGTCCCACTAGAAAACATTCTGAGAAATTGAGTGCATCCTCTTCTATAAATCAATGAATCTGAAAATTATAGACTCTGGTCAATGTCACCTGTTTCTTGGCTTTGTTGTGTTTATTTTAATTATTTATTTTTTTCTTTTTTAGGAAAAGAAATCCTTATAACAAGTAACCTACATTTTGGGGCCAATTATAATTCAAAAGCCCCCAAACTAAATGAAATGTTTAAAAATGTTCTATGTTCTTATTCTTAAATTGTCACACTTTACAAAGTAAATGGTTTTTAAATCTAGGTTTACAGACAGTACTTATACATTTTTCAAAGAAAAATAAGGATTTTTAATGACAGGCTTCCTAATATAAAGGTTTTTGATTCATAGAAATTCAATTTAGGCATAATGATTAAAAAATAATCCATTAAGGAAAATAAGGTTCACCTAAATGTTTATAGACAACTTACCTCTTTTTGCTTTTGATGTCAAGTAGTGCATAAAAAGAGAAAAACAATTTTTGTTTAACTGATTCTAATGTTATATCCCATAATTACCTACTCAGTGTAATGAACTAAAGGACCGTACAAACAGAAGCCTAGCACAAAATGTCTGCACAGCCATAAACAGGGATTTAGGAAGACCCAAGCAGCGTACTTACTGAACACTATACAGGGCACTGGGCACTGTAGGCAAGAAAACAGATGATGCCCATGCCTACTATGCATCTCTAAGTTCAGTTCTTACGATCCAAACCAGTCAGAGACTGATTTTGTATTTGTAGTAAGACATACTCTTTAAATGTTTTTATTTACTTGTTTGTACACAGAGACAGAGAGAAGACAGACAGAGAGAATGGGTGTGATAGGGCCTCTAGCCACTGCAAATGAACTCCAGATGCGTGCACCACTTTGTGCATCTGGCTTTATGTGCGTTCTGGGGAATCAACCCCAGGCAGTTAGGCTTTGCAGGCAAATGCCTTAATCCCTGAGCCATCTATCCAGCCATAAGACATAATCTTTTTTTTTTTTTTTTTTTGAGGTAGGGTCTCCCTCTTGTCCAGGCTGACATGGAATTTACTATGTAGTTACAGGCTGGACTTGAACTCACAGCAATCTTCCTACCTCTGTCTCCAAGTGCTAGGATTAAAGCTGTGCACCACCACACCCGGCCAGACATAATCTTAAGTGCAGTTAAGAATGAGAAATTTAGGGCCTGGAGAGATGGCTTAGAGGTTAAGGCACTTGCCTGCAAAGCCAAAGGACCCAGGTTCGACTCCCCAGGACCCACATAAGCTAGATGCACAAGGGGGCACATGTATCTAGAGTTCGTTTGCAGTGGCTGGAGGCCCCTTGGAGCGCCAATTCTCTCTCTCTCTCTCTCTCTCTTCTCTCTCTACCTGCCTATTTCTGTATCGCTTTCTCAAATAAATAAATAAAAAAAAAAAAAAAAAAGAATGAGAAATTTAGCTGGGTGTGGTGGCGCATGCCTTTAATCCCAGCACTTGGGAGGCAGAGGTAGGAGGATTGCCATCAGTTTGAGGCCACCCTGAGACCACATAGTGAATTCCAGGTCAGCCTGAGCTAGAGTGAAACCCTACCTCAAAAAACCAAACCAAAACAAAACAAAACAAAACAAAAGAATGAGAAACTCTGGCTGGAGAGAGATCCAGATTCAATTCTCCAGACCCCACGTAAGCCAGATGCACATGGTGGCTCATGCGTCTGGAGTTTGTTTTCAGTGGCTAGAGGCCCTGGCGTGCCCATTCTCACCACCCTCACCGTGTCTAATAAATAAATAAATGAATAAAAATAAATCTAAAAAAATGAGAAACTCTATTTGAAGTAAAAAATGGGTTTATGGGGCTGGAGAGATGGCTTAGCAGTTAAGGCATTTGCCTGCAAAGCCAAAGGATCCCAGTTCGACTCTCCAGGACCCACGTAGGCCAGATGCACAAAGGGGTGCATGCATCTGGAATTCGTTTGCAGTGGCTGGCGGCTCTGGTGTGCCCATTCTCCCCGCCCCGTGTCAAATAAATAAAGAAAAGAAAAAACTTCCATTACTATATGAAAAACAGTGGGTACATGGTCAACACCAGAGTAACAAACAAGTCTTTAATATGAAGAAAACAGGTTCCTTCCAACTGAGAAACAAAACAAAACAGAACAAACCCTCCCCAAATATTTACATCTACTAAAATTAAGTGTAGTTAAAATGGAGTCACACTCTAAGTCATTATCCTGTACAACATATGTATGCATCTCATTTAAATCTTCAACTGCAATTTTGTTAGTTATAAAAGTTTTTTAGCTGGGCGTGGTGGTGCACATCTTTAATCCCAGCACTCGGGAGGCAGAGGTAGGAAGATCGCTGTGAGTTCAAAGCCACCCTGAGACTACACAGTGGATTCCAGGCCAGCCTGAGCTAGTGAAAGCCTACCTTGAAAAACAAAAACAAAACAAAACAAAACAAAACAAAAAAAGTTTTTATAATCATTATTTAAGAGTAATAGTGAATCTAGCCCATCTCTTAAGGAATACTTGCTGACTAATGTGATCATTACACTTTTGTCTAAAAAGTAATAAAGGGCAATGAATTTAAAATCTCAAGAAGGAGCCGGGCGTGGTGGCGCACGCCTTTAATCCCAGCACTCGGGAGGCAGAGGTAGGAGGATCGCCATGAGTTCAAGGCCACCCTGAGACTGCATAGTGAATTCCAGGTCAGCCTGGACTCGAGTGAGACCCTACCTTGAAGAACCAAAATAAGTAGATAAGGAGATGGACTAGTGTAATTTTTGCATGGAAATCTAAAATTTTTTTTTTTTCCAAGGTAGGGTTTCACTCTAGCCCAGGCTGACCTGGAATTCACTGTATAATCTCAGGGTGGCCTTGAAAAAAAAAAAAAAAAAAAAAAAAAAAAAAGCAAAAATAACATAATTTCTTTTTTTTTTTTTTTTTTTTTTGGTTTTGCAAGGTAGGGTCTCACTCTGGTCCAGGCTGACCTGGAATTAACTAGGTAGTCTCAGGGTGGCCTCGAACTCTCGGCGATCCTCCTACCTCTGCCTCCCGAGTGCTGGGATTAAAGGCATGCGCCACCACGCCCGGCTAACATAATTCCTTTTGTTTACATATGTCCTAACAAGATATATTCCTTAAATATGTTTCTTTTTTTAACCCTGTGTAAAGGAAATTTACATTTCAATGCTACTAAGCAATTGACATGTGGCTGGTCCAAATGAAGATGTGACGTAAATACATAATATACACTAAATTTCAAATAAGAAAACACAGCATAAAATATCTCCTTAATAACTACAGGGGTTCTGGAGAATCGAACCTGGGTCCTTAGGCTTCTCAGGCAAGCTCCTTAACCACTAAGCCATCTCGCCAGCCAAACATTCTCATATATATATATATATATATAAAATTAACTTATTTATTTGAGAGAAAGAGGCAGAGAGAGAGAGAGAGAATGGGTGTGCCAGGGCCTCCAGCCACCGCAAACGAACTCCAGACACATGCACCCCCTTGTGCATCTGGCTTATGTGGGTCCTGGAGAATCGCACCAGGATCATTTGGCTTTGTAGGCAAACCCTTAACTGCCAAGCCCATCTCTCCAGCTCCTCTCTTTTTTTTTTTTTTTAAGTTTTATTTATTTATTAGTGAATGGGTGGGCCAGGGCCTCCAGCCACTGCAAATGAACTCCAGACATGTGCTACCTTGTGCATCTGGCTTATATGGGTCCTGGGGAATCGAACCTGATTCCTTTGGCTTTGCAGGCAAACTCCTTAACTGCTAAGCCATCCCTCCAGCTCCCAAACATTCTTTTTAAAAAATATTTATATATCTATGCATGTGTATGTGTATGCATGGATATGCCAGGGTCTCTTGTTACTACATACACGTGTCTGACTCATGTGTCACTTTTTGCATCTGGCGTTACATGGGTGCTGGGTAATCAAGCCTGTGCTATAGGCTTTGCGAGTAAGTGCCTTTAACTGTTGAGCCATCTCCGCAGCCCAGTCGGATAACATCCTTGCTTAATATTACACAACCCAACTCAAGAGCATTCTATATTAAGATTTCTTGGTCTGGAGAGATTTCTCAGTGGTTAAGGTCCTTGCCTGCAAAGCCTAATAACCAGAGTTCAAATTCCCAGGACCCACGTAAAGCCAGATGTACAACATGGCACATACATCTGGAGTTCGTTTACAGCAGCTAGAGGCCCTGGTGTACTCTCTCTCTCCTTGCAAATAAATAAATAAAAATAAAAAAATATTTCTTGCCAGGCGTGGTGGCGCACGCCTTTAATCCCAGCACTCGGGAGGCAGAGGTAGGAGGATCGCCGAGAGTTCGAGGCCACCCTGAGACTACATAGTGAATTCCAAGTCAGCCTAAACCAGAGTGAGACCCTACCTCGCAAAACCAAAAAAAAAAAAAAAAAAAAAAAAAAAAAAATTCTTATAAAAGTGAAGTTACCACTTGAAGAAATACTAAAATTAATGAAAAGACAATTTAGGGGTACTAGACATACCCACAGTGAAATTATTCACCATTAATCTCCCAAAAAGAAGGAGGGAAAATCAAACACTTGCAGCATGCACGAGTCACTAAAATTTGGAAATCTTAACTAATTACTATTTGCATACTATTGCATAATGGCAAGATAGAAAACTAGAAAAAAAAATGTAGTTTTTTTTTTTTTTTTTCCAAAATATGATCTGTGATTTTCCAGGGCCTTGAGACTGTTAGGCAAGTGTTCAACAGCTGAGCAGGTGAAATAGTATTTCTAAATTAACTGTTGTTTTGGAAGGTTCAAAACCACAGATGCGCAATGCTTAGCCTTTATCTACAAGAAGAACCCTGGGGTTACTACAGTAAAAGAAAACACAAGCCGCTGGGCATGGTGGCGCGCGCCTTTAATCCCAGCACTCGGGAGGCAGAGGTAGGAGGATCACTGTGAGTTCAAGGCCACCCTGAGACTACATAGTTAATTCCAGGTTAGCCTGGGCCAGAGTGAGACCCTACCTCAAAAAACCAAAAAAAAAAAAAAAAAAAAAAAAAAAAGAAAAGAAAAGAAAAGAAAAAAGAAAACACAAGCCTAAAAGATTACAGGTTTGGTCTGAGGGTGTGGTTAAGTTATAGACCATGCATTTAACATGAACAGGGCCCAGGATTCACACCTTCAGCAGGAGGGTGGAGGAAGATAACAGGTTTCAACAGGATTTCACAGATGTGATGTGAGGAAGTGGAACACACATAGGAAAGCCTCTACAGAAAAAATTGAATGAAATATATGGAGAACAAACTATTGAGGCTATAAGCATTTACAAAGCTCTGTCCACATACAAAACAAGGAGGATGAAGGAAGGAGCAGAGGCAAAAAGAGCAGCTATGTACACAGGGCCACACTAGATTTTATGGTGGTAGGACTGTCCCCGCAAACCTGTAAGCAGTCATATTCCTCACGAAACTCCTCATGGGGGTTTTGGTTCCATTAACATCCACTGGTCTCTAGATTTCATTTGATTCCATACCTGTTTCTATATCTTAGGTGTAGCCTACATATACCCTATTCACCACCCTGCAGTTACTCTAAGGTTTCATATAATATCACGTGATCCTATATTTAAAACTATTAAGCTGTGTCTGAGGCATAAATTCTTCTCACATGAATCGAGATGTGTTTTCTGGACCCTCCCACCTTTTCCATCATTTCAACTGCCCCTCCCCCCCAGGTTCTAGCCAAATGCTCACAGCTTGGAACAAGCTGATCTTCTTGCCCACACGTGTACCCCTACCTTCTCACTGTCCACATCTGCATCCCCATCTTCTCATTGCCCATAACTACTCCCCTACCTTCTCTCTGTCCACATCTGCAGCCCCATCTTCTCATTGCCCATAACTACTCTCCTACCTTCTCTCTGTTAAGGTCTAGGTGCATATGGTTGTGGCCAGCACTTGTGTTTCCTCTAGAAAGCTGTTCCTAACTTCTAACCCTTTATTTATTCCAGGAACTCTGTTAACATCATTAATTATTTGCCTGCCTATCTCCCTTACAAGATTACAATTTTTTTTTGTTGTTGTTGTTGTTGTTGTTTTCCGAGGTAGCGTCTCACTCTAGTCTAGGCTGATCTGGAATTCACTGTGCCCACTCAGGGTGGCCTTGAACTCAAGCAATCCTCGGGAGTGCTGGGATTAAAGGCATGCGCCACCATGCCTGGCTCAAGATTACAATTTTCTTGAAGAACAAGCATAGTAAATATTTTGAATATCATTGTATATCAGAAGCCAAAAAAATGCCTAAGGCCGGCTGGAGAGATGGCTTAGCAGTTAAGGCGCCTGCCTGCTAAGCCTAAGAATGCTGGTTCCAATCTCCAGCGGTTCCAATCTCCAGGTCCCACGTTTAGCCAGATTCAGAGTGACGCACGGGCGCAATGCCGCACTTGACCACAAGGGGGCGCACACATCTGGATTTCGTTCGCAGCAGCTGAGAGGTTGCTGGCACGCCCATCTCTATCTGTCTTCCTCTCCCTCTCTCTCTGTCTCTCTCCAAAAAAAAAAAAAAGTCAGATTTCAAAACAATACCATTCTCTCACAACAGTTCAGTAATGTCAGAAAAGGGAAAGATGGGAGGAGGGAGAGAAGAAGAACAAATGAAATGCTATGAAGAAGCAAAACAGTTATGAAAACAACCTACTTTGTGGAAAACGGACTCATAAAGAACAAATTGCTTAGGCTATTATTTCAAGAACAGAGTTTAAACTTGCTTTTTTTCTTTTTTCTTGTTTCTTTTTAAAAATATTTTTATTTTATTTATTTATTTGAGAGAGATACAGAAATATACAGGGAGAGAGAGAGAGAGAAAGAGAATGGGCGTTCCAGGGCCTCTAGCCACTGCAAATGAACTCCAGATGCATGCGCCCCCTTGCGCATGTGGCTTATGTGCGTCTTGGGAGTTGAACCTGGGTCCTTTGGCTTTGCAGACAAGCGCCTTAACCACTAAGCCATCTCTCCAGCCCTTCTTGTTTCTTTTTTAAGGTAAAGTCTCGCTACATAGTTTCAGAGTAGCCTCTAACTCGTAGCGATCCTCCTACCTCTGCTTCCCAAGTGCTGGGATTAAAGGTATGTGCCACAATACCTGGCTTAAACTTGCTTTTTAAGTTTGAGATTTATTATCTCATAAAAATGCTGCAAAGCTCGTATTACATATCTTGCCTATGGGTTATATGTATTCCCTTTTGTGTGTGGTGGACTGATTTTATTTAATTATTAAATGGTCAGATATTATTAGTTGTTATTATTACCATTTAGTTCTAGGACGTAGTTAAGGCATCAGGATAAAATACCCAATGATTTTATGAAGATACACAACCTACTGTCTTATTATATGCAGTCCCTTTTCTTTTCTTTTTTTAATTATTGTTTTTTATTGATACGCAGTCCCTTTTAATTCAAGCTCATCAGAGCTGATGAGTACTTCCAGGGTGTTTGGTGAGGGCATGTGGGAAACATGGGTGTCCATGCCCAAAGAGGCACATCATGAAGAACAAGTAAAGCAGTGGGATTTAATGAATCTACTTAAAGATATTTCTCTTAGAGCACTTAAAGGTATTTCTTTTTAAAATATATTTAATTAATTTATTTATTTGAGAGAGAGAAAGAGGCCGAGAGGGGAGGGAGAGAATGGGTACATCAGGGCCTCCAGCCACTGCAAACGAACTCCAGATGCATGTGTCCCTCATGCATTTGGCTTACATGGGTCCTGGGGAGTCAAACCAGGAT
This sequence comes from Orientallactaga sibirica, assembly GCA_036365145.1. NCBI lineage: Eukaryota > Metazoa > Chordata > Mammalia > Rodentia > Dipodidae > Orientallactaga > Orientallactaga sibirica. The sequence continues at coordinate 2,993,753 of JAEOAD010002567.1, forward strand.
CCTTTGGCTTTGCAGGCAAACGCCTTAACCGCTAAGCCATATCTCCAGCCCTAAAGGTATTTCTTATAGAAGGCAAAAACATTTTATGTTGTTTTAAATCTTATATTGGATTTATATCTCTCTCAATTTCTCAAAATAAGAATTAAAGGGCTGGAGAAATGGCTTAGTGGTTAAGGTGTTTGCCGGCAAAGCCAAAGGATCCCAGTTCAATTCTCCAAGACCCACGTAAGCCAGTTGCACAAGGGGCACATACATCTGGAGTTTGTTTGCAGTGGCTAGAGGCCCTAGTGTGCCCATTCTCTCTCTGTCTGCCTCTCTTCTATCTCTCTCTCTGCTTGCAAATAAATAAATAAATAATTAAAAAAAATAAAAAATGATCATCTTCATGACCCTTGAATTCCACTATGTAACTCTATCCTAAAAAAAAGAATTAAAAATGAATTAATTTATTTTATTGATAAAATTACATTAGTGATCCTCAATAGAAAATAATGTCCACATCTTACTGAAATAGTTTAAATTGCCTAAAGTGTATGTTAAATATGTATCTTACAAAATGTTTATCAAAAGCATTCTGAAAAACAGGGGGTGATTGACCCTTAAAATTGATATTACCAGCTAGCAAAATTTATAGCTGTCAATAATTTATACTAAACCCATGAATAAAAAACTACTAGCCATGTGTGGTGGTGCCCACCTTTAATCCTAGCACTTGGGGGGGGCGGAGGCAGGAGGACATCCTGAGCTCCAGGCCACCTTGAAATTACATGGTGAATTCTAGGTCAGCCTGGGCTAGAATGAGACCCTACCCCTCCCCCCGCCCAAAAAAGCTACTCATAAAATCTATTATTGATTGCATGTTTATGATATTTTCTGCACATAACACAAAGCTAGTTACTTACGGGCAAATTTCTCCTGTTTTCTGCTTCATGAAAACATCCAGGGCTGGAGAAATGGCTTAACAGTTAAGGCACTTGCTTGTGAAGCCTAAAGACCCAGGTTCAATTCCCCAGTACACATGTAAACCAATGCACATCTGGAATTCATTTGCAGTGGCTAGAGGCCCTGGCAGGCCCATTCTCTCTCTAAATATAACTGTTTCTTTCTTTCTCTCTCTCAAATAAATAAGCAAATTAAATATTTTAAAAACATCCATATAATAAAACTATCACGAATCATGCTTAATATATCTTACCTAATATAGTTCAGCCTAATACATATATATAGTCAATAATGTGGATATTTTTAAAAGCTATAATTTATTTGGTGTGGATGGTTAGTCAATTTCTACAGCAATTCATTCAAACAAGATTCATTAGAAAGTGTTATTGGGCTGGAGTGGTGGCGCATGCCTTTATCCCAGAACTTGGGGGGCAGAAGTAGGAGGATCACTGTGAGTTTGAGGCCGCCCTGAGAGTACATAGTGAATTCCAGGTCAGCCTGGGCTAGAGCAAAAACCTACCTAAAAAAAAAAAAAAAAAAAAAAAAAAAAAAAAAAGGAAGGAAGGAGGAGGGAGGGAGGGGGAGGGAGGGAAAGAAAATGTTACTGGATTGATTTCATAGGAATTTTTAAGGATTAACCTGGTTGATTTCATGATATATAATTGAATTATGCCTAAGGCTATAATAGCGTTAGTTCTTTTCCTATTATTTTGGTTCCAAATAAGTGGTTAGAAATATAAAAGTGGTGGCTGGGTGTGGTGGCGCACGCCTTTAATCCCAGCACTCAGGAGGCAGAGGTAGGAGGATCACTGTGAGTTCAAGGCCACCCTGAGACTACATAGTGAATTCCAGGTTAGCCTGAGCTAGAGTGAGACCCTACCTCGGAAAACCAAAAAAAAAAAAAAAAATAAATAAATAAATAAAAAATAAATAATAAAATAAAGTAAAATAAAAGTGACTAACATGCTAGGTTATAATTAACATGATTTTTCTGATCTTTTGATGATTCTGAATCTATGTCATCTATAGGCCTAACCTTAGCTATAATAATCATGTCTATGGTCAATAATTTTTGTAGTTTCTCAAAACTAAAGAATTTAAGACAATGTAATAGTACTTTCACACATGTATGCTATCTTACAGCTGAAGATATTTACAATGAGTGCAGTGTCAGCAGGATTTAAGATGTAAAATGGGGGAAATGGGGCTGGTGAGAGGGCTTAGCGGTTAAGGTGCTTACCTGCAGAGACAAAGGACCTCGGTTTGATTCCCCAGAACCCACTTAAGCCAGATGCACAAGGTGGCACATGCATCTGGAGTTCATCTGCAGTAACTGGGGCCCTGGTGCACCCATTCTCCCTCTCTCTGTCTCTCTCTATCCCTGTCTTAGTAAATAAATAAATGACCAAAAAGTGAGGTAATGCTGAGCAGCATCCCATGTAAAAAAAATAATAATAATAACAAGAAGGGAAAGAAGCCGGGTGTGGTGGCGCACGCCTTTAATCCCAGCACTCGGGAGGCAGAGGTAGGAGGATTGTTGTGAGTTCAAGACCACCCTGAGACTACATAGTGAATTCCAGGTCAGCCTGAGCTAGAGCGAGACCCTATCTTGAAAAACTAAAAAAAAAAAAAAAAAAAAAAAAAGAAGAAGAAGGGAAAGAATGATGCATGTGATAATGTCTGAAATAAAAGTTAACATACAAAAGTCTTAAAAGTAAAAATGACGAAACAGCAACATGAAAACATTTATTATGTAATATTAGTGGCTTCTAAAATGTAATGGCAGTGATATAAATAAATATATTCTTTTTATATTTTTATTTATTTGAGAGAAAGTAAAAGGCAGTTAGAGAAAGAGAGAATGGGCACACCAGGGCCTCCAGCCTCTGTAAAAGAACTCCAGACACATGTGCCACCTTGTGCATCTGGCTTATATGGGTCTTGGGGGACCAAACCTGTGTTATTTGGCTTTGCAGACAAACGCCACAACCTCTAAGCCATCTCTCCAGATGTAGCATAAAATATACTTTTGATTTAGGCCTCTTCATAAGAAAAAGGAAGGAAAAGGAAAGGAAAAGAAAAAGTTAAGGAAAGGGACGGGAAGGCGAGGGGAGGGGATGAAGGAGAGAGGAGGGGAGAGAAAAAAAATAGCTGTAAAATGGTGAAGCTAAAGTAAGCTGTGAGCGTCAATCAGCAAGGGCTGGCAAACTCTACAAACATTACTCTAAAACCTACATGTGCCCGAAGAGCAAAAGCCCCAAGGAATTCAAGACATTTTGAGTCACTGCAAAAGGAAATTCACTCAAAAGTCTGATGGCTTAGCAGTTAAGGCATTTGCCTGCAAAGCCCAAGGACCCAGCTTCTACTCCCCAGGACCCATGTAAGCCAGATGCATAAGAGGACGCATGCATCTGGGGTTCGTTTGCAGCGGCTGGAGGTCCAGGAGCACCCATTCTATCTCTCTCCTTATCTGCCTCTCTCTCTCTCTCTTAAATAAATAAAGTCTTGTTATAACTATGACTTCCTTTGCTGGTTTTTTAAAACACCAAGATGAAACACAAACTCTGAAAAGCATGGAGTCACCAGGAGCTACAGAATTGCACGTGGAACCCAGGTGTATCCTGTGCTGCCCAGGTTGTTCAGCCTCTCTTGTCCTATCCCGTCCCTTCTTACCCTCCTTTTCCACCCTGGGCTGCTGGATAGAAGCCTCTGGAGTCTTCTAAGGCCTGATGTCTGGCCATAGAAGGGGAGTACAGGAAGCTAAGTGTGAAGGGACTTTCACCTGAGTGGTGGGAATCCTACATGGTCTTTGCTGGACTCTCAGGCTAGGTGTGAGTGGCTGGGAGAGAGGGAGAGCTGTCTAGTCATCATTGCATCACATGCACCCAAGGAAAAAGCGTTTACCTGGTGGAGCCACGCTTAACCTTTTTTCCTTGCTGAGCAGATGCCCTTGGATGGGTTCACTCATGGAAGGGGGGCCCTTCAGAAGAAATGATTCTGTGGAGGTGGGATCAGGGGGAACTCTTAATAAATTCTGTACGTAGGAAGCCCCTGAAGTCCTGGGACGGCTCTGATCACAAAGGGAAGGTGAAAATTGTCTTGCAGGAGATCCAAGAAAAATACATATAAGAAACAAAAAAGTTTTACTTTAATTACCTTTCAATGCCTCACCACTGTCAACATTATTTATACTGGCATTTAGTTACTTTTTAAAAGACATAAATTGAAATGTTTGCTAATTTTTAGTTTCCATATCTGGAAACAACATTATTTGGAAACGATTTCGTATGCTGGAAAATAGTTTTATTACAGTAAGTCAGCTTGAACCACAGGTAGAAAATATATGTGTTATTTGCTTCTCAGATTAAACTTCCTTAAATGAACAATTTTAACCACATTAAGTGAAAACACAGGACTTGGGGAAAAGATCACAGGTGGTGTCTCTGAGCACCAAAACTTGCAGAAAGACTGCATGTATTTGATTCCATTTTGCCAAAACACAGACATGCCCTTTCAATCCGTTGCCGGTTTTGGTCTTATAGAAAAATGCATTCATACCCTTGCCCCATGAAAGAGAAGCTGCTAGATCTCCAGAGACACAGCAACGTTTAAAATTACAGCCAATGTCAAGAAGGTTTCATTTCAATAACCACCTTTCCCCACTTTAGGTTGGAGGTAAGAGAGAGGCATATTTATGCACACGAAGAGGAGCAAAAATATTAACAGACACTTTATATTATAGTTAATCAGGGATGAGGTGGCAGAAAGATCAGCATTAGCAAGGCCCCTTTAGCAGCTCCCATTTTTTTTTTCCTTCCCCTTTCTCCATCCTCCACAACAAAAACACATTCATTTTGCAATTAATTAAGCCCTGGCCACTGTACCACACTATGACAATCACTACATGCATACCTTTTCCTCTGGGTGCCACTGCTGACCCGAATGGAGGGTGTCTGTGGGCCCTGACTACGCAGGAGGTAAGTGTCTATGCTGGGCACGGTGGCGGGCACATCCCCACTTACTTTAGGGCTGCCGACCTTGCTCTTTCCGAGTTTGCCTTTGCTGCGTCTGGACTGCTCGTGGTCAAACTCTAAGTCTTCCAAGCGCTGCGTCAAGGCGAGCTTTTGCTGGATAGCCATTCGTAATAAAGTGTTCAGAGTTTTCTTCTCATCCTCGGCGGCTGCTAACTGTCTCTGCATTTCATCCAACTGCGTGACATATTCGTCACATCTGGAAGCCAGGCAGAGAGAGGTCAGGTGAAATCAGATGGAGCTTCATTTGAAAAATCCAGTATTCCTCCTGCCCTCAGTCCCAGTCACTGAAGTCTCAAAACGGATTGTTTTTTAAGGGAGGGTTTCGCTCTAGGCTAGGCTGAACTGAAATTCACTTTGTAGTCTCCGGGTGGCCTCGAACTCATGGCGATCTTCCTTACCTCTGCCTCCCTCACAAGTGCTGGGATTAAAGGTGTGTGCCACCATACCTGGCTCAAAACTTTTATTACATGAAATTTATAATTATTCTCTACCTACTTAATAATACAATCTAAGCTTTATCAGGGGTATATATGTACAGTCAAATTTGTACGATTTCATAGTAATGGTTTTAGTCATCTCCTGAGGGTCTTAGGATGGGTCCCCTACAAATAATGAATTTGAATAATGGGCTGTTAGAAATATCTTCATCCAGGTTTCTGTAATCTGTCTCCCCCATAGACGTAAAAGCCTGAGTCCACCCACATACATTTAGAAGTATGGTGTGGGAGAAGTTCCTTCCGGGCTTATCCAAAGCATATTGTAGGGACTTTGAAATTAGTACAAACCTGGGGTGTTCTGAAAAAATTACAAGGCTCTGTGGTAAAAGAATATGATATCAAGGGGGAACCTAATTCCTTTAACCTTTATTGTCTATATTGTGGAACTATGTAGAGCCCAAGAAAAATTAGTGCTTACTAAAATACACAATGAACTGGGTGTGGTGGCACATGCCTTTAATCCCAGCACTCGGGAGGCAGGGGTAGGAGGATCGCCGAGAGTTCGAGGCCACCCTGAGACTACATAGTTAATTCCAGGTCAGCCTGAGCTACAGTGAGACCCTATCTCGAAAAACCAAAACAATAATAATAATAATAATAATAATAATAATAATAATAATAAAATAAAATACACAATGAATTCAAGAACCCTGTATTATTAATCATTGATGGCCAGATAATAATGTTTTTCAATTATAAAGTTAGACAATACTACACTTGTCAAAACTAATGCCTCTGAAAATGAACTTCTGGGGATAATCATTTGAAATACCTGAGTTATGAAAAATAAGCCAGATTGAGAGTTCAGATATTCATTTAATTTTTAAAATTTCTTTCCCAAAGAGAAATCACATATATTTTCTTTAAGCTGTTCCATTCTAGGGCACAAAACACGCTCACTATGCACAAAGACTCACTGTGAACGGTGAAAGTCCTCCTCCCGTGTACCATACCCAGGAGGAGGAAGAAAAACAGTTACCTTGTTGCAAACATTGCTCGCAAGGATGAGAAGGTCGCAGCATCTTCTTTCAAAGCCTTCAGTTCGTTCCTCAGTTTCGTCATTGTTTCAGTTACCATTGCCTTTTCGTTTTCATATTTGTTCTTCAGATTAGCTAGAGCCACCTCCGCTGTCTGAAGCAGAAAATCACAGGGCTTACCTTTCGCAAGGAAAACCTAGCATGTGTATTTCTCTGTACTGGATCTATTATTTTCTCTCATAAATGGAGACTTAACTTTCTCAGATTATAGCTTTACATAGCCATAAGTACATATATTGAATATAGGGAATGTTTTCACTTTAATCATGGTGGGACTTAGGACTTGTTAAATTGTCTTAGAAGCTGGCTATGAACCAGTTAGTATGAAAAACCACCACAATGGCGGTAGTTCAGTAAATATTTCATGCAGATTGTCGAAGATGTAAGATTTTCAGACGTGTATGGAGCCAAAACGAAACTTTATAAAAGAAAGTCATCACGAAATTAGTAAAAAGCATAGATTCCAAATGAAATATTTCAGAAATCAAGTCCCGTTTGTTTTGTGGGTCTGCAACATAGAAGACAGGACATAAACTATGGCAACTTACTACAGGAGTCTATGAAAACCTATCTTTAAGGAAAAGGAATGACAGAGAATCACACAGTTTCTAAGTCTTTGAATACAACTTGTTCAAAATAATTAACTAATTCTTAGTAAGTTCTAGAAAAGCTGAGACTCCAGAATGTTGAATAGGTTAAGATACTTTTCTGAATTTGGGTTTAAGGAATGTCTGAAATTCTAAGAAAGAAAAGTGCTTCAAAGCAAGAGCTGGCTTGGCACAGCAGGAGGTAAATCCATGTTTACTGAATCAATGGATAGGGACTGCTGGTTTGATGCACAGACCATTAACAGGCATGCTAGAATCAAACATTATTTTTTTTAAAACTATAAGCTACAGATTTTCAGAATGTGTAAAGATATCTGATGCTAGTGGGGAAAAGTATTGCTAATGTGATTTCCCAGAAAGACTGAAATGATTTTTAATATGTCTTACTGGACTCGAAGTGAACATTATTCATTTCTTATGCAAACTACCAACTTATAAAGAAATTGGATTCTTTTTCTTTTCTTTTCTTTTCTTTTTTGGTTTTTGAGGTAGGGTCTCACTCTGGCCCAGGCTGACCTGGAATTAACTATGCAATCTCAGGGTAGCCCTGAACTCAAGGCAATCCTCCTACCTCTGCCTCCCGAGTGCTGGGATTAAGAGCATGTGCCACCACGCCTGGCAAGATTCTGTTTTAAATAAACCAAACTTAGCATAGGGTAGTTTGTCAGTGTTTTGAGTCCAAAATTTTGGGAAAATTAGTTTTGACTGAATTTAAATTTAGATTAGAATGAGGTTACTCATAGCATAATTTTATATGTTCTGCAGTATAGATACTCAGAGTCTTCTACAATATTATATGTTTAAGAAATTATAGATAATACATAAGCTCAAAATTTTTAAAGTTTAGACATTCATTCAGAACAGAAAGTAAGTTTAAACTTAAATTGTTAAAATATAAAAATATAAAAAACAAATTTGTAAGCACATGTCAGTTTATAAGCCAAAGAGCAAGAATGGATGACAGACAGTTAAATCTGAAATGGAAGTACAAACTTATTTATTATTCATGAGAAATGTCCAGAACAACTCATCAAAGACTGCACAAAGATTTTTTTCCAAAATTAAATATCTAAAATCACATTAGATTTACTGACATCTACATTCACCACATTCTCTGCTCACTCCAAAGTTGACCTAAATTTAAAAAAAATTTTTTTTTGGTTGGAGAGATGGCTTAGCGGTTAAGGCATTTGCCTGCTAAGCCAAAGGATCCCGGTTCAACTCTCCAGGACCCACATAAGCCAGATGCACAAAGGGGTGCATGTGTCTGGAGTTCATTTGCACTGGCTGGAGTCCCTGGTGTGCCCATTCTCTCTCTCTCTTTCAAATGAATAAATAAAAAAATATATTAAAAAAAAATTTTAAGGGCTGCAGGGATGGCTTAGCGGTTAAGGTATTTGCCTGCAAAGCCAAAGGACCCAGGTTTGATTTCCCAGGACGCACGTTAGCCAGATGCGCAAGGGGACGCATGCATTTGGAGTTAATTTGAAGTGGCTGCAGGCCTTGGTACACCCATTCTCTCTCTCTCCCTCTTTCTCTGTCAAATAAAAAATAAATAAATAAATAAAAATAAAATGTTACAAATAAAAATTTTAAGACTGATCTTTATTTCTAGCTACAGGGATCTAAATAAGCATTCCATAAAAATAACAATATCCGGGCTGGAGGGATGGCTCAGGGGTTAAGGCACATGACTGCGAAGCTTAAGGACCCCGGTTCAATTCTCCAGGTCCCACGTAAGCCAGATGCACATGGTGGCGCATGCGCCTTGAGTTCGTTTGCGGTGGCTAGAGGTCCTGGAGCACTCATTCTCTCTCCATCTCTAATAAATAAATAAATAATAACAAAAGAAAGTTTAAAAAAAAATATAACAATATCCTATTTCTGTCGTGTTTGTCCTTCTGTACCTGTTCCTCTGGGAAAATGAGTTCTTATTCTTAAGAACAATCCCAATTATACTTGCTTGTGGGAGGCCTTTGTGAGTCTTCGAGAAAATGTTAGTTGCTCCCCTGATTGCTCCCACCATCTTGGATCTCTTCTGTAGTTGCTTTACCACCTGTGCTGCCGAGTTAGGCACAGCTAGTTTCCTAGCTTTTTCATTCACTCACTTTAAAATAAGATTGTATTCTGATTTGGCACTAGAATGTACTTTGTTTTATTGTTCCAGGAATCTGATACAAGAAATGAAACAAACTCAGGGGAAAAATTAGTTACAAAGGCTTTCACTAGCGTGCTTTCATCAGCAGAACACAATTACCTGCTTGTTAGCTTTCAACACGGCCCTCAACGTGGCAATCTGCTCCCGTTTGGTGCTCAGCAGGGACTTCAGCTTGAGGATCTCTTCCATCAAAGCTTCCTTGTCTTTGTCAATCATAGGGGCCAGCTCCCTGGCCGCTGCTCTTTGACGAGACAGCTGCAAGGACCGGTCCACTGCCTTCTGCAGGTGCTTGATTTGGTCCCGGATAATGGCATTAAGGTTGTAGATATTCATTGGCTCTTTGCGGATATCGCTTGAATCCAATACTGGAGATGACGGTGGGGCAGTAATAATAGGAGAGATTGTGGGGGTCTTAGTTGGACTTGGTTCTTTGCTGGCCTCTGTATTTTCTTTTGAAACTGGTTCAGAGGAGGTCCTTGGTTCTACTGCGGATGACACACCCCGCCTAGCCAATCGTGGTGACAAAAGTCCCCTAGGGTCATCAGGTCCCTTGAGGCTGCCACTACGGGTGACTCTGCTCTGCCTGTAATAGTCTAACATGACCCTGTTCGGAGTTTCATTGTTACACAGACACACGTGGTGATAGAGCTGAGCCAGCTCCTCGCTGAATGTCACCAACTCATCCTGGGCTGAGTTGAGGGTGTTGTGGTTCTCATTGGCTATGCCAGTCATCTTTTGTAACTCCTTCTCCAGGTGGGCCATCTTCTCAGTGCTCTCCTTGGTGGTCTTCTCAAGGCTCATCACTTGCTCATCATACATTTGAATCTTGCTCTCATACTTGGCTTTCTCTTCTGTATAGTTTTCTATGGATTTGTTATATTTCTCCTTTAAGGCCTTAATTTCTGCTTTCAAGTCAATGACCTCGGTGACTGCAACTCTGTATTTGCACTCCAAGATTTCCAAGCCGTTGATGTCCACTTCATAGTCATGGCTCTCCTCCCCTGAGTCCTGGCCCTTCTCACCGTCCAGCTCGGCCTTGAGTTCCTTGTTGCTCTGCAGGCCCCGCATGGCGTTGACGTGCTCCGTGAGCCAGTGCACTCGCTTGTGCTGCTCGGTCAGCGCCCCCTTGGTGTGTTCCAGCTGCGTCTGTGACTCCTGGAGGTTGGCCAAAAGAATGGCCTTTTCCCGCTCTACCTGCAGTGGCAGAAGACAGTATCTGAGTGACTTTAGTGCAATGCCAGTGATGACATTAATGCATCCGGACAGACATGCATACATTTAAAATGCCTGCAGCAGAGCCAGCGCTCCCATTATTCCACGTTCAATTCAATGTTTTTGTTTTTTTTTTTTTTTTTTTGGTAGTGCTGGTAAGTCAATCTAAAAGTACTCAATTAATAATATGATTTTCTATTTATTTATTTATTTATTAGAGACAGAGAGAGAGGGAAAGAGAGAGAGAGTGAGAATGGGTGCACCAGGGCCTAGCCACTGCAAACGAACTCCAGACGCATGCGCCACCATGTGTATATCAGGCTTATGTGGGACCTAGAGAATCGAACCTGGGTCTTTAGGCTTCACAGGAATGCGCCTTTAACCACTAAGGCATCTCTCCAGCCCCTAATAATGTGATATTTGATGGAAGTCAAGCCATTAGAATTTTTCATAAAGGAAATCTTATAAAAAAATTATGATTTCAGGAAAAACAGGTTTTAAGGGTTCTGTCTTCCTTTTTGAAACTAATTTCCTCTGAAAGCCTAAAAATTACTGAGTTAGCATACATGCCAAAGCTTTTTCCAAACAGCTCCTCAATATGAAAAGTCTTTATATAAGATGCAAATTGATGAAAACAATGCACAGAATGAATTGCCACCTTGCGGTAGAGGCAAAGCATCATGATAAATGAGGTAATACATATAGAACAGTTTTTTTTTTTTTTTTGAGGTAGGGTCTCACTTTAGCCCAGGCTGTCCTGAAATTCGCTATGTAGTCAGTCTCAGGGTGGCTTTGAACTCATGGCGATCCTCCTACCTTTGTCTTCCCAGTACTGGGATTAAAGGCGTGTACCACCACGCCCGGTTCAGAACAGTTTTTTAATTATTATTTTATTTATTTATTTGCAAGAAGAGAGAGAAAAAAAAATGGGTGTGCCAGGACCTCCAGCCACTGCAAATGAACTCCAGATACACGTGCCACTTTGTGCATCTGGCCTTACGTGGGTCCTGGGGAATTTAATGCTAATCATTAGGCTTTGCAGGCAAGTGCCCTACTGCTGAGCCATCTCTCCAGCCCTGGACTCGTTTTTGATCTGTACTCTGTTATTCATATTAATATAACATTTTCTTCATAACACCTCCAGAAGAACATCAGCTCTTCCATGTGTCCTCCAATGTAGTTCTGCTTTCTATACTTAATACATTTCTTTTTTGTTTTGTTTTGTTTTCTGAGGTAGGGTCTCACTCTAGCCCAGGCTGACCTGGAATTCACTATGGAGTCTCAGGGTGGCTTTGAACTAATGGTGATCCATGCCAGGGCCTTTAGCCACTGCAAATGAACTCCAGACGCATGTGCCACCTTGTGCATCTGGCTTACGTGGGTACTAGGGAATCGAACCTGGGTCCTTAGGCTCTGCAGGCAAGTGCCTTATCTGCTAAACCATCCCTCCAGTCCCCAGTCTCAGTTATTAAAGCTTAGAGTATCTTAACTTGTATTTGGAGTCCAAAAAGCAGGTGTTTAAAGTGTATAAGATGCACTGTGCTTTGAATTAATAGACACAAAGTAGTTGAAAAAAAGCTTGAAGTGCCGGGCGTGGTGGCGCACGCCTTTAATCCCAGCACTCCGGAGGCAGAGGTAGGAGGATCGCCGTGAGTTCAAGGCCACCCTGAGACTCCATAGTGAATTCCAGGTCAGCCTGGACCAGAGTGAAACCCTACCTCAAAAAAAAAAAAAAAAAAAAAAAAAAAGCTTGAAGCAAGTATACACTTTCAGCATCGCTATTTTAATCTTTATCTGTGAAGAACTCAGCCAAGAGAAAGTTTTTTAGTTAATTACAATCTCCTGTAGTGACTAAGACTAGCTGCCTTACTTCTCTCATACAGTCTTCATCTTCTGTCTGAAACTGGGAGGTTTTTTTTTTATTATTATTTTTTATTGGCAACTTCTAGACTTACATACAAAAAATGCATGTATTTCCCTCCCCTGCCCCCATACCCCTTTAGAACTCCAATCTCCATCGTATCCCCTCCCTCTTTCCATTAGTCTCTCTTTTAATTTGATGTCATCATCTTTTTCTTCTATTATGAGGGTCTTGCGATGGTATTGCTAGGCACTGCAAGGTCATAGATATTGAGACCAATTTCTGTCTGGACAGTTGCATTGTAAGGAGTCGTACACTTCCTTTGGCTCTTCCATTCTTTCTGCCCCCTCTTCCACAATAGGCCCTGAGCCTTGGAGGGTGTGACAGAGGTGTTTCAGTGCTGGACACTCCTCCATCCCTTCTTCTCAGCACTATGTTGCCTTTTGAGTCATCCCAGTGGTCATCACCATCTGAAACTGGGAGTTTTATTTTCCCATTGTAGGGCAGGTTGTTTTGCCAGAAAACCTTAATGTGGTATCTGTAAAATGTTTACCATAATTATGCAGTGTATGTTAATTATCATTGTTGTTATCATATCCATATAAATTATTTTTGATTTTTCTGTTTGTTTTTTAAATAGACACATTTACATTAAATGAAGATTGATAATAGTCTTCTGTGGAAAAAAAAGATAATTCATATTAAAATAGTTTTTTGGGGGGAGAAGACATGACTTGCTACAAAGCCCAGACTGGCCTCAAACTTGTGATCCTCCTGCCTCAGCTTTTTAAGTGATGGCATTAAAGGCATCCAGCACCATGGTCTTTCATATCATGACTTCTGTAGCACAAAGAATCAAAGCTGTTTATAAGTTATCAATTTTCATAGATTTCTTTTTTATATAAAGGGATGAAAAAGATGAATTTCATTATCTATAAATTACATCTCAATATATAGATTTTTAGATGAGGCCTTGCTATACTGCCCAGACTGACCCCAAACTCCCGAATACCAGTGGTCCTCCTGCATCACACTGCTGGTATTAACAGGTGGGCAGTGCCATGCCCATCTTAATTCTGCTATTTTTAAAACTGACAAATGATGATTGTATATATTTTGATGGGTACAATGCGATGTTATGATGCATATACACATATAGGATTAAATCATGCTAAGTAATTTATCTATTGACTCATAGTTACCCTTTCTTTTTTTTTTAATTATTATTATTATTTATTTATTTTTGGAGAGAGAGACAGAGAGAGATAGACAGAGAGGGAGAGGGAGACAGAGATGGGCGTGCGAGCCGTGTCTCAACTGCTGTGAACGAAATCCAGATGTGCGCGCCCCCTTCTGGTCAAGTGCGGCATTGCGTCACTTTGCATCTGGCTAAACGTGGGACCTGGAGATTGGAACCGCTGGAGATTGGAACTAGCGTTATTAGGCTTAGGAGGCAGGCGCCTTAGCCGCTAAGCCATCTCTCCAGCCCTAGTTACCCTTTCTTAAATATCCCCAAAACCCATGTGTCAAAGCTTCGTCTCTAGCCCATGGCAGTCCTGAGAGGTGGGAGAGTATTTAGGAAGAGGGGCCTCATGGGAGGAAGTTACATCACTGGGGACCCTCTTGAAAGAGATGCTGGGATTCTGCTGTTTCTCTTCTTCCACTTCCTAGCTGCCATGAGGTAAGCAGCTTTGCTTCCCCACAAGGTCCTTGCCATATTCATACAGGGTTATATTTGTAAGGAAAAGGTAAAATTATCTTTATTTGCTGATGACATAATCTAGTATAGAGACATTTTTCAGGAATATACTAAAAAAAAAAAACTATTAGATCATAGGTGTGGTGGACTATACCTTTAATTCCAGCACTCCAGAGGCTGAAGTAGCAGGATTGCTATGAATTCCAGGCCAGTCTGGGGCTACACAGTGAGTTCCAGATCAGCCTAGGTTATGGTAGACTCTACCCCAATAAAACAATAATAACAAAAATCTATTAGAACTACTAAACAAATGCAGTAAGGTTATAGGCCACAAGATACATATTATATATATTTCAGTGTATTTATGAAAAGTTGCAATAAAAATTGAAAATGAAATTAAAACAATTGTACTTATTTAGGAATAATTATAACAAAAAAGTATAAAATGTACTCTGAAAGCTATCAAGCATTGTTGAAGAATTAAAGAAGAGCTAAACAAAAGGATAACCATCCCTTGTTTGTGTATCAGAAAACAATATTAAGGGCTGGAGAGATGGCTTAGCAGTTAAGGTGCCTGCCTGCGAAGCCTAAGAATGCTTGTTTGAATCTCCAGGTCCCACGGTTAGCCAGATGCAAAAGTGACGCAAGTGCACAATGTCGCACATGTGCACAAGGGGCACACGTGTCTGGAGTTCATTCAGAGCCTGTCTCTTCAAATAAAAAAAAATAAATAAAAACAATATTAGCTTAGCAGTTCTTCCTAAATTAATCTTTGATGAAAACACTGTGGAAATCTCATTTGACTTCTCGGCAGAAATTGAGCAGCTGATCATAAAATTTGTACAGACATACAGAAGACCCTCAACAAACCAAATAATCTTGAACAAAGTTCTTGGGAAAAAAATCTTAATAAAGTAATAATAATCAAACTAGTGTGATACTGGCATGAGACTAATCCCAATGGGAGGCAGAGGTAGGAGGATTTCAAAGTACAAAATTCCAGGTCACCCATAACCCTACAAAAAAAAAAAAAAAAAAAAAACTAGTGTGATACTGGCATGAGAATCAATTGAGTTTTTTAAAAATAAATTTTGATTTTTTAAAAATATTTTATTTATTTATTATTTATTTATTTATTTATTTATGAGAGAGAGATAGAAATAGGCAGGCAGAGAGAGAGAGAGAGAGAATGGGCACACCAGGGCTTCCAACCACTGCAAATGAACTCCAGATGTGTGCACCCCCTTGTATATCTGGCTTACATGGGCCCTGGGAGATTGAACCTGGGTCCTTTGGTTTTGCAGGCAAACGCCTTGACCACTAAGCCATCTCTCCAGCCCATCAATTGATTTTTGATAAGGGTGCCATGACAACTCAAAAGAGGAGTATAATCTTTTCAACAAATGATGTTTGCATAAGTATATGCCCACAGTGTACTGGCATTGACCCCTACTTCATATCATATTAACTCATTAAGTCAAAATAGACCAGAGACCTAACTATGAGAGCCAAATTAGAAAACTCCTTGAAGGAAGCCTACCTACAAGTCTTTATGACATTAAATTAGGCAACGAGTTCTGTGCCAGCACAAGCTCAAACATAAAACAATAGAAAATAAACCCAACTGAGGACAGCAGTGAGAAAACAAAAAGACAACCCACAGAATGGGGGTTTGGTGAGAAATTTTTTGGGGCAAGCCTAACAGACTGCCCCCCCTTTTTTTGGAGAGAGATAGAGAGAGAGGGAGAGGGAGACAGATAGAGATGGGCGTGCCAGCAGTCTCTCAGCTGCTGTGAATGAAATCCAGATGTGTTCGCCCCCTTGTGGTCAAGTGCGGCATTGCGCCCTTGCATCACTTTGCATCTGGCTTAACGTGGGATCTGGAGATTGGAACCGCTGGAGATTGGAACCGGCGTTCTTAGGCTTAGGAGGCAGGCGCCTTAACCACTAAGCCATCTCTCCAGCCCACTGCTCCCCTTTTTTAATGAGAGGGAGTGAGAGCAAGAGAGAGTGAGAGACAGAGAGAGATAATTGGTGCACCAGGGCCTCCAGCCACTGTAATTGAACTCCAGACATGTGCACCACCTTCTGTGCATGTGCAACCTTGTGTGTCTGGCTTACACAGGATCTGGAGAGTCAAACACGGGGCCTCAGGATTCACAGGCAAGCACCTTAACCACCAAGCCATCTCTCCAGGCCTTGATAAGAAATTTTAATCCAGAATATTCAATAGTTTTTCAACTTAGTAACAAACAGACAAATAATAAAATAAAAATGTGGGCAAAGGAATTTTTTCAAAGATATATAGCTGCCCAGTACATACATGAAAATGGGCTTTGACATTACAAACCTAAACCCTAATGAGTTGCCACTTTCACACCCACTAGGATGGCTGACATGAAAAGGAAGGGTATGACTCCTTACAATAGAACTGTCCAGACAGAAACTGGCCTTGATATCCATGACCTTGCAGTGCCTAGCAATACCTTCACAAGACCCTCATCATAGAAGAAAAAGATGATGACATCAAATTAAAAGAGAGACTAATGGAGAGAGGGAGGGGATATGATGGAGATTGGAGTTCTAAAAGGGAATGGGAGAGGGGAGGGAAATAACATGCATTTTTTGTATGTAAGTATAAAAGTTGTCAATAAAAAAAATTTTTTTTTAAAAAGGAAAAAGCAGGTAATAACATGCTGGGGAGGATACAGAGAAATCAGAGCCCTTACTTTGCTTTGGGGATATAAAATGGTACAGACACTTTGGAGAACAGTCTGGCACTTACTCAGAATGTGGTATAGTTACCATGTGACTCAACAGTTCCATTCCTAAAACTGTGCCCACAAGAATTAGAACATATGACGCCGGGTGCGCGGTGGCGCACGCCTTTAATCCCAGCACTTGGGAGGCAGAGGTAGGAGGATCACCACGAGTTCAAGGCCACCCTGAGACTACAGAGTGAATTCCAGGTCAGCCTGAGCTATAGAGTGAGACCCTACCTTGAAAAACCATTGGAAAAAAAATAATTAGAACATATGTGCAACAAAAACTTACATATGGGCGGGAAAGATTGCTCACAAGTTAAAGGCACTTGCTTAGTCAAGCATGGTGGTACACGCCTTTAATCCCAGCACTCGGGAGGCAGAGGTAGGAGGATCACCATGAGTTCAAAGCCACCCTGAGACTACATGGTGAATTCCAGGTCAGCCTGGACTAGAGTGGAATCCTACCTCAAACAAACAAACAAAAAAATAAACAAATAAAATGAAGGCACTTGCTTACAAAGCCTGATGGCCTGGGTTCAATTCCCAGTACCCACGTAAAGCCAGATGCACATAGTGGTGCATGTGTCTGGAGTTCGTTTGCAGTGGCAACAGGCCCTGGCACACCTATTCTGTCTTTCTCTCTCTTTCTCCTTTTAAATAAATAATGAATAAAATATATTTTTTTAATTTGAGAGAGAGAGAAAGAAAGAGGCAGAGAATGGGCATGCCAGCGGCCTCTCAGTGGCCGTGAACAAACTCCAGACACCTGTGCCTCCTCGTGGACATGTGCGACATTGTGCATTTGCCTCATGTGGGACCTGGAAAATCGAATGGGCGTTCTTAGGCTTCGCAGGCAGGTGCCTTAACCACTAAGCCATCTCTCCAGCCCTGAATAAAATATTTTTAAGAGGACTTGGGAAGGGGCAGCTGGTGCCATGTCAGGCCACAAAGGTGGCAAGAAGCCCCAGCAACAGCCCAAGAAGCAGACCAAGGAGATGGATGAGGAGGGTGAGGCTACCAAGCAGAAACAAAAGGAGGAACAGAAAACCAAGGCCATGGGGCCCAGTTTATGGTTAAGCAACATCCCTTCAAAAATGAACTAGTAAGCCGGGCGGGGTGGAGCACGCCTTTAATCCCAGCACTTGGGAGGCAGAGGTAGGAGGATCACCATGAGTTCGAGGCCACCCTGAGAATACATAGTGAATTCCAGGTCAGCCTGGACTAGAGTGAGACCCTACCTCAAAAAAAAAAAAAAAAAAAAAAAAAAAAAAAAAAAAAAGAAATCCAGTCTTGCATCTTTAAATAAAGTTCTTACCTGCATAAGTTGCTGCTTCAGTTTCTGAATTTCTGAAATGTTCAGCTCACTGAATAAGTCAGACACAGGGTGCAGGGACTCTCCTTTTCTGATGGGGGGCGTCCGATAGTCTCCATTTACTTTCCCAAGAGGTCCATGGATGTGCCCATTCATCTTGTCATCGTTGTTCGGCTCGCTGCCGTCCTCCGCAAACTTGAGTCCATCCACCGCGATGCTGATGTGGTTGTCGCCGAGGCTGAGGTACTGGGACAGCTCCTTCCTCAGGCTGTTCTTTTGCTCCCTCTCGTTTTTCAGGGTCTCCAGGGCTTCTTCCAGCTGATGCTCTGCGATTTCTTTCAGTCGGATGGCATCTTCCAGCTGGCTGTTCAGCAGCACTGTCTCCTCCTCAAATCGCTTAATCTCATGCTTTAAGCCTTCATATTCAACCTGGATTAGATAGGTTAAAGAAGATTCATAAAACTAAAATTTGGGTCTTACAAAAACTGCCATTAAACACTCCAATGTACTTAATCATTAAAAACAGTGGACCAATCTACAAAATAAATCATAAAAAGTACACACTATACTATTATGCATCATAGAATGGTTATATGTGTGTTTATGTATAATCAATTATAATTAAAACAAACAGTAGTAATAAATATATAATAGCAAGATATAATTTAATACTTGGCAGAGATGAAAAGGTATCTACTGAGCTAGGGTTTTTGTTTGTTTGTTTGTTTGTTGTTTTCAAGGTAGGGTCTCTCTCTAGTCTAGGCTGACCTGTAATTCACTATGTAGCCTCAGGGTGGCCTTGAACTCACAGCAATTGGATCATCTTACCTCTGCCTCCTGCTGGGATTAAAGGAGTGTGCCACCATCGCACCTGGCAAAGTTTTCTTTTATAGGGTCCAATGGTCAAAACCAGTACTATTTGGCCTGGAGAGATGGCTTAGCAGTTAAGGCGTATGCCTGCAAAGCCAAAGGACCCAGGTTGATTCCTCAGGACCCACGTAAGGCAGATGCACAAGGGGCACATGTGTCTGGAGTTTGTTTGCAGTGGCTGGAGGCCCTGGTGTGCCCATTCTCTCTCTGTGTCTCTTCTCTCTCTATCTCTCTCGGTGTTTGCAAATAAATTAAAAAATTAAAAGAAAAAACAAAACAGTACTTAGCCAAATGTGGTAGTGCACGCCTTAACCCCACACTCGGGAGGCAGATATAGGTGGATCACCGTGAGTTTGAGGCCACCCTGAGAATACATAGTGAATTCCAGGTCAGTCTGGGCTAGAGGAGACCTTACCTTGAAAAAAAAATTACTATTTGCCTAATAATTTTTTAAAATATTTTATCAGAATATTCAATTTTTATCATAGAAGAAAAATTGTCATCACTATTTCTTTTTTGCTTGTTTATTTATTTGGTTTGTTTTTTCAAGGTAGGGTCTCACTCTAGCCCAGGCTGACCTGGAATTCACTCTGTAGTCTCAGGGTGGCCTCAAATTCATGGCAATCCTCCTACCTCTGCCTCCTGTGTGCTGGGATTTAAGGTGTGTGCCACCATGTCTGGCTGTCATCACTGTTTCTTTGTTTGAACTCATTAATAAAGAAAGATGTTTTGTATCCAGAGAAAAATTAATTTAATAATCACAATAAGAGCATAAGATGAGAAAGAAAAGAGCATATCTCCACTGTGACTGAAATAATCTTCTTTTGGATTGTAATCAGTAAGCCTGTTTGAACAACCTTTTGGTCATGGGACTCACAGGTGACAGTATCTTTCTGAGCTGATGGGCTTTCCCTGGGGATTTTTCCATGGCACTTATCATATGCTAACTTTAAAAAATATGTTGTCTCCACAACTGCCTTGTATGTGCTTTGAGAAAGTACTTTTTATCCACCTAGCTACCCCTGATAATGCTGCAATGGTCCTCCAGTATTTCAAAATTCTGGTCTTCAATAAGCATTTGTTAAATGACTACTTTGAATTAAAAAAAAAAAAAAAAAAACTAGAAAGCCGGGCGTGGTGGCACACGCCTTTAATCCCAGCACTCAGGAGGCAGAGGTAGGAGGATTGCCGTGAGCTCAAGGCCACCCTGAGACTACATAGTGAATTCCAGGTCAGCCTGAGCTAGAGTGAGATTCTATCTTGAAAAAAAAAAAAAAAAAAAACTAGAAAAAGTAACAGACATACTATCAGATACCAGTATGAACTCTACATTTAGTTTTGTTTTACATTTATTTTAGTATTTTAAACAATGAAGCATAAAGATCATATATTTCTTGGTTTTTGTTTTGTTTGGTTTTTCAAGGTAGGGTCTCACTCAACCCCGGCTGACCTGGAATTCACTATGTATTCTCAGGGTGGCCTCGAACTCATAATGATCCTCCTACCTCTGCCTCCCGAGTGCTGGGATTAAAGGCGTGCGCCACAATGCCCAGCTTTTTTTTTTTTTTTTTTTTAAATATTTATAGACTTTACTTTATTTATTTCTTTATTGCAAGCCGAAAGACAGAGAGGAGACAGAGAGAGAATGGACATGCCAGGGCCTTTAGCCACTGCAAACGAACTCCAGATGCATGCGCCCCCACCTTGTGCATCTGGCTTACGTAGGCACTGGGGAATCGCACCTGGATCCTTTGGCTTGACAGGCAAGTGCCTTAACTGTTAAGCCATCTCTCCACCACACCCTCTTTTTGGTATTATGGCTCAGTTAAAAGACCTTGGACTTGGACTAGTTTGTGTGAGAGGCTTGCTGTTATGGCCGTGTCCTGAGAAATTGTGCATTGTGAAGAAATGGACTGGTGTAAGCAGAGGGAGACGGCACAGAAAAAATGAAATCTTTGAGCCCAAACTTCTGCCCATTCAGCTGCAATTGTTTGAGAGATTATAGCCTTTGAGATGGGGCCAGCTGTTCCAGTGCCAAGGATGAGATACCCCCCAATGAGTTGTTGATCAGGGAGTCTACAAAGGTCCCTAAAATAACATAGGCTATTGCCATTGATCTAGGGTGCCCACCAAAAGTTGGTACATCCTTACTGCTGAAGACACCACATGTTTTGGTGGCAGGACATAGAGAAACTAAGCTGGGACTGAACTGGGAGCTTCCTACTTGATGGCTGCCTTCCATAGTGCTGTAAGATGCCATGAAGGTATTGCAGAAGAAAAGCCATCAATAATACCCAGGTATGGACTTGCATTGCCGCAATTAACCTGTAAGGCAAGGCTTGCCCACTGCTGCTGAGTGTGGTAGGACACCCCTTTAATCCCAGCACTCTTGGAGCTGAGGAAGAGAATTTTTGTGAGTTCCAGCCAACCTGGGCTACATAGTGAGTTGCAGGTCAACCTGAGCTAGAGTGAGACCCTGCCTCAAAAAACCAAAACCAAATAAACAAAGAAAAAATATATTCCCACTGGTACAAGAGTGGTTCAAATGGTATAGGGGTAACCAAATGCTTTCTGATTGGATTGGAGGCCCACACCACAGGGAATCCTGCTTCTGTGGTTATGCATGTCAAACTGCCTTCTAAAATCTGTATTTGGGGCTGGAGAGATGGTTTAGTGGTTAAACGCTTGCCTGTGAAGCCTAAGGACCCCAGTTCGAGGCTCGATTCTCCAGGACCCACATAAGCCAGATGCACAAGAGGGTGCATGCATCTGGAGTTCGTTTGCAGTGGCTGAAGGCCCTGGCACTCCCATTCGCTCTCTCTCTCTACCTGCCTATTTCTGTATCTCTCTCTCTCTCTCTCAAATAAATAATAAAATATTTTTTAAAAATTATTTTTAAAAATCTGCATTTGTTCCCGTAATTTAGTACTACTTACAGTCTTCATCATAGAAGTTCCTTACTGTAATAGATAGTGGCTAATGTAGAAAGGCTTATGTGGATATTATGCTCACCAACAACAGGTTAATCTTTGCACAAGCTATGCCTAAGGACACGGATCATCATGAGCCTTGGCTATGAGCTCCCAGGACACAAGTGGAACTCAACAGCTTCTACAAAAATTTCTGATGAGAAGCATTTTCCAAAACAAAATATTTGAGTAAATAATCCATTATCTGCCCTATACTGAGAACAATATTTTTTCAGTTCAGCCCTAACACCCCTTAATTTTTACTTCCTTAAACTCACAATAAAACCTGTGAGAAAAGTCAGCTTGCAGCTTCACTCCAGGGGAGTCCCCTGACCCTCCTTCAGATTCCCTCTTGCATGCTGTGTGGTCATTTAGCCTCCTCTCAGGACAGAGGGCATTACTGACAGCATAGCTGAAAAACTTGCTGAGAATAAGTGACTTCTGTGCTCAGCCTCAAACAGGACAACTGAGCCCCCATCTCCAAGGCTTAGGGAACCTCGTGGGGGGATAGACAAGGAATGTTAGAGCAGCAGAATGGGTAGAAAGGCTGCACAATGTTGTCATCTGGATATTACACGGCTGCTACATGTTTTTAATATTTTTTTTTTATTATTTTTTTTTTTTGAGAGAGTGAGACACAGAGAGAGACAGAGAGAGAGAGAGGAAGACAGAGATGGGCCCGCCAGCAGTGTCTCAGCTGCTGTGAATGAAATCCAGATGCGTGCACCCCCTTGTGGTCAAGTGTGGCATTGCGCCCTTGTGTCACTTTGCATCTGGCTAAACGTGGCACCTGGAGATTGGAACCAGCGTTCTTAGGCTTGGCAGGCAGGCGCCTTAACCGTTAAGCCATTTATCCAGCCCACGGCTGCTACATTTATGCATTCACAGCAGCTGTGGTTTTCAGCTATAAGATGAAGCCTGTCAAATTTAAAGAGAGGCTAATGGAGAGAGGGAGGGGATATGACGGAGATTGTAGTTCTAAAGTGGAATGGGGGGAGGGGAGGGAAATATCATGTGCTTTTTGTATGTAGAAGCTGTCAATAAAAAGAAAAGATGAAGCCTGTCCATACATAATCCTCAATGAAGGAAGGATAAATGAATGAGGCTGCAGACCTCCAGGCTATCTAGCGGCAGCTAGTGGTTGCTGGAACAAGGGGCGTCAGGTTCATAAGTGGTATCACCGCTGGTAAGTTTCTATTCCACAGCAAATAACCTTCCCCTCATGAGCATGCCAGCAACCCTAATTTAACTCAATGGGTATTTGTTTGTTTGTTTTTTGAGATAAGGTCTCACTCTAGCCCAGGCTGACCTGGAATTCACTATGTAGTCTCAGGGTGGCCTCGAACTCATGGCGATCCTCCTACCTCTGCCTCCTGAGTGCTGGGTGCTGGTTTTTATTTTGGAGAGACACAGAGAGAGACAGACAGAGAGCGCCACCAGCAGTCTCTCAGCTGCTTGAACAAAAAAGGGTATTTTTTAAAAGGCATGAGGTTAAAAATCTTGGTAACCCATTTTGATAGGCTCAATGCTAAGCCATCTCTTGATTCAATGGGTATTTTTTTAAAAGGTATGAGGTTGACACCCATTTTGTAGGCCCAAACATTCTAAATCTGGAGGGCATGGAGGTGGCAGATCAGAAATCAATTTTGTTGTTGTTGTTGTTTTTGTATCAGAAATTAATTTTTTTAAAACATTTTAAAATTTAAAAAAAAAAAAAAAAAAAAAAGAAAATTATTTATTTGAACTCAGAAATGGCCTCTTGGGCACTCCAGGGCCTCTTGAAATAAACTCCAGATGCATGTGCCACTTTGTGAATCTGGCTTTATGTGGGTACTAGGGAATCAAACTCAGGCCATCAGGCTTGGAAAGCCAGTACCTTTAACTGCCAATCCATCTCTCCAGCCCAGAAATCAAATTTCAATTGTGTTAATCCATTCTTTTTCTTCTGAAGTTTTTCTTTCCCATCTTAACCCTTTTATCTGTTTTGTTTCTTACTATTTTGTTCCTGTTGATTTAGACTTTATAATCTCTCCTTGCATGGCTTAAAAACAATCTACCAAAACCAGAAGAAGAAAAGCAAAGGAGGGGAAGGAACAAAAAGAGGAAAAGGGGAAAAGATGGGAAAGTAATGGAGAGGCAGGTGGAAGTGAGGGAGGGACAAGGGAAAGAGAAAAAGGAGGAGGGGATATGGAGGGGGAAGAAAGGAAGACAGACAAATAATTATAGGGAGACTATAAGCATGCAGTTGTAGAACAAGCTTAATAAGCTCAGGCTTTTTTTTTTTTTTTTTTTTTTTTTGTCAGATTAAATGTCACTCTGGCACATTTAACTAACTGGAAAAACTAATTAAGTCTCAGGGTAAAGCATAAACTAAATGATTCTTACCAAATAAAGCTTTAATGTAAACTATAATTACATATTTTTTTCATGTACATTTTAGCTGAAATACGAAGGTTTAGGAATTTCAGATTAAATTTATTGTGGGACATTTAACTGACTACAAAAAAATTTTTTGAACTCCAACCATAAAAAATGATCCATCCCAAATATATCTTTAAAAACCTTCTATAATTCACCTGGTTCTGTTTTAACGTGGACACTAGTTTCTGCAATGTGATATTTTCCTCTTCCAGTTCAGTATAGTCTTGAAGAATAAGAGGCTACAAAATTTTTTTTTGAACTCCAACCATCAAAAATATAGATCCATCTCATTGTTCTGAAACAAGATAAACAATCAGTTAAAAAAAAATTCCTGGGGCTGGTTCTGTTTTAACGTTGGACACTAGTTTCTGCAATGTGATCCGGTTTTTTCTCTTCCAGTTCAGCCAGATGCACAAGGGGGTCTTGATCTGGAGTCGGGTTTCCAGTGAACTTATATTCTAGCGGATTTCATCCTTCATCTCTCTCTCTCTCTCTACCTGCCTATTTCCATCTCATTGTTCTCAAATAAATAAATAAATAATAAAATATTAAAAAAATTCCTGGGCTGGAGAGATGGCTTAGTGGTTAAGGCGCCTGCCTGCTAAGCCTAAGAACACTGGTTCCAATCTCCAGGTCCCACGCTTAGCCAGATGCAAAGTGACGCAAGGGCGCAATGCCGCACTTGACCACAAGGGGGCGCGCACATCTGGATTTCATTCCCAGCAGCTGAGAGGCTGCTGGCGCATCTCTGTCTCCCTCTCCCACTCTGTCTCTCTCTCCAAAAATAAATTTTAAAGATTCCTTATTCTTGGTTTTATGAAATGTAAACAAGACCTTGCAGATAAGTAACAGAAATACTTCTTGGGTTTAAGTTTGTATTACCCTTTTGACTAGCAAGTTAGTGATATCTAGGAAACATTTTTGTGTTGTTTTTCAAGGTAGGGTCTCACTGTAGCCCAGACTGACCTGGAATTCACTGTGTAGTCTCAGGCTGGCCTCGAACTCATGGCAATCCTCCTACCTCTGCCTCCTGAGTGCTAGCACTAAAGGCATGTGCCACTATGCCCGGCTCTAGGAAAAATTTTAAAAATATTTGTGTGTGTGTGTGTGTGTGTTTGTATATTTGTGTGGTGTGTGTGTGTGTGTATTTGTGTGGTGTGTGTGTGTATGTGTGTGAATGTAGGTACATGCATGCCACAGCATACCTGTGGAGGTCAGAGGATAACTACTGGTCCTTGCCTTCCACTTTGCTGAAGGGGCTCACGACTCCCCTGTCTCTGCCTCTCTTATTACTATCAGTGCACTGGGATTACAGACACTGACACGATAGCATGCAACTTTACATAGTGTCTAGGAATCCAGACGCGTGTTCTCACACTCACACAGCAAGCGCTTTACACACTGAGCCACCCTCAGTGTTTCTGCTTTTTCCTTCTCCCCTTTATGCATTCCAAGCCACCAAAGAGAAACCAGCAGGCAGCTGGGACAATCACAGTCTACAAACCACAGGGACTCAACCCTTGAATGGCTGGGGGGAAAATGACCTAAGCAGGGCCCCAGGCCTAAGCTATGAAACACAACTAGGAGCGTTTCTAGGGGAACAATTGGTTCCCCGCTGATCAGTGTAGTGTACAGGCTAGCCTTGAACTTAACTATGTAGCTGAAAATTACCTTTTTTTTTTTTTGGAGGGGGGAGATTTCAAGGTAGGGTTTCACTCTAATCCCAGCTGACCTGAGACTATGTCGTCTCAGGGTGGCCTTGAACTCACAGTGATCCTCCTACCTCTGCTGTCTAAGTGCTGCGATTAAAGGCGTGCGCCACCAAGCCGGGCTGAAAATGATCTTTAATTCCTGATCCTCCTGCTTTCATCTTCCAAGTGCTAGGATTAAAGTGTGTGTCAACACGTGCAACTTTTTTTTATGGATAGAAATCTTTCTTCCTTTTTTAAAAAGTTTTATTTATTTATTTACAAGCAGAGAGAGGGAGAGAGAAGTGAGACAGAGAGAGAATGGGCACACTAGGGCCTCTAGCCACTGCAAATGAACTCCATACAAGTGAGCTCCTTGTGCATCTGGCTTACATGGGTCCTGGGGAATCAAACCTGGATCCTTTGGCTTAGTAGGCAAACACCTTAACCATTAAGCCATCTCTCCAGCCCTCATCTTGTTTTTCTTTTGTTATCATGTTTTTTGTTTTTTTTTTAACTTCTCAATTTTGGGCTTCCCCAAACCATATCTCAGTGTTTAATCTAGTGATAATTAGGACAAATTTAACAGTTCAAAAAGGCTCATTAAAGAGATGATAATGTTTAAAAAGTTGTAAACCAGCCTGGCGTGGTGGCACATGCCTTTAATCCCAGCACTCGGGAGGCAGAGGTAGGAGGATCGCCGAGAGTTCGAGGCCACCCTGAGACTACATAGTTAATTCCAGGTCAGCCTGGACCAGAGTGAAACCCTACCTTGCAAAACCAAAAAAAAAAAAAGGTAAACCATTTAAGTACTGCAAATATAACATAATGGGATTGTAGTCTACTCCCTGAGCATTATAATAAAGGTAACCATTGCCTTAAACATGCTGCTGTTTCCAGCACTATTGGTCACAGCATTTGCATAGTAGGTCCTTAACTGGATGATCCTGAAGAGGCATTTTGCAGCAAGTTAAAATACAACACAACTTCCATTTCTCTTTACCAGAGTAAAATTGTGGTTACATATGACTCTGCACGTACACATTGAAAGCATTTGCCAACTCAATAGTATTTCTCTCAATCTGAAGCTTAATGGTGGATTTGTCCATCACAATAAAAGGTCGCGAACACTGTCTGACCTTAGAGTGACTCACTGTCCTTATATGCTGACTGGCCCAGGCAGAAAGGGCAAGGTAAACTGATTGAAAGGGTGAGCACACAGCAGTGAGATGCTCATGTCCAGCTCTAGTCTCAGATTCCTGCTCACTTTAACCACATCTTCACTCTTTGTCTGATAATGTCCCCATCATAGACCGACATATGATAAAGAATTGGTGAGTAGAGCTGGAGAGAAGTGGTTAAGGCACTTTCCTGAGAAGCCTAAGGATCCAGGTTCAACTCCCCAGAACCCACGTAAGACAGATGCACATGGTGGCACGTGCATCTGGAGTTTGTTTGCAATGGCTAGAGACCCTGGCATGCCCAGTCTCTCTTTCTCTCTATCTCTCTCTCTCTCATCTCATATAAATAAATATTTTAAAAAATTTGATGAGTAAAAAAAAAATGGTGAGTAGCCAAAGTTATCCATTCATTACTTTTAAAAAAATTTTTTTAAATTATTTTATTTATTTTTGGAGAGAGACACAGAGAGAAACAGATAGAGAGGAGAGAGGAAGACAGATAGAGCTGGGTGCGCCAGCAGTCTCTCAGCTGCTGTGAACGAACTCCAGATGTGTGCGCCCCCTTGTGGGCAAGTGCAGCATTGCTCCCTTGCGTCACTTTGCATCTGGCTAAACGTGGGACCTGGAGATTGGAACCAGCGTTCTTAGGCTTAGCAGGCAGGTGCCTTAACCGCTAAGCCATCTCTCCAGCCCACATTCATTACTTTTAATTTTTTATTTTTTTTATTTATTTATTTATTTATTTTGGTTTTGCGAGGTAGGGTCTCACTCTGGTCCAGGCTGACCTGGAATTAACTATGTAGTCTCAGGATGGCCTTGAACTCTCGGTGATCCTCCTACCTCTGCCTCCCGAGTGCTGGGATTAAAGGCGTGTGCCACCACGCCCGGCTTCATTACTTTTTAATTCTTTCCTTTTTACTTTCTTACTGGTATAGGATATATAATTTATATATATTATTTATAATTTATAATAGAAAAGCATTTATAATATAAAGTATGGTGGTGCCACACCTCCTGTGGCAGACTGAATAATGGCCCCTCAAAATATTCAGGTCCTAATCCCTATTACATGTAAGCATCCGCTTTTATGGTGAGAGAGACTTTATCAAGGTGATTAAGTTCAGGAATTGAAGTGAAGTGGTTATTCTGGATCTGGATAGACCCTAAGTGTAATCACATTGTAATCCAAGAGACACTCAACACAGACAAAGAGGAAACGGAGACATAAGTGTCATGCTACCACTGGAAAGACATAAGCAGGGACCATGTGCCAATGAATGCAAGATAGGCAGCCCTAGAATCTGAAGAGGGCACGTGACTCCAGAGGAGTCAGCCTGCCAGAACCTTGACTTTATTCCAGTAACCTATGGACTTATTGTTTCCACAAATATAAAAAAAAATAAGTTTATGTTGTTTTAGGCCATAAATATTGTACCTTTGTATGGTAGTTTGAATGTGAAGGTGTGTCACCCCATAGCCGCAAGGACTTTTTTT